>OZ017738.1:272736995-272846995 GCA_963969285.1 Odontomyia ornata | reverse complement strand
GTTAACACCAAGGTGGCCTCCCGAGGATCCTTCATGCATTTCCTTAACCACATCGTGGATTCGGCTTTTGGGTAGTATGGTTTGCATCCTATAGGAGCTGCCATCCGCCGTTTCCCATTTCCGCTTGAGTACACCACCCTCCACCTGAAGGGAGTTCCATTGTGCCCAATAGCTTTTCAGGGTTGCGCCATGCGTTGAAACGTCCTTCCACTCACGTCGCCCAGTCGTCTCCTTCCATACGAGCAATGGTCCGATGTCTTCATCGGCTAGCTGGGCATTTCGAATCTCCTCCGATGACCAACCTTCATCGAATTCAGCCGTTATCAGTCGCAGATCAACGGGCGGCTCCTTTTCCTCAATCCGTCGGCAATGCTTGCAGTTAGCTGGACATGGGCGACGAGATAGGGCGTCAGCATTTCCATGAACTCCAACCTTTCGATGAACGATTTCGTAGTCGTACGACTGCAATCTTTCGATCCATCCCGCAACTTGTCCCTCGGGGTTTTTGAAGTTAAGTAGCCATCTCAGCGATGCATGGTCCGTTCGAAGAACAAATTTCTGGCCATATAGGTACTTGTGGAACTGCTTGGTGGCCTCTATTATAGCCAATAGCTCCTTCCTGGTCACACAGTAGTTCCTCTCACTTTTTGAAAGAACTCGACTGTAATACGAGAGGACTCTTTCTTCGCCATTGATCTGCTGGGAGAGTACAGCTCCAATACCGCCGTTGCTTGCATCAGTGTCAACTACAAACATTTTTCCGGGTTTCGGATACGCCAGCACGGGTGATTCACACAGCTTTTCCTTCAGGGTCTCAAAGGCTGTCTGGCATTGTTCGTTCCAGACATACGGACGATTTTTCTCGGTTAGCTGATGGAGACACTTAGCTATTTTGGCAAAGTCTTTGACGAATCTTCGATAGTAGGTTGCCAGACCCAGGAAACTTCGTAGTTGGCGCTTGTTGTTTGGTGATGGCCAGCTTTTCACGGCTTCAATCTTCTCAGGGTCTGTTTTGACCCCTTCTGCTGATACGACATGTCCCAGGTATTTTACTTCAGCTGCGAAAAGAGTACACTTGTCGGGACTAAGTTTCAAATTTGCCAGTCGCAGTCTGGAGAAAACCTCTTCTAAGTTCCGCACATGCTCTTCGAACGTTCTCCCGATGACGATGATGTCATCTAGGTACACTAAGCAGGTTTTCCAGGTTAGACCACGTAGCACGTATTCCATCAAGCGTTCGAAAGTGGCTGGAGCATTGCAAAGCCCAAACGGCATCACCACAAATTGCCACAATCCGGTCCCAACTGAAAATGCGGTCTTCTCACGGTCCTTCTTGTCAATTTCTACCTGCCAGTAGCCACTCTTGAGATCGAGTGTAGAAAACCATTTTGCGTCGGCTAAAGTGTCCATGATGTCATCGATGCGTGGGAGCGGGTAACTATCTTTCTTAGTGACGTCGTTGAGCTGCCTATAGTCGACACAAAAACGAGTACTACCATCCTTTTTCTTTACTAGAACTACAGGCGCGGCCCATGGACTGACAGAAGGTTCAATAACGCCTTGTTTTTCCATGTCCGAGATCAGCGCGCTCACTTCTCCTTGTTTGGCTATAGGGAGGCGTCTGGGTGCTTGTCGAATCGGCTTGGCTCCCTGTGTATCTATGACGTGAGTTACCAGACTCGTTCGGCCTTGGTCATCCGGGCTTGTTGAGAAGATGTCACTGTACTTGGTGACCAGATCAGAGGCTCGTTTGAATAGCTGCACCGGCAATTTGACTTGCTTCAATATTGCAGACGTGGATTCCCGGGCTTTGTCTGTGTCTTGCCTCCTTTTCCAATGATGGTTGTGAGAAGCTTCCAAAGAGGTGATGGTGGAAACAGGCTGGCAGCTACCGATGACTTCTCCCGCTTAGATGCTCGTGGTTGAGTCTGCGGTGTTAAGGACTCTAACCGGCACATATCCGTTCCTTAAAGATCTTACAAGGCTTCGTCCTACAATCAAGCTGCGCAATGCGGATGTCTTCGTTGGCTCTATCAGATAAGATCGGTGGTCTCCAGAATCACCGCTTGGCCCATACAATGCTTTCGGAGGAATTCGGTACATCAGTGTCAGTACATACCACTACATTCATCTTGGGGATTTGGACGCTGGGATCCTCCATCAGTACTTCGACATTCTGCCATTTCAACACACGTTTGCCCAAGTCTAACGTGATTCCATGTGGTCGGAGAAAATCCATTCCGAGAATGCAGTCATCCATAATGTTCGCGACCAGAAAATTATGTCGGAACACAAGGTCTCCCAACTGTATCTGGAGGTTGACCTCTCCATGAACAGGTGCAGTTTCTCCCGTAGCTGTCCGTAGTGAGAAAATTCTGCCCTTGTGAAGTTGTTGCTGTCTAACTAGGTCTGGTCGGATAATCGATCGGGTAGCACCAGTGTCGATTGTTATGGTGCAGTGTTCTCCGTCAATTTGACCCGGAAGGCATAAGTCCGCTTCTCCACGATGTAATCTTGACACGGTGATGGTGGTGCTGGGGACTTCGATCCTCCTAGTCAACCTCTGCCCCACAAATTTGGCTCTTGCAGTTTGATGGTCCTCCATTCTAGGCTCCTGACACGGTCTGAATCTCCACCATCCTGGACAATAGCTCCATTTTCTTCGCTTCTTACAGTCTCTTTGCAGGTGCCCTTTTTCTCCGCAATCCCAGCATCTAGGCGCACCATTACCCTGCGGCTCTCGCTCATTTTCCACGCGCTTACACCTGCACTCGTCTGCCGCCACTTCACGGACCCGGGCAGTGGTACGAGTCGCATTTTTCGCTGCCTCATAGTTCAGACTATAAACCAATGCGTCCTTAACCGTTTGCTTTTGAGCTAAACGCACGGCTTGTTGCAATTCCGGGTCCTTTAGTGCGCTGATGAATGCTTCTGTCGCTGCATCATCTCGATGTTCTGGGTCGTAGGCTGGGTAAGCCAAAAGTGCTAGTCGCTCAATGTCTTGGGCTAACTGCTGTAGGGTTTCACCAGACTTCTGCACCCGATGCCTTAGCTGTGACCGATAAATCTGCTTTAGATGATCGTCTCCATAGCGCATGTCGAGCGCATTCATTATAGCATTCGGGTTTGAGTGCAATTCATCGGGGATGGTCTGCAAAAGCTCGGCAGCTGGGCCTCTTAGAGCAAGAATCAATGCAGTTGCTCGTTCCTGGTCATTCCAGCGATTCGCCCTTGCGGCAGCTTCAAACTGGGTCTTGTAAATACTCCAGACCGTTTGCCCATCGAATATTGGTGCTTGGACATTTCTGGATGTGCTTTGCGCTGCGGTTATAAGCGGGGCTGGTGAGGTGGTTACTACTGCCTTCGCTGCTTCCAATTCTTTTTTCACTTTTTCCATCTCATGGTTGACCTGGCTAATCTCAAGGTTGATTCTCTCCTCGACCTGGTATACCTTCTCCTCGACGCATTTAATTTGGCTGTTGAGACTACTGAGCTCCACTTTTATTTCGGTTGACTGTTTTTCCAGCTTCTGTGCGATGTCTGCCTTGATTTCGAACGCTTGTTGGTCTAGCTTCACTGATTGTTCATTTAACTTCGCAGCTAAACTGGATGTCTGTTCATTTAGCTGCGCTGATTGTTCACTTAGCTTCGTTGATTGTTCATTTAACTTCGCAGTTAAATTGGATGACTGTTCATCTAGCTTCGCAGTCAGACTTGATGACTGTTAATTTAGCTTCGCTGATTGTTCATCTAGCTTCGCAGTCAGACTGGATGACATTAGCATCAACATTTGCATCAGCGCATTTTCTGGCTCCTTTGATTTTGGTGTGTCCACTTCTCCACCTTCTGCGCCTTTTTCCGCATCGGAGAGCTCACCCGAATCCAGATTCACGCCTTCCGACTCGATCGCGTCACGCAAGCGTGCAATCAGTATGGCCTTTGTACCTTGTGTGGCCAGATTCCGCTGTTCCAACTCCTCCTTGAGCTCCGATATGGTCAATTCATTAATTTTTAAGTTTAAGCTTCGTGGCATTTTTAATGTTTCTTAAAATTTTACTATTGTGCACTATAAAAATGTTCAAATTTTCACTTTCAAAATTTTTCTTTCGCACTTCTTGACACCATTATCGCGTGTTATTGGTTCGCGGCCAATAATTTTAATGTTCCGGGAAAGTGAAAACGCAATGTCTTTTAATTTAATTTAAAAGTGTTTATTTAATTCAAGAAAATGCACAATAATCAGTTTAACACTTTCACTAATTTTAATTTTCACTATTAAAATAAAATCTAACACTTGTCCATAAATTTCTTATCGCAATTGTCTTCTAAATCACTTCACTATTACGAAACACACTTCCACACACTTTCGCAGTTCTTATCGCGGTCGAATGAATGATGATCCCCCATTCATTCAGCTCGCCTTTATATAGGGTCTCTACCTATTCACCCATTTCTCGTTTATTGGCGAATGTTCTACCGAGAAAATTAATGAATGGAGTGACGTCACTTGCAGATGTTGATCATGCTTGTTGGGTTCTCGGGGTTTCGAGTGAATTCGTGTTCTTCATTGTTGTGAAAACAATTGCGACAGTAGCTCGCAGAATTATTTGTACATGTAACAATATATATATTTAGTCAGACTGGATGACATTAGCATCAACATTTGCATCAGCGCATTTTCTGGCTCCTTTGATTTTGGTGTGTCCACTTCTCCACCTTCTGCGCCTTTTTCCGCATCGGAGAGCTCACCCGAATCCAGATTCACGCCTTCCGACTCGATCGCGTCACGCAAGCGTGAATCAGTATGGCCTTTGTACCTTGTGTGGCCAGATTCCGCTGTTCCAACTCCTCCTTGAGCTCCGATATGGTCAATTCATTAATTTTTAAGTTTAAGCTTCGTGGCATTTTTAATGTTTCTTAAAATTTTACTATTGTGCACCATAAAAATGTTCAAATTTTCACTTTCAAAATTTTTCTTTCGCACTTCTTGACACCATTATCGCGTGTTATTGGTTCGCGGCCAATAATTTTAATGTTCCGGGAAAGTGAAAACGCAATGTCTTTTAATTTAATTTAAAAGTGTTTATTTAATTCAAGAAAATGCACAATAATCAGTTTAACACTTTCACTAATTTTAATTTTCACTATTAAAATAAAATCTAACACTTGTCCATAAATTTCTTATCGCAATTGTCTTCTAAATCACTTCACTATCACGAAACACACTTCCACACACTTTCGCAGTTCTTATCGCGGTCAAATGAATGATGATCCCCCATTCATTCAGCTCGCCTTTATATAGGGTCTCTACCTATTCACCCATTTCTCGTTTATTGGCGAATGTTCTACCGAGAAAATTAATGAATGGAGTGACGTCACTTGCAGATGTTGATCATGCTTGTTGGGTTCTCGGGGTTTCGAGTGAATTCGTGTTCTTCATTGTTGTGAAAACAATTGCGACAGTAGCTCGCAGAATTATTTGTACATGTAACAATATATATATTTATGATCATATGTATATCAGTACAGAAGCATACACATATATATATATATATATATATATATATATATATATATATATATATATATATATATATATGTATATATATACACATATTTATATGTGTATATATTTTATATATATATATATATATATATATATATATATATATATATATATATATATATATATATATGTATATATATACACATATATATATGTGTATATATTTTATATATATATATATATATATATATATATATATATATATATATATATATATATATATAAGTAAACAAATATAGATACACATATATTTTTATATATTTATATGTATATACATATATGTATATATATACAGATATATATATATATATATATATATATATATATATATATATATATATATATATATATATATATATATATATATATATATATATATATCTTCTTCTTAGCACTACAGCTTCTATCGGGCCACAATGGTGTGGCTGGACCACAATGGTAACCTTGGGTAACCTTAAGGAAATTCAAAAAGTCAGCTGTGACGATTTGATAGACCTTATGTAATTCTATGAAAACTATCAAAAACAAAATCTTTAGAATAAAACGCGTGTTGTCAAATGATAACAATAACAAACGCTTCTCTATTATTTCATTAACTCTAATTAAGGTGCTTATTGCTAATTTTGCATTCATTGTATTTCGCCTATAAGCCAAAACTCAAAATGCCATGAATGTGTACGTTAATTAATCTAAATTGAACAAATTGCATAGCAATCGATGTTGCTCAAATCGATAATTGGATTTTCTTGCATTTCAAATATCACATTTTTTTGCATCCAAATATCACAAATGCATTACAACCTAAATAATTACTCGAAACTCATTGCTAGTGATATCATGTCATCTTTACATGCAATAAAATACCTGATTCACGTGTCTATTAATGAAAACATGGTTGTTCCATTCAACTAAATTTGATCGCATTGGCTCAATCTGTGTACGTGAGTCAGAATGTAGCCTATAATTCGATTATACCTTGAAATCCGCAACGCATGAATCTTGCTGATATGCCAGCCTAAGCCTAGCGCAATAATAACAAGAAACAAGTTGAATAAGCAGGAGAGTGCGCCTATCAGAAGGTCTTTGTAAACATCCTAGGGTTAGAAACAAGTTTTCTAATAGCGTGAATCGATAACTTGAATTTTTCATCCAATACTTGGATATGGAATCGTTTTAATTTATCCAAAAGATACACATTTTCTTTCATAAGCTTAAATGATTTTTCTGAGTGCTCGGCCGATTGAACGTATTCAAGTTTAACACGATTCCTTAAATTTCCATGAAAATTGAAAGAAAATAAAAGTGCCCCGGTCAATTTGAAATATGTATCAACCATAAACACGTGTTATTGTTGTTGTAATTCCATGCAATTTAAATGGCTATAACTTGCTTGATTATGATTGGATCTCGATTAAATTTTGTGAACGTGAATATCGAAATATTAGTCTATATAATTGCAAAATCTCAAGAAATTTAAAGGTACCAGCGGTTTCGTTGTAGGTGATGAACAATCCTCAGGAGCTGCCACACGCCATCACCTACAGGGCAGCTCGACCGCGTGGTCCCAAGGTGGGTATTGGACCTTATATACATGTGGGAACACACCCAACATGCAAGTTATACGAGCTGTAAGCTTCCACATAGACTGTGGTTGTCAACTACAAAGTGTTGAGAATAATGGTGCCAGTCTCCTAAGTGAAAGAACCACTTATTCTTTCACCCGGGCGATCTTTGGCTATCAATATGATAGCACATGTTCTTGGCCCGATGGAGACCAGCGTTTCCAGCATAGGGCTGGTGCCAGCAAACAGCGGTTTCGTTGTAGGTGATGAACACTCCTCAGGAGCTGCCACATGCCATCACCTACAGGGCAGCTCAACCGCGTGATCCCAAGGTGGGTATTGGACCTTATATACATGTGGGAACACACCCAACATGCAAGTTATACGAGCTGTAAGCTTCCACATAGACTGTGGTTGTCAACTACAAAGTGTTGAGAATAATGGTGCCAGTCTCCTAAGTGTTCATCAGAAGGAGAAAGTGAGCTGTTGTTTACTACTAACTAACGAACATGCGCAAGCGCAGTAATTGTTTTTAATAAATGAGCGACGCGTGTGGGTAAACTTAAAAAATTAACAAAAGAGTTACTTGCTTACTGCGCTTGCGCATCAATCACTGCGCTTGCGCATGTTCGTTAGTTAGTGGTAAACAACAGCTCACTATCCCTTTCTAATACAGAAAACAATGAAATTCATGTACCAACGTTCACGAATACCGCTGCCTACATCGAAATATGACGAATTTAAGTAAAATCCAAAAATGCTCATTGCATCAAAATTTGATATGCCGGATGAATTATGGCTACATATTTGGATTTACCGTGTCCATATGTATCGAGTTCGCAGATACACATTTTTGCTCTTATTTTGGTGCCGACCAGTGTACATTAATCAACCGCAAACAACTGCCTCCAACTGTCTTAGTCCATTGACTGCGGCCTCCAATATTGGAATTATAGCAGCCATGAACTATCTTCGTCAACCGAGTTAGGTCAGCGTTTCCTCGGTATCCCTACTGGTCGCAGCCCTTCCATTCCCCCAACGGATACCTGTTTGAGCATCCGTTGTTCCTCAATACGATTCAAGTGTTTAGCCCATTGCAGCCTCCGCAGCCTTAAAATCGTTGAGACCTTCGGCACGTAAAACATTTTATACAGTTCATGGTGGTATCGAATTCGCCATTGGTTCCCATCTAGCTTGACTTCTAATATTCGGCTCAGGACCCGTCACGCAAAGGCATTCAAGATATTTGCGGATGCTTACGTTAGGGTCTATGTTGCACATCCATAACATAACACAGATCTTATTACAGATTTATGTATTGGGAACTTTGTTTTCCTATGTACACAGCTGGTCTTCAAGATCGTTAAAAATGAAAAAAATGTTTTATCTGCAACCGTATTCTTCGGCGTATTTCGTCTTTTCATTGCCGGTTCTCGTTATGTTTGCACCAAGATGCACAAATTTGCCCACATTTTCGATATTGTATTCACCAGGTGGGATATTTTGTGTATTTTTCCTTGACTGCATCATGAATATTGTTTTACTAACATTGATTTGTAGCTCTGCTAGCTTTGCTCCGCTTTCAAGTTTAAGGAAGAATTTTTTGGCAGTTGTTAATGAGCGTGACAAAATGTTGACATCATCTGCATAGACTACTACTTAGCTCAACTTGTATAGTTGTATAGATACCTCGTGTATCGACAAGTTGCTTTCTTATGACGTATCCCAGGGCCAAATTGATGGTCAATGAGGCCAACCCATCTCCCTGCTTTAGTCAATTGGTCGGTCGCTTGGTTATTGATGCAGACTTGGGAGGTTGTCGTTGACATTGTCATTTTTGTAAGACGGACTGATTCGGCTGAGATGCCGACGGAAAGTATTATTTGGTGCAGTACGTTACGATCAATACAGTCGTATGCTTGCTTGGAATGAACGAAAATTTTCTGTACGTCAATGTTGATCTCCCAGCATTTTTCAAGTACGTGCTTGACTGTGAACAATTCTTCTATTGTTCACCTACCTCCTCTAAAATCCCCTTGATACTCCCTCATAATGCTGTTAGCGTATGATCTGACTTTATTTTCTAAGATCTTTGAGTAAAAGTTATACGCCGTACAAAGTAGTGATATATCTCTATATTTCTCATACTCTAGCTTATCACCTTTTTTGTGGATAAGGAATGAAATTGATTGGCTCCACTTTTTCGTTATATTATTTTGTTCCCAAATGTACTGGATGACTTTGTGAATAGCTTTATAAACACTGCTGCCCCCATATTTATTGAGCTCCACTGGAATCTCATCAATGCCCGGTGCTTTATTATTCTTTTGGGCTTTGATGGTAGAGGAAACTTCATTCAGAGTTGGTGGGGTCAACGAAAGCTCTCCGGAGACACTTAATGACTACAATGTTCTGGAGCAGTGTGGAGAATTAAGGAAGTTCTTGAAATATGATGCCTATATTTCCTTAATCTAGCTTTCATCAGCGATGATATTGCTGATGTCATCACGACACAGCATTTTGGGCTGATAACCGCGTTTCAAGCTTTTCATTTATTTTTATGCTTGTCTTTTGTTGTTGCTTGCTAGACTTACATTAATACTTCTCAATTGGTCGTCAAAGTATTTTCTTTTCTTAATTATAATTCTGTTTTTCGCTACTATATTGAGATTTTCATAGTGCTCTATCTTTGTCCTGATTTTTCTACCTACACATTCCTTGTACGCCTGATTTTTTTGTCTAACGCATTTTGGTACTCATCACCAAACCAATCATTCGTCTTGCGCCGGGCTTCATGTCCGATTGCGTGTTCTGACACAGTCTTAATAGCCACTTTAACTTTCATACAGAGTTCGCTGCTTATTTTCAGCGGTGCATTAGATAGAATTTCCGTGAAGCTTTTTCACCACAGACGCGGTTTGGAGCCTTTCGATGTCAAATTTTTGTAACGGACAGGCTTTCTGCAAATACGCCTTTGACATACGACATCTACAGGTAATAATCCGGCCTCCTCGGTGTGTACGGATGTCAAGAATGTTCGAGGCCCAACATTGTTGGATCATAACATGGTCGATCTGGTTTTGTATGTTGTCATCCGATGATACGTAGATCATTTTATGTATACGTTGATTAGAGAAGCAATCCAAACGTATGAATAGATTTCTGCTACACGCCGTTTGTTTCAACGTGGAAGCTATATCTTCCAGTCGCTCCCCGTTGAGATACCTCATTGCCGACCTTAGCGTTGAAATCACCCAGAATTATTTTAGTGTCGTTTATAGGCAATGAGTCGATTAGTCTTTCCAGGTGATTGTAGAACGTTTCTTTCATTTCTTCGTCCTTTGCTTCGGTTGGGGCGTGTTCGTTGGTAAGCCAGATTTCGAAGAATTTCGCTTATATACGGATCATATATATATATATATATATATATATATATATATATATATATATATATATATAAATATATATATATATATATATATATATATATATATATATATATAAATATATATATATATATATATATATATATATATAAATATATATATATAAATATAAATATATATAAATAAATATATATATATATATATATATATATATATATATATATATATATAAATATATATAAATATATATATATATATATATATATATATATATATATTTATCTATATATAGACATATATATATGGATATATATATATATATATATATATATATATATATGTACATATATATATATATATTATATATATATATATATATATATATATATATATATGTATGTGCATATATATATCTATATATATATATATATATATATATATATATATATATATATATATATATATATATACATATATATGTATATATATATATATATATATATATATATATATACGAGTATATATATATATATATATATATATATATATATATATATATATATATATATATATATATATATATATAAGTATATCGCTTTTAAAAACAGGATTAAAGAAAGATGTGCATCATATTTCAAGAAGCCTATAGGTATTCCTGGAGAGCTTCCATTGACTCTACCTACTCTGGACAAGGTTTACTCTACTATATATAACGCGCCGGCCATCGCAGAGATTCTAGTGGAGCTCATGCAATATGGTAGCAGCGGTGTTCAGAAAGCCATCTATAAAGTCATCTAGAATATTTGGCAAGAAAAATATATGCCACACGAGTGAATCCTATCAATTATATTCCCTTTGCATAAAAAAGGTGACAAATTACTGTGCAAAAATTAGAGAGGCATATGACCACTTTATACAGTGTACCAAATATGCTCAAAGATCTTAGAAAATAAAATCAGATCAAACCCCAGCAGTATTAGTGGTGGTATCAAAGTGGTCTTGGAGCAGGTAGACTGGCAAAAGGTCAATTTTTTACAGATAAGCAGGTACTTAAGAAATGCTGGGACTTCAAAACTGATGTGCACCAAATTTTCATTGACTTTAAGCAAGCATACGACAGTATTGATCGTAAAGTTCTTTGCCAAGTAATGCTTTGCCTTGGAACACCAGACAAGTTAGTCCGTCTTACCTAAATGACAATGACGTTGACAACCTCCCAAGTCCGCATCAATAACCAACTCAACGATGCCTTTGATACAAATATCGGACTAAAATAGGGGATTGGCTAGCCCCATTGATATTCAGTTTGGCTTTGGAATACGTCGTTAGAAAGCTAGCTGTCGATCTATGCAGACGACATTTATCTTTTTATCATGGTTGTTAAGAACTTCCAAAGAACTTTTCGTCTAACTTGACAGCGAAGAAAAACTATTACAACTAAAAATCTATGAGAATAAAAAAGTTTATGACGCAGTCAAGAAAAAATACCTCAAATGCCGAAAATTTGGCATATAAAATATCAAAAATGAGGCCAAATTTCTATATTTAGACACCAAAATAACGAGAACTACGGATGAATGATACAAAATACGCCACAGGAAAGCAAAGCCACATGAACACAAACCTGCGGCAATCTTTGTACTATGCTGTGGGTGTGAAACATGAACCCTAACTCAAGCGTCTGTAAATATATTGAATGCCTTCAAACGGCGGGTCTTGAGCTGAATAATTGGGGCGAAGTTAGATGGAGACCAATGACAAATTCGATACAACCATAAGCTGTATGAACTTTTGGACAAGGTGGAACTCTCAACGATTGTTAGACTGTGGAAGCTGAAGTAGGCAGGCCACGTAAATTCTATAGACAAACCACAGATATCCAAAAAGGTATTCGTTGGGACAACTGAAGCGTGGAAACTAGTAGCGTAACTGAGCAAACGCTAGTTTGACTCGATCGATGAAGACAGTTCATGCGCTGCTCGGATTTCAAAATTGGAGGACGGGGTCAATGGACTGGGACAGTTGGAGGAACTTGTTGTAGGAAGCGAAATGCCGAGATCACATATCCCTGTAGATGTATCGGTCCCCCATCAAACGTGTATTTAAATGGTGGATAGATAGTCCACTAGCCGGGTAGCCAGTGGGGATGCGGGAAATAAAATAGCACTCGTGGCCCAAAAACATATTGACTTAAAGTGCTGACGATGCCATACTTAGTAACTACTTTTCATGAAACTAGGGCAACAGCTTCGGATCAGATTGGATATATCGCAACTTTTACTTCTTCTTTTGGAACTTGAAATGTTAGATCATTCAGAAGACCAGGTGGACTGCGATAACTCCTGCATGAAATAAAGAAATTAAGAATCAAAATCTTTGCAGTGTAAGAAACCAGGCATGGTAAAGGCTCATTTGACATGCACACGCACGCCGTGTTTAAAAGTGGAAAACTGCAAATAGGCCATGAGTTTGCAGTGAATTCCACTTTTGACAGCACATTCAAACAAATTTTTACGGACTTCAAGATCGTTAACGAAAGGCTCTTTTGGATTTGTTTCAAGACCATTCTTTAACATATGGTTCGTCAACTATCACATACACACAAGACAAGTAAAAGGTAATCAAGGACGAGTTTTATAGTACCCTGGAACGTACTGTCAAAGTATTGCCACCAAATAACCCAAAAAATATTTTGGGTGACTTCAATGCAAAAAAGTGCCGAGAAACGGCACATAGAGGAACAACCAGAAGATGCTGCCTCTATGCAGAAACCAGTGGCAGTGGACAATGCAGCTGGTAAGTTCCACACGTTTTCTGCATCCAAATATCTACAAGAGAACGTGGGCATCCCCAGACGGTTGCATGTTCGTACAAATTTACCATGTTATCATACAAAAATGAGCTGCAACCAGCATTCTAGACTTGCCCTTATTCCGCAGCACTATCTGTGATTTGGACCACTACTTTATGAGGGTCAAGCTCCGATGCCGCATCTCCAAAAGCTGTAAGCAAGGAGCATCGAGTACTCTGAGGTGTCAGATACACAAGCTATATGAAAGCTCATTAGCGTCCACGTGCATCTCAGCGCTGAAAAATCGTATCAAAATATCCTTACGGGTAGGAATAAGTAAAAATAACATCAAAAATATGTGGAAGATTGTAAAAGATGTGGTGATAGAAGTGGCCGAAAAGGTCTTGGGGCATCAGCCAGAGAAAAGTAGAAACGACCGGTATGGCGAAGAATACAACGAAACGATTAAAAATAGGAAATAGGTGTACATAAAATACATCCAGTGACCAACTTGGGCTAAAGAAGATCAATTTAAAACCCTTTGACTGACCATCAACACCAAGACTCAACAGATAGACGTATGCCTCTATTCAACAACACAGAGTCGACTTAAAACCACATACAAGTCGTTGCAAAACTGCAAAAGGAGCAATCATAGGAAACCCAGTCAAAATTAAAAACAGATGGCTGCATCATTCCCAGAAGTTATTCGCAGCAATCCCACAACGGCTGAAGCTGTGGACATTTCAAGTGCAGAGCGAGATGTTCTGGTTTCACTACCACCCAGAGATGAAGTACAGACAGCAGAAAAAACAAGGCTTCGGGAATAGATCAAATGCCAGCAAAACTGCTCAAGAGCAAGGGGTCCCCATCCAAATAACCTTCTGCATCGACTTATATGCAGAATATGGTCAAAAGAACAGTTATGATGTGACTACCCACAATGTATGATATGTTCTGAACACAAAAAGTGGGATAAGTTGAGGTATAAAATTTATAGAGGCATTGCTCTATTTTACATGTCTTACAAAGTGCTCTCCAAAATCATAGAATGAAAATTAAAGCCACCGTATTATGAAAGTATTATAGGAGAGTATCAGGCAGGCTTTCAAAGTGGATGGTCTACAAAACCAAACATCCTCAGTAAAGTAGGTGCTCGAAATGTGCTGAGAAATTAACATCGATGTGCACCAACTCTCTATAAACTTCAAGCTTGACTTTGGTGTCCCAACAAAACTAGTCCGCATGGTCAAGGTCACGATGCTAAGCACAGAGGCCCAGGTTAAGGTAATGGAAGAACCAACGGACAGCTTAATTATAGAATCAGGCTCAAAACAAAGGATGGGCTTGCCCCAATGTTCTTTAACATCGCGCTGGAACATGTTATCAGGAAGACATCAGCTGAAACTTAGGGTGCACTAATGTTGAAGTCCACACAACTGGCAGCATATGTTGATGACGGTTGATGTTGATTCAGTCTGTTTCAGATTCTAGGTTCAGTAATGCTCCATTGGCATTTAAGAATGAACATGCCATAATATTGGCATGTTCATTCTTAAATGCCAATGGAGCATTACTGAACCTAGAATCTGAAACAGACTGAATTGGCCCACGAGTTAATGAGACGAAAATTTAATTCATGACCCAAACGAGGAAGAAACCCCTAGTTTGACAAAACCTGACCGTTGGTAACTATAGCCTTGCAAGATGGATAATTTTGTTTATAATGGAGATTGGACGCAACATAAGTGCCAAGAAGAAATCCTCCTACTCCATACTTCCCATTTTAAGGTCCAGAGCTGTTCTCAGGCAAAATAAGCTCCACATTTACAAACCACTGTTGTACGGAAATGAAACATGAACGCTGACGAGCGAGCCCAAAAAGGCAGTGGACATATTTGAATGCATAATAATCCAGTGGAGACTATGTTTCAACTATGAATAGTATGAATTATTTTACGATTCACTTGTTTCCTTTTGCATAAATTATGTAAATTATAATTGGCGAGCCATGTAGAAAGAATGGAAGAAAACCAACAACTCGAAAGGACATTAACGTGTAGAGCACAAGGTAAAAGGTAGAAAGATCGAGGAGATTAATTCTGGAGGTCAAGGCCCGGTTTGGACTCTTGTACCATAAAGGATATATAATATATATATATATATATATATATATATATATATATATATATATATATATATATATATATATATATGTATATATATATATATATATATATATATATATATATATACATATATATATATATATATATACATATATATATATATATATATATATATATATATATATATATATATATATATATATATATATATATATATATATATATATATATATATATATATATATATAGGGTGGTCCAACCAAAATGCACGATGTTAATTGTAAATAACGCAAAAAGTTTTCAGAGAATTATGTTAGTATTTTTGATTGTAATAGAAGAATCTATAACAATTATGTGTAAGACAAAATGTCGCTTAAATGGCTGCGGTGGCATTCTTTTATCCGATGGTCCATATTTTCCATGACTCTCAGGACATAATTGAGGTTCAATGTTGTTAATGTGCTGAATTATCTCATTCTTTAGCTCTTGAATTGTTTTAAGCTTATTAACGTATATCTTTTCTTATCAATATCCCCAGGAAAAGAAGTCCAACGGTTTCAAATCACATGATCGTGGCGGCCAATTAACATCGCCACAACGTGAGATAACACGGTCATCGACTTTTTCGCGCAAAAGAGCCATTGTTTTGTTGGCTGTGTGGCAAGTGGTACCATCCTGTAGGATCCATTTATCGTCCAGGTCCATAACCTCAATTTCTGGTCACAAAAAGTCCGTTATGATCTCGCAATCATGATTCACGGTAACTGCTTCGCTGTCTTCATTTTCGAAGAAGTATGGCCCGATGGTGCCGCCAGCCCATAAACCGCACCAAACAGTCACTCTTTGTGGATCCATTGGCTTTTCAATAACCACTCGTGGATTGCTTGTTAACGAGTCCACTGAGGTGAAAATGTGCCTCGTCGCTGAAGATGAATTTCTCCGTAAAGTCACCATTCCCTTCTGTCTGTTTAATCAACCATTTGGGTCAGTGCTGACGCTTGAAATGGTCAGTAGGCTTCAGCTCTTGAGTCAATGGAACCTTGTTAGTGTGTAAACTCAAATCTTTATTCAGAATTTGCATCAGTGATGTTCATGAGATGTTCAATTTTTGGGCACGACGACGAGTCGAGGTTGATGGCTCTTCTGCCACGCTATCGCGAACAACCGCAATGTTTTTGTAGACGAGCACGCACAAGTGATTTCACATTTCATAAAGACTCGGTTTGTTGAAATTTGTACACAATTCTCCCGATTGTGGACACACTTGATCGATTATGCTGACCAAAAATATCACGAAGTGCACGAAATGCATTTTTATTTGAACGCCCATTTTCGAAAAAGGCTTCAACAACCTTAACGTGCGACTCAATGGTTTACCTCTCCATGGTTGAGTTTGTCAAACACTGAAACAAAGAAACGTGAAACTAAGTTGGGCGAAAAACTTGACGTTAAGGTGTGACCCACAATTAACATCGCGGAATCTGGTTGGAACACCGTTTATATATATATATATATATATATATATATATATATATATATATATATATATATATATATATATATATATATATATATATAAATACACACACAATTAATATAGATATATAAATATAGATATGTCTATAAATATAAATTTGTTTATATATGTATATATATATATATATATATATATATATATATATATATATATATAGGGTACGTACGGTATTTGAGGACAACTTGAGAGTGAAATTAATGAGCTTGTATTTTTAACAAAATTTAATGAAATTTCAGGAATTTTTCATACAACGTTAAATTTACATAGGGCTATAAAGTTATTTAATAAATCGCCATTAGCAGCAATAACCTCTTCAATCCGGGTCCGGAAACGACTACATGCCCGAATCAAATGCTCCTTGTTCATATTTACCATAACGGCATTAATAGCAGTCTTCAGCGAAGAAGTGGTATTATGAGGACGCTTATTGGATTAAGGTCGGGAGAGCTAGGTGGCCATACGTTCGGTGTTATGTGGTCATGAAAATTTGCGGCCATCCAATCTTGTGTCGCCATCGCTTTATGTGAGGGAGCAGAGTCTCGCTTATATTGTCTATCCAGGGTTCACTACCGTCTTCAACACCTCGATGTATGCAGCAGAGTTCACTCAAAGTCCTTGAGTAAAAACGTGTGGTGGCATAACATGTCCTTCGTTGCTGACAACACCTAAAACCATAACAGTGGCTAGAAATTTTGTGTGCATAACAACAGGAATCTCAGTAGGATTTGAACATAGGCATGTGTCATTTCTGCGATTGGTCTTTTAATCTTGGTCAAAACTTTTTTCGTTGGAAAAAAAACCATAACATTTTGGGCACCTCAGGGTGTTTGATTTTGTCTAAAAGATGAATGATCGGAGAACTCTCTGTTCCCGTGATCGTTCCGACATGAACTGTCCTCCGCGCATCACGTAAGACTTATACCGAAGGTCTTCGTGGACAACTATATGCAAAGACCCTCATTGATTTTGAAGGGTACTCGTCTATGATCGCTTGCACTTGCTCTAAAAATTCTGCGGATCGGACAGTGTTCTGTATCGCCTCCTGATTCTTCCAATTCAATGCAAACTTTATGAACGAATGAACGGGCGCAATTAAGAAAATTAAAGATCTCTAAATCTGTATGGTTCGCACATATAGCGACGATGACAGCATGTCTCTTCATTTCTTGAGATTTGCTGTTGTCCGCTATTTCTTATCTGAAAAGGAAAAAAATCAAAAAATAAAATCGCGAAGTTATAGTCACATTTATGCATGTCCTCAAATACTGTACGGACACTGTATATGTATATATGTTAAATATATATATATATATATATATATATATATATATATATATATATATATATATATATATATATATATATATTTATATATATATATATATATATATATATATATATATATATATATATACATATATATATATATATGTATGTACATATATATATATATATATGTATATATATATATATATATATATATATATATATATATATATACATATATATACATATATATGAGACGTTGAGTTCCACAACTCGTTATTTGCATCAGGTCATTTTTTTAATTCACAAAAAACTAGGAACCATAATTTTGCCATTGGAACCATTTTCTAATGGTTGCTCTATTGTAAAGCAATCTGTTGAAGTTATAAAACATTTGATAATGACTAACGTGACAACGTTAGAGAACCAGTTCATGAGTGCAAGAGCGAGTTTTCTTCCACAACAAGCAAGGGAGTAGTTTTGCTTCTTAAATGAGAATGCAAGGGATAATTTTTGGAAATCACATTTATATTGACCGATTTAAAACTATAGACAGGAGTGAGTTTTATTTAATTTTTATATCGGAAACAGTTACAGGATGACAAGAACTATCAGAAACCGCCGTTACCTGCATTTTGAAAAAATGTAAGTACCGAGCTTTGGAACTCAGCGCCTCATATATATATATATATATATATATATATATATATATATATATATATATATATATCTATATATATGTATATATATATATATATATATATATATATATATATATATATATATATATATATCTATATATATGTATATATATATATATATATATATATATATATATATATATATATATCTATATATATATATATATATATATATATGTATATATATATATATATATATATATATATATATATATATATATATATATATATATGTGTGTATATATATATATACATATATATATATATATATATATATATATATATATATATACATATATATATATATATATATGTATGTATATATATATTTTATTAAATAGATGTATACATATATATATATATATATATATATATATATATATATATATATATATATATATATATATATA
This sequence comes from Odontomyia ornata, assembly GCA_963969285.1. Taxonomy (NCBI): domain Eukaryota; kingdom Metazoa; phylum Arthropoda; class Insecta; order Diptera; family Stratiomyidae; genus Odontomyia; species Odontomyia ornata. The sequence goes on along the minus strand of OZ017738.1, from coordinate 272,827,647 downwards.
TATATATATATGTGTATATATATATTTAGATAGATACGAGTATGTACAATATACGTGTCTATATATATATATATATATATATATATATATATATATATATATATATATATATATATATATATATATAAATATATATGTATATATATATATAGATATATATATATATATATATATATATATATATATATATATATATATATAAAGATATATATATATATATTTATGTGTATATATATACGTTAATGTGTAGCACTCACATTCTTCTCGTGTACAAAGTATTCAAGATAAGCAGTATTTTTACGAGTATTTTTATTCAGACATGCATGTATCAAATAAAGTCAACTCGATTTCTTTGAAGCTACTATGTCCTTCTGCTATCAATAACGGAAATAGTACACTGCATAACAAGTCATATCAATATTCTTTGGAAGTAAGGAACATTATCTAGAATTGATAGTAACAGGACTTTACACCATTATCGCTTTAACACTATTTCATAAAAAATTGACTTATAACCTCAATTACCAGGGCATGGATATGTATAGTATGTATGCAGACGTAAATTTTATTTAATGAATTATTGTTGGGTAAAATATATCCGCATCTACAAATGCACAACCGTCCCAACTTGAAATATGGATTTGTAATAGGGAAAAAGCTAAAGATCCTAATGTCATATTATAATTTCTCCTTCATATTGATAAGGTTGCAGTTAGAGAGACAACATCATATACTCACGATTAGTATGATTGAGTAACAAGATAATAGAGACTGATTGATGAAAAGATGGTATGACTTGGAACATTCTCCACCAATTGTAATTGAACGCAAAATTCAACTGAAAGTTACTATCTTGTGTTTCGCCACACTTCAAAGCATAACTTAGAACTAAAAATTGAATCGAAAGTATCTACCATAATTGAAGCAAGTATAAACCTTAATCCATCGTAAGACTTCAAAAATAACATTAGGATGGATATGTACAAAATAGATATGAACTTATTTTTTGAACTATATTATTTTCATTACATTTTCGATTTAAGGGATGATTTTTATGCAAATACGGTTTTTGAACAAACTTTCAAACAAATTTGTAACCTTTTTTTTTGCGAAGAAACTTTTGTTCAAGCCATGTAGAAAGCCATGTAGTTGACTGAAAATGGTAGTGATTGAAATTACAGGCATGTTACATCTTTCAAATATATGGGCATGCCTAAGATTCCAATGATTACTTACGAGTCGTTTATTTGCCATGTGTATTATTAATTAAATAACAAGTTGGGTAGTCAGAACTACATTCATGTAAGATGGGTTTTGTACTTAACCTACAATATGCATATGAGTATTGTAAAATGATTTAATTCAAGAAAAACTTTCATATTATGCACAACAAATCTGTTTGGGCTTTAAAAGGACCAACATTTAGTTCCAATATTGCCAAAATCATTGGTTAAGTGTAATTTTAAAATTATTTTTGTTAATAATCTTATCTGAAAATTTGGAAACCCTCAAATCAAAAGTGTAGTATTTGGTTCGACGGAAAGCTCATATAGTATCGTAGAAGAACCATATATGATTGTTGTAATTGCAGGATATTCAAATGATTATAACTTCTGTAAATTTTATTAAAACTTAAAGAAGATAAGGATCTTTTAAAGAACTTAAATGCCTGACTTTGTTCAATTTAATGATACTTATACAGTTTCCCTGACAAAAATTTTAAGTCCTACAATTATTAACAAAGTTCAATGAAATTCAAACTCTAAGTTATTTGTTATTGGATCCACCCCCATAATTTTTAAGGGCTTTCTAACAAAAATTTGACAAAAGCCTTCTATTTTTGCGCCCCTTTATCCGTTTACTCGTGCGTCACAGCAATTTTCTTCAGAAACTATAGAAGCTACAAAGCTCAAACTTTGTGAAATGGTCAAGACAGGTAGTCTCTAAAAAGTTTAGGTCTTATCAATATTTTATAATGTTTAAAAGAGGATAACGAAATGGCCCTTAACCATTTTTTTTTTCGTCAATTGTAGTCGTATCAAATGGAAGGTCTTGATTAGTACTTTCAAAATCTGAAACAAAAGGTCATATTATGCATCAGGTGCTCAGGAAGAGGCAAAACGCATGGATAATTTGTGTACCCCTTCCTTGTCATTGGAGTGCTTTGAGCCGCAACCTCAGAAAAAAGTCACGAACGTAGATCTTTATCAGTCCAAGGGCAACAAATACCTTTTGGTTATCGATTTATCGATAGTGCCCTCAGACCGGAGAACCAAACGCGTCCCCAGGGTTGCGGATAGGGGCAGACCTTTCTCGAAAGGTTCGCTGCGAATAACCAATGAGCAGCCGTGGACAATGGTCGGCAGTGAAGGGAGAGTCTCAGGACAAATACCTGAGTGTCAATGATCTTCACTGTGACATGACGAAATATATGACGTCATCAATTATCCATATATCCTGGCAGTAGGTAAAATGCTATGGGAACGGAAACCCAGACAGAAAACCAAACCATGCAGGTCCACAAAGGGAACCAAATTACGGTGCAGGGGGTCGGATCCCCAGTACCGGCGGCAGAGGGTAGTGAGCGAGTAGGCTCCCGGCCGTCGTCATCCAGCGACTGCAATGTTATAGAAGTGGTGAACTTGGCTTCTTTAACAGATATAACTACAAGCAAACAGGACGCTAGCACGGAGAACCCTTTCAGGCAAAAACCGCTGTTGGCAAGAATACCGATAAAACAAGTCACCGATTGCGGGGGAAGGCAGCAAACCCCAGAAACACTGTCAAAGTCAACATCACAGGTTAGATCATCGGAGACAGACGGCAGACGGACTAACGAACGAAAGAAGGCAGAGTGCGTTGTGCAACCTGGCATCATTGAGGCCTTTCGGCGCAGTAGAAGGACTATGCGCATCCCGGAGCGTCCAGTGCAAGACGTACACAATCCGGATCAAGCTGCGACACCAACAGAGGCCAGTGTAAGACTGGGGGAGGGAGAAGTTTTCCCGTTGGCCGACGCCACTTCAAACGTCACCCAAGCGATAATAGCAAAAGGGCTAGGAAACGGGGGCCTCTCCCAAGAGGTGGCGCCAAATAACACAATCGCCCTTGACCGCGCCGAAGAGGAGCGGCTTACTCGGAAAACGGGGACTATCGGCAAACAACTGAGGGCTGCCTGCGAAGTGCAGAAAAACATAGGCAAGAGTGTCAGGAACGGCATTCTTGAACTGGAGGAGCTTTTTGGCCGCATAACGCACTACAGGCGGAGGTGGCTTGCAACCGAAAAGCACCAAAAAAACACGCTCTCCCTCAAGGCATCAGTGGGTCCTAGCAGCAGCAAAAGAATGGCCGGTAGCTCAATTGAAGGCGACCGTGAGAAAAGGAGGAAGGACGAGACCATAAACGAAGTTGTCACTCCAGGCGAGGAGTTTCATGTGGTGCGAAACAAGGCAGCGAAAAAAGCGGCCAAAAAGCTATTCCTAGAAAATACAGACAAAGAGCTCAACCACGAAAAGAACAAAGAACCCCCCGATATACCGCAGAAAACATAAAGCGAACCGCGGCGCAAACCCTTGCGAGAGGCACTGCTTATTAAACCCACTAAGGGCCGAAATTACGCAAATGTCCTCCGTGAAATTAAAGGAGTGGTCAAGCCAGACGACACCAAAACTGCCATCAAAGCAGTGCGACCAACCCGGACCGGTGGCCTGCTGGTGGAATTCGGGCTAGAGGCCACAAACAAAGATGCATTCCGTGACGCGGTTCAAAAGGTTCTTGGAGATGCGGCAACCGTTGCCTCGCTCGAACCAATGGCCACCCTGGAAATCAGGGACCTCGACTGCGTCACGGACAAAGCTGAAGTAGAGGATGCCATCAGGAGGGAGTTCCCCAGCTTAAGTGAAGTCAAGGCAAGATTGACATGTGAAAACACAAGGGGGCAACGCATGGCTATTGTCGAACTAGCTGATAAAGACGCCCAGCAAATCCTGGCGAAGGGCAAAATTAAGATAGGTTGGGTGATCTGCAGGATATGGAGAAGAGCGATCCCTATCCGCTGCTTTAGATGCCTCGAATACGGACACACCGCGTATGGCTGTAGGGGACCCGACAGGAGATCTCTGTGCTACAAATGTGGTGAAACGGGGCACAAAAGGAAGGAGTGCACGAACGAGGCAAAATGCATTCTTTGCAAGGATGCTAAGCTAGCACCCGGCGACCTCAAACATGAGCCGGGGACAGGGAGATGCTGGGTTTTCAAGGAGGCCCTAACTAAAGCCAAATCGATAGTCAAATGATCCGTATCCTGCAGGTCAATTAGCACCGAAGCACAAACGCCCAGGACCTACTTGAGCAGTTTGCGAGGAATAAGAAAGCTGACCTGCTATTGCTAAGCTAGCAACATCATAACAAGGACTCGCAAGCGTGGTACCCTGACGAATCTGGTACCTCGGCCATCTGGGTTCGAGACAGCGCCCACCTTCAGGTGGAGGGCCATGGACGCGGGGATGGTTTTGTGTGGGTGCGGTGTTCAGGGATAACATATTTCAGTGTTTATCTGACGCCTAACGAGGTAATGCCATCTTTTCGAACCAAACTCGATGCCCTGGGGGACGCTGTCTTGAACACAGAGGGCCACATGCTGGTCGGGGGAGACTTCAACGCTAGAGCCATTGAATGGGGAATGCCACAATCCGACTCAAGGGGAAAGCAAATCTTGGACATGGCGGCCAGAACAGCGCTTTTTGTCCTAAATACTGGTAGCACCTCTACTTTCCGCCGCTGGGGTTGCGTAGGAACCATACCCGATGTGACACTCGCTTCGGATTCCCTGGTACCTAGAGTACACACCTGGCGAGTACTAGAGGACTACTCGGCTAGATTCACGACGGTGCCACTCTGCGTGCATATGCCCAAACTTCAATCCTCGGATGGAGGACTGGGAGGATGGACGTTGAGAGGTTCGCTGACGCGCTTAAGGCAGGCGCACCGTTGCTGGGAGCTCCGCCAGGGAGTGGAGGGCCTTCAGCCAAGGACTTGGTGAACTCAACTATGAGTACCATCATAACTGCTTGCGAGTCTTCTATGCCCCGTCGGAGACCCCGACACGGTAAGCCTCCAGTATACTGGTGGTCAAACGAGATCGCCGAACAAAGAAGCGAGTGTCACAAACATCGGCGAGAGGCCCAGCGGGCGCGAACACGGGAGGAGGCAGACACTAGGCTAGCAGCATACAGGTCCGGCAGGAAATATCTTCGCAGGCTTATTAACAAGAGCAAGGCCCGATGCTGGCAAGATCTCGTGGACGATGTAAATAGGGATCCGTGGGGCCTATGTTACAAGCTGGTCATGTGAAAACTTGGTGCCCAGCGGAAGCCCTGCTTACATGAAGCAGAGAAGATGGACGAGATCGTATGGGCACTATTCCCCACGCACCCTGTCCGTGTCAAGTCAGCTCATGCACAAACACCATTAGAATGCTCACCTTTCACAATGATGGAACTGGAGCAGGCAATTCTATCCATGAAAGCAAGGAAGGCACCGGGACCAGATGGCGTTCCTTCTGAGGTTTTGCAGCTTGTCTGCAAGCTTTGTCCTGACTTGTTGCTCAGTATGTTCAACGCTTGCCTTTACGAAAGTGTATTTCCGGAACGCTGGAAAGTGGCGAGGCTCGTACTGATCAGCAAGGGGAAGGGAAATTCCGAGTTGGCGTCTGCATACCGCCCGTTATGTATGCTAGACACGGCTGGGAAAGTGCTCGAGAAACTCATCAAGGGAAGACTCACTGACGCGGTCCGTTCTGCCGGGGACGTATCTCCATAGCAGTATGGTTTTAGAGCAGGTCGCTCCACCATTGACGCGATAGCGGAAGTGGTGAGCGCGGTCCAAAGAGCGGAGGCTCACTGCCAGTCAAACAAAAGGGTTGTGTTGCTCGTGACGCTTGACGTCAGAAACGCCTTCAATTCCGCTAGATGGGTGGATATTCTGGAAGCACTGGAAAACTCTTTTCAAGTTCCAGAATATCTGATGCGGGTTTTGAAGAACTACCTGACAGACCGGAGCCTGCTCTATGAGACGAAGGAGGGTCGGCGGAGGATGGAAGTTACATCGGGTGTTGCACAAGTCTCCATCCTTAGCCCAGACCTGTGGAACATCACGTACGATGGGCTACTGAGAATCGAGCTGCCGGATGATTCACGCTTGGTCGGCTATGCAGATGATGTCGCGGCGCTAGTTGCGGGACGCACTGTTGAACAAGCGCAACTCAGACTGGGTATGCTAATGCGCCGAGTGAGGGACTGTATGACTGCTCGCGGGTTCAGCCTAGCTTTGGAGAAAACCGAAGTAGTCATCTTGACAAAGAAGAGAATCCCTAGAGTAAGGATGATCAACATTGGGGAAGCACTCGTTGAGACTAAACTAGCAGTGAAGTACCTGGGCATTTTGATCGACTCGAAGATGCGTTTCTCCGAGCAATTGAGGGCAACAGCTGACAAGGCTGCAGCGAGTGTTTCGGCTCTCAGCCGGCTAATGGCCAACACAGGGGGTCCCACCTCATCAAGAAGGAGACTTCTGATGAGTGCAGTACAATCTGTGCTGTTTTACGGATCGGGAATATGGTGTGAGGCTCTCAGCAAGGAGCTGTATCGAAGGTGCTTGGCACAGGTGCAGCGACGAGGAGCGCTGCGGATTGCATCTGCATATCGGACTGTCTCGGAGTCGGCAGCGCTGGTCATCGCAGGAGTGATACCCATTGCCCTCCTTGCCAAGGAGCGCCGCAGAATCTACCTGCGGAGGAACGAATGCGACAGAGATGCTGTCGCCCACGAAGAACGAGAACGCTCACTCAGTGATTGGCAACAGTCTTGGGTGAGTGATACAAAAGGTAGGTGGACCGCACGCCTTATTGGTGAACAGAGGCCGTGGCTCAATCGAAGGCATGGTGAGACTGACTTCTATCTAACTCAGCTACTGAGTGGACATGGATACTTTCGGTCTTACCTGCACAAGATTGGTAAGTCACGGTCTCCTGACAGCATATTCTGTGCTGGTGAGGTCGATGATGCCTACCACACATTTCTTGTGTGCAAGAGGTGGGTAAGGCAGCGCGGTGGCCTCATTGAAGAAGTGCGAGATCTCTCTCCGGATGAACTCACTGGAGAGATGCTCACATCCGTTGACAAATGGAACTGTGTTGCATATTACGCTCGGGCATTCCTTAAGATAAAAAGGAACATATTTGAGCGCCTGGGGGCGTCCAGGGCGGAGGGGTCTCCTTTCTAGACATCCCTCTCCCTTCCCCTCCTTCCGCTGGAAAAGGGATCCCTGTAGCCCGGTGGCGCCTAAACGCTTAGAGAAATGAGGCTTAGCCCAAAGTAATGTGTCAAACGATTCCAGGATAGGTTCTCAGATTGACAGGGGAGGTGTTTAGTGGGTAGGCCGAGGGTATCCTCCATGGGAGTCCCACACTGCCAGACTCGGCGGGCGTAAATGCCTTCACCTCCATACCACAAAAAAAGGGCAACAAATACCTCAAAAATCAAAATTAACTCGACTCTGTTTATAGCGATATGATTTGTAGATTTTACATTTTACGCTGAAAATCAAAACGGTGCCCTTAAACTCCTTCAAATTTTACAGTTATATAGATTGATATAAGATCCTTATGCCAACAAAATTTCATAGAAATCAAATTATTCTCAAATGAATTATAGTCATTTAAATTGTAAATTGTATGTCTTGATGGCTGATACATATTTCAAATTGACCTAAGTGCTCTTATTTTGTTGAGTTTTCATAAAATTTAAGTAATAATATTTAATTTGAATATGTTCAATCGGCTGAGCATTCAGAAGAACTAGTTAAACTGGAACAAAAAGACACCTGTTATGTACTTATTGAAAAGACTCTCACCTTTGGATAAACTTGAATGATTTCTCATGAAAATATTGGTTGGTTAATTCAAGTGATTGATTCATGATATCAGAAAACTTGTTTGAACCGTAGAATGGTTACAAACCCCTTCTGTTAGGAGCACTCTTGAGCTTATATGACTTGTTTTACCTCTTATTTGTAGTTGCTGATCTTCAGCCATTCATTCACATATTCAATAAAGCGTTAATAGCGTGTACCTTAGATATTGAAAAAATTGCAAAAATTTATTCAATTTTCTCATTTAAATTAAAACAGCCACCATTTTATTTTACGAACGATGATGACACTCGTTGATTAAACTGGCAATGATATTAATGATACATATAATTCCTGAGGCTTTCATGCAAGTCCTAGCAAAACTGTAGTGTCTGAGTCGGTAAAAAGCGCATCTTGTTCCACAGCCATATTGTTTCATAGTAATACAGCGCATAGTTTCAGAATATCTAATGCGGCTTTTGAGGGACTATCTAAAGGACCGAAGCCTGCTCTACGAGACGACACAGGGCTAACAAAGGATGGCTGTTACATCGGGTGTTGTCCAGGGACCTATCCTTGGCCTGGACCTGTTGAACGTGTCTTACGACGGGCTGCTGAGACTAGAGATACCAGATGAGTCGCGATTTATCGGCTATGTGGATGACGTTGTGAATCTGGTCGCCGGACGCATCGTTGAGTAAGCACAACTAAGGGTAGGTATACTAATGCACCGAGTGAGAAACTGAATGACTGCTCGCGGGTTCACTGGAGAAAACTACAGTGGTCATTTTGACAAAAAGAGAATCCTTAGAGTAAGGATGATCAGTATTGGGGACATACAAATCGAATCAAAACCAGCGGTGAAGTACCTGGGGCTATTGATTGACTCGAAGATTAGTTTCACTGAGCAAATCAGGGCAACGGCTGAGAAGGCTGCTTCAGGAGTATCGGCTCTGAGTTGGCTTATGGCCAACATAGGGGGACCCAGCCCATCAAAGACGCCTCTTTATGAGCGCTGTAGGGTCAGTGCTACTATACTGGTGTTGCTCAGGGATCTTTCCGTGGCCCGGACCTATGGAACGTGTCTTAAGATGGGCTACTGAGACTCGAGATGCCAGATGAGTCGCGCTTGATCGGCTATGCGGATTATGTTGCGGCTCTGGCTGCTGGACACACCATTGAATAGGCAAAACTTAGGCTAGGTATACTAATGCGTCGAGTGAGAGACTGGATGACTGCTCGTGGGTTCAGTTTAGCACTGGAGAAGCCCGGCGTGGTCATCTTGACAAAAAAGAGACTCCATAGAATAAGGATGATTAGTATTGGAGACAAACAAATCGAATGAAAACCAGTGGTGAAGTACTAAAGGCTACTGATTGACTCGAAGATGAGTTTCTCTGAGCAAATCAGGGCAACAGCTTAGAAGGCTGCTTCAGGAGTATCGGCTCAGAGTCGACTTTTGGCCAACGTAGGGGGACCCAGCCCATCAAGAAGACCCCTTTTGATGATTGCTGACGGTTCAGTGCTACTTACGGAGCAGAGGTATGGGGCGACGCTCTCAGTAGGGAGGTTTACCGAAAACGCCTGGCACAAGTACATAGAAGAGGACCGCTGAGGACTGCATCTTCGTATCCGACAGTCTCTAATTTGGCGGTGAAAGTCATTGCAGGTGTGATAGGGGAGGAGATACAGCGCTCACTCAACGATTGGCAGCAGCCTTGGGTGAATTGCATGAAAGAAAGGTGGACTGCGTGCCTCATCCTAGATAAGAGACAGTGGCTAAATCGAAGACATGGTGAAACTGACTTCTATCTGACCCAGGTTTTGAGGGGGCATGGGTGTTTTCAGTCTCACATGCACAAGATTGGTTAACCATGGTCCTCCGATTGTCAGTATTACCCAGGAGAGGAAGACGATGCCTGCCACACATTTTTGCGTGCATAAGATGGGACAGGCTATAAAGAAGCCTCTACAGGGAGACGGTAGAGCTCACCCCGGATAATATAATCGTGGTGATATTCGAATCGCTTGAAAAATAGAACCAGGCAGCACATGATGCTCGAGCAATCCTAAAAGAAAAAAGAGACTCACAGCAACCGGGGGTGTTGGGGCTGGAAGATCACTTGTCTGGCACTTCCTCTTCCCCTCTCCCCTCTTGCTTGAACATGAATCCCCCAGCTTGAAGGCGCCTCACGGCGTAACAAAACGAGGCCTGGCCCGAAGTAATGTGTCTAACGGTTCCAGGTTAGGTTCTCAGGTTGACAGGGAAGGTGTTTAGTGGGTAGTCCAGTCGCCTTCCTGCTAGCATGGGAGTCCCACACTCTGTGTGATTCAAGAAAATTCAAACCGCTTTAACTTCGTCAAATACAATTCGATCTTTTTGAAACTTTCCGGACAAGTTAACCTTATAAATAGCCATTTTTATCGTATTTGATGGTACCGTTACGGCTTCATTCAAAAAAATTTCAAATTAATAAATCATACTGTTACTGACAAAGTTGGTCGAATTTCGACGTTTGACGTAGGTGTCTTGTTTTGTAGTCGATTTGGCCTACTTCCATGACTTTTTCAGGCTTTTCAGATGGATGGTGTCCAATTGCAAGGCTCGAGGGTACACGTGAATTTCGTGCATTTACCCTTTCCTTCCCCCTCGGTATTGATAAGGCAATTGTAAGAGTTGTTTTGAAGAGACCTCACTGAGACCTTCCTAATGACACCCTACTCGAATGCCAATTGTAAATTTTTTTTGAAGGGTCACCTCCAAATAGGGAGTCCCCCTTAAAAACTCTTTTAACATTTTTCACCCCAGAAATTTCAAGAAATCATGACTTCTGACCTTTCAACAAAGTTTCATGGCTGCAGTTTCTATAGTTTTGAAGAAAAACTGCTGTAGCTCACAGACGGACACAGTTCGTGATTTCAATAGTTTTGTATGTTAGTATAAAACCCTTAAAATGAAACTCTATTGTTTCGAATGTTTAAACACATTACGTCCGTTTGGTAAGCCTTCACTGCCAAGTTTTTGTTATAAATTAACTAGCTTTACTTATTTCTTTCTTAAAGTTAGAAGCAACTTATAGCCGTTAGATTGATTAAAGATATTTTAAAATGATCAACAGTGGATTGTTTGTTGTAAACAATTTATAACCGTTGATTTCATTACTGATATTTTCAAAAAATATTAAAGTTCAATAAGGTAGCATTGCTTTTAAGTTTTTAGCCAATTTGCCATTTTTAAGATTGAAACAGTGTTCTTGAATATTGTTGTGATTTAGGGCAATGCTTCTTTCTTTTTTAATTTTTCAACTATGATATTATATTTACTCATCTATTTATTCATGCGGCCACAAATTTTGATACATACAATAACTCTTGTCTTTAAATTTTTCTATATCATAGTTAGTTGTCTTAATTGTACATCATATTCTTAATTCTTCACATGTTCAAATTCTAAACCATGCTCAATGTTTTCTTCACCTACAATTACAGCTCATTGACATAATTGGTAATTTGGCTACCTACAAGTAGTTCAAAGTTCGTCGGTGGCAACGAGTTTGTGATTGTTGTACTTCTATTAGACCATCAGAGTACTGATTGAAAGTTCAAGTAATAATCACTTAGTTAAGCGTCATTCTGACCACATCACCTCAAATACCATTGCAACCATGTAATGAGATTCTCTCACAAATCTCACCTGTCAAGGCTTGAATTAGACTAGTGCCCGATCATTATCATTGTATTATTATTTTCATTTGACTTCTTGATAACTTGATACTTCCTCAGCAAGTTCTAGGTTGGTATAAATTTGGTGTAGTCTTTTGATTTAATATCAAAAATAGTTTATTAACTTTATATTTAAGATTCGGTTTTCGGGGCTTTGAAAAATTTTTTTTTAACCAAGCTCTACTAATTTCGTGTTCTGTCTGTCCGTATGTCCGTGCATCACAGCTAGTCTCCTCAGCAACTATGGCAGCTAGAAAGCTCAAACTTTGTGCAAGGTCAAAAGTAGTGATATCTTCAAAGTTTAAGTCATATCAAACATTCCAAAATTTTTTAAGAGGGGCACCCCCATGCATTGATTTTTAGCAAAGGTAATCGAGTGGGGTATAAAATGAAAGGTATTTATTAGAACTTTTAGAATCTAAAACAAGTGGGGTACACAGAACTACGCTCATGTCAGAAGGGTTTTGTACAAACTCAATAAAAAGTTTTACTGTTGACTGAATGAAATCTTCAAGATGTTTTTAAGTTAATTTTATCTGGGAATTCGGAGAAGATTCAATCAAAAAGGCAGTGTATGAGTCGATGGAAAGCCCGAATAGTAGAAAAACCCGAAATTATTTCTGTTGTATTCGGAGAGGCTTCAAATGGCTATTACTGCCGTAAATGCGATTCACCTTCACTGAAATTTTCAAAGTGTGAGTATAAGGACCTGTCCTTGGAATACTCAAATTTAAATTGAAGGGTACTCGTATGAACTCACAGGGAAAAATCTTATATTTAAAAATTCTACCATAATCAACAAAGTTGAGTAAATTTCAACTTCTAAGGCGTTTTTAGTATTGTACTGATTAGAACTGACCACCATGATGTTGTGACTATCAAAATGGGAGTTTTCATCAAGAGTCATAGCCTGTACCTTCAATGCTCAAGTTGGACAAAAATAACACAAATTTACTCAATATTCTGATTTCGAACGGCCACCATTTTATTTTAAGATTACAAATATCACTCGTTGAACAAATTAACAAAATTTTTCATGATATATATCCTTCTCGAAACTTACATGCAAATCCTAATAAGCCCGTAGTGGCAGAGTCGATTAGAAAGTGATATTTCACTATAGCCATGTATTGTTGTAACAACGAGAATTTAAACCAACATAACTGCGATTCTTTTGAAATTTTCACCGTTGATTAATATAGTTTTATAAATACTCATACACATGTTGATGTAAAATTTGATTGCATTTAAGCCACTTTTATGATTTTATTTAAGAAAATTTAAAATTTATAAACACAAATTTTATTATTGTGCTTAAAAAGAACCACCACCACGATTTTCTTCTAATTTTTTGGTCCACAAGTATCCAATCGCGAGAGGGGGACAGATTTTTTTCGGGTTTATAAGTTTCCCCCCCCTACCCCATAGCCTATATTGCAATTTTAATTACGGTTATTAAAAGATCTCATTAAGACCTTTCATTTCATACCCTATTTAAATTTTTTCAGTGAAAAAAAAAAGTTTAAGGGGTCACACCCATATACAGGAAGCCCTTGAAATTTTCTTAACCAGAAACATCTGAACTGGAGACGTTGTAATTTGCTGATTTTAGCGTCTCCATTTCCTGAAAGATATTGCTGTGACGCACTGACGGACCGATGGACGCACAGACAGGTGCTTTATGAGTACAAGGGAAACAAATACCTCAGAAATCCAAATTCACTCAACTTCGTTAATAATAATGTGATTTGTAGATTTTACATTTTGGCCCATCAAATCAAAACGGCACCCTTAAGCTTTTAGGAACTGTGCAATTATATAGATTGATATAGAATCTTGATTCTCACTAAATTTTGTGGAAATCGAATTATGATCAAGTGAGTTATAGCCATTTCAATTGTATGCAATTACAAAAACAATAACTCATGTAGATGGTTGACACATATTTCTTCCATTTTCATGGAAAAGTAAGAAATGGTGTTTAATTTAAATAAAGTGTGTTCATTTGGCTGAGGATTCAGAAGGATTATTTAAGCTGGAATAAAATGGCGGCTGTTGTGTGCTTATGGAAGAAACAGCATTTTTTGGATAAATTTGCACAATTTCCCATGCGAATAATTCAAGTCATTGATTTATGCTATTAGAAAACTTGTTACGAACCCTAGGACGGTTACAAAGACCTAGTAGGAGTACTCTCCTGCTTTCGCAACTTATTTTTACGTACAATTTATGTTTTGTAACTTTTCGTACTCCTTTCTTAAAAAAATTTGAGATAAACAATCAAAAGGGTATTCGTTTTCAAACTTTTGCTAGATTTGCTTAGGAAATTGTAGCAGATGGGTTAGAAGTTTTTAATTTATGTTCAAAGCGTTTCATCAGCAAATTAAGTTGATTGATATTGATTGATAGTTGAAAACCATAAAATGAGACAATTCAATCATAAGCTTTGGTGTACTCAATAATTTTTATCTATATAGAGAACATAAGATTGAAAAACTTGTCGTTAATCGTTAATCGTTAAATTTGATCTATTCTGATATCGATAATGGAATTATCAAGATTTAAAACGTAATCGAGCTGAATATATGCTAGTATCTTTTTATTCAAATGCAATTGTATCTGATAATTTTTATTTCGCATATCGTTAGTTTTGAGCTTATAATGCGGTTTGAGTTTGTGAAATTTAGCTTTCAAATAGTCAGGGTTTTTTTCTTTAGATTTTCGATTCTTATTTTATTGACGAGATTTATATATTTGCTGAGCATATCCCTAAAAGATAAATTGACGTTTTGATTATTTTTAAATGGAGTTTCTGATATTTTGCAGAGTTTTTTAATAGGCCTTCTTTCGTATTTACCCTTCATACAAATTTTACAATTATTAACGTATCATATGATTGATTGTTTCAAGTTTGGATAGTAAAACTCGCAACATACTATATAATTAAGTTTATTAATTCTCATACAAACAAAATCTGTATGAATTTTTCCCTGAAATGAGAAATATAAACGTGGCCAATTTATGTTTTAGTATTATGCGATGGAATCACATAACACTATACCATAAGCTTTCCATGTTTATTTCTCGAATTGTATTAAAAAATTTATTCAAAATGACGTAGGGTAAAATTAAATAATGTGGTGATAATATTTGCTGCGTGCCTTATTTAACATCTTGATAAATGCATTCGAATCATAACTACATTCCGTTTTGGGTTAACACAAAATGTCATATTACTAACACAACCATAAGAAAAATTTTTAAGTCAGAAATTTTCCGATTTGCCGTTCATAAAAGAAACAAGTTGAGTAGACATACCTACGCCCTTGTCAGAAGGGTTTTGTACCCAACTTCTCAGAAATTCAGTCACCAGCAACGAATAAAGTCCAGAAATATGTCAACAAGATGTGCACGTTTAAAAGAAAATTCATTGTTTTTCTACTTTCAACGGTGGCCATTTGCTTGCAAGCCAACAAAAATCACACAAATCATGAATTCCAATAAATATGTACATATGTTGATAACTTTATTTAAAAATTTCAAGAAGATCAAATCAAAACTTCAGTGTCTGATTAGATGAAAAGTCCATAAAATACCAAAATCATGTGTTATTGTTGTTGTATTTGGAGAAATTTCAAATAGCTATAACTTCCGTGTACATCATTCGCTTTTCA
Source organism: Odontomyia ornata (assembly GCA_963969285.1). Taxonomy (NCBI): domain Eukaryota; kingdom Metazoa; phylum Arthropoda; class Insecta; order Diptera; family Stratiomyidae; genus Odontomyia; species Odontomyia ornata. Next base: position 272,812,342 of record OZ017738.1, on the reverse strand, counting down.
TCAAACATATAGAATTTAATGGCTTTTTGTAGGACTGCTTAAATATCGAACTTCATTGAGTTTAAGATTACTTATACGAACTTATTGGGGAAAATGTGAAATCCGAATATCATACTATTGTTCACAAAGCTGAGCAAATTTTGACTTCTAAGGTTTTCGCTATTGTTGTACTCATAAGCACCTATCTCCATAATTTTTTTCAGATTTTTCGGATCATAGGTGTCCAATCGCGGGGGGGGGGGGACACAAACTTTACGTCTATTTCCCCTCCCTCTGCACCCCTTAAAGCAAACATGTAAAACTAAGACCTGTTTTTCAAAGTTCTCATCATGACCTTTCATTTGATACCCATATCAGCTAACCTTAATGATTTTTTTTCGGGGGACACTCTCCGATATGGGGAGACCCCCTCAAATACCATATTAAAATTTTTTGTAGCCGAACTTTGAAGAGAGCACCACTAATACCTTTGTACGAAATTTGATGTTTCTAGCTTAATTAGTTTGCGAGAAAAAGTGCTGTGACACACGGACGGACAGACAGGACCCGATTTTAGTCGGGTTTGAAAAATTGTTTTACAAAACCTTAAAAATATAATTGCATTCATCCTCTAAATGAATGAAGATTTTGGTGTATGCACGAAGGTGCTTTTTACAACGGGCTACAAAGTAAAATCTACTAACGATCGAAACGATTCCCAGGTCTTTGCGCCATGTTGTAATGGAACTGAAAGTTTTTCATCCCTTTTTTTAAATGCAAAAGCGATAGTTTTTTTTACTATCAAATTTAAAAATCAAAATTTTAATAAACGATTATAATAATAATATATATATAATAAAATTTGTATATTTATATATAAAAAAATAAAGTTAATTAAGAACAAACAAGTACTTACCCAACATCTCCACCGGGTGCCCACTAATGATGTGGATAATGCCTGGAAACTTAATTGAAATGGGATCGAAAATTCCAAATCACACTTTTGCACTATATATGCATCAACTTCCTTAATCAAATAGGATATCGAGACAAGCGACTTTGGATCAACTACATCAACAAGTGATTCCGTTATAGCTAAATAAATTTCTTGCATCAAAAACTAACTCATCTTCTGAAGCAGCACTCAAATGCCCACAATAGTTCGCGAATCCAACGCTAATCAATCCATTAGCCCACCAATACACAATTCTACGCATTCAATGCAAGGAAATTGAATGGAATGCAAAAAGATAATTGTGCTAAAGTAACATGAATGAGTTATGTAACGAAAGAATGTTTGAAAAATGCCAACATCATAATCAACATGTTTTTGCACGACCTAAATCGTCCGTTTATGCAAACCTTCATGTAGCGAGTCTCAAACCAAATAAGTAGAAACGCGTCAGCATCAAATTAGTGAAGTTAATCGCTGATTGCTCGGAAAATTTATTTTTATGTAGAGCGATTTCAAGTGATCAAAATTTCGTACTTCACACACACATACAAGTACACTTCTTATAGTTTCTACCATTTTGACGCACTTTGCGGGAATTTATATGATAAAAGAGGACCGTTAATGAATTCCAATGCTCAGCTGGGAGATAGGTTTCTCTTATTTGCACGGGTAGAGGAGTTCTCATGCAAAAACTGCTTGCGTAGACGAAGCGAACAGAAAAAAACATAGCCGCAACGGCGACGATAGTGCGTATATCCAAGCGGATGATGCATCAACCAGAGCCAATGCAATAATAATAATGCACAGGAAATTGCCACCTATCAACTTATTCCACGCACTATTGACCATCGGTCTACTGGCTTTACTTTTTTTGACACCGAATCCATCCGAAAAGTAAAAATGAGGCATTTTCCCTTCAAAATACACGTAGGGTTTTTTTTGTTTGTTGTAGGGAGGTGAATGCCATTTATGCACAGAATGCGGGACTCCCATACGTGACTGGACTACCCACTAAACACCTCCCCTGTTAACATCAGAACCCAGCCTGGAACCGTTTGACACATTACTTCGAGCCAGGTCTCGTTTTCTTACGCCATGGGGTGCCTTCAAGCTGGGGAGTCCCTGTCATAGCGAGAGGGGAGAGGGAAGATGAAAAGCCAGAAGAGCACTCCCCCAGTCCCAGCGCGCCTGGCGGCTGTGACTCTCTTTTATATTTTAGGACTGCCCGAGCATAATGTGCCACCTGGTTCCATTTGTCAACTGATTCGAGCATCACTGCAACTATATTATCCGGAGTGAGCTCTGCCGTCTCCCTGTAGAGTTCCCTTTGCAGCCTGACCCATGTTGTACACGCAAAAAATGTGTGCCAGGCATTGTCCTCCTCTCTTGGGCAAAACCGACAATCGGGAGACCGTGACTTACCAATCTTGTGCAGGTAAGACTGAAAACACCCACGCCCGCTCAAAAGCTGGGTCAGATAGAAGTCAGTATCACCATGCCTTTTATTTAGCCACGGTCTCACATCCAGGATGAGGCACGCAGTCCACCTTCGTTTCGTGCAATTGACCCAAGACTGCTGCCAACCGTTGAGCAAGCGCTGTCTCTCCTCGTGGACAACCATCTCCCTCGCATCCTCGTTTCGGCGCAGGTAAATAGCGCGGCACCCTCTAGCAAGGAGGGCAACAGGTATCACGCCTGCAATAACTCTCACTGCCGAGTCAGAGACTGTTGGATACGAAGATACAATTCTCAGTGCTCCTCTTGTCTGTCTCGGTATACTTACTAGTAATCAACTCGCCTGCTGACTGTCATAATCTCCAAAACGATCTGTTATCTCTGTCTTCTTCGTGTAAGGCTAACCTTTTGAATTTAAATGTACCAAAATGCCACAAAATATCGTATTCGTTGAAAAGTTCATCAATATCCCATTCCTATTTACTAAATCAAACTCCTCTAACAGTAGTAGATCAGGTGAAAGACTTAGGGGTTATCTTTGACCCAAAGCTCAAATTTAACCTTCACATTATAAACTTAGTCACTAGAGCTTCCCGTGTTTCGGGTTTTCTTCTTAGGCATACTTCTATTTTTTCTAACCCTAAGTCTGCTATCAAATTATTTATCTGTATCGTACGTTCTCTTCTTGAATACTGTTTTCAAATTTGGTCACCTCACAATGATTATCTGATTGTTCTCCTTGAATCTGTCCAGGGGAGGTTCACCCGTTTTCTATTTTTCAAACTCAAAATCTCTTATGCGACCTAAGAAAATCGCCTGTCCTTCCTTCAGATTCCTTCTCTTGAAATTCGCAGATTGATACTTGATGAATGTCTTCTCTTTAAAATATGTAACCGCCTTACGGATACAAATCTTGATTCTCGAATTTATTATAGGCTAAATCTGCGCTCGGGTAGAAATGCTAGTATCTTTCTTGTACCTTTTGCTCCGATTAACCCGCACTTCCATTCTCCACTGCTAAGGCTACCTCGCAAGCATGATCGTCTACAAATTGGTCCTTTTCCTCGTTCTCTTTATTTACTTAAACAAAAACTTATTAGTTCACTAATTTGTTAATTTTGTGTGTTTCTTAGTGTATACTTCATCATTTGTATTAGAGGTAACTCTGTTAATGGCAACATAAATAAATAAATAAATAAAAGTATCAATGGTAGAACGTCCTGCTCTAAAGCCGTACTGCCGAGGAGATAGGTCCCAAGCAGCACGAATCGCGTCAGTAACTCTTGCCTTGATGAGTTTCTCTACCACTTTCCCAGCCGTATCTAGCATGCATAACGGGCGGTATTCAGACAGCCATTCGGGGTTTCCCTTCCCCTTACTGATCAGCACGAGCCTCGCCACCTTCCACCGTACCGGGAAAACCCCGTCCCACAGGCAAGCGTTGAATGTGCTGAGCGGCAAGTCAGGACAATGGTGATAGACGAGCCGCAACACCTCAGTTGGAACACCGTCTGGACCTGGAGCCTTCCTCGTTTTCAAGGGGAGGACTACCTCCTCCAGTTCCAGCTGTGTGAAGAGTGGGCAATCAACTGCTGTTTCACTATGGACAGCGTCAACATGGATGCGATGGGCGGGGAAGAATCCCCGCTCTATCTCATCTATCTTTTCCGCATCATGTGCACAAGGCATCCGGAGGGCACCAAGCTTCCGCATAACTAGCTTGTAGCCAAGGCCCCACGGATCCTTGTTCACATTGTCCACTAGGTCTTGCCAGCAGCGAGCCTTGCTACTATTGATCAGTTTGCGGAGGCCTTTCCTGGCCGACTTTTATGCTGCCACCCAGTTGCATGCCTCGTCACGGTCCCGCACCCGTTGAGCATCACGTCGAAGCTTGTAATACTCTCTTCGCTTTTCAGCGATTTCAGTTGACCACTAGTACACTGGGGGCTTGTCGTGTCGGGGTCTTTGACGGGGCAAAGAAGCACAGCAAGCAGTCGTTATGATGCTCATTGTAGAGTTCACCACGTCTTGAGCTGCCAGCTCTTCCGTTCCCTCCGAACCTCCCTGCAGCGGCTGACCTGCTGTGAGAACCCCGACAAACCTCTCGACGTCCATCCTTTCGATGTTCCATCCAGTTGTAGAAAGCCAAGAGCATGGACGCCGGGAGACAACATCACTTATCTTAAGTAGAATGCACTTATTATCACTGGCTGAGTAGTCCTCTAATACTTCCCAGTTGTGTATTCTCCGTACTAAGGACTCCGACGCAAATGTCACGTCCGGTATGGTTCCCTCACAGCAAATCGGCAGAAAGTCAGCGTATTTCCGGAGTTTAGTACGACGAGTGCCATCCTGGCCACCATTTCCCGGATTCGTTTTCCCAAAGAACACTTTGCCCTCTGCGTTTGAGACAACGCCCTCCAAAGCATTAATCTTGGCTTGGAAAGATGATATCAATTCGTTAGGCGTTGAGTACACACTAAAGAAGGTGTGCCTTGAGCACCGAACACATACGAAACCATACTCCCGTCCACAACTCTCCACTTGAAAGTCACTGCTCCAAACCCAGATGGCGGCAGTACCAGTTTCATTAGAATGCCATATACAGGACTTTTATTATGATGGTGCTCACTCAGCAGCAGAAGTGGGCTTTCATGTCGCTCGCAAACTGCTCAAGCAGATTTTGGGCGGTTGAACTGCATTGTAGGTTTAGCTGCAGGATGCGGGTCATCGGAGTTCTGATTTTGCCTTGGCTAGGGCTTCCTGGAACACCCGGAATTTTCCTGATCCCAAGATGTGTCCAAAATCAGGTTTTGGATCAGCATCCTTGCAAGGAATACAGTGTGCCTCCTTCGTACACTCTTTTCTTTTATGTCCCATTTCACCTCAGTTGCAACATAGGGAACTCCTATTAGGTCCTTTGCATACTTGTGTGGTGTTACCATAACTAAGGCACGTAGGGTTAGCATTTCAACACACTTGTATTAAGATGCATAGTTTTACTAACAATTCTGCATGCTCAGGTTCCTTCGCAAGCCACTTTGTCATGCATTTCTTAGTTTATAAACAATTGGATGGACTTGTTAAACAAAGCACTGCTCACGAATCAGTCACTTTTATTTTGTTGCCATTGAAGATGCGACACACATTTACCGACGTTTATCTCCTCGGAAAGTGAACGGCACACATCGAAACATGACTCTTATCCATTTGAGCGATTGCTCCACAAGTTTACGTACGAAGAAGAAATTTCAGCTCCGAAATTTCGTATGAAAACTTATTTCATCCCGGATAATCGTTCGACGCCCGAAAAGATTCGCTAATTGTAAAACTGCTCAGACACTTCTCGCACTAAAATGAGACACTGAGAGCCGTTCGAAAGCAGACATCCGCTACTTGTGGTTATCGGAAACAGAATCGCCTTTGATTGTCCATCATCCACATCTCGGTATCGCAACAGTAAATTTCCAAGCATCTAGTTCAGCCAAGTTATATTGCATTTGGAATGCAATACGTGGATGGCTGTATGATTTCATTGTTTTCATGTCCGAAATTTTAATTTGGAAATTTGAATTTTAAAATTATCAGAAATAAAAAATGAAAGGTTTTTAGATAATATTAAAAAGGTAAACATCATGCAGAATATGATTTGAAAGAAAAGTTAAAATTTAATATAGAAGAAAATGACATAAAATTTACATTTAACAAAAATAAAAACAATATTTTATGATTTAAAAATATGACTGGAAATTAAAATTTCGGATAAGTGTTGTGAAGGTTTTCGAGTAGTTTGCTTAGGCGACTGCTCGATTACTACAGGGCAGTTAATTTTCTCGCGATTCCTAGGCAATGAGGATGGCGACAAAGGAGCTAAAGGATCTTCAGGTGGAAAATCGATTGTGTTCGGGGTCAGAATGCGGAGTGAGACGGTAGAAGCAAACGATTAGCGCATGGAAAGACTGACGCAAATACTTTCGATTTGCTGTAAATGGTTAAACTATGCGTGTGATTGAAAATAAGGGCAGACAGACAAAACATACGTGTATATTTATATATCGATGCAGGTCTTTTGCGTTATATATACCGACTTCTTTCCCCGATAGGTCGGTGAGGAGGTAACGATTGGGGCCTACAATCTTCTGTACACGGCTTTTCAGGAAACGGCGACCTAGCTTCGCACTGTAATGCCCAGCGGCGTCGCTTTGGTGGAAATTGTGACGAGAAACCTCATTCCCTTCTTTGAAATCGGAAGGTTGGGAGCTTAGGTTGTAATGCGCCTCATTTGCACGTCCTGCTGCCTTTATCTTCTATCCAATTTATAAGGAGAGGTCTCCTTAGTGCTTGTGAACTCCAGCGCAACGACAGGATCTCCCAAACACTTCAATTGCCATAGTAGTCTGTCTGATTTGAAGTGACAAATCATGTGCTGTGCGAAGGTGGCAAAGCAAGGCAAGACACCGGTGACGGAATGATACGACGACCGCAGAGCGCAAGTGATGGCGGACAATCTGCGGTCCCAGTCCTTCTGAGTTGGATGGACATAAGAACGGATCAAGGCTAACAGTGGGCGATTCAAACGTTCTGATGCGTTACATTGAGGAGAGTATATGGGCGTCAGTTGGTTTTACTGTTCGAGTAGACCCTTAAACTGCCGAGATCGGAACAGTACTCCATTGTCCAAGTACACACTTTCTGGTCTCCTAAACACATGGAATACCCGACCCTCCAAAAATTTCACAATAGGCGGAGCAGTGAACTTGCAAATAGGTTCCACCAGTAGGAATTTAAAGAGCTGGTTTAGCACAAAGATAGCTCCAATATGTCCCCATAGAAAAAAGAGGGTATGGGCCGTTAGATCTATATACCGGCTTCGGAATACGCGCTCCGGAACGCTGAGTTGACTCATAGAAGTTCGAGAGGCTTGTTGGGAGCTTTAGTGCCTTTGCAGATGTCACAGGCACTTACATAGTCTATGACCTGAGATGAGATTTTAGGCCAAAAGAAGTACTTCTTAAGCCCCCGAAGCATCTGACCGTAGCCTCCGTGGGCACTTTGAGGATGGTTGTGTGCGTGGAGGATCAGATTGTGTGTCAATTCTTCCGGTACCCAGAGTTTCCAGGACTCTTTTTCCTTCAATGGATCACGTATTGATTTCGTCGATCAACATAGTCGTCTATCACTTTCAAATCAGGCAACTGTGTTTCCCGGGTTCCGATTGTTTGCCTCAATTTGTTGTAGCTGCCTGAATTGAAATGTGGGCTGTCGAAGTTTATCTCGATGGTATCATCGTCATTTACTGTCGATTCCGCTCCCTCGGTTTAAAACATTCGCGAGAGAGTATCGGGCACGATGTTCTGGGTTCCTTTTCGGTGTTTGATGGATAACTTAAACCCTTGTAATTTAATAGCTCATCGGGCCAGACATCCATGTAAGTCCATTTGGTTCATCAGCCATTCTAGCGAAGCGTGGTCTGTGATTATTTCAAACTGGTGGCATCAATGTACGCTCGGAGTTTCTTTACAGTCATCAAAGCTGCCAGACATTCTTGTTCAGCTACGAAATTCTTTGGGCCGAGTTCAGTTTACTTTTCATGAAATCAACGGGAGCTTTTTCTCCCTCTTCGGTCAATTGCACTAGCATTGCCACAACTCCATGTTGACTTGCATCACAATCAATAAAGAAGGGTTTCTGAAAGTCGGGGCTGTGCAAAACTGGAGCAGATGTCAAGGCTTCTTTGAGCTCTTTAAATGCCTTTCGACTGAGTTCGGTCCAAATGAACTTGCCTTTCCGGAGCATGTCCAACAGAGGCAATGAAACTGTCACGTAATTCTGAACAAACCTTCCGTACCAACCATATACTCCGAGGAAACTTCGTAGCTGCTTAACAGTCTTCGGTAAGGGAAACTGATCAATCGCCCCAGTTTTGTCCGGATCCATTTTGATGGTACCATATCCGATGACATGTCCTAGTTCATAACAAACTAACTTTACTGCACATTGATGGTAGGTTCCGCCTTACTGATATGCAGGGCTACTTCTTGCAATAGTAGAAGATGTTGGTCAAATGTTTTTGTGATGAGTAGAAAGTCTTCTAGGTACACGAACACTTGATGTTTCAGATGAGGTGGAATTACTTTGTCCATCCGTGTCATCGTTTTCAAAGCGTTACACAGGCCAAAAGACGTCGTAAGGAACTGATGTAGTGGTTGCCCGGGCACTGTGAAAGCAATCTTATCCCTCGACTCTTCATCGAGTGGAATTTGAAAGAGTGCATCTTTCGGGTTGAGACTTGTAATGTAGTTTGCTTTCGGCAGTCTCCCTAATATTCCATCGATGAGCGGAAGAGAGTAAGCGTAGGTCACAGTCACTGCATTGAGTTTTCAGGCATCTAGACAAAGACGGACTTTACCTGGTTTCGCCATCAAGGTTACCGGTGAGGACTACGCACTTTGGGGCTCCTCTATAACCCCCAACTCTAGCATCCTGTCCAACTCTGCGTACACTAACTTTTCCATGGCCGGGAGGGTGGCGTAATGTCTCTATTTTATGGGTTTGCTATAGCCAACGTCATTGATATGTGAGACCAGAGTAGTGTGGCCAAGGCCTTGCGTAGCCTAAGATGGAAAACCAGCAACTGAAGCTTCCATCCGGACAGCTAATACTTACAATAGCGATCTCGCCCAACACTTTGATTGTTGCGTAAGGTCTGGTATTATTCTCGGAAACCTCAGAGATGTTGCATAAGTATAGGCCTCAATGGCAGATGCTCACTCTCTTGCGGAAATTCCGCCAACGACGAATTGACCACTTTACTTTGTGTGAGCGGGAGGTGACTTCTTCGGAAGCAAAGATTTGCTCTCGAGCAGCACAGTATTCCTGCAGTCGAACATGATATGGCTTTAGTACGTCAATTTGTGGCTGTTTGGGTTCTTCAGGCAGTAGCTGCGGTGGTCGCTTCAACGTGTCGTTGGAAAGGTTTCCGGAAGAGGGGGAGCCCCTGCAGTCATAGTTGTTAAGGCTAGTGTATTATCGTCAATATTGGGGTTTGCAGAAGGCTGGCAACCTACTGTGGAGCTTTGGAGTACCACTGAGGTGGTCGGGTACTCGCTCGTCCGTTTTTTAAAGTGGCACAATCTGGGTGATCCGGAAAAAGGTGTCAGGCTTACCACATCCGTAGCAGAAAATCGAAAGCTCTGCCTGACATGCAATAAACCGAAGTCCGGTTTGCTTGCAGGTCCAGCAAGTGATGAGGTTCCACAATGCGGCTACCGTAAGCCCGTCTAGCTCCCTGTCGGTGTCCGCCAGATCTGGTGTGTTTTTTTGTGGTAGGGGGGTGAATGTCTGGGACTCCCATGTTTGCAAGAAGGCGCCTGGACTACCCACTAAACACCTCCCCTGTCAACTTGAGATCCCAGCCGGGAACCGTTTAACACATTACTTCGGGCTAAGTCTCGTTTTGTTACGCCCTGAAGCACCTTCAAGCTGGGGGATCCCTCTTCTAGCGGGAGAGGAGAAGAGGAAGTGCCAGACAAGCGATTCCCCAGACCCAATGCCTCCGGCTGCTGTGAGTCTCTTTTATCTTTACGGACTGCCCGAACATAATGTGCCACCTGGTTCGATTTTCAACCGATTCGAGCATCACCGCAACTATATTATCTGGGATGAGCTCTCCCGTCACCCTGTAGAGGGCCCTTTGCAGCCTGTTCCATTTTATGCACGCAAAATATGTGTGGCAGGTATTGTTTTCCTCCCCTGGGCAATACCGACAATCGGGGGATCGTGACTTACCAATCTTGTGCAGGTAAGACTGAAAACACCCATGCCCGCTCAAAACCTGGCATCATTCGATTCAGCCACGGTCTCACATCCGGGATGAGGTGCGCAGTCCACCTTCGCTTCGTGCAATTGACCCAAGACTGCTGCCAATCGTTGAGCGAGCGCCATCTCTCCTCGTGGACAACCATTTTCCTCGCATCCTCCTTTCGTCACAGAAAATAGCGCAGCGGTTTCTAGCCTGTAATAACTTTTACCGCCAAATCAGAAACTGTCGGATACGAAGATGCAGTCCTCAGCGCTCCTCTTCTATGAACCTGTGCCAAACGTTTTCGGTAAACTTCCCTACTGAGAGCGTCGCCCCATACCTCTGCTCCATACAGTACCACTGACCCTAGAGCAGTCATCAAGAAGGGTCTTCTTGATGGGCTTGCTCCCCCTACGTTGGCCATAAGTCGACTCAGAGCTGATACTCCTGAGGCAGCCTTCTCAGCCGTTGCCCTGATTTGCTCAGAGAAACTCATCTTCGAGTCAATCAGTAGCCCCAGGTACTTTAGCGCTAGTTTTAACTCGAACTGTATGTTTCCAATACTCATCATACTACTACTACTACTACTTCGGTTTTCTCCAGTGCTAAACTGAGCCCGCGAGCTGTCATCCAGTCTCTCACTGGGCACATTAGGATACCTAGCCTAAGTTGCGCGTGTTCAATGGTGGGTCCAGTAACCAGAGCCACAACATCATCCGCATCCCCGTGACTCATCTGGCACCTCCCGTCTCAGTAACCCATCGTAAGACACGTGCCACAGATCTGGACCAAGGATAGATCCCTGGGCAACATCCGATGTAACCGCCATCCTTTGTAGGCCCTGTGTCATATCGTAGAGCAGGCTTTGGTCTTCTAGGTAGTCCCTCAAAAGCTGCATTAGATATTCTGGAACTTGAAAAGTGTTTTCCAGCGTATCGAAAATATCCACCCATCTAGCGGAGTTGAAGGTGTTCCTGACGTCGAGTGTCACCAACGGGACGATCCGTCGCTTGGCGCAACCATATGCCTCTGCTTTTTGGACCACGCTCACCACCTCTGCAATCGCATCAATGGTAGAACATCCTCCTCTAAAGCCGTACTGCCAAAGAGATAAGTCCCCAGCAGCACGAATCGCGTCAGTGAGTCTTCCCTTGATGAGTTTCTCTAGCCCTTTCCTAGCCACGTCTAGCATGCATAACTGGCAGTATGCAGACGGCGATTCGGAATTTCCCTTCCCCTTACTGATCAGCACGAGCATCGCCACCTTCCATTGTACCGGGCAAACCCCGTCCCACAGGCAAGCTTTGAGTGTCCTGAGCAGCAAGTCAGGACAATGATGATAGACAAGCTGCAACACCTCAGTTGGAACACCATCTGGACCTGGAGCCTTCTTCACTTTCAATGAAAGGACTACCTCCTGCAGCTCCGGCTGGGTGAAGAATGGGCACTTGACTGCTGTTTCACCGTGGACAGCGCCAACATGGATGGGATGGGCGGGAAGAGTCCCCGCTCTATCTCATCTATCTTTTCCGCATTATGTATACATAGCTTCCGGAGGGCAACAAGCTTCCGCATAACTAGTTTGCAGTCAAGCCCCACGGATCCTTGTTCACACTGTCCACTAGGTCTTGCCAGCAGTGAGCCTTGCTATTGTTGATCTATTCGCGAAGGCCTTTCCTGGCCGACTTATATGCTGCCACCCGGTTGCATGCCTCGTCACGGTTCTGCGCCCGTTGAGCCTCACGTCAAAGCTTGTGATACTCCCTTCGCTTTTCAGCGATTTCAGTTGACCATCAGTACACTGGGAGTTTACTGTGCCGGGGTTTTCGATGGGGCAAAGAAGCGCAGCAAGCAGTTGTAATGATGCTCATAGTGGAGTTCACCACGTCTTGAGCTGCCAGTTCTTTCATCCCCTCCAAAGCTCCCTGCAGCGGCTAAACTGCTGTGAGCACCTCGACAAACCTCTCGGCGTCCATCCTTCCAATGTTCCATCCATTTGGAGAAAGCCGACAGCTCGGACGTTGGGAAACACCATCACTTATCTCAAGCAGAATCCACTGATGATCGCTAGCTGAGTAGTTCTCTAATACTTCCCAGTTGTGTATCCTCCGTACTAAGGACTCCGAGGTGAATGTCACGTCCGGTTTGGTTCGCTCACAGCCATTACGGCAGATAGTTGGCGTATTTCCGGTATTTAGTAGGACGAGCGCCGTCCTGGCTGCCATTTCCAGTATTCGTTCCGGATCCACATAGCGGCAGTACCAGTTTTGTCAGGATACCATAATGCAGGACTTTTATCATAGTGTTGCTCACTCAGGAGCAAGAAGTCAGCTTTCATGTCCCTTGCAAATTGGTCAAGCAGATTTTGGGCGGTTGAACTGCGGTGTAGGTTTAGCTGCAGGATGCGGGTCATTTAAGTTCTGATTTTGACTTAGCTAGGGTTTCCTGGAACACCCGGCCTTTTTTTGATCCCAAGACGTGTCCAAAATCTAGTCTTGGATCGGCATCCTTACAAAGAATACAGTGTGCCTCCTTCGAGAACTCTTTTCTTTTATATCCCATTTCATCGCATTTGTAACACAGAGAACTCCTATTGGGTCTTTTGCATACTTCTGTGGTGTGACCATAGCCAAGGAATTCGAAACATTCAAGAGGCGTTGCTCCTTGCCGTATCCTACAGACAACCCACCCTATTCTTACTTTGCCCTTGTTCAGGAATTGTCCGGCGTCCTTTTCGGTCAAGTCAACTATGGTCATGCGTTGTCCCCTGTACTTTCTGGTGTCAGACTCGCTTTGATCCTTCCCACGCTAGGGAACTACCTTTTAATGGCTTCTTCTACCTCGGTCAGATCCGTGACGCGGTCAATGTCTCTTATTTTGATCGTTTTCATCGGCTCAAGCGAGGCTATAGTTGCGCTTTTGCTGAGGACTTTCTTTGATGCATCGCAAAATGCTTCCTTATTGTCGGCCTCTGCTCCGAATACGACCAGTATGTGGCCCGACCACGTTGGTCGTACTACTTTAATGGTAGTGTTGGTGTCTTCGGGCCTTACGTTTCCCCTGTTGTCCCGCAGTACCACGGCGTAGGACTGGCCATCTTGGGGTTTTGAGAGTAGTGCCTGCTGCCGGGGTCTTCGTCGGAGCTTCTCCCTATCCTGTTTTGCATCAGGTCTTATATCTTGTTGGTCGTCCGGGCGAACTTTACTTTCTTGCACTTTTAGAAAGAGTTTCTTTGCGGCTTTTTTCGCTCCTTTTGAAAGCACTGTCTGGAGCCCATGATCTGGTGCTCCACGCCCATCAAGTGTCTCTTCCTTCCTTCTTTCATCCCGATCTCCTTCGATTGGGCTAGACGCCATTCTTTTGTTGATTTCTAATGGTGGAGCTATCTGCGTGTCGCTTTTAAACTTCATCCCCAGCGCTTCTTGAGCCTTCTGCACGTCTTCAGCCTTCAACCAGCTCCTCCGATAATACCCTTTGCGGTCTAGGAGCTCATCTAGTTCAAGGAGCCCAATCTTCACTGCTTTGCTGATATTTGGGGAGTCGCATGCAGATTGTATACTTTTCAGAACATCTCCCGCTTTTCGGAAAAGCCTTGCTTCTTCGTGTCGCTGGGCGGCAATTGTACTTTGCGACCATCCTTGGAAGAGGTTATCGCTTAATGTTTCCGAATACAGTACTTCCGCCACATTTTCGCTTTATTTGTCTGGTCACTTTTTAGTTTTTCTACCGTAATCTCCTCGTTGGCTTCAGGATGGTTCTTTATTATATCGGGATTTACCATCCTTGCATAATTTACTTCAGTAACAAACGGAGCAGCGACCATCTCGATGTTTTTTATATTTTCTTCCACCGCTCGAACACATGACGCGTCCTGCAGAGTTTCCCGCTTTTCTTTTATAGGACGCTCTCGCGTTCGCATAATTTTTTTGCTGCACTCGAACGCCGCAGGAGTCTCAGTCTTGACCTTGACTGTCTGCTAATCTCCGTTTTTCATCCGTCTTGTAAAAATTACAACAAATTTGGTCTGGTGAACCATCTTCAAAAGGTATACCACTCTTGATGTACACCTTCAGAAATTTAACAACACCAATTTGTTTCCTTTCATCAACCAAACAATCAAAGAGGGATACATTCCCTCGTAACTATGTAGGCAGGGTTGACCAGCGCTTCGATGGTCCATTGCGTTATCCTAAAAGCTGGAAATTGCTCCATAAATGAAACTTAAATACTAACAGCAAACAAATCTTGAAAAAAAATTATTTATAAATATGTATCATGAAAATTTGGTCTTTCTATTCATCTGTCCCCTTTGAAGGCAAGGACACCAATGGTGAGCTCTTCCATTTGCGTTACAGGCACTACTCTCTTGAGGCACCATAAATATTAGAGTTTAGAAGTGCTCTCTCATACGCTAATTATGACCAGGAACCGCTTGTTAGCCTTGGGTTGGTTCCAATCGACTGGTGTCAAGGCTGCGGTAACCTACTAAGGACTGAAATTGCTTATAGCCAGTAACAAACTGGGCCGGAAGAAAACAGACGGACTTGAGTGGACTTCCTCGTTACCGACGATATTTATGGCCCCCAAATAAATGTGGGGCATCCAGATGGACGTAGTGCCCCCTTCCAACCAATTCAAGATCCAAATGTAGACGTGGCCTTATATTTCTCATTTAAGTGAAAAACTCATACAAAGAAAATCTGTATGAATCACATAACACTTTACCATAAAAGGGCATGCGAGGGAAAGGCCACTCTACCCGGGCAAGAGTGCCTGTGACGCATAAAAAGAGACAGCTCGCCGGATGGCTAGCTCATATAGTGGAGGGGCCGGCCAAGGTGGCGGGTTCCATACCCAGTCCGGTTTCAAAGATGAAAGAAAAAGACCGAGTTTCAAATTTAGCTTTCCATGTTTATTTCTCGAATTGTATTAAAAACTTTATTTATTCAAAACGACGAAGGGTAAAATTAAACAATGTGGTGATAATATTTGCTGCCTGCCTTATTTAACATCTTGATAAATGCATATGGATCCTAACTACATTCCGTTTTGGGTTAACACAAAATTACATATTACTAACACAACCATAAGAAACATTTTTAAGTCAGAAATTTTCCGATTAGCCGCTGGTAAAAGAAAAAATATAATTGCATTAATCTTCTAAATGAATGACTATTTTGGTTAATGCACGTTTTCTACAACGGGCTACAAAGTAAAATCTACTAACGATCAAAACGATTTCCACGTCTTTGCGCTATGTTGTAATGGAACTAAAAGTTTTTCATCCCTTTTTTTAAACGCCAAAGCAATAGGTTTTTTTACTATCAAATTTTAAGAATCAAAATTTTAATAAACGATTAAAATAATAATATATATATAATAAAATTTGTATATTAATATATAAAAAAATAAAGTTAATTAAGAAGAAACAAGTACTTACCCAACATCTCCACTGGCCGCCAACTAATGATGTGGATAATACCTGGAAACTTAATTGAAATGGGAAGCAAAACTCCAAATCACACTTTTGCACTGTATATGGATCAACTTCAAATCAAATAGGATATCGAGACAAGCGACTTTGGGTCAACTACATCAAAAAGTGATTCCGTTATAGCTAAATAAATTTCTTGCATCAAAAACTAACTCATCTTCTGAAGCAGCACTCAAATGCCCACAATAGTTCGCGAATCCAACGCTAATCAATCCATTAGCCCACCAATACACAATTCTACGCATTCAATGCAAGGAAAGTGAATGGAATGCAAAAAGATAATTGTGCTAAAGTAACATGAATGAGTTATGTAACGAAAGAATGTTTGAAAAATGCCAACATCATAATCAACATGTTTTTGCACGACCTATATCGTCCATTCATGTAACGAGTCTCAAACCAAATAAGTAGAAATGCGTCAGCATCAAATTAGTGAAGTTAATCGCTGATTGCTCGGAAAATTTATTTTTATGTAGAGCGATTTCAAGTGATCAAAATTTCGTACTTCCCACACACATACAAGTACACTTCTTATAGTTTCTACCATTTTGATGCACTTTGCGGGAATTTATATGATAAAAGAGGACCGTTAATGAATTCCAATGCTCAGCTGGGAGATAGGTTTCTCTTATTTGCACGGGTAGAGGAGTTCTCATGCAAAAACTGCTTGCGTAGACATAGCAAAATGAAAAAAAAACATAGCTGCAACGGCGACGATAGTGCGTACATCCAAGCGGATGCTGCATCAACCAGAGCCAATGCAATGATAATAGTGCACAGGCAATTGCCGGCTATCAACTTATTCCACGCACTATTGACCATCGGTCTACTGGCTTTACTTTTGTTGGCACCGAATCCACCCGAAAAAGTAAAAATCAAACATTTCTCCTTCAAAATACACGTAGGGTTAGCATTTCAGTACACTCGTATTAAGATGCATAGTTTTACTAACAATTCCGCATGCTCAGGTTCTTTCGTAAGCCACTTTGTCATGCATTTCTTAGTTTGTAAGCAATTGAATGGACTCGTTTTATTTTGTTGCTATTGAAGATGCGACACACATTTACCGACGTTTATCTCCTCGGACAGTGAACGGCACACATCGAAACATGACTCTTATCCATTAGAGCGATTGCTTCACAAGTTTACGTTCGAAGAAGAAATTTTAGCTCCGAAATTTCGTATCAAAACGAATTACATCCCGGATAATCGTTCGACGCCCGAAAAGATTCACTAATCGTGAAACTGCTCAAACACTTATCGCACTAAAATCAGACACTGAGAGCCGTTCGAAAGCAGACATCCGCTACTTGTGGTGATCAGAAACAGAATCGCCTTTGATTGTCCATCGTCCACATCTCGGTGTCGCAACAGTAAATTTCCAAGCATCTAGTTCATCCAAGTAAGATTGCATTTGCAATACAATCCGTGGATGGCTGTATGATTTCAGTGTTTTTATGTCCGAAATTTTAATTTGCAGATTTGAATTTTAAAATTAACAGAAGTGAAAAAAAACGAAAATTTTTTGAATAATAATAAAAAGGTAAATATCATGCAGAATATAATTTGAAAGAAAAGTTAAAATTTAATACAGAAGAAAATGATATAAAATTTAAATTTAATAAGAATAAAAAAATATATTTTGTGATTTATAGCTATGAATGGAAACAATGCAATTTTTCAAATCTGTAATTAAAATTTCGGATAAGTGTTGTGAAGGTTTTCGAGTAGTTTGCTTAGGTGACTGCTCAATTACTACAAATGGCTCTTCATAATACCACAAAGGAGCGCTTGTAGGGCCTTCATAATATTAATGTCCCCACTGAAGACTGGAATTCCTTACTATTGCATCTGCTTATCAAAAATCTGAAGTCCGGTGCTCATATGCTCTACGAGCAACTTTCAACAAATTCAAGGAAAGTTTTGTCGATAGAGACCTTCCTAAAGTTTATGGAAGGTCATTTTCAGCCGCTAGAGTCACTTTTAAACTCAACGGCAGATTTTCAATAGACCTTTGAGCTAAGCAGACGTTCGATTTACATAGTGACTACGTATTGTTTATTATTCCGAGCTTCACAATAAATATTCACAGCAACTTTTTCTTTAA
The DNA here is from genome assembly GCA_963969285.1 of Odontomyia ornata. Lineage (NCBI taxonomy): Eukaryota > Metazoa > Arthropoda > Insecta > Diptera > Stratiomyidae > Odontomyia > Odontomyia ornata. The sequence goes on along the minus strand of OZ017738.1, from coordinate 272,794,551 downwards.
TGGATACGTTCTTTTGGTGTTAATTTACATTTCATATTGAGTTCTTGTGCATTGGGAATCTTATACCCTGCTAAAAGCAGGAAAAGAAGCCGGGAATCTTCCCTGGCCAGTAATTTTCTCCGTTTCAAGTTAAAAGTGGCGCGGATTCCCGCAGCTAGCTCATCGAACTTCAACAGATTCTTGCCATTAGCTAACCTTCCGGATGGTAATGAAAGCGATCAATAGCTCAACGCTGAAGTAAAAACTAAGGTGAGAGTCCCTTCAACAACATTTACGGACTTGCCTTGCGTTACGATAGACGCCATTCTTAAAGAATTACATATAACGAATATTTCAATTAAAATAATGCCAATTGGCATGAGGCTTTTCCTTACCAATCTGGAAGATAACGAGACCATGGAAGGACATTTAAAAGCTAAGAAAGTGAATTATTTTACATTCTAATGGGCAGATTTACAACCTCAAATAGTAGTTTTAACAGGGTTTTATAAAATTTCCCCAGAAGAGCTGAAAAAGCTTCTTAAAACAGAAATAATATTAATGCCATTGATATTAAATTATTCAATCCCAAATTAAGTAATCGTGAAACCACTTACTATCTTTTATATCTACAAAAGGGTACCAACATGACAGAGTTAAACAAAATCAAGACGATCACGCACACTATTGTGCGATGGAGGTTCTACGCGAATAGCCAAAAAGGCCCTACACAATGTAGGAGTCGTATGCGCTTTGGGCATTGGATATCTTACTGCCATCTTTCCACAAAATGCGCTATATGTATTGGTGAGCATGAATATAGCAGACGTACGCTAAAAGAAGAGCAACGTAATGAAATTCGTTGTAGCAGTTGCAAAGAAGCAGACTTCGCCAATCTACTTGATTGCAAGGCAAGAATAGACTATACACAGCTGAAACCAAAGCTAAATAGTCAGGAAAAAAATTCAAAAAGCTCCCCAATCCCTACTCAGAGAACTACAAGTAGCTTCGATCTTACAAGCACAAATATCCCTTTGCTGACAAAAGCTCCAACACATACGCCAGCACTAAGCTGAGACAGCAGCGATGCAATATCAATACGACAGAAGTCGGGAACAATGACTGAACGTATGTCCTACAGTATGGCTCTCAAGCAAAACCCACAATGAACAAATAGTTCATGCGACAACCTCTTTTCACCTGAATCTCTTTTGACCATTTCGCATGAACTAATCACTAATTTAAGACCATTTCGTTAAGTGCAATCCTCCTTTTTTCAGAAGACTCCGGAGGTCTACTTGCAATCGTAATAAATCTTCAACTTTGTCTGAACACGTCAGCACATCGTCAACGTAAAAATCTCTTACCAAAGTTGTGCTGCTTCTGGACATGAATTTATCTCGTCCGCTGCTAGTTGATGTAGCGTCCGTATTGCAAGGTACGGTGCACATGCTGTTCTATACGTGACTGTGTTTAATTGGAAATGTTTAACAGGATCAGTTTGGTTAAAGCGCCACAGAATCCTTTGAAAATGTTGATCTCTGTCGTGAACTGAGACCTGTCGATACATCTTTTCGATGTCGGCTGCAATGACATGTTTATGTTGCCTCCGCCGCATTAAAACATGTAACAGAGTTCCTTGAATAGTATGTCCGGTGTGAAGCATGTCATTTAGAGACTTTCCCTTGGAGCCCTGTTTTGACGTGTTAAATACCACTCGTAGTTTAGCCATCGTACTACCTTCTCTTACCACCGCATGATGTGGGAGATAGTAGGCCGTTGTCATCTTTATTCGGTCTGCTGGTACCTTTGACATGTAACCTAAGTCAATGTTTTCCCTCATAAAGATTCGATACTGTTCGTAGAGCTCAAGGTTTTGCAATAGTCGATGCTCTAATTGTCTGAATCGTATGTGTGCAATATTTTGCGTGTCACTGATATCTGCTAACAGATCCGCTCCACTTTTAAACGGCAAACTGACAGAGTATCTACCAGTACGGCGACGACATACGGTTTGTAAATAATGAGTTTCATTCTCTGTTTCTTCCATGGTTAAGCGCTGTGCTGTAGGAAGTTCTTCAGTCTCCGAAAATTGTCGTAGTGTTTTCTCTAAGCCTTGGTATGAGACGAACGTGCATAATGATGCTGATGTTTTACATGGAACAGATCCAAAGATCACCCATCCAAGCTTTGTATTCTGCGCACAGGGCTGACTGGGCAGAAGCCAGCTAAATCGCTAATTGACAAACCTTGCGGAATAACCAATGGAATCTGAGTGCATGGGTGCGGTGATTGTGCTGAGAATCAACGGAGTGAAGACCAGTTTTCTTGTTGGCCGTTTGCGGACTGAACGACAGCGCGTAGCTTCGATTCTTCTCTGGAGGTGACATTTTCCACGGCTCCTATGCCACTGATTTTGAACTTGGAGCTGTTGCGCCTTGCTTGTAACAGATTGACTGCCAACTCACTAATAAATGAGTTGGCAGTCAATCTGTTACTGAGTCGACTTATGGCCAACGTAGGGGGACCCAGCCCATCAAGAAGACGCCTCTTGATGAGTGCTGTAGAGTCAGTGCTACTGTACGGAGCAGATGTATGGGGCGACGCTCTCAGCATGGAGGTATACCGAAAACGATTGGCACAGGTAAAGAGAAGAGGATCACTGAGAATTGCATCTTCGTATCCAACAGTCTCCGACTCGGCGGTGAGAGTGATTGCAGGCGTGATACCTGTCGCCCTTCTTGCTAGAGAGCGCCGCGCTATTTACCTGTGCCGAAACGAGGATGCGAGGGAGATGGTTGTCCGCGAGGAGAGACAACGCTCGCTCAACGATTGGCAGCAGTCTTGGAGGAATTGCACGAAGGGAAGGTGGACTGCGCGCCTCATCCTAAATCGAAGGCATGGTGAGACTGACTTCTATCCGACCCAGCTTTTGAGCGGGCACGGGTGTTTTCAGTCTTACCTGCACAAGATCGGTAAGTCACGGTCTCCCGATTGTCGGTTTTGCCTAGGAGAGGAGGACAATGCCTGTCATACATTTTTTGCGTATACCAAATGGGCCAGGCTGCGAAGGAAACTCTACAGGGATACGGGAGAGCTCACTCCGGATAATATAGTTGCGGTGATGCTCGAATCGGTTGACAAATGGAACCAGGTGGCACATTATGCTCGGGCAGTCCTAAAAGATAAAAGGGACTCGCAGCAGCCGGAGGTGCTGGGGCTGGGGGATTGCTCTTCTGGCATTTCCTCTTCCCCTCTCCTCTCCCGCTAGGAAAGGGACTCCCCAGCTTGAAGGCACCCCACGGCGTAAGAAAACGAGACCTGGCCCGAAGTAATGTGTCAAACGGTTCCAGGCTAGGTTCTCAGATTGACAGGGGAGGTGTTTAGTGGGTAGTCCAAGGGTATCCTCCATGGGAGTCCCACACTGCCAGACTCGGCGGGTGTAAATGCCTTCACCTCCCTACCACAAAAAAAAACTCACTAATAAAGGAACGCTGTGCTCCGGAATCCAAAAAGGCTCGGAACGTCAAGTATCCACCATCTGGGCGACCAACCTTTATCTGCGCTGTGGCCAGCAGTATGTAATTCTGCTTAGTATATGCTCCATGTTCTTGTGTAGTCATCGATGCAGGGTTCTTGGATGACTGTGGAGGCTCTGCGGTTGATAAATGCAGCAATGTGTTATGCTTCTTTCCACAGAGTTTGCATCCATGCGTCGACGAGTAATTCTTAACTTGGTGCTGTCCCAAGCAGTTGAAACATAATTTTGATTGGCTAAACTTTTTTTTTTTTTTTTTTTTATTGGATCATTTCACCCTTTTCACATCAACTTGATGTAAATCTATACGACAAATTTGCTCTACATTTGAAGCTTATCTAACGTCGCGCGGATATCGATCACTCTTTCGGATGGCTCCGATAGCTTTTTAAATTACTTTTTATGGAATTGTTTGCAGCTACATATAAATGAGTTGCATATTTTGGATAATAATTTTTCTGAAAAATTATTAGAGAAGAAAAATGTTAGAAGAAGGTGGTTTCGACGTGTGCACTAATTCTCCTCAGGCCATCACTCTTAGATACACACCGGTGATGGCGACCACCATGCTCAGAGGTGAGGGAGTTAATTTTTAATTTTTCTACTTATGCAAACTCAATATGTTTTTGTATCTGCAAGTTATATTCAAGGTAAATTTCTCTTGTAAGTACTTGTATTAGCTAAACTTTTTTTTTTTATTGGATCATTTCACCCTTTTCACATCAACATAATGTAAATCCATACGACAAATTTGCTCTACATTTGAAGCTTATCTAACGTCGCGCGGATATCGATCACTCTTTCGGATGGCTCCGATAGCTTTTTAAATTACGTTTTATGGAATTGTTTGCAGCTATTGCAATTTTGATTGTTTGATGACATCTCGACGAGTTTGAACGTTAGCTTGTTTGAATGCATTGCATTCAAAAGGCTTATGTGCTGCCTTGCACATTGGACAAACGAACTTCAAATCCACTTGAATTGTGTTCACTTTAACCGCCTTTGGTTTTAGTTTCCCAGGAGACAAAGCTTCTAGCATTGAGAATCTTTGTTTTATAAAATCCAAAAACTACTTTAGAGACTGGATTTCATTTGAATCCTAAATGTGCCGCTGCCATTCTCTTCTTGATTCCTCGTCAAGTTTTTGATTAAGCATGTATACAGTCGTCAGCGAAAACGAATCCAGCTTCAATATCTTAATACTTGCTAGAAGCTGATTCACAGTGTCCAGCATTCGTCTCAAACCAGACGGATTATACCGTGTGCAGTTTTGAATGTTGAACAAGTGCTGAATCATCTTGTGTGTTATGACAGCATGATTGTCCATGTAGCCTCATAATTATCTTCAGTTATGCTCAAGTGGTTTATGAGCTGCTCAAGTTCTCCATGAAGTGAACTCCTGAGATATTGTAGTTTTTGCGTCTTGGATAATTGTATATTCTTTGCACCATACTTTGATAGAGGTCTCGGAAAGCAAACCAGTCTGCATAACTGCCACCAAAGGATGGAATTCGGACTCATTCTAGTTTAATCGAGTCTTGCTTGATGGCTTCATTGGCATCAGGTGGCGCTGAAACAGTACCTTCAGCGGAATATTCATTAATTTTGGATTGAAATAGAGTGAGATAGTCCAAAACTAAGTACTCTAAACTCTCCAACTCTGAGTTGTATTTTTCCAGCTCATCCTTCTTATCCCTTAACTCTACTTCCTCATGTTGATCTTCACATTTAGTCCACATAGTTTGCAATTTTTCCATTCTTGTTTGGAAATAAGCGAGACTATAACGGGACTCACTGTCCTTCTTCAAATTTGTGATAAGTCGTTAAATGACTTTAAAGGCTGTCTCCTGGCCACTCATGCTGACTCCGAGCTATTCAATTTTTGACTGCTGCAAGCAATTAGCACCTTCTCGTGATCGTTTAAGATGTTTGCTCTTTCTTGTAGATGCGATTGTGTTTATGCTGATACTCGTAGCTCGTCCAAGATGTTTGCTACTTGTTGCTAATCTGAAAATGCAAAGTACAATTAAGTTAAATGAACTTTTAATTGCTTACAGAATGGAATTAATGTATGAGAAGCAAAATAGCTTATGATAATTTACTTGATAGTTGGACTTGGAATTTTTTATTGAACTTATGTTATTCTTAATAGTATATTGAACTTAGAATTATTATGTTATTCTTAATGATACTTAGAATTTTCCTTGACACTTCGAATTTTTCTTAACATTTAGAATTTTCCTTAACAGGTAGCAACAATACTGTTTCCAAAAAAAAAAATTGTTTTTTTTTACTTTACTCGACGGAATTTTTCCTTTGACATTTGTCAAGGCTTTCTTGGATTTTAAAAATAAACTTCTTTATTCGTTCTATTTTTCTTGCTTATTAAATTTTCATAGACTATAAAGAAAAGCTTGCTAAATCAGCTTTTGGTTATGTACTTTGCAATCAATATGTTAATATACATATAAGTAGAGAATGTATTTTTCTTGATTCTGATTGGTATGTTTTCAGTTCGTATTTCGTTGGGAGTGGTTTTGTTAATCTGTACAAAGGGAATTAGGGTTTGGTTAGTTGTTACGTTGATCAATAATTCCACGATCGCCCGCAGTTGTTCGTATTCGTGGACCAATAAGCTTGGAGCCGAAAGAAAGCTTTCTATCAAGATAGCATAAATATTGAAGTCTCTTAATACATGCTCAACACGAACAAAAATTTCATGTCCGTATACTCCAATTTGCGAAAGCTTTTGGACTTTCACGAATGAGCTTACGTATGATTGTCCAAACTCTATCATTGTTCGAAATTAATTTCGAAATAGCTGAAAAAGTTCATTATTTTTAGTTTTCTCTTTAATGATCATACAGCATTTACAATTGTAAACAATGCCTCCAAATATTGTTCAACAAACTTCTTTCCTTTCCATAAAATATACTAACAAACTACGAAGTGCGCCACATTCAAATCGTTTTCGATCGAAATCAACTATTGTGACACCCCTGATTTCGGAAATGATGTTTCAGCTGATAGAAAACAGAAAGTTGACAATTCCTGCGAAAATTCCATCGAATATCGTAATTTTTAAAATTTTTCAATGAAAACGCTTGTTTCGGTCGGATTCTATAAGTGATTTCGAAAATAATGTGTTTAATGTGTGAACGTGAGCAAAAATGTGAGCGCGTCATTGAGTATTTTTCATTATTTAGGTAAGTAAAGTGCAGTCAAGGAAACAATTATGTGTCCGTGTATAATTTACTTGATGATTTCTGTGTCCGTCCAGGTTTTCGGTGCGATTCGTGAATGAAAACATAATTTCGAATGTTGCGTGAATCGTGCCTGCTAGAAACGGTATATGGGAGACGCGAGTTTAAAGATTTTCTCGGTTGAAACAGATTTGACGCCGGTCATAGAATTCCGATAACATGCAACTGAAACTCGCTTGCATTTTAAGAATTTACGCGCTTTTTTTTCTGATTTTTATTCCTTCGGATTTAAATGGGCTTAAGTTATCCTTAAAGCTTCGTGTTGAAATAATTAATTGTGTTTTTAAGTCAAAGTTCGTAATTATCAAAGAGCAAATTGCATGTGAAATAGATGTTGCGCGCAAATGTTGAAGTTTTCTTGGCTCCGCCCATACTGGTGTTAAGGTTAAATTGTTGAAAATAATTCGTTTTGTTATTGCGAAGGTGCATGTAAAAGTTTCATGTATCGGAGTAAACATTTTAATTGAAAAACTTTGAAGGTTTTCTAAAATACGTGATCTCGTACCAGTGCAGTGCACCTACAATATGGGAGCTGTTTTATTAATTTCGAAAACTGGTCGGCTGAATTTAAAAATGTTTTTCTAGGTTTCTGGAGTTGTGGTGATGGGACTGAAATTGTTGTTGAAAATCGAGCCAATTAATGCCAAAATGCATGCATGGTGGTTTAATTTGAAAACATTTGTTTCTTTACCGGAAAACGAAGAAAACCGACTTCAAAGTGCCCTACGAAGGATGAAATAAGTTTTATGAAGGTGATATTAAAGCACCACGCAATATAGCACCGCTTTTAAAAAAATTTATTCATCTTTTTTACTTTGGAGTCGGTTTTTTTTTTTTTTAGGTGAATTTCTCAAGAGATATTTACCTATTGCGTATATATATATATATATATATATATATATATATATATATATATATATATATATATATATATATATATATATATGATTTATATATGATATAACGAAAATCGTGACTATGCTAGAGGTCACAATTTCGCTCCAATTTTCACAAAATTTTTAGGAAAGGCGTATTGGGTGAATATCTCAGTTAAGTTGTTTAACCAGCCAAATCGGTCGAGGGAAAACAAAATGGCGGCCATTTTAGACAAACATTCGTGATTTCATTTCTGACCAAACCGTGGCTCCTATTTGCATGAAATTTGGTACAGAGGTTTATTGAGGTATGCGATGAATTTCACAATAAAAAATCCAAAGTCGAACCGTTTGAAACAAAATGGTGGCCGCTCAGACGTCGAAAAGCGTGTAAGCATTGGATGTTGTAGTTGTGACCAAACTTTTCAACCGATGTTAATGAAATTCGGTTCTTTGGTAACTACTGTAAATGCCTAAAGAACCATGTTAAAAAACTAGAGATCAGGTCTCCAAAAACAAAATGGCGGCTAGTTGAAGCTAGCAATTTCAAAGGCTTCTGAAAGACCCAATTTTGATTCGATGTGAATGAAATTTATTTTCAAGATAGAAAACAATTAGATCTAAACATTTTGCTCTTTTGGTGCACAGACATGCTCAGGTTTCAAAATGGCGGCGATTCAAATATGCGATTTTTTCAGATTTTTGTGGCCCTCTAGTGGCCAAATTTTCCAATGGATTTCTAAGAAACTTGAGATTATGGATAATTGTTTAAAGTCCTTGTACTAAACAAAAAATCATCAAAATCGGATGAAAAATAAAGAAGTCGAAATTATAAAACCTAATATTATTCGCTGCCATTTTCATTAAAAATTTAATACTTTCGCCCTGTCTAGAGGGAAACTGATTTGACTGAGATTGGACAAATTGACTGATGAGACTCTAAGATTGAAATATTTTTAAAAATTCAAAATCAAATGCATGCATTCAAAATGGCGGCCCACAAAGGTCAAAAGGTAAGCGCAATTCGCTATTTTAGTAGCAACTGAAGTAATGAATGTTTATCATGGAAACATTTTTAATGGCGTAACTTGCAAGTATTTATACAACAGACCATTTTAGGGGATTGTAAAATATTTTTACAATACCCTATTAAAACCGCGATCTGTCTTTTCGTCCGCCTGTCCATCCGTCCGTGCGTCACAGCAAGTTTCCTCGCAAACCACATACTTGAATGATGAAATTTTCTACGTAGGTCAAAAGTGGTACCCTCTCAAGGGTTTGCAAGAAAATTCCACCAGAATAATAATATCAGCACATATGATAATTTTTTGGCTTTCTTTTTGTAGTAAACAATTAATTTTCAACCGCTGCATTCTCATAAAGTTTATCGTCAAGAGTATGATACACCTTAGGATATGATGAACGAAATTTCGACCCCAATTTCGAAATTAGCTTCCAGCCTATGCGAGTTATCACAATAGCAAAGGCAAAAGCTCGTGGCTTCATGAATTTGATCTTTCGCCGTCTCCTGTATATACCTCTATGCAAGATAGGTAATGGGTTGAGTAGCTCGTGATTGTTCGATAATTACAGAGCTTTTGTATGATCATTATCTGGGGTTGGGTGGGAATTTGCTATCATTCAGTTTAACGAATACTGCTGTCTGAAACAGTTGCGTTACGCGATTATGGATGGACAAGTATGAGCGAATATGGATGGACAAATTATGAGCGAATGTGGATGGACAATTTATGAGCGAATATGGATGGAAAATTTATGAGCTAATTTTTTCTTGACTATTATCTTTCTTTTCCACATCTCGAAAAACTTAAACTAGTTGAATTGCCATCAGGGATAATTTTGAAGGTGACGAGGGTGTACAACCTTGCCTTTGATGCTTGTTTTCTGTTTTTTTTTTTTAAAGTATTTTACACTAATTGAAACGAACGAACTGTACCTGTAGGATATAATGGGAGTGTTGTTGGTGGGGTTGGTGGCTTTATTTTTTCACTGCTTTGGACTACTGGGTTAGCTTCTGTTACTGCTGGCTACCCGTTGAGATTAAGAGTAACATGGGAAGTAAGAGGTTTTTCTGCTTTGCCATCTTCTGAATATGGGTTGGGTGCTTTAGATGGTTTACGACATCGATACAATACAAGTCAAATAATCAGATATGCTCCAATACCTAGAATAAGGTGCGCTACAACGGAAGTAGAGAGTTTGGTTAGTTGGATGTGGGTTTGCCTAGTTTCCTTGATTTCGAACTGATCTAGCTTGGAATAGATTTCTGTAAGGGAATGAGTATTGCTTTGGAAGATTTTATCTTCGTCCGTATGCGGAGCTAAATGTAATGATGTACAAGCATGTCTAACTGCAAGAGCTGAGAGGTCGAGGTTAAATAGATTAGTATAGAATTTCGGGAAAAATGGTGGATGTTGCATTACAATCTTGAGAACTTTATGTTTGGTGCGGGATCAGAAGTTCATTTATTTGCAGGTTACAAGGCTGTGTAATGGTCAGGACCCCCTGACCGCTAAGAATACGCGTAGTTACGTTGCTTTCACATTGCATGTGGATGGGTGTTGTAGTTAGGAGAAAACACAGCCAACTATTGGGCTTATTCAATTTAATGATGGCATTACGTGGAGATATATTTAAACGAAGAGGTAGGGAAATTTCTTTTTGATATGGATTATGTAGAAGTTTGACAATTTCATTTTCAGAAGGTGGAGAGCGAATTATTGGGACATACAATGGCATTACATACAAATCTCTGGGTTCGGGGTGTCTTATTTTTTGAAAACATCGAGCCGGTGAATAAACGGAACTGCTGCGCAGGAAGATGGCTTGCAATGTGTGTGATATTGACATCAGGAACCAAGACATATGTTTTCTTTGTACGATTTGGAAAAGTATGAATTTTCCGTAGCTGCATCTTTGGTAGTTGAAATAAAGGTAATCCTATGACTATAACAAGTTTGTCCTTCATTCGATAACGTTGCAAGTTAGCTGACTGAAGTAAAGCTTGTTCACAAAAATTAGGGCAAATATTTCCAGTCTTAGCATAAATTTCTTGGCGCTTTTTCGTGGATATTAGGAGGGGGTGTATTCTATTATTGTTAGTCGAGACTATAATATCAATAAGTGTTTGTTGCCTAGACTCTATTTCCATTATTTGAGCAAGCAGAATCGTAATTATGTGTATTTTCCGTTGATTTACCAACAAAAAATTGGTAAGATTTTCGATATCCCTGATTTGCATAGCCAATTGTTGCTGTCTGTCCATAACATGGGCTAAAGGTCTATGAAGCTCTTCCAAAGAGGTTTTAACTACACTAATTCTTTGTTTTACTAGCTCAACTAGTTACTCTTCATTTTTTTCCACATGTTGCAGTCTACTATATAGCTCATTTTCATTCTCAATATCCATTGCGCCGAATAAATAGTGCATAGTATGACCAACCCCATCGAATAGGGACCGTTTAGATTTTCGGGGCATCCATGATCCGTAAAGTGTCCTAGAGCGGTACTTCAAATTCTCCACTAAAATGTGTATGTGCTTGTCCTGATCTTGGCATTCCGTGCTGTTGAAGGAACAAAGTAACTGCGTCAGATGCTCGTTCAGCAAGCGATATTTGAGTTTTTATCCCTCCCAAGTCCAACTCCCTCACGATGCTCCAAGAGCTATGGTAGCATAAAAGGTCCCCTTGGGCTTTCAACAGAACCCCTGTATTATTTATTGGTGTGATTGTGAACAGAACTGCTTCGCTTTGTATTTCCAAAATTGCCAACGTTACAAGGGTAACAATCCAAAAGCAACCCATTGCTGTTCGATAAAGAAAATTTAAAATAAGAAAGAAATGATAAAATTGATGACGCTAATCTATTCATGGAAAAGTTTTAATCTATTGCTATGTATGTTGATGTGTTTTTTCCCCATCACAATGGTGGTGTTGACCAATGAAGTAATTTTCTTAACGATATACCGGCCTTTCCATACCTGTACTAACTTGTGTTTCCTATTTTCATTTCTGAGCAATACCTTATCCCCTACATGAAAAGTTATCGGCCTAGCTTTTTGATCGTAGTTTTCTTTAGATTTGGTTTTACTGGAAAGTAAGAGCTTAAATTTTAGAACATAGAAGTAATTTTCGTGGTTATACAAGGGAACAGGGTCCTTTTTAAGGTTGACGCATTATCAACAAACAATCCATTGGGGTCAGTTTAGTACTGTCATGTTCACTGTTATTATAGACAAATGCGCCAGTTCTCAAGAACTGATCCCAAACTTGCGGATTCTCATCCACGGTGGTCCGTAAATACTCAACCAAAGGTCGGTGAACTCTTTCTAAACCTCCATTAGACTGAGGATGATAAGCAGTTGTCTGTAACTTCTTAGTATAGAGTAGCTGACACAATTGCTTAAACAAAGTACCCATTTTGTCCCCTGGTCCGTAACGTTATTATTTCTTCAAAAAAAAAAAAAAATTCGAGCTACTGTTTCAGCCTCTGCATACCAGTCAACGAATTTGGTCAGATTGTCTTGAAAAGTGAGGACGTATTTATTTCCTGCTGAGGACTCAACTAAGGGGCCTACGATGTCAAGGTATATTTTGTTGAATGGTTTATCAGCTATGTCTGTAATCATCATTGGTATACGATACTAGGGACTGTTCTTCATTGTTTGGCATTTTTTGCACTTTTTTATGTAAGACTTGACATGTGTTTCCATCTAAAAACTCTTCTAAGTTTCCGGTATGTCTTCGAAACTCCCTGGTGACCCCCAAAAGGAGAGTCATGAAATTCATGGAGTGCGGCCTCAATCTCCTCAGTGGTATGTAACATGGTGTACTTATTCATTTCTGAAGTTACTACCTGAGTCTCTGGAGGTTGGCTTGATTCCTTGGGCAACTCATTATTCGTAGTACTTAATGTATCAGGGTGAGTCAGTGGGTTGGGTTGCTCTTGTTCTGGACATTCCCCGGATTAGGTATGTCCTGTTGCACTCTCGTCTGTTTCTGCTGAGATCGTGTAGTAATATTACACTGATGTACCGTGTCTTCAACCACAGGCTCCTCAATAGAGATTCTGCTGAGAGCGTCGGCGTTTGTGTTATATTTGCCGTGCTTCTATTCAATACTGTAGTCGTACTCTGACAGTATGTGGTGAAACCTGAACAGGCGTGTGGTAGGGTCCTTAACGCTGAAGATTCCTTTCAAAGGTTTGTGATCAGTGCATACGGTAAACTTACGGCCTAGCAGGTAACAGCTGAAATTTTTGGCTGCCCAGACTATTGCTAATAGCTCCTTTTCGATAGTGGAGTAATTTTGTTCTGTTTTGTTTAATGTCCGACTGGCATAAGCTATTGGCTTATCTTTTCCTATTTCCCCTTGAGATATAACTGCACCCAGAGCTTCGTTGCTGGTGTCAGTGGTGACCTTGAAACGTTCACTAAAATTGGGGTAGACTAGTAGTGGTGGTTCAACCAACGCAGTCTTAAGAATTTGAAATACTTCTTGGCATTTGTTGGTCAAATTATATTTAACACCCTTCCTGAGCAGGTTTGCTAGTGGTTTGCCCACTTTTGAAAAGTTGGGTATGAATTTACGATAGGAGTTTACCAGGCCTAGAAAAGACTGCAGTCTCCTTACCGTGTTTGGCTGAGGAAACTCTTGGACACACCTGGTTTCACTGGGGTCCGGACGGGTGCCAGCCTGGGAGCGGATATGTCCCAGATAAACTACCTCGGGATGCAGGAATTGGCACTTTTCCAGTTGTAGCTTTAAGCTTTTCTCCCTTAGTCAGGAGAATATTCTCCTAAGTTTGTCAATGTGCTCGCGTAAGCTTTCCCCATAGACGACTATATCGTCTAGATATACAAAACAATCAAAACCCTGAAGGCCTGTCGCGATGTGATTCATTAATCGCTGGGAAGTAGCAGGATCCCCCTTTAATCCAAAAGGCATGCGTTCAAACTCATCATGACCATAGCTTGTGCTGAAAGCTGTCTTAGATCGATCGTCGGGTTGTACGAAAACCTGGTGGTAGCCACTGGCTAAATTTGATGTGCTAAAATAGCGTGAATGTCCCAGTTGATCCAAGACATCCTCAATACGGCTCAGGGGGAAAGCGTCTCCAATAGTCTTGTCGTTAAGTTTCCTAAAGTCAACGACTACACGCCATATCTTGTTCCCATCTTCTTCTGCTTCTTAGCACTACAGCCCCTTTCGGGCCTTCGCTTACTGCAAACAGCGCCTACACCTTGATCGTTTCTTCCCATTCCGAAATCCGAGCAGCGATGAACTGTCTTCGTCAATCGAGTCAGACAAGCATTTCCTCAGTTTCCCTACTGGCCGCCGGCCTTCCGTTCTCCCAACGAATACCTTCTTGGGTATCCGTTCTTCGGCCATACGATTCATGTGTCCAGCCCATTGCAGCTTCCGCAGTCTAACAATCCTTGAGACCTCCGGTTCGTCAAAAATTTTATTTAGCTCATGGTTGTATCGAATCCGCCATTGGTTCCCATCTAGCTTCGCTCCGATTATTCACCTCAGGACCCGTCGCTCAAAGGTGTTCAATATATTTCCGGATGCTTGCGTTAGGGTCCATGTTTTACACCTATAGCATAACACAGGTCTTATCAAAGGTTTATATACTTGGAGCTTTGTTTTCCTGTGTATGCAGCTGGTCTTCAAGATTGTCAATACTGAATAGACTATTTTATTTGCGAGCTGTATTCTTCGGCGTATTTCGTCTCTTTCATTGCCCGTTTCATTATTTTGGCGCCTGAATACACAAATTCGCTAACATTCTCGATACTGTATTCACCAAGTGAGATATTTTGTGTATTTGAGGTATTTTTCTTTGACTGCGTCATGAACTTTGTTTTTTTTTTCGTTGATTTGTAGCCCTAATAGTTTTGCTTCGCTGTCAAGTTTCAGGAAAAGTTCTTTGGCAGTTGTTAATGACCGTCACAGAATATTTATGTCGTCCGTATAGGCCACTGATTGGCTCGACTTGTAGAGTAATGTACCTCGCGTATTGACAGGTAGCTTCCGTATGACGTACTCCAGAGCCAAATTGAATAGCAATGCGGCCAGCCCATGCTTAAGTCCGATATTTGTGTCAAAGGCATCGGTGAGTTGGTTATTGATGCGGACTCGGGAGGTTGTCGACATCATTGTCATTTTAGTAAGACGGGCTTATTTGGCTGGGATGTCAAAACCAAGCATTATTTGGTACAGTAGGTTACGAATAAAACTGTCGTATGCTTGCTTGAAGTCAACAAAAATTTGGTGTACGTCTATTTTGAACTCCCAGCATTTTTCAAGTACCTGCATGACTGTGAACAATTGGTCTGTTGTTGATCTACCTGCTCTAAAACCACCTTGATACTCCCGAATAATACTGTTGACGTATGATCCGATTTTATTTTCTAAGATTTTAGAAAATATTTTATACGCCGTACAAAGTAGCGATATGCCTCTATAATTTTTGCACTGTAGCTTGTCACGTTTTTTGTGGATAGGGCATATAATTGATTGGCTCCACTCTTTCGGCATATGTTCTTGTAGCCAAATGTACTGGATGACTTTGTGAATAGCTTGATGAACACTACTGCCACCATATTTGATGAGCTCCACTGGAATCTCATCAATGCCCGGTGCTTTATTATTTTTTTGGACTTTGATGATGGAACAAACTTCATCCAAAGTTGGTGGGGATAATGGAAGCGCTCCGCAGACATCTACAGGCTCCAATGTTCTGGAGCTGTGCGGAGAATTCAGAAGGCTCTTGAAATATGATGCCCATCTTTCCTGAACCTTGATTTCATCAGCGATAATGTTGCCGCTGTCATCACGACAGAGCGGGGTTACGGGCTGGCAACCACGTTTCAGGCTTTTAACTACTTTGTATGCTTGTCTTGTGTTATTGCTCGCTAAGCTTACATCTATACTTCTCTTTTTCCCGTCTGCTCCTGCCTTTTTTGGTACCACTAACAGAGGGGAGTTCCAAGGGCTTTTGCTAGGCTGCACGATATAATCGTCCATCATTTCTTTCACCTGTTCGTTAATGACTTCTTTTTGTGGTGGAGCTAGCCTGTACATTTTTTGATTTATGGGGACTTGATCGGCGATCAATGGTATTTCATGCTGGATAGCCTTCGTGTGGGTGAGTTTATCTCCTGACAAGAAGAATAGATCGTTGAATTCTCGACATAGTTGCGTAATAGCCGTTTTTTCAGGATTCAGATGCTCGTAGAACATTAATTCATTCTCCAGTGTAGCATTTCTTTGTGTACTGGTATACTCTGTTTTATTTGCCAGGGGTTGCTCAAGGCTGCTGTAATCGAGTTCATTTGGATTATAAATTAGTCCTAGTTGTTCCGTTCGAACCTGTGAATTACTATTGTTGGCTGTAGGGTAGGCAGCTAACTTTCCTCTTCAGCTTTTAGCTCTTTGATAGTGTATTGGGTAGCCGATTCCAGGGTAAGATCCACATGTGTCAAGATAATAGGTATACTAGTAGTGTTAAGTACTCCGATTAATACTCGGAATAGATTCAGTAGAGAATCAGCTATGAAAACTCCGTCACGAATTTCTTACGAATGACAGATCATTTCCTGTGGCAATTTCAGGGGCACTTCCACTATCTACTGGGCACGGGGGCACAACGTGACAGCCTTTTCTAAAGTAACCATGTACCTCCTACCTTCCTTATCTTTACTGGTCGAGCCTAACTTTTGGCTTTGTTGACCGTGAATGCGTGGCTCGCGCGTCACGTCTGCTTGCTTCTTACTGAGGTCTAAGTCTGCGTCATTCGACGCTCCCT
Organism: Odontomyia ornata; assembly: GCA_963969285.1. Classification (NCBI taxonomy): domain Eukaryota; kingdom Metazoa; phylum Arthropoda; class Insecta; order Diptera; family Stratiomyidae; genus Odontomyia; species Odontomyia ornata. The sequence continues at coordinate 272,778,064 of OZ017738.1, read as the reverse complement.
TCTAACTCTGCTCTAGATGGTTCCCATTCAAAATGAGGGATCATGGGAGCGAAAACTCTCTGAGGTTGATTTCTGTGCGAGGAAATCTGAGAGTTTGAGCGGGGCCCTCCACATTGCAGTTCTCAGCTAGTAAATCATTACCATCCATCATCAGCGACTCCGGTTTTTTCATCTACCACTTGAAAGTTACAGAAAAAAGGAGTGGGGAGGCTAAATTTTCTTACTATAAGTCCTAGAGTTCTCCCCCGTCCAAACGGACACTGAAGTGTTACCTTCTGACGTGGATCTATGTTGCTTGGTTTGATAGCTGATTCTTTTATCAGATTTACTTCTGCACCAGTGCCTATAGTCAATGTAGTTGTACGTTTTATTCCTATATCTAGGGGTAGAGTGGCAGAAAAAAGTTATTTCCGCCGAGATTCGTGCCCAATTTAATTCTAATTAGAGTCGAGTCGGGGATTTTTGACTCAGCTTTTTGGCATTTCCCGAGTTAGTACTTTCCTATTTCGTTTTTTGACGGCAGTCCTCCACTTGATGTACCACAGAAATCACAAATTACTGACGTGCAATACCCCTGGAGATTACCCTCTTGTTCAATTGTGCCTTACTGGGCCTTGCAGATCATACCCGCACTGCTTGTAAGTAGGACATAAAGGGGTGTTTTTGCACTTTAAACACTCAGAGTAAGTATGCCCAAGTTTAAGACAGAAGTTGCAAGTTATCTTGTGTTGCTTCTTGCGCTCTTGTACGTGCGCTGGGATGCTTTCTTCGTTCTCATTCCGAGGCTGGAGCGATCGTGCGAGGGTATTGGGTGAAAAGGCGGTTCGACTCATTCAATAGCTGAAACTAAGCCACTGGGGAGTCCACTGAACATTGTGAGCCCCTTGCTGCATTCCCTCCATGTCCAAAGTATGAGTTCCTCAAATGTGAGCTTCTCCAATCGCAGTAAATACTGGCGTAGGTGAGGACTTGTGACTCCACCTTTTAGAGATGTCATAGCGTAACCCTTCGATTGCTGACTTAAAACCTTTACTGCGTCCTTTCCATACTTGATATTGGCCGCTCCCTGGCTCCGATTCAACAGTTGTCGCATTCGTGAGGTGAAGGCAGTAAGCGTTTCAGTAGGGAACTGCTTGGCTGTGGCTAGTCCGATAACTAACTCCTGATAAGTTTCCCGAGGTAGATACAATCGGTTTAAGAGCTCTTCAGCAGCGTCAAGTGTTGTGGGGTATCCAGAGGAAATCAACTGGTAGGCTTCACCACGCAGTCTAGTTGGGAAGAGTTGCATAAACACTGATTGCTCGAATTTGTTCAAACATTGCCAGACTTGCTTGCTGCATCCTAAAAAGGTTTGTAACTCGTAAACTATGGTAGAGCTTGGAGCTCCTGAGAACATTTGCCCCATTAGTTTGGCTACATTCATGTAGTCTACCGTTTCGCTGGATGTCTCTCTTACCATGGAGTCATTAGTGACAAATTATGTATCACCTAGTTCAAGAGAGATTTTCCAGTCTCTGGAAGTTATTAATTGGTCAACAGATTGCGATAGGTTGTCTGAGCTTGGTGCCTAGCTATGCAAGGTTCGTCTGAGCTGTTTGATTTCCCTCTTGAAGTCTTCTGTGTGCTTTCGAAATTTTCTGATGAACTCCAATCATCGAGTGTGGATTTCCTCTACGGTGTCTGTCAGGGTCTGGTATGACGTCAGTTCTTGGGAATCTCGCAGAACCTGGGCTGTGGTTACTTGGTTAGTCGCCTCTGATGATTCGGACTTACTTCTTGGCGTTTTTAGTATTCTTCCACACCGTCAAATGTCTCCGCTAGGTTGACTTGCAGGCGTAGAATGATGAACAATGTCCTCCACGCTGAAGGGTTTGTCGGTCATAAGTTAATCCTGAAGTGTGAACACTTTCTTATTCTTGGACCCGCGGGTATTTATTGTTTTCACTGAATGTTTTTTTTTGTGTTCAAAATGTTCACTTTTCACTCAAAATTTCCCACTAAATTGTAAAGTTCACTTTCTGCTTGTTTACTTATCTCGCTTAGTTTGAGGTTTATATCTGCGTGCCACTATTAATTAAATTTTTATTAACACGTGGATTGGAGATCGCGTGGTTTTACACTGGGTCAACTCAGGAGTGAAGTGTAGTTGGCAAAACAAAAAACAAACAAAAAAAAAAAACAAAAATTGATATTCCAGGCAATGGATGTTTCCAACCTCGTTCCCAGGTACCAAATGTTTGGTTCAGATATCGGCTGATGTTCCCATCAGTTAGTATACTATACATTCTCTGGCCATAGTCTCAGCAGAACCGATATCCTACGAGCTGCGCCAATTTAGTTAGGACTATTTCGAAGGCCTAACCAACCTGGGGCGAGTTCCGCTGGACGTAGCACCAATATACCCACTTGTATTTATTCGGTGCGTACGCGTATCCACTCGCTTGCTCTAGAATAACTGAAAACTATACTCAACTTCTCTTCATAGCTTCCCGAATGAAACATACATTTCCTCCATCAAATACATCTATTTTACTTTAAATTACTATGTCTACTCCGTCCGTCTGTTGCGGGTGCCTCCCGTTTATGCCGCTGTTCTGCCTTGAATTCCAACTCCAACGCTTTGATTTTTGTTCTGAATGCCTCCCGCTTCGCTTTGGTAATCGCAAGGCATGCCATTCGGCGCAGGTCACTGCTCTTGCGGCGGAACTCGACAATGTGCCCACCTCTTGGTCGCTTCTCTTCCGGCGTGACCACTGTCGTATCGAGCGGCTTGATCAAGCGTGTCCGGTACTCCTCGATCGTGACTGGCCTCGGAGCCGCTCTGGGCTTCGCAGCAATTGCTTCCTCAAGTGACGGACGGGGTTGCGTTGTTATCACAGGCTGCTGGTGGTGGTTGCCCAGTCGCCACCCACGTATGTTGGTTGTGGTGGTTGCTTGCGGTGCGAGCTGGTCGATTGGTTGCCGATGGCGATTTGCCCCAAATTGTTATGTCCGCACGATGCTGATGTTGCGTGGTGCCGGTGAGTTTGCTGACGATGCGTGCTGAACGTTGTGGCTGCATGTGGTGCGAGCTGGCCAATTGGTTGCCGATGGTGATTTGGCACAAATTGTTATGTCCGCACGATCGCTGGATCGAAATCACGTTAACTTGCCGTCCCTGGGCGAAATGCCTTAGGAAAATTACTGCTCGGGCAAGAGCCTTGAGTAGGGCTATTAACGCTGTTTAGCTGATGAACGTACGGGCTGGCAAATCAGCTGGCTGATGCACGTAGTGCTGCTTTCCGTTCGGCTACCTGGATCCTGGCTGGAACTCTCTTGAAAATTGTCAGTCTCGGGCTAAATGCCTTGAGACGATTTTACTTGGGCAAAAGCCTTGATTAGGACAAGCGTAGTATCAAGAATGTCTGGTTTGTTGATGGTCATGAATATTTACACAAAAATAATGCATACTTCAAGTTTACCATTATTTTCATTCATTTGCATTTCATATTGGGTGCATTAACCTCTTTGCTGAGTCAATTAAAATAACGATTAATATTAAAAGTAAATTTGGTCAGTGGATTGTTTTGGGAAATTTTCACCTGGCCATCTATCGGTAACTACCAACAATGCTTAAACTTTTCGGGAAGTGATTTTATATGTGGATTATTTTCATTTACCGCAGATTTGTGGGTTGGTCAATGCCAAGCTAAGTGGACGAGCACGAAGTATATGTCTCGAGGTTGGCTCGATTCACCACAACATTCCTTCCCCCAAAAAAAAGTTCACGAGTGGCTTGAAGAGCCTAATCGTGAGAAAAATATTTCTGAATTAGTTATTTTAGTTCTGCTGGTTTCTTTAAATTGATAGCTGATAGTTAAAAAGGTAAACGAGAGCTATTTACTTGTTTCAAAAGGTTCTTTCCTGGCTGTCATATGTAGATTAACATTATTAATAATACATTCCTCTTGATTCTGATATTTTAATTTTTAGCTCAACAATTATCTACAATTATCTACAATATGTCTTACATTTTACTTGTAAGCAATTATTTTAGTTTTCATTTATAAGTATTTTAATTTTCTGTTTGTTACAATGTAGTTGATTGCTTTTCATTATTAACTTCTTTCTTTACTTCGCAATAATTTTGTTTTTTATTTTTAATGCCTCATTTAGATACTCGCTGAGAACAGACGAATAGGCAGGAACACGAATATGTTAACGACTTTCTCGGGTGTATTCGGTATTCGCCGCGAATATTCGTCCGTTCCCCGTTTGGTGCGGTTTTTTGGTACGAGGCAAAGGATTGTTCGTCGATATTCGCGAGCGTTGTTTACATATTCGTCATTATTCATTTTACTAGTGATCGTTGCCGCGAGTGGGTGTTTAGTATTTGTAGAATGGATTTGTTTGCTATAGAGTGGACGAATAATAAGACGCTAACTTTCATAGAATATTACCAGGGAGAACCAGTGATATGGGATCCTAAGCATCGGTTACACAAGGATAAGAAAGCGGTAAACGATGATTCGATCCGTATCCTGACAGCGATGAAGGTTCCAGTAACAGAATTGAAAAATAAAAGGAACTCGCTCATTGCGCCCTTTATGTTTTATTTGCGGAAAAAAAGCATCCATTCAATCTGGTGCAGGAGCAGAAGAACAATATACGCCGATCTGGTTTGCATATGATGCAATGGAACAATTCCTATCGCCTGTGTACAAATGCAGTCCGACCATGAACATGGAAGAAGGAAGTTGGAGGATAAGCAATGAAGATGTAAGTATTGAAACAGTTTATTTTTCATATTTCATATATTCTATAACATGGGAACCCTATGACCGGGAAAACCGAAGCAACGGCCAAATGTTGTTCGTGAGAAAAGCTGGTGTTTTAAAAAATAAAACGCGATAGTGTATTGTTAATCATTTTATTCTTATAGTTTTGTGTGAACATCAGTTTGTTGAATACAGGATATAAATTACGTAAATATGTAGTATATCAATTTACGATGAATTTTGCAAATATGTTGAAAATTCGTCTGTTATTTGCATAACATTTTGAGCTGATCTGCGTGATATTTGTGAAAGTGGTATAAGATCTAATGTTGCTTCTTGCGTTTGCCTCCAAGATACTGCTTGAATGATTACACCATTCTTAATAGTATCAAATGTCCCCTGCGGTGCGTATATGTTTTGCGACGTTTTACTTCCGCGTAAAAAATTATGTAATAGTATGCAAGTCATTGTTATGACACGCACATTTTCAACATCAATTGCAATAGGCTTTTTAAAGACTCTAAGCACGGATGAAAGAATTCCGAATACATTTTCAACCACCACCCAAGCACTTGATAATTTTTGATTGAATTGACGTTTAATTGAGTTTGGCTCTTGGTTTCCTGGATATGGTTTCATTAAATGATTGTGTAATGCAAAGGCACCGTCGCCTATAAAAACATAGGGAACATTTTTTCTCCACCCGGTAGAGGACAATCCGGAGGCAAATTCAAGGACCTGTCTGTTATTTTTATATACAAAATACTATTTCTTGCCCTTGACTACCAATATCAACAAAAATAAACTTAAAATAACTATCTACTAATGCTAACAGTACTAAACTAAAAAGTCTTTTTGTAATTCTAAAAATCTGATCCACTGTTTGCCGGGCATGTAATCACGATATGTTTGCCGTCAAGTGCTCCAATGCAATGCGGAAATGTTTTTTTAAATTCTTCTTCTATTGCTAACCATTCCTGCGTAGAGGGGGGAATCTGAAATATAAAGATTTTATTAATGAAACGTTCGTTTCAGGTGAATTCAGATGCAAGTGACGTGACCCCTACTGTGGATGAACCATTTTCAGTTCCTAATTCCTCACCAAGAAAAGCAAGAAAGCGTTTAAATTCTATTCAAATAGAAAACCTAATAGGTGAAACATTTACTCTAAAGAAAGTTTTAGATTCAAACGATAAGATTGAGGATGAATGCGATCTTTATGGAAAGTTATTAGCTTGCAAGCTTAGACAATATTCACATAGTGACCGGTAACGATTGATGTTCGAAATAGATGGAGTGTTACTTAGAAACTCACCAGAAACATCGCCGCATTCATCTACAAATTTATCCCAATACTAAGCATCGTCATATTCATCAACACCTTTACCAACATATCCACCAACGGCAGTCCCACAAGGCATAGAAATACAACTACTAAAAAAAACATAACGCAATGTTCATCAGACGATACATCAATGCAAGTAACACCAAACAAGGGACGAAGAATTCCACCTTAGCACACGATTTGAATTTTATCAGAAGCCATAATTACCTCGCGGAGTCAGAGAATAATTAATCTGCCGACGCGTTCTCAAAACATTGTTCAACAAGCTTACAAAACTGCATTTTTTTATGAAAATGATGCTCATTTACCACAATAAATACTTTATTGTGTTATTTATCAGATTTTTATTTAATATATTACAAAGAAAACATATTAGTGTTTACTCACCATTATCTCATCCATTAAAACTGCATTCAATACTTTGCACACTTCGAGTATAATCTGTGATATAAGCGGAGCAGATACTTTGAATAAAAAATGAAGGCTTTTATAAGAATCGCCAGTTGCCAAATATCTCAGTGCAATTGCAAGTCAAAATTTGGCTGGTACTGCATCTCTAAATGAAGTGTTTTGTTTAGCAATAATAGGCTCAACTTTGCTAGGCAGAAATTCAAAAGTAAAGTTGTCAAACTCTCCTGACGGTTCACACACCATTTTTGTGATCATTTTCTCCATTCCGTGCCTAAAAAACAATCGCAAATTAGATAAAACATAAGCACCTAAATAATCACATCCTGCCTATTTTATCCGCCTACTATCCTTTCTTCACACTTAACAAAATAGGAAACAAATGAATTAAGTGAAAAATTTTGTTAAACTTTCGTCTCTAAAAGGCGAGTTGTGCAATTAAATAATATAACGTATATAGTAGAAATAGTTTATTTACCAGTTCTGGCTGCGGTTGACGGCTGTCATCCACCATCTTCGTTGTCGTCTTTTCTTTTTGTTGTCTTGAATTAAACGATATGCCTTGAAAAGGCATAAAGCCGTACCAGCAACTGTCACTTCCTTCGTGTTTGCCATACCAATCTACACTGAATATAGACGACTATATAAACGGGTCTTTTTTTATTTTTTGTTAACTATTCTGTAACATTTTTAAAAGAGAAGTTTTTATTTCTTTTGTCTACTTACATAATTTTTCAATACGATTAACAGTTTAAATGGCATTATAGTTTGTTTTGAGCGGGAGATACAAAATTACAACTAGTTTCGATATTACTGTATTTACATTTGGACTATTTAATATTTGTATCGGTATGTTTCTGTTTTTACTTATTACATTGTCTTATTGCATTGCAATTATTTATTTACAATAATGAGTTTCTTCTTTCTTCTCTTTTGTGTTTATTTCTTTGTTTTGTTTTACACGTAAGATAAAATGATAATGCATATGAAGATATAACTAACTGCTTATTTGTCTTTCTACAATATTTTTTGTTTTGAGTTCATTGATCTTTCCCATATTATATAACAGGCTTTCTTTTGATATTTTAGTATGTTTATTTTGTTTTGTTGTATTGCTTTGCTTATGTATTAAGATGATAATGCATATGGAGATATAACTAATTTCACAAATATATACAGTTTCGGTTATTTATCTTACTATAATTTTTTTTTGTTTTTGAGTTTATTGATCTTTATAATATTATATGAAAGGCTTTCTTTTGATATTTTAGTTAGTTTTTTTTGTTTTATTGCTTTGCTTTACTCATATATTAAGATGATAATGCATATGAAGATATAACTAATTTCACAACTATATACAGTTTCGGTTGTTTGTTTTTCTACAATTGATCTTTATAATAATATATGAAAGGCTTTGTCTTTATTTTATTGCTTGTGTACATTTACTACTATGTGTTATTTAAATTATACAACTCCTTTTAGCTATATTTCATTCTATTTCTTATACTGTCACATTGCTTATACCTTTGCTCAGATTTCTTTCAAGATTGAAACTGTATGAAGCTCATTTGTTATTGCGTTAGCTTCTTTACACTTATTTTCGTTTGTTTTTCACTTTCAAACTTTCGTTTCATTACTTTTGTTGGTAGCAACAATAATGTTTCCAAAAATAAAAAATAAATTTTTCTTGTAATTTACTCTACGGAATTTTTCCTTCTACATTTTTCAAGGCTTTCTATGATTTTAAAAATAAACTCCTTCATTCGTTCTATTTTTCTTGCACATAAAAGCATATTAAAGCTTTTGGTTATTTACTTTGCAATCAATATGTTAATATATATGTACATATTAGTAGGGAATGCATTTTTCTTGATTTTGATTGGTATGTTTTCAGTTCGTATTTCGTTGGGAGTGGTTTTGTTAATCTGTACATAGGGAATTAGGGTTTTGTCAGTTGTTACGTTCATCAATATTTCCACGATCGCCCGCAGTTGTTTTTATTCGTGGGCCAATAAGCTTGGAGCCGAAAGAAAGCTTTCTATCAAGATAAGTATTGGATTGAGTAGTTCGTGATTGTTCGATAATTACAGAGCTTTTGTATGATTATTGTCTGGGGTTGGGTGGGAATTTGCTATCATTCAGTTTAATAAATACTGCTGTTTAAGACAGTTGCGTTACGCAATTATGGATGGACAAGTATATAAGCGAGTATGGATGGACAAATTCTGAGCGAATATGGATGGACAATTTATGAGCGAATATGGATGGAAAATTTATGAGCTAATTTTTTCTTGACTATTATTTTTCTTTTTCAAATCTCGAAAAACTTAAGCTAGTTGAATTGCCATCAGGGATAGTTTTGAAGGTGACGTGGGTGTACAACCTTGCCTTTGATGCTTGTTTTCTGTTTGGGTGTTTAGTATTTGTAGAATGGATTTGTTTGCTATAGAGTGGACGAATGATAAGACGCCAACTTTCATAGAATATTACCAGGGAGAACCAGTGATATGGGATCCTAAGCATCGGTTACACAAGGATAAGAAAGCGGTAAACGATGATTCGATCCGTATCCTGACAGCGATGAAGGTTCCAGTAACAGAATTGAAAAATAAAAGGAACTCGCTCATTGCGCCCTTTATGTTTTATTTGCGGAAAAAAAGCATCCATTCAATCTGGTGCAGGAGCAGAAGAACAATATACGCCGATCTGGTTTGCATATGATGCAATGGAACAATTCCTATCGCCTGTGTACAAATGCAGTCCGACCATGAACATGGAAGAAGGAAGTTGGAGGATAAGCAATGAAGATGTAAGTATTGAAACAGTTTATTTTTCATATTTCATATATTCTATAACATGGGAATCCTATGACCGGGAAAACCGAAGCAACGGCCAAATGTTGTTCGTGAGAAAAGCTGGTGTTTTAAAAAATAAAACGCGATAGTGTATTGTTAATCATTTTATTCTTATAGTTTTGTGTGAACATCAGTTTGTTGAATACAGGATATAAATTACGTAAATATGTAGTATATCAATTTACGATGAATTTTGCAAATATGTTGAAAATTCGTCTGTTATTTGCATAACATTTTGAGCTGATCTGCGTGATATTTGTGAAAGTGGTATAAGATCTAATGTTGCTTCTTGCATTTGCCTCCAAGATACTGCTTGAATGATTACACCATTCTTAATAGTATCAAATGTCCCCTGCGGTGCGTATATGTTTTGCGACGTTTTACTTCCGCGTAAAAAATTATGTAATAGTATGCAAGTCATTGTTATGACACGCACATTTTCAACATCAATTGCAATAGGCTTTTTAAACACTCTAAGCACGGATGAAAGAATTCCGAATACATTTTCAACCACCACCCAAGCACTTGATAATTTTTGATTGAATTGACGTTTAATTGAGTTTGGCTCTTGGTTTCCTGGATATGGTTTCATTAAATGATTGTGTAATGCAAAGGCACCGTCGCCTATAAAAACATAGGGAACATTTTTTCTCCACCCGGTAGAGGACAATCCGGAGGCAAATTCAAGGACCTGTCTGTTATTTTTATATACAAAATACTATTTCTTGCCCTTGACTACCAATATCAACAAAAATAAACTTAAAATAACTATCTACTAATGCTAACAGTACTAAACTAAAAAGTCTTTTTGTAATTCTAAAAATCTGATCCACTGTTTGCCGGGCATGTAATCACGATATGTTTGCCGTCAAGTGCTCCAATGCAATGCGGAAATGTTTTTTTAAATTCTTCTTCTATTGCTAACCATTCCTGCGTAGAGGGGGGAATCTGAAATATAAAGATTTTATTAATGAAACGTTCGTTTCAGGTGAATTCAGATGCAAGTGACGTGACCCCTACTGTGGATGAACCATTTTCAGTTCCTAATTCCTCACCAAGAAAAGCAAGAAAGCGTTTAAATTCTATTCAAATAGAAAACCTAATAGGTGAAACATTTACTCTAAAGAAAGTTTTAGATTCAAACGATAAGATTGAGGATGAATGCGATCTTTATGGAAAGTTATTAGCTTGCAAGCTTAGACAATATTCACATAGTGACCGGTAACGATTGATGTTCGAAATAGATGGAGTGTTACTTAGAAACTCACCAGAAACATCGCCGCATTCATCTACAAATTTATCCCAATACTAAGCATCGTCATATTCATCAACACCTTTACCAACATATCCACCAACGGCAGTCCCACAAGGCATAGAAATACAACTACTAAAAAAAACATAACGCAATGTTCATCAGACGATACATCAATGCAAGTAACACCAAACAAGGGACGAAGAATTCCACCTTAGCACACGATTTGAATTTTATCAGAAGCCATAATTACCTCGCGGAGTCAGAGAATAATTAATCTGCCGACGCGTTCTCAAAACATTGTTCAACAAGCTTACAAAACTGCATTTTTTTATGAAGATGATGCTCATTTACCACAATAAATACTTTATTGTGTTATTTATCAGATTTTAATTTAATATATTACAAAGAAAACATATTAGTGTTTACTCACCATTATCTCATCCATTAAAACTGCATTCAATACTTTGCACACTTCGAGTATAATCTGTGATATAAGCGGAGCAGATACTTTGAATAAAAAATGAAGGCTTTTATAAGAATCGCCAGTTGCCAAATATCTCAGTGCAATTGCAAGTCAAAATTTGGCTGGTACTGCATCTCTAAATGAAGTGTTTTGTTTAGCAATAATAGGCTCAACTTTGCTAGGCAGAAATTCAAAAGTAAAGTTGTCAAACTCTCCTGACGGTTCACACACCATTTTTGTGATCATTTTCTCCATTCCGTGCCTAAAAAACAATCGCAAATTAGATAAAACATAAGCACCTAAATAATCACATCCTGCCTATTTTATCCGCCTACTATCCTTTCTTCACACTTAACAAAATAGGAAACAAATGAATTAAGTGAAAAATTTTGTTAAACTTTCGTCTCTAAAAGGCGAGTTGTGCAATTAAATAATATAACGTATATAGTAGAAATAGTTTATTTACCAGTTCTGGCTGCGGTTGACGGCTGTCATCCACCATCTTCGTTGTCGTCTTTTCTTTTTGTTGTCTTGAATTAAACGATATGCCTTGAAAAGGCATAAAGCCGTACCAGCAACTGTCACTTCCTTCGTGTTTGCCATACCAATCTACACTGAATATAGACGACTATATAAACGGGTCTTTTTTTATTTTTTGTTAACTATTCTGTAACATTTTTAAAAGAGAAGTTTTTATTTCTTTTGTCTACTTACATAATTTTTCAATACGATTAACAGTTTAAATGGCATTATAGTTTGTTTTGAGCGGGAGATACAAAATTACAACTAGTTTCGATATTACTGTATTTACATTTGGTCTATTTAATATTTGTATCGGTATGTTTCTGTTTTTACTTATTACATTGTCTTATTGCATTGCAATTATTTATTTACAATAATGAGTTTCTTCTTTCTTCTCTTTTGTTTTTATTTCTTTGTTTTGTTTTACACGTAAGATAAAATGATAATGCATATGAAGATATAACTAACTGCTTATTTGTCTTTCTACAATATTTTTTGTTTTGAGTTCATTGATCTTTCCCATATTATATAACAGGCCAATAAGCTTGGAGCCGAAAGAAAGCTTTCTATCAAGATAAGTATTGGATTGACTAGTTCGTGATTGTTCGATAATTACAGAGCTTTTGTATGATTATTGTCTGGGTATGGGTGGGAATTTGCTATCATTCAGTTTAATAAATACTGCTGTTTAAGACAGTTGCGTTACGCAATTATGGATGGACAAGTATATAAGCGAGTATGGATGGACAAATTCTGAGCGAATATGGATGGACAATTTATGAGCGAATATGGATGGAAAATTTATGAGCTAATTTTTTCTTGACTATTATTTTTCTTTTTCAAATCTCGAAAAACTTAAGCTAGTTGAATTGCCATCAGGGATAGTTTTGAAGGTGACGTGGGTGTACAACCTTGCCTTTGATGCTTGTTTTCTGTTTTTTTAAGTATTTTACACTAATTGAAACGAACGAACTGTACCTGTAGGATATAATGGGAGTGTTGTTGGTGGGGTTGGTGGCTTTATTTTTCACTGCTTTGGACTACTGGGTTAGTTTCTGTTGCTGCTGGCTGCCTGTTGAGATTAAGAGTAACATGGGAAGTAAGAGGTTTTTCTGCTTTGCTATCTTCTGAATATGGGTTGAGTGCTTTAGATGGTTTACGACATCGATACAATACAAGTCAAATAATCAGATATGCTCCAATACCTAGAATAAGGAGTGCTACAACGGAAGTAGAGAGTTTGGTTAGTTGGATGTGGGTTTGCCTAGTTTCCTTGATTTCGAACTGATCTAGCTTGGAATAGATTTCTGTAAGGGAATGAGTATTGCTTTGGAAGATTTTATCTTCGTCCGTATGCGGAGCTAAATGTAATGATGTATAAGCATGTCTAACTGCAAGAGCTGAGAGGTCGAGGTTAAATACATTAGTATAGAATTTCGGGAAAAATGGTGGATGTTGCATTACAATCTTGAGAACTTTATGTTTGGTGTGGGATCAGAAATTCATTTATTTGCAGGTTACAAGGCTGTGTAATGGTCAGGACCCCCTGACCGCTAAGAATACGCGTAGTTACGTTGCTTTCACATTGCATGTGGATGGGTGTTGTAGTTAGGAGAAAACACAGCCAACTATTGGGCTTATTCAATTTAATGATGGCATTACGTGGAGATAAATTTATACGAAGAGGTAGGAAAGTTTCTTTTTGATATGGATTATGTAGAAGTTTGATAATTTCATTTTCAGAAGGTGGAGAGCGAATTATTGGGACATACAATGGCATTACATGCAAATCTCTGGGTTCAGGGTGTCTTATTTTTTGAAAACATCGAGCAGGTGAATAAACGGAACTGCTGCGCAGGAAGATAGCTTGCAATGTGTGTGATATTGGCATCAGGAACCAAGACATTTGTTTTCTTTGTACGATTTGTATCAGTATGTTTCTGTTTTTACTTATTACATTGTCTTATTGCATTGCAATTATTTATTTACAATAATGAGTTTCTTCTTTCTTCTCTTTTGTTTTTATATCTTTGTTTTGTTTTACTCGTAAGATAAAATGATAATGCATATGAAGATATAACTAACTGCTTATTTGTCTTTCTACAATATTTTTTGTTTTGAGTTCATTGATCTTTCCCATATTATATAACAGGCTTTCTTTTGATATTTTAGTATGTTTTTTTGTTTTGTTGTATTGCTTTGCTTATATATTAAGATGATAATGCATCTGGAGATATAATTAATTTCACAAATATATACAGTTTTGGTTATTTATCTTACTATAATTTTTTTGTGTTTGAGTTTATTGATCTTTATAATATTATATGAAAGGCTTTCTTTTGATATTTCAGTTAGTTTTTTTTTGTTTTATTGCTTTGCTTTACTCATATATTAAGATGATAATGCATATGAAGATATAACTAATTTCACAACTATATACAGTTTCGGTTGTTTGTTTTTCTACAATCTTTTTGTTTTGAGTTTATTGATCTTTATAATATTATATGAAAGGCTTTGTCTTTATTTTATTGCTTGTGTATATTTACTACTATGTATTATTTATATTATACAACTCCTTTGAGTTATATTTCATTCTATTTCTTATACTGTTACATTGCTTATACATTTGCTCAGTTTTCTTTCAAGATTGAAACTGTATAAAGTTCATTTGTTATTGCGTTAGCTTCTTTACACTTATTTTTGTTTGTTTTTCACTTTCAAACTTTCGTTTCATTACTTTTGTTGGTAGCAACAATAATGTTTCCAAAAATAAAAAATAAACTTTTCTTGTACTTTACTCTACGGAATTTTCCCTTTTACATTTTTCAAGGCTTTCTATGATTTTAAAAATAAACTCCTTCATTCATTCTATTTTTCTTGCATATTAAAGCATATTAAAGCTTTTGGTTATTTACTTTGCAATCAATATGTTAATATATATGTACATATTAGTAGGGAATGCATTTTTCTTGATTTTGATTGGTATGTTTTCAGTTCGTATTTCGTTGGGAGTGGTTTTGTTAATCTGTACATAGGGAATTAGGGTTTTGTTAGTTGTTACGTTGATCAATATTTCCACGATCGCCCGCAGTTGTTTTTATTCGTGGGCCAATAAGCTTGGAGCCGAAAGAAAGCTTTCTATCAAGATAAGTATTGGATTGAGTAGTTCGTGATTGTTCGATAATTACAGAGCTTTTGTATGATTATTGTCTGGGGTTGGGTGGGAATTTGCTATCATTCAGTTTAATAAATACTGCTGTTTAAGACAGTTGCGTTACGCAATTATGGATGGACAAGTATGAGTATGGATGGACAAGTATGGACAATTTATGAGCGAGTATGGATGGACAATTTATAAGCGAATATAGATGGACAATCTATGCGCAAATATGGATGTAAAATTTATGAGCTAATTTTTTCTTGACTATTATTTTTCTTTTTCAAATCTCGAAAAACTTAAGCTATTTGAATTGCCATCAGGGATAGTTTTGAAGGTGATGAGGGTGTACAACCTTGCCTTTGATGCTTGTTTTCTGTTTTTTTAAGTATTTTACACTAATTGAAATGAACGAACTGTACCTGTAGGATATAATGGGAGTGTTGTTGGTGGGGTTGGTGGCTTTATTTTTTCACTGCTTTGGACTACTGGGTTAGCTTCTGTTACTGCTGGCTGCCTGTTGAGATTAAGAGTAACATGGGAAGTAAGAGGTTTTTCTGCTTTGCTATCTTCTGAATATGGGTTGAGTGCTTTAGATGGTTTACGACATCGATACAATACAAGTCAAATAATCAGATATGCTCCAATACCTAGAATAAGGAGTGCTACAACGGAACTAGAGAGTTTGGTTAGTTGGATGTGGGTTTGCCTAGTTTCCTTGATTTCGAACTGATCTAGCTTGGAATAGATTTCTGTAAGGGAATGAGTATTGCTTTGGAAGATTTTATCTTCGTCCGTATGCAAAGCTAAATGTAATGATGTATAAGCATGTCTAACTTCAAGAGCTGAGAGGTCGAGGTTAAATAGATTAGTATAGAATTTCGGAAAAAATGGTGGATGTTGCATTACAATCTTGAGAACTTTATGTTTGGTGTGGGATCAGAAATTCATTTATTTGCAGGTTACAAGGCGGAGTAATGGTCAGGACCCCCTGACCGCTAAGAATACGCGTAGTTACGTTGCTTTCACATTGCATGTGGATGGGTATTGTAGTTAGGAGAAAACACAGCCAACTATTGGGCTTATTCAATTTAATGATGGCATTACGTGGAAATATATTTAAACGAAGAGGTAGGGAAGTTTCTTTTTGATATGGATTATGTAGAAGTTTGATAATTTCATTTTCAGAAGGTGGAGAGCGAATTATTGGGACATACAATGGCATTACGTACAAATCTCTGGGTTCAGGGTGTCTTATTTTTTGAAAACATCGAGCAGGTGAATAAACGGAACTGCTGCGCAGGAAGATGGCTTGCAATGTGTGTGATATTGGCATCAGGAACCAAGACATTTGTTTTCTTTGTACGATTTGGAAAAGTATGAATTTTCCGTAGCTGCATCTTTGGTAGTTGAAATAAAGGTAATCCTATGACTATAACAAGTTTGTCCTTCATTCGATAACGTTGCAAGTTAGCTGACTGAAGTAAAGCTTGTTCACAGAAATTAGGGCAAATATTTCCAGTCTTAGCATAAATTTCTTGGCGCTTTTTCGTGGATATTAGGAGGGGGTGTATTCTGTTATTGTTAGTCGAGACTATAATATCAATAAGTGTTTGTTGCCTAGACTCTATTTTCATTATTTGAGCAAGCAGAATCGTAATTATGTGTATTTTCCGTTGATTTACCAACAAAAAATTGGTAAGATTTTCGATATCCCTGATTTGCATAGCCAATTGTTGCTGTCTGTCCATAACATGGGCTAAAGGTCTATGAAGCTCTTCCAAAGAGGTTTTAACTACACTAATTCTTTGTTTTACTAGCTCAACTAGTTACTCTTCATTTTTTTCCACATGTTGCAGTCTACTATATAGCTCATTTTCATTCTCAATGTCCATTGCGCCGAATAAATAGTGCATAGTATGACCAACCCCATCGAATAGGGACCGTTTAGATTTTCGGGGCATCCATGATCCGTAAAGTGTCCTAGAGCGGTACTTCAAATTCTCCACTAAAATGTGTATGTGCCTGTCCTGATCTTGGCATTCCGTGCTGTTGAAGGAACAAAGTAACTGCGTCAGATGCTCGTTCAGCAAGCGATATTTGAGTTTTTATCCCTCCCAAGTCCAACTCCATCACGATGCTCCAAGAGCTATGGTAGCATAAAAGGTCCCCTTGGGCTTTCAACAGAACCCCTGTATTATTTATTGGTGTGATTGTGAACGGAACTGCTTCGCTTTGTATTTCCAAAATTGCCAGCGTTACAAGGGTAACAATACGAAAGCAACCCATTGCTGTTTGATAAAGAAAATTTAAAATAAGAAAGAAATGATAAAATTGATGACGCTAGTCTATTCATGAAAAAGTTTTAATCTATTGCTATGTATGTTGATGTGTTTTTTCCCCATCGCAATGGTGGTGCTGACCGGTGAAGTAATTTTCTTAACGATATACCGGCCTTTCCATACCTGTACTAACTTGTGTTTCCTATTTTCATTTCTGAGCAATACCTTATCCCCTACATGAAAAGTTATCGGCCTAGCTTTTTGATCGTAGTTTTCTTTAGATTTGGTTTTACTGGAAAGTAAGAGCTTAAATTTTAGAACATAGAAGTAATTTTCGTGGTTATACAAGGGAACAGGGTCCTTTTTAAGGTTGACGCAATATCAACAAACAATATATTGGGGTCAGTTTAGTACTGTCATGTTCACTGTTATTATAGACAAATGCGCTAGTCCTCAAGAACTGATCCTAAACTTGCGGATTCTCATCCACGGTGGTCCGTAAATACTCAACCAAAGGTCGGTGAACTCTTTCTAAACCTCCATTAGACTGAGGATGATAAGCAGTTGTCTGTAACTTCTTAGTATAGAGTAGCTGACACAATTGCTTAAACAAAGTACCCATTTTGTCCCCTGGTCCGTAACGTTATTATTTCTTCAAAAAAAAAAAAAAAAAAATTCGAGCTACTGTTTCAGCCTCTGCATACCAGTCAACGAATTTGGTCAGATTGTCTTGAAAAGTGAGGACGTATTTATTTCCTGCTGAGGACTCAACTAAGGGGCCTACGATGTCAAGGTATATTTTGTTGAATGGTTTATCAGCTATGTCTGTAATCATCATTGGTATACGATACTAGGGACTGTTCTTCATTGTTTGGCATTTTTTGCACTTTTTTATGTAAGACTTGACATGTGTTTCCATCTAAAAACTCTTCTAAGTTTCCGGTATGTCTTCGAAACTCCCTGGTGACCCCCAAAAGGAGAGTCATGAAATTCATGGAGTGCGGCCTCAATCTCCTCAGTGGTATGTAACATGGTGTACTTATTCATTTCTGAAATTACTACCTGAGTCTCTGGATGTTGGCTTGATTCCTTGGGCAACTCATTATTCGTAGTACTTAATGTATCAGGGTGGGTCATTGGGTTGGGTTGCTCTTGTCCTGGACATTCCCCGAAAGTTGGATTAGGTATGTCCTGTTGCACCGTAAAACTTTAAACTATTCTCCCTTAGTCGGTAGAATATTCTCCTAAGTTTGTCAATGTGCTCGCGTAAGCTTTTCCCATAGACGACTATATCGTCTAGATATACAAAACAATCAAAACCCTGAAGGCCTGTCGCGATGTGATTCATTAATCGCTGGGAAGTAGCAGGGACCCCCTTTAATCCAAAAGGCATGCGTTCAAACTCATCATGACCATAGCTTGTGCTGAAAGCTGTCTTAAATTTGATGTGCTAAAATAGCGTGAATGTCCCAGTTGATCCAAAATATCCTCAATACGGCTCAGGGGGAAAGCGTCTCCAATAGTCTTGTCGTTGGGTTTCTTAAAGGCAACGACTACACGCTAATTCTTTTTTCCGTCTGCCCCTGCCTTTTTTGGTACCACTAGCAGAGGGGAGTTTCAAGGGCTTTTGCTAGGCTGCACGATATCATTGTTCAGTATTTCTTTCACCTGTTCGTTAATGACTTCTTTTTGTGGTGGAGCTAGCCTGTATTTTTTTTTTGATTTATGGGGACTTGATTGGCGATCAATGGTATTTCATGCTGGATAGCGTTCGTGTGGGTGAGTTTATCTCCTGATAAGAAGAATTTTTTCTTCAGGATTCAGATGCTCGTAGAACATTAATTCATTCTCCAGTGTAGCATTTCTTTGTGTACTGGTATACTCTGTTTTATTTGCCAGGGGTTGCTCAAGGCTGCTGTAATCGAGTTCATTTGGATTATAAATTAGTCCTAGTTGTTCTGTTCGAACCTGTGAATTACTATTGTTGGCTGTAGGGTAGGCAGCTAACTTTCCTCTTCAGCTTTTAGCTCTTTGATAGTGTATTGGGTAGCCGATTCCAGGGTAAGATCCACATGTGTCAAGATAATAGGTATACTAGTAGTGTTAAGTACTCCGATTTATACTCGGAATAGGTTCAGTAGAGAATCAGCTATGAAAACTCCGTCACGAATTTCTTACGAATGACAGATCATTTCCTGTGGCAATTTCAGGGGCACTTCCACTATCTACTGGGCACGGGGGCACAACGTGACAGCCTTTTCTAAAGTAACCATGTACCTCCTACCTTCCTTATCTTTACTGGTCGAGCCTAACTTTTGGCTTTGTTGACCGTGAATGCGTGGCTCGCGCGTCACGCCTGCTTGCTTCTTACTGAGGTCTAAGTCTGCGTTATTCGACGCTCCCTTCTAACTCTGCTCTAGATGGTTCCCATTCAAAATGAGGGATAATGGGAGCGAAAACTCTCTGAGGTTGGTTTCTTTGCGAGGAAATCTGAGAGTTTGAGCGGGGCCCTCCACATTGCAGTTCTTAGCTAGTAAATCATTACCATCCATCATCAGTGACTCCGGTTTTTTCATCTACCACTTGAAAGTTACAGAAAAAAGGAGTGGGGAGGCTAAATTTTCTTACTATAAGTCCTAGAGTTCTCCCCCGTCCAAACGGACACTGAAGTGTTACCTTCTGACGTGGATCTATGTTCCTTGGTTTGATAGCTGATTCTTTTATCAGATTTACTTCTGCACCAGTGTCTATTGTCAATGTAGTTGTACGTTTTATTCCTATATCTTTGGAAAGAGTGGCAGCGAACAGTTTAGTTCAGCCGAGATTCGTGCCCAATTTAATTCTAATCAGAGTCAAGTCGGGGATTTTTGACTCGACTTTTTGGCATTTCCCAAGTCAGTACTTTCCTATTTCGTTTTTTGACGGCAGTCCTCCACTTGATGTGCCACAGAAATCACAAATTACTGACGTGCAATACCCCTGGAGATTACCCTCTTGTTCAATTGTGCCTTACTGGGCCTTGCAGATCATACCCTCACTGCTTGCAAGTAGGACATAAAGGGGTGTTTTTGCACTTTAAACACACACACACACAGTTTAAGACAGAAGTTGCAAGTTATCTTGTGTTGCTTCTTGCGCTCTTGCACGTGCGCTGGGATGCTTTCTTCGTTCTCATTCCGAGGCCGGAGCGATCGTGCGAGGGGATTGGGTGAAAAGGCGGTTCGACTCATTGAATAGCTGAAACCAAGTCCCTGGGGAGTCCACTGAACATTGTGAGCCCCTTGCTGCATTCCCTCCATGTCCAAAGTATGAGTTCCTCAAATGTGAGCTTCTCCAATCGCAGTAAATACTGGCGTAGGTGAGGACTTGTGACTCCACCTTTAAGAGATGTCATAGCGTAATCCTTCGATTGCTGACTTAAAACTTTTACTGCATCCTTTCCATACTTGATATTGGCCGCTCCCTGGCTACGCTTCAACAGATGTCGCATTCGTGAGGTGAAGGCAGTAAGCGTTTCAGTAGGGAACTGCTTGGCTGTGGCTAGTCCGATAACTAACTCCTGATAAGTTTCCCGAGGTAGATACAATCGGTTTAAGAGCTCTTCAGCAGCGTCAAGTGTTGTGGGGTATCCAGAGGAAATCAACTGGTAGGCTTCACCACGCAGTCTAGTTGGGAAGAGTTGCATAAACACTGATTGCTCGAATTTGTTCAAACATTGCCAGACTTGCTTGCTGCATCCTAAAAAGGTTTGTAACTCGTAAACTATGGTAGAGCTTGGAGCTCCTGAGAACATTTGCCCCATTAGTTTGGCTACATTCATGTAGTCTACCATTTCGCTGGATGTCTCTCTTACCATGGAGTCATTAGTGACAAATTATGTATCACCTAGTTCAAGAGAGATTTTCCAGTCTCTGGAAGTTATTAATTGGTCAACAGATTGCGATAGGTTGTCTGAGCTTGGTGCCTAGCTATGCAAGGTTCGTCTGAGCTGTTTGATTTCCCTCTTGAAGTCTTCTGTGTGCTGTCGAAATTTTCTGATGAACTCCAATCATCGAGTGTGGATTTCCTCTACGGTGTCTGTCAGGGTCTGGTATGACGTCAGTTCTTGGGAATCTCGCAGAACCTGGGCTGTGGTTACTTGGTTAGTCGCCTCTGATGATTCGGACTTAGTTCTTGGCGTTTTTAGTATTCTTCCACACCGTCAGATGACTCCGCTAGGTTGACTTGCAGGCGTAGAATGATGAAAAATGTCCTCCACGCTGAAGGGATTGTCGGTCATAAGTTAATCCTGAAGTGTGAACACTTTCTTATTTTTGGACCCGCGGGTATTTATTGTTTTCACTGAATGTTTTTTTTGTGTTCAAAATGTTCACTTTTCACTCAAAATTTCCCACTAAATTGTAAAGTTCACTTTCTGCTTGTTTACTTATCTCGCTTAGTTTGAGGTTTATATCTGCGTGCCACTATTAATTAAATTTTTATTAATACGTGGATTGGAGATCGCGTGGTTTTACACTGGGTCAACTCAGGAGTGAAGTGTAGTTGGCAAAACAAAAAACAAACAAAAAAAAAAACAAAAATTGATATTCCAGGCAATGGATGTTTCCAACCTCGTTCCCAGGTACCAAATGTTTGGTTCAGATATCGGCTGATGTTCCCATCAGTTAGTATACTATACATTCTCTGGCCATAGTCTCAGCAGAACCGATATCCTACGAGCTGCGCCAATTTAGTTAGGACTATTTCGAAGGCCTAACCAACCTGGGGCGAGTTCCGCTGGACGTAGCACCAATATACCCACTTGTATTTATTCGGTGCGTACGCGTATCCACTCGCTTGCTCTAGAATAACTGAAAACTATACTCAACTTCTCTTCATAGCTTCCCGAATGAAACATACATTTCCTCCATCAAATACATCTATTTTACTTTAAACTACTATGTCTACTCCGTCCGTCTGTTGCGGGTGCCTCCCGTTTATGCCGCTGTTCTGCCTTGAATTCCAACTCCAACGCTTTGATTTTTGTTCTGAATGCCTCCCGCTCCGCTTTGGTAATTGCAAGGCATGCCATTCGGCGCAGGTCACTGCTCTTGCGGCGGAACTCGACAATGTGCCCACCTCTTGGTCGCTTCTCTTCCGGCGTGACCACTGTCGAATCGAGCGGCTTGATCAAGCGTGTCCGGTACTCCTCGATCGTGATTGGCCTCGGAGCCGCTCTGGGCGTCGCAACAATTGCTTCCTCGAGTGACGGATGGGGTTGCATTGTCATCACAGGCTGCTGGTGATGGTTGTCCAGTCGCCGTCCACGTATGTCGGTTGTGGTGGTTGGTTGCGGTGCGAGCTGGTCAATTGGTTGCCGATGGTGATTTGCCCCAAATTGTTATGTCCGCTCGATGCTGAATGCGTGGTGCCAGTGAGTTTGCTGACGATGCGTGTTGGTCGTGGTGGCTGCTGGCGGTGCAAGCTGGTCAATTGGTTGCCGATGGCGATTTGGCGAAAATTGTGTTATCCGCATGATTGCTGGATCGAGATCACAACAACTTGCCGTCCCTGAGCGAAATGCCTTAGGAAACTACTGCTCGGGCAAGAGCCTTGAGCAGGGCTAGTAACGGTGTTTGGCTGATGAACCTGCGGGCTGGCAAATCAGCTGGCTGATGCGTTTAGGGCTGCTTTCTGTTCGGCTACCTGGGTCCTGGCTGGAACTCTCTTGAAAATTGTCAGTCTTGGGCCAAATACCTTGAGACGATTCTCCTCGGGCAAAGACCTTGAGTAGGACAAGCGTAGTGTCAAGAGTGTCTGGTTTGTTGGTGGTCATGAATATTTATACAAAAATAATGCTTACCTCAAGTTTATCTTTGTTCTCATTCATTTGCATTTCATGTTGGATGCATTTGCTTCTTAGCTTAGTCAACTACAATAACGATTAATATTAATAGTAAATTAGGTCAGTGGATTGTTTTGGGAAATTTTCACGTGGCCATCTATCGGTGACCAGCAACAATGCTTAAGCTTTTCGAGAAGTGATTTTATATGTGGATTATTTCCATTTACCCCAAATTTCACTTACTTCTCAAGCCTTTGCGCATGATGCAGTATACGAACGAGAGCATACGTGTGAGCCGCTAGAGATGCTCAAGACATTGGCTGAGCCTAATGTCTCGAGGTTGGCTCGGTTCACCACAACAGCGGCAAATGTACTTTGCAACCATCCTTGGGAGAGGTCGTCGCTTTCCGTTTCCGAATGCAGTACCTCCGCCACATTTTTGACGTTGGCGGTGCAATCACACAACGTTGCTTTATTTGCCTGGTCACTAGTTGCTTTTCGTGCCGTAATCTCCTTGTTGGCTTCAGGATGTTTCTTTATTATTTCGGGGTTTGCAACCCTTGCATCGGTCGCTTCGGTAACGATAGCAGCAGTGAACATCATGTTTTCGACGCTCTTTATATTATTTTCCACCACTCGAACACCAGAAGCGTCCTGCAAAGTATCACGCTTTTCCTTAATAGGATGCTCTGGCATTCGCATAATTTTTTTGCTGCACCCGAACACCGCAGGAATCTCAGTTTGAACCAGACTGTCTGCTAATCGGGAGTCCGTCTCAGCCGAACCTACAACACCAACCCAATAGTGCGAACTTCGAACGTACTCCGAGGCCTGCTAAGGTGTTACCGGGACGGAGACGGTATGATAGTTGAATTGGAGCCATTCGCACACGAGCGTCACCTCGGCGCTACTGTGTAATGCAACTAGGTCCAAACCATCATATTCGCCAGCCCAAAGCATCAATTCCATTTCGTTGTCCAAAGCGTAGTCCAGATCCAATCAAAGTCGTAGGTTCACCCAAGATCCTGATACTCTATAAGTTTGATGAAACTCGTATTTCGGTATTTGATGGACTTTCCATCGCATCGCATACTACAGTTTTGATTTGATCTCCTTAAAGTTTTCAGATAAGGTTGATGACATAAATACTTTGGGATTCTGGTAAATCTCCACAATGGTAATTTATCGAGGATGTCTTAATAGAGATCTTTAAGATGACCATATCCAGGGTTGAATTTATACATGCAAATCCGTCATCGATGTCAGAATTAGAAAGATTTTTTGATCTCTTGATCGAAATTCCCTTCAATTTCCCGTCAAGGTCAGCACTTATTGGTGCCCAATCGATTCTGAAGTAATCGAGTAGTCACACAAGCTATCTGCTCGAAAACCTGCCTATCTCCTATCCTAAATTTTAATGGCAGATTTAGAAAATTATTTAATTACTTCCGTTCATAATCGTACTTTGTAAAACAGTTTTCTTTCCTATTATTATTATTAAATGTAATTTTATATCAATTTTCCTTTATATTAAATTTAAACGTTTTCCTTTTGTTGGATCAGAAGCCAATATAATTATGAAACATCAATTATTATTTGTAAAACTAACTAAGCTATGCACTCCAATGGACATGATTTTGAATTCGTTCGCGCCAATAAATGCGCAATCCAAGCTGTACTAATTATATTTTACAATTAGCTTATAACTTCACTTAGTATACGAAAATATAAACATAACAGCGGGCAGTACGTTTTGTGATTCGAGGAAGGAAGGTCGGACTCGCCGACTAAAACTTGTAACCTAAAATCCGTGTAAATTAAAACCTTTAGTAAAATAAAATAATAAATAGAAAAGCCTATTTATTTCAATTCATTTTTGGTCCGTCTAGCCGGATACGGCAGTTTCGTTTGTGGTTCGATTTGGATAATCGATCGGGATCAAAAAAGACGTTTTTTCGTCGGGAATAGTTTACTAAAAACCTAACAGTAAGATTTCGGTAATCGATCGGAATCTGAAAAGAACAGTTTTTTCGTCGTGAACAGTTCAATTAAAACTACTAGTAGATTTCGGTAATTGGTCGGAATCCGAAAGAAAAGTTATTTTTCGTGGACATTTGTATAAAAACTCAAACTGTACGTGATCGAACGTGCCCTAGTGAATTTTAGAGGTCAAATCGTGACATTAAACAGTTTGATTGTGTGAAGATGACTAGTGAGTCTGAAGACAATGGAGATGATCGGAAAGTTCTCGAATCAGTAAATAAACTGAAAAGAAAGCGGGCCGCTGCGCAAGGAAGCATCACACGCGTTAAACGGATCATTGATTCAAAGGGTGAGAAATTAAATATTCATGAGCTTAACACGAGGCTAGAGCTCTTGAAGAGTTCGTTTACGACGGCTATGGAGACCCATCTTGAAATTGAAGACCTTGATGATGATGCGGCCCAAAACGCAACTAAACTCGCGGAACTGGAAGATTTATATTGTGGAACTAAGGCAGCCATTCTTGGGTACTTAAATCGATCAAGACCAAGTAAGGATGTTTGTAATACGACAGGCACATTTTTAACACCTCGATCGCGGTCTAAAAATCTTCCGCGTCTCAAATTGCCACTTTTTAATGGTGAGCCTACGTCATACTTAGAATTTTGGAACAAGTTTAAGTCATTGGTTGATAATGATGACGAGTTAGAGGATTTCGAAAAATTCCAGCATTTAATCAGTTGCTTAGGCGAGAAGGTGCGAAAAATTATCGAACATTTAGAAGCGACTCCTGAAAATTACACTCGTGCGAAAATTTTATTGGACAAACGGTTCAATAATCCCGCATTAATACTGACGGGTCATGTTCGACAGTTATTCGACCTTCCTGCAGTAAATTCGACAGCAGCGTCTCAGCTACGAAAATTATCTGATAGTGTTATGGCCCATATTCAGTCAATGTCGTCATTAGCTAAGCCCAAGCAAATATATCACGGTTTATTATTGCATCTGGCATTACGAAAACTTGACTCGGAGACGCGACTAAAATGGGACGAGATTCGTGATTTAAAACGTTTTCCTGAATGGGATGAATTTTCGGAACTTTTAAACAATCGCTGTCAAATTCTTGAAGCTCGCGCGATGGATGGCGGTAATCATCAAAATGAATCGGCTTCGGCACCGCGGCCGTCCCGTTCTAACGCAAAAAATCGCACAGTACTCATATCGGCGCGGAGCTCGTGTATCATTTGTAGTGCAACAGACCATTACATTTAAAAATGCCCACAGTTCACAGCGAAATCCCTCGTCGAACCGTATTGGGAGGTAAAACGACGATCGCTTTGCATTAACTGCTTAACAAAGGGTCATACGACCAAAAACTGCACAAGGTTGAAATGTCGAATTTGTGCAAGTGCTCACCATACCTTCTTACATCGGGATCAATCGAAGCAAGTGGAAAACGTTAATTCGGACGTCAGGGTTGTGCCTTCAGAGCACGACGTTAGCACAAGTCATGCAAATAATTCATCGTTGATCATATCGTCGTCGTCGTCATCGGAATTTTATGTGAGTTGCGACAATTAAATAAACCACGTAATTTTAGCAACTGCAGTAATCTATATAAAGGATAAAGTGGGATCTTTCGTGCCCTGCAGAGCGCTCTTAGACTCAGCTTCGCAGTTAAACATAATATCGGAATCGCTGTCCAACCGATTGCAGATAAAGAAACAAAAGGTCAGCGAGTCTATTAGCGGGATTGGAGCTGTGAGTGCTGTTGCTAAATTTAGAACTCACACAACTATTAAATCTCGTGTTAACAACTTTGAAACTAGTTTGGAAATGATAATTTTACCCACAATAGTGGGCCTTCAACCCCACTGTTCTTATAGTATCGATAATTGGAACATTCCAAAAATTTGCCAGAATATGAAATATCGAAACTGTAACGTGCTTTGCAGTTTAAAGGCCGTGACTGAGGACTCAGAACAATCAGTGCTGCAACTTTTGGAAAAATTTCGGGTACTGGAATCAACTGAAATGGATAATCGAAAATGGAGTTTGGAACAACAAGATTGTGAAGATCACTTTCGTCAGACCTATCGTCGAACAACAGATGGACGATTTATCGTTAACTATCCCATTAAGGACGACCTCTCGAAGTTGGGCAGTTCTTACGACATCGCACTTCGACGGTTTTCGAACCTGGAGCGCAAACTGAGAAAAGATCGAGAATTAAACGAACAGTATTCTGCATTTATGAAGGAGTATGAAGACCTTAATCATATGGAGCTCATAGACACTGAAGATCGAAACCGAGTACGTTATTGGATCCCTCATCATTGCGTTTTGAGACCGGAGTCTTCGACAACGAAACTTCGTGTAGTATTCGATTGTAGCTGTCGCACTAGTACGAATATATCGCTAAATGAAATGATGATGGTTGGGCCGACTATACAGGCCGAGCTTTTCGATATTCTCATTCGTTTCCGTTTTCATAAATATGCTTTAACCGCGGATATATCGAAAATGTATCGTCAAATAATTATAGATGACGATGACAAATACACTCAGTGCATTATCTGGAGAAATCACTCATCAGAAGAAATACGTCATTACAAGCTAAACACAGTTACTTATGGTACAGCCGCAGCCCCATTCCTAGCTACTCGTTGTCTGCAGGAACTTTCAAACTTATATGGAAAGGATTATCCAGCCGGTGCAACTACTATTCGTCGTGATTTCTACATGGATGATCTCATAACCGGGGCTGACTCGACCGAAGAGCTTTCAAAGATTAAATCGGAGGTAAAGTGTATTCTATCAAAGGCAAAGTTTGATTTGAGAAAATGGTGTTCGAACGATGAATACTTACTGAAAGGCGATCCGGTAGACGATCTAGCAATGAGTTGCTCATTCGAAAAGTCGAATAGTATTAAAACTTTAGGAATTGTTTGGCAACCCGTACCAGACTTATTTAGTTGCTGCTATAAACACAATATCGATGGAAGAAAAATAACAAAACGCACAGTTTTACTGGATGCTGCAAAAATTTATGATCCGTTGGGAATAATTAATCCTGTAACAGTCATAGCCAAAATATTCCTACAAGACCTCTGGAAAATAAAAATAAATTGGGACGAGTCATTGCCTACAAGTTATCATCAACATTGGGAAACATTTAAGGGACAGCTAAGTTTAATACAAAATATAAAAATTCCTCGTTTAGTACTTGCAGATCCGGAAAAAACAACCTTGGAGTTACATGGATTTGCCGATGCCTCGCCCTAAGCATATGGTTGCTGTATATACGTTCGTTGTATCGCATCTTCTGGAGCAATATCTGTAAAATTGTTATGCGCGAAGTCTCGAGTAGCGCCGGTGAAATCGATCACCATACCTCGATTGGAACTCTGTGGAGCTCTACTTTTGGTGGAGCTAATGGACCGAGTTCAAAAAATCATCAATAGACCTATTCAGGATGTTTTCTGCTGGACTGACTCTATGATTGTCCTGGCATGGCTTGCTGATCATCCGTCTAGTTGGAATACTTTCGTGGCGCATAGAGTCGCCAATATACAAGCGTTGCCATCGAACATGAGATGGAAACATGTACCCACAACTTCTAATCCTGCGGACATTGTTTCCAGAGGCATGCTCCCCGAATTGCTCGTAGATTCAACTCTTTGGTTCAATGGGCCTGATTTTTTAATGGGATCCTTTGATAAATGGCCTATTAGAAATCAATCGACAGCGAATGTTCCGGAATCCAGAAGAGTTAAGATCGTCCTCGCCGCAATTATAGTTGATCGGGAAGACTTAACATCAAATGCAAAATTTATAAATGACTATCAAAAACTTCGTCGCGTATTTGGATTCATTTTGCGATTTGTGAACAACTCGAGACGAACAGAAGATAGAAAAATAGGTCCTCTTTCAGCGGAAGAGCTCGACACTTCGCTAAATCAAATTATTTGGATCGTCCAGAATCAGGAATTCACTAAAGAAATTAGACTGCTTGAAAGTCAATTGAAAGGTCCTTTAAGGAGTTCTATCGCGAATTTAAACCCTTTCTTAGATAGCAATTCCAAGATAAAGCTACTAAGAGTAGGAGGACGTCTACAGAACGCAGACATTACCTATGAATCGAAACACCCAATCCTTTTGCCTTAAAACCATCCATTTGTCCTTTCTCTTGTCAAACATTATCATGAACAAAATTTTCATGCAGGTCCTCAAGCGTTAGTTGCTGCCATCCGCCACAAATATTGGATCGTTAACGCCAGAAGCTTTGCAAGACAAGTAGTGCATCAGTGCTATCGTTGTTTTTGTTCACGGCCGCAAGTCTCACATCAACTAATGGGCAATCTTCCAGCTTCTCGCTTAGAACCAACTCGGCCTTTTCTCGTTCCTGGAGTCGATTTTTGTGGTCCAATTTGCGTGCATCAAAAGGGCAGAGGAAATCGTTCGTATAAGGTTTATATTGCAGTGTTTGTTTGCTTCGCAGTCAAGACGGTACATTTAGAGGTCGTCTCGGACTTGACATCGCAAGCCTTCATTGCGGCTCTAAAAAGATTTATCGCTCGAAGAGGTCACTGCCGTCACCTGTACTGCGATAATGGAACCAATTTCGTTGGAGCAAAGAGAGAGATGAGAGAGCTTCATCAACGTTTCTACAGTCAGCAAACTCAAGATTCGATTATCCAGCTGTGTGCCGATGACGGAATCGAGTTTCATCACATACCTCCTCGAGCACCACATTTCGGCGGACTCTGGGAGGCGGCGGTTAAGATGGCTAAGACGCATTTATATCGTACTTTTGGACTTGCCTCTCTGACCTATGAAGAATTGTCGACGGCAGTAACTCAAATCGAAGCGATCCTAAATTCTCGGCCGTTAACTCCACTTTCGTCAGATCCGAATGATCTGAACCCACTAACGCCAGCACATTTTTTAATTGGCGAACCGTTGAACTCGCCAGCCGAACCCGATGTTACCAACGTTAACATTTCTCGTCTATCTCGTTGGCAGCAATTATCCTGGTTACAACAGCAGTTTTGGTTACGTTGGTCCAAAGAATATCTCTTACAACTGCAACAAACAGGCAAATGGCATACAGAAACGAAAAACATCCAATTGGGTCGATTAGTCGTCGTCGTCGTCGATTCCAGTCTACCACCACAACGATGGCTACTAGGTCGTATAATTGAACTCCACCCAGGTGCGGACGGGCTAGTCAGAGTGGTTTCCCTTAAAACCAAGTTGGGAACTCTGCGTCGGCCAATCGCCAAGGTATGTCCTTTACCAAGTAGCGATCTGGAGAATTGAAGGCAGTAGCCGTTCAAGGTTGGCGGAATGTTGGATCAGAATCCAATATAATTATGAAACATCAATTATTATTTGTAAAACTAACTAAGCTATGCACTCCAATGGACATTATTTTGAATTCGTTCGCGCCAATAAATGCGCAATCCAAGCTGTACTAATTATATTTTACAATTAGCTTATAACTTCACTTAGTATACGAAAATATAAACATGACAGCGGGCAGTTCGTTTTGTGATTCGAGGAAGGAAGGTCGGACTCGCTGACTAAAACTTGTAACCTAAAAACCGTGTAAATTAAAACCTTTAGTAAAATAAAATAATAAATAGAAAAGCCTATTTATTTCAATTCACCTTTAATTATATTCTTCTTGAGATTTAACTTACATTACTATTTAGAATCTTTTTCATTTTTCTTTACTTCAGTTAATTTTTCTTGAAAAATGTTAAATCTGCCAATTAAAGTTGAACATGGAACACTGACTTAGTGCACCCCAAAGGTGTATGACATTACCGAAGGCTGACTAGGCTGAGCTCAGCTGATGCGATTTACCGTTTACACGGGAATTGAAAGCAAGAGATGTTTGGGACGGATCGTGGGGTTTAACTTACACCGCGTCACGGAGAAGACGCGAAAAATGATTGCCATATTTTCTTGGCCACGTCCTAAAGTCGGGAATATTTGGGAAATCAGATTAAATTAGATTCCAAAATCATTTTAAAGTTTATAAAACGTACATGTGAGTTCTAAAAATTGATTTGTTTACTGCGTGAGGAGGCTCCATTTATCTTCCGTTCCGCATGTAGGATCTCGACACCCCACTCGTGAAATCAATTTGAAGTTGAATTTGTGGTTGCCTCCAAGTTCTTTGAGATAATTCATTACAACGAGTGAAAGTGACATTGTTAGAAGACAAATGCGGTGCAGTTCTAACCGGCAAACATATTGCACTACAACGCTTAATTCCCCGTAGCCGTGAATTAATGTGATAGTATTTCTACCAGTTCCGTGATGGTGTTCTCTTGATCGATTCAATTTTCCCCAAAATACCTACCCATTAACGAAACTTCAACAAAATGTGTTCCTTTTCTTACCATTAAAATTTCAAGAAGAGAAATTGAGCCTGTATTACAAATCAAATTAGAAACATTCGAAGAAAATAGCAAATCTGTATCGACGAAATGTTTAGAAGATGAAACCGTTGTCGATGATGCATTGATACGAGGACGATCCCAAAAGTACTCGACCCGACAAAGAAAACACGAAATAATGAACCTCGAAAGACAATTGAAATTATAGTTGATTTGCCAGATAACAGAGAATGTGAAGACGCATTTGACAATTCAGAAAATGTGGATGAATCGGACAACCATGGAGAAGTAGAGGATGATTTGATAACTGAAGAGCTAGATGATCATGACCTATTTGATAATGAAGAGATAGGATATCTTTGCGAAGTATGCCAAAAAGAGTTCCCCAAGGATGTATTCGTGGAGCACTGTCAAAATGAGCACGCTATGTGTAAATTTTGCTTTGCAACATTTGAATCAGTAAGGGGAGAAAACCAAGATTAAGAATGAAATTCGCTATAATGAAACTTTCTGTGATCACCGCAATTTTAAGTTTGGAAGTAGTGGTTGGATGTCCACGTGCCCGAGTGATGTGCTTCATGATCAAGAAGGCGTGGTGATAACGGGTATACGGGTATGGTCTCGATAGGCGATAACGCGTCTGGTTACTTGCCGGGAAAAATTTATAACTGCAAGTAGATTACTATAAAGTAGAGTATTAATCTCGAGAATTTTGCGAAGTAGTTTTAGCTTAATTAGTGGGAGTAAGCAAAAATCAAAATATTAAATAATTGACTAAAATATTTCAAAGAAAGACTACTTGACAATTTCACTTCAAAACTATTGCATGCATTAGAAAGATAGAACAAGCAAAAATAGAATATACATTTGCTTACGTTCTCAAGCTTACGTTAATTAACGTTCCTTGTTTTGTTTGATAAGGTTATAAAATATTTTGGTCATTCTTTATAGATTGAACTTATCGTATTCTTCATTTGCCTATGGAAGTTATTTAATTTATCATAAGTTTGAAAGCAATTGATCAAATCATAAGTTTTTTTGCCTAGATGCAATAGCTTCTTTCCTTTCAGTTTCTCTTGTATACGAGATGTGTTCAAAAAGTATCGCGAATTTTGAATTTTTCGTGGGTTACGTACTCGTATTAATAAGCATGTAAGCTTTTATTATAGGTTGCTTGAATGCATAAAAATTCGTTATGTTGGGATTAAAAATCAAGCAATCTAAGCGATACGTATAATTCGACCAATTTATTATTTCATCCAAATTCTCTTAATTTTTTTTGATGAACTACTTCTTTTTTTTATTTATTTAAATTCCATTTAACAGATTAATCACAATCCAATTACAAAATGGAACAATGCAAACAGAAAAGAAAATTAATGAAAATTAGAATTAAGTGTTAAAGTTAATATAAAAATAAACTCAATGATATTAACAATAGTAAGTACGTAGTCAAATATGCATGTAAAATTAAATTAAAGCACAAAAAAAAGTCTAAAATTTACTCCAGTTGAGTTGTGAGAATCAGGCTTCTTAAGCTCAAGCTTATCATGATTCCTTACCATTCGTATAATGGGAGAGTGAAAACATAAATTTGTGCGGGTATATGGTGGCACAAAAAATTGTTTGCCCGAGAAGAACGCAATGATTGACGAAAACGTAAGTCTGCAAACAATGTTGATAAAATTTAGATTGTGGCAGAGTTGATATAGAAAACACTGATCTAAATAGATACATTTGACGAAACGACAGAATAGTCAAACGTAAGAAGGATAAACGACAATCATAGGGTTGATATGGGACTTCGAATTTGTAAAACAAGACACGAGTAAATTTTCGCTGAACATATTCTAACGAGTTAACGAGGTAGGAGTGTCGGAGAGACCAAGCTACAGAGCAATATTCAAGGATAGGATGGTTAAGACAGCTATACAAGCAGACGGGGGTGGATATATTGTTAAATTTATAAGCATGCCTGAAAATAAGTCTAAATATTTTCGAGGCCCTAGTAGTCACGATTAGAATGTGTGCATCGAAATTGAGCTTAGGATCTAAAGTAACACCAAGATCCTTAGCAGAGCTCACAGCAGTGAGTGGAACTTCGCTTAACATATAAGTGAAAGTCAGCGAAGATTGATTTAGATTAAAAGTAATTTTATAGCATTTGGCAACATTAAGGCAGAGTTAGTTAGACGAACACCAGTTACTTAGCGTAATTAGGTCCATCTGAACATATTGACAATCTTGTACAGACCTGATAGCTCGAAAAGCTTTGAAATTGTCGGCAAGTAGGCAATTTGAGGCGATAACCAAGGAAGATCATTTATAAACAATAGGAATAGGAGGGGACCTAAAATGGAACCTTGAGGAACACCAGAGGATGGATAAAATAAAATAGAGGTAGTTCCACAGTAACTAACACAACATATACGAGAAGATAGGTAGGAGTCCATCTATGATAAGACAGGACCAGCAACCCCAAAAGCTTTTAGTTTCTAACAGAGAAGTTGATAGTTGACCGTGTCAAACGCCTTTGAGATGTCAGTGAAGATGACATCAACCTGCAATCGATTGTCTAGGGCCTTAGCAATGTAATCGGTTGAATTTGAGGTCATAGAGCGACGTTCGAGAAACCCATGTTGTTCCTTGGACAAGGTAGGGGTCAATGAAACTGAAAGCTGGTTATGTACCAGACACTTGAGTAATTTCGTAATTTTAAAGAAATAGGACGATAATTAGACACAGAAGAAGGCTCACCACTTTTAAGAATAGTAACAATGTTTACTCTTTTTCAATAAATAGGGATAATACCAGTCTTTCGACTGAGGTTGAAGAGAAAAGCCAGAGGGATACAAAGTGAAGATGCTCATGACTTAATAAAAATATTCGGTAGGCCATCAGGACCAGGTGAATATTAGAACTAAGCGAATTAAAGTGAAGAAATGTCAATGGAGTGAAGTACGGGTGTATTAACTGAATCGAAGACATAGGAAGAAGGAATAAAAGTTGACGAGAAGAACTGAGAGAACAAGTTGGAAATATCCTGCGGAGAAGACCTAACCATATTATTCCAATGGACTGAAGGAGGAACAGAAAAGGAGGACTTGAAGGATCTAATGTATGACCAGAATGGTTTCGCATTATTCGCCATGAGGGAACTCTCCAAGCTACTGAAGTAGTTTTTCGTTGGAGTCTTTAGTTCTTTTTTTGCTACAATATGCAGATCACAAAAGCGGGCTCTGAATTCTTCAGTACCACAACGCTTGTAACGGCGGTGTGCTTTACTTTAAATACTTGTTTAGCTAGCCATGGTTTCTGCTTGACTTTGCGAAGAGCTTGTAAAGGTGTGAAGTGTTTAATCAACCCATAGAGGTAAATATAAAACTTACTCAGAGCTTCCCCACACTATAAGTCATCGAAAAACTCCTGCCAGTCACTGAAGCGTAGCGTGGAGGCTAGAGCTTCGTAGTTTGCTTTAAAGAAGTTTAATTTTGGAGAAGAACTAAAAGTACGATTTGACAAAGGTGCAATTGAGAGATCGAGCAATTATGGCGAATGGTGACTATCAATACCCACTAGAGGATTCAATGCAATGGAAACATATAGACAGTAAAGGGGAACGTTGGAAAGAACAATGTCAAGTACGCGACCATTAGCACTATTATTGAATTGTGACAGTGAACAAAGTAATAGAAACGAGGAGAGAGATAAGGAAGACGCATCGGTTGAAGAAATAGAGAAAGGAAGGTTATTCGTTCATTGCACTGTTCCCAAATTAAAATCACCGCATACTAGGATTAAAGATTGCGGATGATGCAATAAGACATAAAAAGGAAACTCGCCAAAGAATGTTTTCTATGTTCTATTCTAATTATCTTGTCTGTAAGACATATTGTCTTGTCTAAAGTCTTGTAACGAATGTAAAACCGTATTGCAAACTCAACTGCGTCCATCAGGTCAGGTTACCGGTTAATTATCATAGCAGTTTTTTCTTTTCAGTGTTATAAAATCAATTGTAAGATAGGGTGAACATCTCGAAAGAACCTTTTCATCAATTCGTCAATAAAAGTCAATTATTGTCTCAGATGAAGGACCTTTATGATAATTTTCGGACCAGAGACTGAATTGCACAATATTTTTTCTTTCTTTTTGGATCATTTACGATTGACGCAAAAACCTGACAAGAAAATTACTTTGTGAGTATAGAAGCAACAATAGCCACCGAAATTTGAATTTGGTAATAAAATGTGATGCTACGGTTTCTGTTGAAGTGTGTAGTAGTGGTTTCGAATGCATTACGCTTTTTGGCTTGTCATGAAATACTAAAATTTGCTTGAACCGTTATATTGATTTAGTTATGATAAAATACTTACATATGCCTCGATGGTTGTAAATATAAATAAAGTAATCAATACTGAAGTAGAATGAATAAAATGAATTTTAAACATTAAAACTCGGTGTTTCCATTTCGCATCGGTGACAGGCTCCTCCACTGGCATTGGCTGGCCATCGAGCGCGCTCCTCCGTTTTTGCTGTGAGCAGGGGATCTTGCCGGCTAGAGTGGCTTTCCGATCGCGTACTTTTTTATGATACAGGTTTATGTGATTTCATTACGTAACGCTGTAGTATAAATCCGTTAGGTTTGTATTCCTCGTTTGAGGGAAAGAGTCATACAAAGCACTTTTGTATGAGTTTTACACTCAAATGGGAAATGCATGGCCACGTCTACATTTGCATCTTGATCCAGTTGTGAGGGTGAGTCTGGATGCCCCACTCTTATTTGTGGGCCATAAGAATCGTCAGTAACGACGAAGTCTCCGAAAGTCTGTCTGTTTTTGTCCACCCCAATTTGTTCTTTGAACAAGCAATTTCAAACCTTAGTAGGTTACCTCGGCCTTGACATCAGTCAATTGTTATTCGACCATGTTTAATTCGTGAATGCGAAATATTTTTCCATGGGTCCTTGTGCTAGGAGGACAGAATCCGCTCCACGACACCGAACGCTAGCCTACCAGCGCATTCACGCGTCCCCAGACAAGACTGATCTCGGCGGATCACAACATACTTTTCCGCTGACTCAGCAGATCATCGCTGCAATCCTTCACGAACATTCAAATACCCATTTCACTATAATTTGCTTGTATGGAATGAAAACTTGAGGATCTGCAACCTCAAGTTTCACTCCCTTTTTCACTGTAAAGTTCAGCTCAATCAAAAGATGGTCAGACTTGGCGTCAAGAACACCACAGTCAAAATTCCTCTAACTGTGGGCGAGATTTACCAGATTGGCAGACACAGTGAAGAAGTCAATAATAGACGAGCTTTGGTGAAAGGTAGGCTCTTTTGTGGCAATCAGTATGAGATCCATATTTAATTGAACTCAGTTAGAGATAGAATATTTCCCCATGAGGATGCTTCGCATTGAAATCACCTCCCATGGTATAAAAATCGAAGTTTTTGCACAGAGTAAGCACTGTTTTGAAATCCTCCATGAGTTCCCTCACCGAATATCAATTTCAGACTTAGATCTTCATGAACGTGAGGCTGCATCCTCCCAGCATGCAGCTTATTATTAATGCTACCATACATTTCACACTTCGAAGGCAGTGTCCTTGATCTTTGTGAGCCATAGCAACTACAAGACTTCTCTCTGGATAATCACGCCTGATGATCTAGCATTTCCCCAGATGCACTCTGTATCTTTCTTTGAGTCTTGTTTCTGATATAAACAAGAAGTCTGGTCTATCGGCGTTCAAGTATTTTTGAACAAAATTCCTTTTATAGCGTTGAGCTAGTAAAAATGTGTTGAAAATGGAGAGTTTAATGGAACTCATCACCACAACATACTTTGAAGGCAAATTCTAAGTGTGCAGTTTTTTTTCACCAGGATTTTTATAGTAAAAAATGAAAGAGTTCACTTTTCAAATGAGAGTAAACAAGTCACATCCGAAAAATTGATGGCAGTCAGGGGTCAAAACCGTATTTCGGTCATTTTACTGGGGTTGCTTCATTGGTTGCTGTTTGGGTTGCCGTATAGGCTAAAGTGCAGGCTGCTTCTTTGCACCTTGCAAAAGGCTAGAGTGTAAGACCCCTTCATGTACAGTATTTTTTTTAGATATGGTGATGAAATCCTTCCTTTCCACTTCTTTCTTGTGGGGATTCTTTAGGGGCAACCTCTGAAACTCGCAGCATTGCAGTTTCCACAGAAAATCTCGCCTTTTGTCTCGTCTTTCGGGATTGGACATTCAATGAATATATGCTGCTTGTTGTATGTTACGCATCTAACTTCAAGTCCGCAGTTAGAAGCGTCTTTGGCAGTTGAAGCACCGGGAAGTACAATTTTTCTGCAGATGCTCCAATTGTATCTTCTGATACAATAGGAACTTTATGTCCATGGCTTTCTTCACTTCAAAGTCCGGTTTGAACTGGGCTAAGAAAGATCAGAGCGTCCTTTTTCCTTCCTAGAGGTTATATTGCAGAACTTTTTTACTAAACGGATATCTTCCTCGAGATGTTCCTTCAGCTCAGCCACGACATCGTTCTCGTCGTAAGAGCTGTGCACGCTTTTGAGAATGAGAGAGTAACTCTCCTGAAAGAGTGTAGGTGTAGCAAGCTACCTTCACACACTTCAGTAAACTAGAAGGCTGGTATGATCCTCAGCCGTTTTAGGGTGAAAGTCCTGGAAAGTGAAGACTCAAGCCTATAGCACATTATAGGAGGCACCCTCTCTGTTTTGGTAGCAGCCTCGCTTGGCTGCAGGTGCTTCGATTTCCCTTAATGCCTGGCCTTCCACA
Organism: Odontomyia ornata; assembly: GCA_963969285.1. NCBI lineage: Eukaryota > Metazoa > Arthropoda > Insecta > Diptera > Stratiomyidae > Odontomyia > Odontomyia ornata. The sequence goes on along the minus strand of OZ017738.1, from coordinate 272,740,006 downwards.
TGGTTTGAGTATGGTCCCCGAGAAACTAGCGAAAGCTATTTTCGCAATTTTTTTGAGCTGGGGAAATCTCGCTCGCTCACTTCAAGCGTCTTGAGAACCTTTGAAGTAGACTCCTGCGTTGGATACCCTATTGGCCTCTCTCTGGCTTCTGGCTTTACGATAGCCTGCTCCTCGGCACCACTATCTGTGGAACTTCTACCCTCGTCCATCTCTATGTCACTGGAGACTTCCGGCACTTGCATCTTGCAACGAGCAAGCAGGTCCAGAATAAACTCCTCCTTTACCCAGGCGCTTTAACTACTTTTTTCACAATTTCCAAAAATGTTTTTTCTCCTCCTCTTTCCTGGATATTGAAATTTTCGATTTCAATATCCATAAAAATTCTCCGAAAATCTTTTGCTGTTCGATCCGTGCTGCTTCGACGACTGCTTGACTCGAACTCTTATCGACAGCGAGTCTAGTATGTGGAAGATCGCATCATTTATACACCGTCTTTTTCGAATTTCGCATTAGTTTTCATTTTTTGTGTTCCCTTTCTTTTGCGTGGTCAGTTCATTTAAGGATCATCTAAAACAAATGACGGCTTTATAAAGCATCGTTTTTAAATCTTGAGGATGTTAGTAAGTAGAATATAATTTAGTCTAATTCTATCAACGAGTACAAAGAAAAGATGCAGATAGAATCTGGTAAGAAAGCTTAAAAACATTATCATATACCCCAAAATAACTTAGTTAGATCTATCTGCAAGTCCTCCTTGTCCTCGAAATTGTGTAATTTCTCAGGGTATCCTGGAACGATACCATTTTGCTGTAGTTATTGATTAATTAATTTTCTTTTGCTCCTTATTTAAATTATTTTTCCTTCCTTCAGCGTCGAGGGTAGGGAAATACACAAAACATGTGTTCCCCCTTGTGATTGGACACTTGTGATCTAAAATATCTGAAAAAAGTTATCAAGGGGGATATATGTGAGTAAAACAATAACAAATACCCCAGAAGTCAAAATTCGTTCAACTTTCTTAATCATAATACTCGTATGATCTTCGAATTTTACGTTTTCTCCAATAAAATCGTATGGATGCCAAAACTCGATATTTAAGTAGCTTTACACAAGATCCTGATACTCTGTAAGTTTTATGAAACTCGTATTTTGGCATTTTATGGACTTCCTATTGAATCAGATACTGCAGTTTTGATTTGATATTCTTGAAATTTTCAGATAAGATTGATGATATAAATGTTTTTGGGATTTCATGAGTTAAGTGATTTTTATTAGTTGAAAATGGAGAAACGATGGATTTTCTTTTAAACGAGCAAATATTTTTGACATAATTCTTGATTTTAATCGTTGCTGGTAACTGGATTGTTTGTAAGTTGAGTACAAAACCCTTCTGACGTGAGCGTAGATCTGTCCACCGAACTTGTTTCAATTATTATTTGGAAAAGTGGTCCGTAGAAAAGTAGTTAAAATAAACTCCCTTTATGTTTGGGGTCGTAGTCAGCATATTTTAGGCAGTTTAACTTATTGAGCAGGGCTTTTATTTAGAGTGAATCACAAGGAAATCCACTAAAATTAGAGGAGAATATCGCCCTTCATCGGAATATTGCACACATCTTTTAAGAAGTTATAAAAAAGAGAACGCACTCAACCTGCTACCAATTGTCACAGATATCAAATGAAGAATTTGCAAGGTTGTTAGATTAATGATACTATAGTTAGCTATGTAGGTTTTCACCAGGACTAGCTTGTAGTTACATTCATACTACGCTGCATACATGGAGTAACAGTCAACAATGAATCCACACTTAAATTTCCAAAATACGTCTGGGAATGGCTAACGAAAACTTTTAGAAAAAGATAGAAATCCCATTTCAAAATTCCCTAAGAAGATGAAAAATTTTTTATGGAACTGCTGCCATATAATTTTTTTCCCGATTCTGTTGTGATGGTGCAGTTGTTGTAAGCATTGATGTTGACATAAGGAAATTGATTTGGGGCCGCTTCCATAAAATTTATTTCATCCTTTTTTGGGGCGTTTTGAAGTCGATTTTCTTTTTTCTAAAAGTTTATAGTGGCAAATTTATCCATTTCGAATCTAACAAAACTCAGTTCCTTGAATACGTTATACCATTTATATCAAAATATAATTATTTACTACAATACAAAAATCACTAATGCTAAGATCTGCAGCGTTAAAGGAATCAAGTTTAGTTCTGATACATTTAATACATGATCTCATCAACGTCTACCTTGATTTTAGGTTTCATTAAAATCCAATATAAATTGTAGCTTCGAGAAATTTTTCAATTTCGAACTTTGCCCAGCCGCCATTTTAATATTCTGACTTGGCCCTGGCCCTTTTCGACCTTTTAATGGGCGGCATTTCGTTTCAAATGGTTCGACTTTGGATTTTTTATTGTGAGCTTTACAACTCATATGAATTAATCTTTGTACCAGTTTTGGTAAAAATCGGAGCTATACTTTAGTCAGAACAGAAATCAAGGAGTTGCATCTAAAACATTCTCGATTTGGTTTGCGCTTAACCAATTTTAATGTTTAACAAAACTATACAAAATATTCCGGGAAATTTGGCAAAATTGAAGCGAAATTACGATATCCAGGCACAAACTTCATTCTATCCGATATATGCTCACACACACACACATACACACACCTATATGTATATATATATATATATATATATATATATATATATATATATATATATATATATGTATATATATACATATATATATGTATATATATATACATATATATCTATTATATATATATATATATATATATATATATATATATATATATATATATATATATATATATAATATAGATATATATGTATTATATATATATATATATATATATATATATATATATTTATACATATATATATATATATATATATATATATATATATATATATATATATATATATATATATATACAGGATGGTCAAAAAGTCGTGGATCAAACGCAACTAGGGGTTAGATGGG
>OZ017738.1:272541995-272731995 GCA_963969285.1 Odontomyia ornata | reverse complement strand
ATATACATCTATACATATATATGCAAATATATAAGGATATATATATATATATATATATATATATATATATATATATATATATATATATATATATATATTGCAATGCCAAGTGATATCTATGAGAATCAACATCGGATATCTTGGTCAGCAACTTTTCATTACACAATTCACATATGTTGATTCTCATAGATATCACCACATAAAGCCCATCATCATAAATTTTTTTCATAAAATTACTTGTTAATAGTAAATGTATGTAGTCTTCAACATTTAAAATTCTCACATGTTATTGTTCAAAGGCAATTGTACGTGCATCGTGGAGCAGTAATTTGACGCTTGTTTTGTGTAGCGCGGTTCGACATTATCTTGTTGATACGCGCTGGACAAGATTTAGATGCAGATGCAACGTTAGTTACTCATTTAGAAAAGGTGAATTTTGTTGTGCTTGCAATCTTTTGCGTGGTAATTGCAAACCCACTATGCACTAATTTTAGGGTGTAAAATCACTTGATGCGAAAATAAACTTCAGTCACATTCAAATGGTCAAGGCGGTGTGTTAATTTCATATTATCTGCGCAGCAATTATTGTTAACAAGTTTATGCACTTGGGCACATTTAAAGTTAATATATGATATATGTATTTATATATAAACATAAAATTAACTCTTCAATGCATTGCCTCGTTTCAGTTAACTGTGGCACATAATTTTCATGAAAGTTTCATGAAAATTATAGCCTATAGTTCAATGAAAACTCGACTATGCTTTTTCACTTTCATCTTCAAAGTTATGATTAGTTATAGAAAGAAAAGTATCATCCCTTAAAGTTGCGATTTTTACCGGCCTGTAGTATGAAAATCACTTATTTTAGATTTTGGGCATATAATATAAATTGTTATTACCCGAAGAATTTCCAAGGGGGAAAATATTACCCGAAGACTTCCCTAGTTCTCCCCTAATTTCCACCGCTTTATTGCTCCTACTCCGGCGGAGGCTCCACCGACCCAATCTAGCTCACCCGAAGACGGACGCGGGCGCCATTCGCCCGCTTTTCCAAGCCCCCCAAGGGGTCGTTCGAATAAGAAGACGACCGCCCGGAGCGGAATTATCACTTGTACACCTAGCCGCGAGGATCACCTTCCAAAAACCCTACCACTCAGAGTGAGTTAGAATATAACACCGCACGCAAAATTTCTAGTTTCCCACACCAGGGCAACCAAAATTACGCCCTCTTTATCTCCTAACACCGATAATCCGAGATAGAGCTGAAACGACACTAACGTTCACTACATTTGCCGAACACTACCACCTCAATTAATTTTCCCAGGTCTCTTCCTGCCTGGTCATCGCCCCGGGAAAAGGATTCCTGAGCTGCCCTCTTTACAACTGAAAAAAAGGTTAAGTATTTGTGTCGCGAGAAGAGGAAGAAAAGAATGAATAATTAAAACTACGTTAATTTTATTTCAACACAACGTTTCAACAATTTAAATATTTAAGGAAATCCACTTACGTTTAATCTCTACCCTAGTGAAGGGGCCCCTTGCTTCTGTCCGCTCGAAATTTCCAACGTCGTCTCGTCTCCGTGGGTTGATATACTTGTTACTGCCGGCTCCAGTTCCCCGGCAGAAGAAAAACGTTCGCTGGCCACTCGTTCACTTTTCGTTGTGCACTCGTTCACTTTTATATCCTTGAATCCACTTGTTGGATTAACTTTTTTCCATTCCTTCCACTTGATGACTCGCAGCTCCACCGTTACTCGCAGATAAAACCTTCACCGAACAAAAAGGAAAAGCGCGTCAATCTTCCCGGCTTAAATAATCTCCCGGGTTAACGTTTTTCCCTTCCATCCACCAGGAAAAACTTGTTTTGAGTGCTTTTGTTCCGTTGAAGCCAGTATGGTTCCACTCATCATACGTTCCACTTGGTGGTTATCCTATTGGGAATCGAATGTACTACGTGCTGAATGCATTTGACTGACAGTTCGAACTGTAAGTAATGGTTGTTTACGTCGCGTCGAAAAGTAAGGATTTCTTTGCGAGACCAGCTGCGTTGTCAACGTTAGTAGAACTGATACAACAGATTTGAATATGCTTGGTGACTTTCCGTAGTGTAGAATAACACCTTCAACTTTAACAACAAAATTACCTCCAGATTGTACGATGATTGGCTCGCCCGCAACATGAGGCTGTGGACTGATAGACAGTTTGATAATTGTATTCTGTAGAACTTGGAAGAAGAACGTAGAAAGCATACAGGAGACATTATGACCAATTCAATTTCCTCGATAATGACTTTAGTGTGCTTCATTGTTATGGACTTTTCATTACGAGATTCTTGGGGCAATGTTTTGGTAAGCCGTTCTATTTTGTTGCACGTACTCACGAGATATTTTGTTTCTGGGTAATTGCCTTCAATAGGCAAAGAAGGAGGCTCTGAAGGTGTGTTATACAACTTCGAGTAAGCATCTTCGCACCCTTTAATCGTCTTCACTGCCTTCCTGAGTTGATTGGTTATATGACCGTACTTTTGCAGCACATCCCTTGAACTTTGAGCAAGAGTCATTGCAATCGCAGGTGGTGGTACTATCGCCTGTTTATTTTTCGCTATGACCACATTGTAAAGGGCTTGCAAGAACTGGCAACGCAGTTTTCTAAATTCCGACTGGGAAGCAAGAGAACTCGATGGCCATGAGCTTGCCTTTATACTTGCCAATGCTTTGGCATACAATGCTATTGTTTTGTCCAGCCTTCCAGTGAGAGGAAGCAACTTGATCGAAGTATTGTAATACTTAGGATCGCATAATACATAATTATGCAGCATCGCTTCATATTCAGCCCATAGTTCAAAATACATTCTGCTTTGGAGACTTACATCAACGCGACAAGGAAGAAGTGAAATTTGTCCAATGAAACATTCTTTGCCAATTTATTGTATAGCCTCGCTGCTATGAAGTGTTGGCCATATCGGGAATATGATCTGGCGATTCTGTATTGCGCCCAGCAGCTTACTGTGTTCAAAACTCGATCAAATACTTCTAATATCCCTTTTGGCATGAAAGCCTCAATTATGGACTGTAAGGCAACTGCTGATAATGTTTCAACGATTTGATTGGAGTGTTGCTGTAGCTCAGCGTTGATTATTGCATCTAATTTCTTCAGAATTTGAAGTAAACACTCACTGATTGGGTAGAGTTTTTTTTCTCAAGCAATCGTTGTGGATCAATGTCTATAGATGATGAAGCCTCCTGTTTGAAATCTTAAATACCAAATCGTTTCACTTGCAACTGCGACGATAGTGCTGCTAAGGTTTTGCAGAGCAAAACTGAATTTTCCTTCGAGTATACGCAATCGTCCGTCACAATTCCTTCTATCAATTGAACGAAGTCCTGTGCGGATTGCAGGTTGTGTTCTAGATAATTTCACTCCACATTTCGTGTACCGTGCCAGTTTTTTGTGGCGCTTTTCATTGCCAACAGAAGAGTAAATCAAGCTTAATAAGTGTCAATTGATGAGGTACATAAATATTGTCAATATGCCCAAAGCCTGGCTTGCAGCCAGGCGATGTTCTAATACCAGACATGAGGAACACAATTTCAATATGAGATTCTGTTCCTCATTCAATAATGTATGACAAGCTATAGGACATTCCGTCAATGTGAGAACAACAGTATGAACCAAACTTTGTTCGTTTCCCAAGTCATTGCAAGTTTGCGCTTTTGAAATCAATGTTTTCAATGCTCCATTAGGCCATAAATGGGCACCTTCTTGTGCATGGCTTTTTAGAGAATGTAGGACTTGAGAGCGAACTTTCTTTCGAGGATCTTGCAGATAGTTTAAAAGCAAATTTACTTGATCTGGAATATCGATTAATGTTTTGCGGGACAACTTGGTCAATGAATCAATAATGGCGATAACAAAACTTTCCGCTGAATATTTTGGTAGTAGGATTAAATATAAGGTTTAAACGAGAGCTGCTGTGTTTGTGTCATGATACATATGACGCAAGACTGAAATCAATTGTAATTTCATACTTATCGGGGTTCTAAAGGATTCAATCATTGAACCGACTTTTGAGCACATACTGATGGCAAATGTTTTAGATTGAGCTGCGAATTGCACGCTATCATATATAGCCGCTTCAACTTCAACCGTGTCTTTACTATCCAAAGCCCCATTAGTTGAATGATGTACTTGTTGCTTCTCAGGGATAACTCGGCTCACAGCTCCTAGAGTCCGCCAACATTGCATTGGAATAGAGCAGGATTAGAGTGAAAGCGTTATGACGATGCAATTGCGTTGCCCGACTACATGTTTTGCCGCATATCTCACATTTAAATTTACCTGTGTGTAATACTTGATGTCCTCTCAGACCGTCTGCACTAGAAAATGATTTGCCGCATATGTTGATTGGATGACGAAAGTTTCCGCTACCGTGTGTATTTTGCATTTCGTTTCGAGCTCGCGTTGTTTCTTGTTGCCTTTGACGCTTGCTGCTGGTTGCGTTGTCCATAATTGTGGCGGGGAATTCGGAAGCGACCTAGCTACTTGAGTTTACTTACATAAAGTTACAAATCATTATGTGGCTTCCTGTTCGTAATTTAACCAATTATTACACTTTAAATTATTATGTGGATTCCTTTCCGTAATTTAACTAGTAGCCCTTTCGTGAATGAAAATTTAAATTACTTGGTGATAGTGACATCATCAGATTATCAAAAAAAACTAATAAAGTGCGGCTCGGTATTGCGTAGGTTAAACTCTTACGAAATTGCATATGGTAGTGTTCAGGGTGAGCAACGCTATGGGATCTCAATGTTCACCTGTAACAATATTAACTGGAAAGTAACAAATCTACACTATCATTTGCAATAACTCAATCCTTACTGTTTCTTCGGGCAATTTTAAAAATCATATGTGTAACGTTTACGTCTCAGAATGTAAGAAGGATCCTTTATTAAGTTCATCAGCAAATAAAGAATGAATGTGGAGGAGAAAAGCATTCTGAAATTTTCCCTCTGAATATTGTTGAATTGTATTTATGCTGCATTTACAATTAATTTATTGGTTATTTCTGGTAGACATGATTGACTAAAATGTACTGTTTATGCAGAAAATTGAAAATACTTGTCATTTTTATCATCCGTCATCAAAGGATTCGGTATCCCCATGAAATCCTTGAAGAGTACATTATAATTGGCACCTTTCGTACAAAAGATCCTTTCCATTCAATTTCATCATATTGAACTGTTAATATCTACAGAGTCCTTGTAAGGATTACAGTTCTGTACCGAAAGATTTTAGGCCAATATGTTGTCCTTCATTCGAAATCCCTACGATCAAAATCCTTACACGCGTCGATCAGTTATGCTAAAAAATCGAAGTGATCGTCAAAACTTTTTTAGTTTTAACGGTAAAAGTCCTTTACCGTTAATTCAATTCCTGGTCCTTTCAATGGGACCTAACAGAAAGAAAGAAGTATAATTTGCCGAAAACAGGACTCTTCTATCTTTCTCCGTTTACAAGTTTATAGAACAGAAATCACGGGTTTTCATCTGAAACGTCCTCAACTTTGTTTTTTCTAAAACGATTTGAATGATTAACAAAACTAGTCGAAATATTTCTGAAAATTTTGCGAAAATCGAAGCAAAATTGAATATGAATATGAATACTCACACACACACACGCACACACACACACACACACGCACACACACACACACACACACACATATATGTATATATATATATATATATATATATATATATATATATATATATATATATATATATATATACATATTTATATATATATATATATATATATATATATATATATATATATATATATATATATATATATATACATATATATATATATATATATATATATATATATATATATATATATATATATATATATATATATATACTCGTATATATATATATATATATATATATATATATATATATATATATATGTATATGACTATATTTATATGTATAGATATATGTATTTATATAAGTAAACATAAAGTTAACTCCGTAATCAATCTCACGTTTATTCGATACCCATCGCCTTCGTTTTTAGTTAGCTATGGCACATATATTCATGAAAGTTTCATGAAAATTATATCCTATAGGTCAACGAAAACTCAGCCATGCATTTTCATGTTCATCTTTAAAGTTATGATCAGTTATAGAAGGAAAACTATCTCTTTTTAAGGTTTCGATTCTCGCCAGTCTTTAGTATGGGAATCACTAATTTTAGGTTTCTGGGCATATACGAGTATGTTAATGTATAGTATTAACTGGAAAGTAACGAATCAACTCTATAATTTGCAACCACTGAATCCTTATTCTTTTTTCGGGGAATTTTACAAATCCCATGTGTAACGTTTGCGTCTAAGGATGTAAGAAGAATCCTTTACTAAGGTCATCAGTAAGTAAGGAATGAGTGCAGAAGCGAGAAGCATCCTGAAACTATCCTTCTGAATATTGTTGAATTGTATTTATGCTACATTTAAAATTAATTTACTGATTATTTTCGGTAGAAATGAGTGATTAAAATGTACCGTTTACGCAATAAATTGAGGATACTGATTATTTTTATCGTCCGTTACTAAAGGACTCGATATCAACTCAATGAAGATTGCCAACTAATTAGCACTTTTCGTACAAAATATCATTTAAATTCAATTTCTCGACATCAATGCAGCATATTGAACTGTTAATATCTACAGAGTCCTTAAAAGGATCACAATTCTGTACTGATGCATTTTAGATCAATATGCTTTCCTTCATTTGAAACTTCTAAAATAAAAACCTCACACGCGTCGATCAGTTCTGCTGGAAAATCGGGGTGAAAGTCGGAAAGTTTTTTTAGTTTTAACGGTAAAAGTCCTTTACCGTTACTTGAATTTCTAATCCTTTAAACGGGACCTAACAGGAAGAAAGACGTATCATTTGCCGAAAACAGGGCTCTTCTATCTATATCCGTTTCAAAGTTATGCGTGAACATACATAAAACAAATTGAAGTAGCAGGAGAGTACTCCTGCCAGAAGGGTATTGTAAAACAATTAGTAAATCAAGCAATATATTCTGCATATCAAAACTTGACTTATATACAGATTCCATAAATTGAGTTCGAAGAATTATTATGGTAATTGTATTTTTAATATTCGCCGCCATTTTGTTTCAAGTGGTTTAACCCCGTCGCTCAATTAGTCATAATAATCCATCAATATTACAAACTATTTCTAAAATTTTTACCACAATTCCTACATATTTATAGTGTCTAGGTTCGTTGCAAACGTGTATCTCCCTAGTATCACGTCCTAATGTTGCTGCAATTGTTAAATATTCAATCGGCTATAACTTAACGGCTTATTGTTCGATTATTGTGAAATTTTCAGAACACATACAATTGCTTTTAAGAAACTTAAACGGTCGTTTTTGGGAAGTTTAAGGGTTCCGTTTTGATTTTATAGGCAAAAAAGTAAAATTTATAAAATATACTATTATCACCAAAGTGTGGACATGTAACACTGCCCCCACCTCAGTTCTTTTCGCCCCGAAAAGATGTGTCCCTAGTTGAATTTAAGTATCCCTGGATGTAATATGGGGCAAAACGGTCCAGGGGCACGATTTTCATATTGACTCTCGGCTTACAGTGTTCCTGTGTGCGATATACAACGTCGTGGATGGACTTTGCAACTCGGTATGCCCCTCCCAATTATGCTGTAATTTCGGAGACCTACTCTTCCGCCGTCGTGGGTTATATAGCCACACATTCTGCTGGAAACTAGTAGAATTTGCCTTTGGATTATACCTTGTCTTTATGCGGTCAGTAGCCGATTCGAGTTGTTTTCGCCTTGCTCGATGTATCTGGTTCAACCGTTGCGTTAGCTCACTTGCGTACTCCCAGATCGTTTTGGGTTTCTCAGGGGGTGCTCCAAACACTACATGAGCTGGTAGACGAATAGTCTTACCAAAAATGATTTTGGCTGGGGCTTGGCCCGTCGATGCGTCCTCGGCAGCTCTGTACGCCATCAAGAATAATGGGATGTGCCGGTGTTGGTTCTCGTCTACCATTTTCGCCAGGTGTTTATTGAGCGTGCCGTTGAAACGTTCGACCATTTCATCGGATATAGCATTTCCATATTCTCAGCAGCTCGAAAGTTTTGCCAAAAACTAGTCACTCATAGTTTTGGCCTTGACCCAAATGTAGTTCACAAGGTACGCCGTATCTACTGACCCAATTTAACACTAGCTTTTCAGCTAAGTAGCTGCTTCCTGGTTGGGAATGGGGTAGACCGCAGACCACTTGCTGAAATAATTGGCCAAAATCAGCGTGCATTGCTTTCCCGATTGGGATTCAGGGAAGGGTCCTGCAACGTCAACAGCAATCCTTTCAAATGGGTCACCCACGTTATAGGCTTGCATTTGTCTTTTCAGTCGTTGCTTTGCACGTTTGATGGAAGCGCAAATCGTGCATCCACGACACCAGTCCTCTACGTCTTCTCGAGCGTGGAGCCAGTTGAACCTTTTCCGCAATTTTGCCAAGGTGTTATTAACACCAAGGTAACCTCCTCAGGATCCTTCGTACATTTCCTTAACCACATTGTGGATTGAGCTTTTGAGAAGTATAGTTTGCATCCTATAGGAGCTGCCGTCCACCATTTCCCATTTTCGCACGCCAGCCTCTAACTAAAGAGAGTTTCATTGTGCTATAACTTTTCAGGGTGGCGCCATGCATCGCAACTTCCTTGCACTCAGGTCACCCATGTCATGGCTCAATGTCTTCAGTGGCTAGCTCTGCGTTTTGAATCTCCTCCAATTACCTACCTTCATCGAATTCGGCCGTTATCACTCGCAGATCAACGTTCAACTTCTTTTGCTTGCAGATAGGTGGACATGGACAACGAGATAAGACGTCAGCATTTCCATGAGCTCCATACTTCTGATGAACAATTCTGTAGTAGTATGAGTGCAATCTTTTGATCCGTCTCGCAACTTGTACTTTGGGGTTTTTTAAAGTTAAGCAGCCATCTCAGCGATGCATCGTCTGTTCGAAGAACAAATTTCTGGCCATGTAGGTACTTGTGGAGCTATTTGGTGGCCTCTATTATAGCCAATAGCTCCTTCTCGGTCACGCAGTAGCTCCGTTCACTTTTCGAGAGAGCTTGAATGTAGTGCGAGAGGGCTCTTTGTTTGCCCTCGATCTGCTGAGAGAGTATAGCTCCAATCACACCGTTGCTCGCATCGGTGTCAACTACAAATATTCTTCTGGGTTTTGGATATGCCCGCACGGACGATTGACACAGCTTCTCCTTCAAGGACTCAAAGGCTGATTGGCATTGTTTATTCCAGACATAGGGATGTTTTTTCTCGGTTAACTGAAAGAGAAACTTAACTTTTTTGGCAAAATCTTTGACAAATCTTCGATAGAAGGTCACCAGACCCAGAAAACTTTGAAGTTGGCGCTTGTTGTTTGGTGTTGGCCAGCTTTTCAAGGCTTCAATTTTCTCAGGATCTGTTTTGACCTCTTTTGTTGATACAACGTGTACCAGGTATTTTGCTTCAGCTGCAAAAAGGGTACACTTGTCGGGACTAAGTTTCAGATTCGCCAGTCGCAATCAAGAGAACACCTCTTCTAAGCTCCGCGCATGTCTTTGAACGTTCTCACGATAACAATGATGTCATCTAGGCACACCAAGCAGGTCTTCCAAGTTAAGCTTCGTAGCACGTACTCCATCAGGCGTTTGACACAATCCAGTCCCAACAGAAAATGTGGCTTTTCTCAGTCCTTCTTGTCGATTTCTACCTGCCTGTAGTCACTCTTGAGATCGAGTGCGAAAAACCATTTTGCGTCGGCTAAAGTGTCCATGATGTCGTCGGCGCATGGAAGTGGGTAACTATCTTTCATAATGATATTGTTAAGCTGTCTAAAGTTGATACATAAACAAGTGCTACTATCCTTTTTCTTTACTACGACTACTGGCGCGGCCCATAGATTACCGGAAACCTCAATAATTCCTTGTTTTTCCATGTCCGAGATCAGTGTGCTCACTTCTCCTTGTTTGGCTATAGGAAGGTGTCTCGGTGCTTATCGAATTGGCTTGGCCTTCTGTGTATCTATGAGGTGAGTTACCATACTCGTTCGGCCTTGGTCATCCGGGCTTGTTGAGAAGATGTCACTGTACTTGGTGACCAGATCAATGGCTTACTTGAATAGCTTTCCTAGAAATTTGGTCTGCTTCAATATTGCAGACGTATAATCCCGGGTTTTATCTGTGTCTTGCCTCCTATTCCAATGATGGTCGTGAGTAAGTTTCAAAGAGGTGATGGTGGAAACAAGCTGACAGCTGCCGCTGACTTCCCCCGTTTTGATGCTTGTGGTTGAGCCTGCGGTGTCAAGGACTCTAACTGGCGCATATCTATTCCTTAGAGATCTTACAAGGCTTTGTCGTACAATTAAGCTAGGCAATACCGACATCTTCGTTGGCTCTCAATATCAAGCTTGGCCCATACAATGCTCTTGAAAGATTTCGGTACATCAGCGTCGGTACATAGAACTACATTCATCTCGGGGATTTTTACGCTGTGGTCCTCCATCAATACTTCGAAATTCTTCCATTTTAATACCGGTTTGCTCAAATTCAACGTGATCCCATTTAGTTGCAGGAAATCTATTCCGAGTTGCAGAAAATCCATTCATGTAGCTGCCCGTAGTGAGAAAATCCTGCCGTTGTGATGTAGTTGTTGTCTCACTACGTCCAATTGGATAATCAATCTGGATTGCACCAGTGTCGATTGTTATGTTCCAATATTCTCCGCCAACTTGACCCGGAAGGCATAAGTCTGCTTCTCCACGATGTAGTCTTGACACGGTGATTGTGGTGCTGGGGACGTCAATCCTCCTAGCCAACCTCTACCCCACGAAGTTGGCTCTTACATGTTTCCCGACCCCTCAGTTTAAAAGACTTCCATTTTAGGCTCCTGATTAGGTCTGGATCTCCTTGTAGCTCCACACCTGGACAATAGCTCGGTTTCCTCCGCTTCTTGCCATCCCTTTGCTGATGCCCCTTCTCACCGTAATTTCAGCATCTAGGCACACCATTTACCTGCAGCTCTCGTTTAATTTCCACTCGCTCACATGTGCACTTGTCTGTCACTACCTTGTAAGCCCGGGCAGTAGCATGTTTGGACCAATGCGTCCTTAACCGTTTGCTTTTGAGCCAAACGTACGGCTTGTTGCATTTCCTGGACCTTTAGTGCACTGATGAATGCTCCTGTTGCTGCGTCATCTCAATGTTCCGGGGCATAAGCTGGGTAAGCCAAAAGTGCCAGTCGCTCAATATCTTGGGCTAGCTACTATAGGGTTTCGCCAGACTTCTGCATCCGAGGCCGTAGCTGTAACCAATAAATCTGCTTCAGATGGTTGTCTCTATGACGCATGTCAAGCGCATTCATTATAGCAGCCAAGTTTGAGTGCAACTCAACGGACATATTCTGCAAAGGCTCGGCAGCTGCTCCTTTAATTGATTTGTCCTGGCAGTGGTTTCAAACTGTGTTTTGTAAATACTCCAGACCGTTTGCCCGTCGAATATTGGTACTTTCACATTTCTGGATCTGCTTTGCACTGCGGTACGCCGTAGTTATCACTTCACTAGCCCTGCTGGTGAAATGTTTACTACGGCCTTCGCCGCTTCAATTCTTATTTCATTTTTCCATCTCATGTTTGATTCTCTTTCCAACCTGGCTGACCTTCTCCTCAATCTGGTAAACCTTTTCCGCGACGCATTTAGTTTGGTTGTTCTGACTACTGAGCTCCACTTTTATTTCGGTTGAGTGTTTTTGAAAATCTGCCTTCAAATCAGTTGACTGTTTTTGCGAATCTGCCTTGATTTCGATTATCTGATGATCTAGCTTCGTTAATTGCTCATTTAACTTCGCTAATTGTTCATCTAGCTTCGCAATTAAATTGTATGATTGTTGTCGTTGTTCTTGCTGCACCAGCATTGACAACTGCAACTGCTTATTTTTTGGTTCCTTTGATTTGGGTGTTTCTGCTTCTCCACTTTTGGCGTCTTTTTCCGCATCTGAGGGCTCACCAAAGTCCAGATACACGCCTTTCGATTCAAGGAATGAATTCGTAAAGCAAGTTAAGGGGAACTAGCACACTTACCAACTTAGCCTTTTTTGGATTAACTGGATCGAAGGTCTACGACTCCCACTAGCAATGCGAGCAATTTATTTGTATTTAAGCTAGTGGCAAACTGGACGAAGGAGCGAGTATTAACATAAGACTCAAGGAGAGACAGCTGAAAGCGATTCGCATATAGAAGTTTGCCGGAAAGAACCGCCATTCTCGACCATCAAATAGAACTGAAGGCATCCATGGGAAACGGAGTGCTCGGAGTTTCTTTGGGCCCAAGCTGGTGAAGCTCTGGTTCTAGATTTTATCCGCATGCACCACTGTATGCGAACAATGGCCGCGCTTACCGGACCCAACAGCTCAGACGAGGAGCCTGGCAGCAACACCAGACCTCTGGATGCAAGGTGCACCAAGCCCAGCCTGGAAGAGGCATTCCACGCTGATCCGTTAGTGGGTCCCCGACCGGTACCAAGTTACCCGAGGAAAAGGGAGCCAACTCAGGAACCGAGGACAGCCCCGGAGCCCACCCCCCGGGGTCCCACTCAAGGCACGCGACAAACAATCACCCTCGAGGCGTACTTAGCCCGCCTGGCAGTCCCGTTGGACGTAGCAGACAGGGAGACACCGGAGGAAATGAAACGTGGTGGTAGACGCGTAAGGCTGCGGCAAGGTAGACGCGTAAGGCTGCGGCAAGAGCTGGGCAACCTATGGCACCTCGCAATAGGCGTGATTTCTGACGAGGAGCGGGAGTTCTTCACGGCCCAGGCCAGGGTACTCAAAAAGCAGATTAAGGAGAAGCGAAGAAGCAGGCTAGTGGTGGCAGCTAGAATCCGAGCGCTACCGGCCAAACGAGTTCCAGAAGCTTTAAACAATTGTCAATCGCTAAAGGAAAATAAAGGTTTGTTATAGTAAAACGAAAAATAAACAGGTTCTTCTTATTCCTAAAAGACAGCGCTTTTCCCCCTCTAGGTATCAAGGTTTGTGTAGAGTGTGATGAGGTGCGATCACCAGGCCAACACGGGCAGGGTGGTTGCATACATGTAACGATTGGCGCAGCCGGTTTTTGATTCCGAACAGCTCCAGTGCAACGAACGTGTTGTGGAGCGACCAGTTATTGAATTGAATAATTGGTATTACAGATGGAATTAGAGCCTTTCCTTACCACTCTTGAGGTTATAACACTCATTCACACGATTTGATACCTGGGAGGTCATCCTTGAAATATCCGAGCCATAAAGAAGGATGTAGGTGCAGTACAAAAAAGAAAGCAAAAATAAGAGGAATTCGTTAGTTACTTGAACGAATGAACGACGAACGTCAGAGAACTAGGGAGGTACATCAAGCAACACCGGAAAAAAACAGCGGGCTCATGCTCCGAAGTGGAAGAACTCTTTTTACCCCTAAAAATAAATCGGAAACTTTTCCTTCTGATTTAGACTCACAGGTTAAGCGAGAACCTGCATCTACGAGTATAGAGTCAGTTCTTGAATCCACTGACACTGTTGATCAGTTATATTTGGAGCAGATCAATCAATTTCGTGAACCGACAGCACAGTTTAGGGAAGAGATCAAACATTTTAGTGGGGGTGCGTTTGGCCGTACCAGTTTATTGGATTTTTCACAGTCTTTAAAAACTTTGATTACTTCACACGACTGGAAACTGACATTTGGAGTGAGCTCGTGCTCAAGTGTGTCCATGGATTTGACTGTTGACCAGAAATCACCTCATATGACGGATAAGGAAGCCAAAGTTAAGGATTTCACGAGACTATGGCCGATTATGGGAAGGTTCCAAAGTTAATGGGACAGATGATTCCCTTGTTTTCTGGGCCACCCAGTCCCACCATGGTGCTTGATCTGCAAACATTCATTGATTGCGGTATGCAGGTATGGAAATGCCTTAGCAATCAGGAGCGCGTTCCGTTTACGCAGATTTTACCTACCCGTCTGCGAGGTGAAGCCGATATCCTCTAACTTCCCGTCCACTTTGGAGGTGGCGGAAGAATTACTGAACCGGGTATACTTACCAAGAGAAATTTATCAGGAGCGGGTAAATAGTCTAATAACAGCAAAGCAAAGTCCTTCGGAGTCCGTTCTAGCCTTCACATCTTGTCTTAGGCAAATTCTTAAACACAGCCAGGAAGCAGCAGCATTTAATTATGGATCGGAAGCAAGTGAGATTGCGGACGCACAGTTAGAGGACTTTGCGGTAAATGCTTTTAGAAGTGGAGTAGTTAATTCTCAGCTTTGCCAGTACCTTTTGACGTTAGAGAAATGCACCTTTGAGGAGCTTGTAACTAGGAGGCTGAACATGGAGAAACGTCAACAGGGAGTTTTCTTTTTGCAGAACAGTGCATCATAAGCAATTCCGCAAATGATCCAAGTTCAACCCCCATTCAATAATTGGATGATGAACCAGCACGTGATGGCTCCGCAGTAGGCAATGTACTCGTCTAATCCCTATGTGATACCTTTTCAGTCACAGGTCGGACCACAAGCGGTGGTAGCACCAGAGATCGAAATCATCGAAATTCACCAAGGGTCCGAAAATAACCTGTAATTTTTGTCATAAACGGGCCCACACATATCCCGATTGTTACTCTCGGAAGACTACTCCCCATTGTCCCACCTGTAAGGAATATGGTCACGATCAAAAGGATTGTCAGGTAAAATTCGCCACTAGTCATCGGGCCAGTAAGGAGAACCCAAGAGTATACAGTATCCTGGTGAAGTGTGATTTTTGTGGTCACAGAGGACATAATTTAGAAGCTTATTTCCCAAAGAAACGGTGGGATACCAAGCTCCAGGGAAACGGGGTGCAGTCGAGTCGGAAATCTCCAGCTTGACTTTAATTAAACATTCAAATAATCAAAAATTGGAATCGAAGATAGAAGCTAGGGTCACGGACGAGTGCATGGACAATCAAAAAAACAAAGGGAGCACGTATCGCGGGACTAGTCTGCCAACAGCTGCACTGCCTTTAGATATAGGAATACAAGAGAAGACCACATTTACTATAGATACGGGGGCTGAAGTCAGTATTATAAATAAGTCAGCTATTAGGGACACGTGCCCAATAAATGTTCAGCGTCAGCTCCCTTTGCAAAGCCTGTTTGGGGAGAGTGAAACCCTTGGTACAACGGATGGCAATTTCGAACTCTTTACTAGGCTTCCATGTACTTTTCAAGTGGTAGAGATTATTCAGGAACTATTTAATGATGGTCTTTTGGGAAACAATTTCCTCTCAAGGAATATCGAAGGTCCAAGTAAATCACTCACGTTTCCTCGCACGGAAGTAAATACAAATGATTTCTCGGTCCCTATTGAGAGCCAAGTAGAAGCGGAATGGTCACACCACGTACAGGTTTTGGCTGAGGTGTCTTATAACGTCAACGCGTTATCGTTTGGAGCGACGTAGAACGGGACATTTTTAACAGGTCGGAATCCTGTGGTGACTCATAATCCTGCCAAAGAGGATTCAAGGGTTACAAAAACCGCTGATGGAACCTATGAGGTTGTTTTAAAAGAAGCTCTCACATTACCTCCACGAACACAAAACGTGATGGCAGTTCCTATTGAGCTAGGTCAGGAAATGCTGTGTACAGTGGATTCATTAGCTGATGGCATATTCCTGGCAAACGCTCTTCTTAACTCAATGAGGCCTGTGGTGGGTATACTGAATCCAGGTGAGACTCCGTTCACATTAAACCAACTTAGTCTGAAGTTAGAAAAGTTGAATAGATACTCCGTTAGTAGGCTAGAAGTTTTGCGCGTTGTAGAACGTCAGCCTGAATCCAGCTCAGACTCTATAGTTAAACATGTAGGCTATGTAGCATCAGGGACAATAGCGGGTCCATCAAACAATCACTTGGAAGGAGAAGCTTTTAAGTCCTTATACTCCGACTCTCCGGGGAATGTGATGCGCAATGCGTTGTTGAAGCAGGAGCTCACATTATTTGAACAATCTTGAGCAAAGAAAGGCCATTACTCAGTTGTGCCAGGAGTTCAACGATATTTTTTTCGATCCTGGAGACAAGCTGAGTTGTACGAAAGCAATCACCCACGAAATTCCGTTATTGACTGACCAGCCCCCGATAAATCAAAAAATGTACCGACTGAGTCAGCCACAGAAGGACATAATCAATGAATAACTGAAGGTAATGTTGGAGAGCGACATCGTCCAACCAAGTAAGAGTCCCTGGAACTCCCCCCTCTTGGCCATGCCCAAGAAGGCAAGAGCCGATGGAGTAAAGAAGTGGCGAGTAGTAATTGATTTCAGGAAACTGAATGAAAAAACAATAGGGAAAGCTTTCCCATTACCTCGCATAGAAGATATTCTTGACCAACTGGGTCACTCAAGGTATTTTAGCACAATGGATTTAGCTAGTGGTTATCATCAAGTTCTGGTCGAAGGATCGACAAAAAACAGCATTCAGTACAAACTATGAACACTATGAGTTCAAATGGATGCCTTTGAATTTGAAGGGAGCACCCGCCACATTTCAAAGACTGATGAACTACATCGTAACGGGCTTACAAGGTTTCCATTACTTTGTGTATTTAGATGACATCTTACAGGACCACATCTGTAAGCTAAGAAAGACTTTTGACAGACTAAGGCTGAACAATTTAAAGCTTCAGCCAGAGAAGTGCCAATTCCTCCGTCCTGAAGTAGTATATTTGGGACACATATGTTCTCACACTGGTCTAGACCCGAGTGAAACTAGTTGCGTACGTGATTTTCCGGTACCCACAACTGTCCGTAGACTCCAGTCGTTTTTGGATTAGGTAAATTACTATCGTAAGTTCATACCTGTTGTGCAGGAATGATCAAGAAAAGACAGGAAACGAAACAGCGTTACGACAAAGGATAAAGTAAAAAAAACGTGTTTACTCGTTGACGGTCAAAAACAGACTGTTTATTGTGTACTGAACTGAAGAACATGAGATGACTACGTTATAGAATTCAAACAAAAAAAATAGATCAGAGAGAGTAGAGAACGCATACATTAACACTCCCACTCGTTCTTTATCTCTCAAAAGAATACAAATTATTTTATATTTAAAGTATTAAGTAGCTTCATAAAGGTTTCACGATTAAGTCCTTTGGTGAATAGATCTGCAAATTGGTCTGAACTACCAATCTGCTTAATCTTGATTTTGTTGTCAACAACCAATTGCCTCGAATAGTGAAATTTGACTTCTATGTGTTTCGTGCGACGGTGAAATACTGGATTCTCTACTAATTTCTTCGCTGCTACGTTGTCAGTATACAAGATAGTTGGCTGTTGTTGCTTACAGCCTATAGATTCTAGAAGTAATCTAGCCCAAATTACTTCCTTTGCCGCATCGTGAATAGCTACGTACTCGGCTTCAGTTGTCGATGTCACTAGTATTGTTTGCTTCCGTGAAGACCATATCACGGGGCTGCCATTAACCGTTAAAACTACACCACTGACACTTTTCCTAGTGTCTAGGCATGCTGCATAATCAGCATCACCATATGCATCCAGTCTGCATACATCGTTGCCCCTAAATGACAGTCCAATGTCCAAAGTACCTCATAAATACCGTAGGATACGTTTTGCTGCTTGCCAATGCTCCATTGATGGTCGTTTCAAGAATTTTGATAACGTGGAAACAGTGAATGCAATATCGGGGCGTGCACCAACAGATAAGTACATCAATGCACCAAATAGTTGTCGATAGGGTACATTTGCGACTTCCCCGGTATTTGCCACAAGTTTCGCATTGCTTTCGAATAGTGTTGAGATCGTCTTGCAGTCGGACATGCCAAATCGTTCCAAGATAAGTTTGGCATATGCTGACCGAGATATTCGAACAATAGAATCGGTCTCCTTTGGGATTATCTCAATACCCAGATAGCAGCTTGCAATATTGCTTTTAATTTCGAATGTATTGCTCATTTTTAGCAGCAGATCTTCAACGTCAGACTCGAGTCGACCACACACAAGTCCGTCGTCGACATACAGCACCACCAACAAATCGCCACCTTTGCCAATGTATACACATGGGTCAGCAGATGACTGCATCAATCCAGATTGCTTCATAAAATGATCGAATTTGATATGCCATTGTCGAGGAGCTTGCTTTAATCGATACAAGGCCTTCCGCAAAAGATGAACTTTGCCTGGTCCATCGTCAAAACCATCAATCTGCTTCACATACATTTCTTCTGCTAGTTCGCCATACAAGAACGCTGTTTTGACATCGATTTGGAATAATCGATACTTTTTGGCTGCAGCAACTGCCAACAAAGCACGAACTGATTCAAACCGTGCCACCGGTGAAAACGTATCATCGTAGTCAATTCCCTTACGCTGAATGCAACCACGCACAACTAAGCGTGCTTTGAAGCGATCAACAGTTCCATCAGGGTGTGTTTTGATACGATACACCCACCGTGTTGAGATAGCTTTCTTACCACTGGGCAATTCGACCAATTGCCCAAGAACACCATGATCGCTTAATGATTTCATCTCGTCTTTCATACAAAGCTCCCACTTGTTAGCATCGGCACAAGACCGAGCCTCTGATATGTTGTTAGGAATGACAGTATCTGCAATGAAAGCACAACCGGCATTTAGCAGTTCTGCCATATTTACGGAACGAACATGGGATCTTGTCCTTTTCGAAATCGGAGCTTCCTCAATAGATCGACTTCTCGTTCGAATCGGTGAAATATTCGGTAGATTATTGTCATCGTCAATCGCATCGTCAATATCATCAATGTTTGAGCCATCACTGACTCTGATTGGTTCGTTGATAATATCAACGGTTTCCGGCGTAGTTTGCTTCGCAACAGTTTCCGCATTTTCACTCGTCACATTTTGAGTTTTCCGTAAATGAGTATCTTCTTCTACAAATACGACGTCACGACAGGTAACTACTTTGTTAGTACCAGGACGCCACAATCGATAGCCTGCAGGCGCATACCCAACTAAACGCAAAATTTCCGCTTTTGGTTCTAGTTTCGACCGCTTCGATTCATCAATCAGAGCGTATGCCTTGCAACCAACTGTTCGTAATTTTGTAAGCTCTGGTTTTCGTCCGTACCATACTTCAAATGGTGTAAGACCGCGAAGACGATTGAACGGTATCACGTAGCGTAAGTTAGCTGCAGTTGATAAAACTTCAGCCCAAGCTTCGTATGGCAAGCCATTACACAACATTGTGCGTGTCGATTCTAAACAAGTACGATTTTGCCGTTCTGCACGACCATTCATCTGTGGACAATATGGCACTGAGTTTTCCACTTTGATCGAATGCCGTAAAAGTAAATCACGCATTGGTTTCCCCGTAAATTCACTCGCGTTGTCGCATCTGACCCGTCGAATATCATGTCCGACAGATTTAGAATTTATGATCAGTCGTTCAAGCGCGTCGACTACTCTGTCTTTTGTTTTTAAAGGTTCGGCAAAAACACTTCCACTATAATCATCGGTAAATAAGACCGCGAAACGATTTCCTCCCCAAGACGGCACTTTCATCGGACCGATAATATCGAAATGGATAAGTTCTGCGCACTTTGTTGCTCGCTTCGCATTTTTTACATATGGTAGGCGATGCATTTTACCTAATATGCATGACTCACAAAATGTGTTTTCGTTCGCGTCGCAGGTAGAATTATCATTTTTACTGTCTTCTTGCCCTTCAACTTTAATGTTTCCGAACAAATTTCGTTTCAACATTTCACGAACCGCGCGATAATTCGGATGACCCAATCTTTCATGAAGTTGTCGAACACTTACAGACGCGACACATGCATTCGACGGTTGAACTTCTTCATAGTCCATTTCAAATAGGTTGTTGTTTACTTTCCAGGCACAGCCGACTATTTTACCATGTAATTTCAATACGGCTTTAGATCCTTCGGCTTCGTGTCTAGCACCCTTCTTCGAAATGAACGAACCTAACGACAGAAGTTTTCGTTTTAAGTGCGGTACATGATATACCTCTCTGATCGTTACGAGACCAGCCGACTTAGATACAAATTGTAGCGATCCCTTGCCAACTGCATAAATTATATGATCGTTTGCTACTGCCATAGGTTTCTCGTCTCTGCATAGCGGCACATAGTTGAACATGTTCGAGCAATCGTTTGTCATGTTGTCTGACGCTCCGCTGTCTAATAGCCATTTAGAGTTGTTGTTGTGTGTGTCAGATGCATTGAATACAACATCTTCAGTGATTGCACATTTCGCATCCGCGCCGTTAGTATTCTTCTTGTTCTTTCGGCGATAACAATTTTTAGCTAAGTTTGCCACATTCAAAGCATTTTATTGCTTTACGTTTAGGCTTACTTGCATTCAATGCTTCGTTTGGTTCGACGTTGTTGGTACCTGCACCTGGTTGCAGTTGGTTTTCGATTATCTCTAATTGTTCACGCAACTTGTCAAAGGATAACGAAACTCCTGATGCGGCCGAAATCATGTACGTCTGCTTGAAAGTGGTGAATTTTGCAGGTAATTCGTTGATAACTTTGGCTACCATGTGTCCGTCAGTTATTTCATCGCCAGCTGTATGTAGCCTTTGTTTCAAAACGGACAATTCAGAGCAAAAGGCACCGACACTTTGGCCTTCTCCGAATTTCTTGCCCATAAATGCCTGAGCCAACAAATATTTATTTGTTTCGGTTTTCGCTTCGTACAGCGATTTGATTTTTACGAACATTTCTCTTGATGTCGTACACTCACGAATAACCGCGTGATCATTCGCGTTCAGGCCTGCTGATAATATGCGTCTCGCTTTTGCATCCCACATCTTCCATACTCGGAGATCAGCAGCTACTTGAGGCTTAATTACGACGCCATTAGCAACCTCGTCAACACCACACATTTCCAAAGACGCGTTGACTTCGAAAAGCCACTCTTCGTATGTCGCCTTGCTGAGTTTCGGAACAGAAATCTTTTTTTCTTGTCCAGCCATTATCAAATTTAAAAAAAAAAAGTCTAACACAAAAGAAACCACAATGAAATACAAATGTCACTATGTCCGTAAAATACGATCCCGATTTTACACTTATTAAACTTTCGATTTTTGCACTAGAACTGGGCCCATAACCTGTTGCGCAGGAATGATCAAGAAAACAAAGGAAACGAGACAGCGTTACGACAAAGTATAAAGTAAAAAAAAACGTGTCTACTCGTCGACGGTCAAAAACAGACTGTTTATTGTGTACTGAACTGAAGAACATGAGATGACTACGTTATAGAATTCAAACAAAAAAAAAATAGATCAGAGAGAGTAGAGAACGCATACATTAACAATACCTAATTTTTCTAAGGTGGCTTAGCCTCTCACAAACCTGTTACGGGAAGATGTTCAGTTTACCTGGACCGACAAATGCATGGAAGCATTTCAATCGTTAAAAAAGTCGTTGGTAGAACCTGCTTTACTGGCCTATCCGGATCTCTCTAAGCCATTTTATCTCACTACTGACGCGAGTAGTGAAGCTTTGGGAGCTGTTTTGTCCCAAGGAGAAATCGGCAAAGACCAGCCAATGGCTTATGCTAGTTGAACCCTGAACAAGGCCGAGCGCAACTACTCTACTATCGAAAGGTAATTACTTCTCATGGCATGGGCAGTAAAAACGTTCGATGTTATCTACAGGGGAGGAAATTTATGATCTACACGGATCATAAGCCCCTCAAAGGCGTATTCAATATGAAGGATCCCACTACAGGGTTGGTAAGGTTTCACCATAAATTATCCGAATTCGATTATCACATTGAATACAAACCAGGCAAGTACAAAACAAACGCGGACCCCTAAGTAGAATTCCCCAAGATACCGATGAACAATCGGACGGCAAGTATCCATGCAACGCGGGCACAAAAACAACGGGATTCGGTTGATCAGCCCCAAGCAAGCTCAGTAGAGGACCCAAAACTGAGTGTTACTCGGCCAGAGAGCGGGGAAGCTCTAAGTAAAACAGTAAGCATTGTATCCCTACAAGAGCGCAGATTACCGGGGATCATGACTCTCACCACGCCGGATGAGATAAAGGCAGCACTTGCCGAATTTCATGATTCTCCTTTCGGTGGGCATCAGGGACTCGGGAAGACCTACAGGAGAATTCGGAGAGTTTATAAGTGGAAAAACATGCTAGCAGATATTGAAAAATATATTGAAATTTGCAAGAAATGTCAAGTGATGAAGACTTCACCCCAAAATCGTATGCCAATGGTTATCACTGATATCGCGGAGAGGCCATTCGATAAGGTATACCTGGATTTCGAGGGGCCTCTGATTGAGAGCTCCGGCAGTAACAAATACATACTGACATTCCAGGATAAGTAAACCGAATTCGTAGATTGGTATGCTTTACCAAACGTGGAAGCCGAAACCGTGGCCAAGATATTCTTTGACGAGATAGTGACGAGGTATAGAATACCCAAACATCTCGTAACGGACCAGGGGGTTAATTTCGTGGGGAAATAATTTAAACAAGTATGCAAGCTGCTTAACATAAAGAAAATGCAGACCACAGCGTACCATCACCAATCTAATGGAGCATTGGAAAGAGCTCAAAGACACCTTATAGAGTATTTACGATCCATAGTGGATGACAACCCGCATGCCTGGGATCAATACCTGCGTACTGCTGCTTTCGTGTACAATAACAGTGAGTATGACAGCACAAACCTTTCGTCAATGGACTGTCTTTGCGGTTTCACTTATGACGTTCCGTCAAGTTTGAAAAGGAAACCCACACCCTTGTACAACCATGAAAACTACTATTTACTATTGAAGCACAAACTACAGAAGATGTACGCTTTAGCACGACAGAATACATTAGAAAGTAAAATTAAATCCAAAGCTAACTATGATAATAAAGTAAGACCTGTTAGTTTCCATATTGGTGACAAGGTTTTGCTAAAGAATGAAAGTCGTAAGCACAAGCTAGTACAAGTATGGATTGGTCCATACGAGGTTAAGAGCGTGGCTTCTCCGGTAAATACAAATATTGCGATTGGAAATAAAATTGTCAATGTCCATAATAATAGACTTATGCACTACTTCCATTAAACGATTTTAATTTCTTTTCTTTCTCTCCTCTACCCCCGCTTTTAGCAATGGCCACTCTTTTCATCATTTTATCCCTGATCGGCGTTTTACCAAGGGCCATCGCGGAACAACTTGCAGCAACCACGGAAGTCACCGCAGTTGCAGACATTAAATATTGGCAGAGGGGTGTGTAGCCCGGGGTGGCATACTGAGGCCGGCTAGCGCTCAGTCGTGTCGTGAGTCTTTCGGGGCACCCTCTGCTCGTGCTGAGCCACCTGACATATAAATACTAGCACATAGGGAAAAGGACGGGAAAGGGGGAGGTCACATTGAGAAATGAAAAATAGTTGTTCTCTCAGAACATTGTGGCCGTTTTTATTTCAAGTTATAATTTAAATCCAAGGTATACAAAAGAAAATCAGATAAAACAAAACTACTAAAAACCCCTTTCGAAATTTGAAACAATATACAAAAATTAGAATCTACCAACATAAAATAATTCAAGACTATGGAGAATATGATAATCAAACTATTGGATAATATATTAAAAAAAAAGGAAAAAAAACTAAAATTGTACTCACTTCTTTCCCCGTAGAACTCCGAGCGCCCGGTGCAATACAGCAAAAGAAGCGTGGGGTCGCTGAAAATTAAATGTAATTTAGAATCACTAAACCAAAAAAAAAACGTAACGGCCACTTTTATCCGCATTAATTGATTCCTCCAATCTGTCTTTTTTTCTTTTCACTAAATTTCAACCCAAGCTTTTGACAACAATTTTCGTCTTTCCGCAATCCAAATTAGCAAAATCTTTATTTTTCTCGCACAATTTTCGTTTTCCGCACTTCAAATTAATAAAATTTTTCTTTTCTCCGCACTTCAAATTAATAGAATTTTTCTTTTCTTCACACTACACAAAGTCAAATCCCCTCTCTTCCCAAAATGCAAAACTCCCCTCACTTTTTCAATCTTTCCACTCTTCGTCACTAAAATTATATCCCACACAGAAAACTCCTTTATCTTTAACAGCCAAATATTCACTTCACCAAAAACCGAAAAAAAACTCCCTCTTCTTTGTCAAATCAAATCCTGACTCCCCAAAGCGTTCAACCTTCCTTTTCCACGTCCAATCCTGACTGCCACAATCCCAACCACTCATTTCCACATTTCACCTTTCTCCCATCCGATCCCGCAATCCAAATTCTTTTCCAATTACCGCTGTCGCATCTGGGTAACGTAATCGAAGTTCATTACACTTCGATTCCGCTACCCACACATCTTTTGGTCCGTATCGACAATCACAATAGTTTCCATTGACTTGCATATATGGCAATTTACATCGCTTGATTGAATGTAAAGTGTCACACATACGAGTACATTACGAAAACTATTGATTTTGCCGATACCCCAAAAAGAGTGCTTCCGTGCGCCCGGGGGAACTTGAACTCAGGGTTCCAGCAGTCGCACGGTCGAAACTCGCGACGTATCCAATGGAGCTATGCCTTATCGATCTCCCATTCATCAGATAAGCAACTTCAACGATTATCTGGGCATGAGATTGAATTTTGTTAGTAGGGAAACGTGAATTAATTTTCGTTAGTAAGAAAAATAAAATTTGTTAATGGGAACTAGAGAATAGAATTTGTTAGTAAGAAGGAAGGAATTAGGTTTTGTTAGGAAGTATGAATAGAATGAAATTTTGTTAGTGGGAATTAATGTAGGGAGTGTTGTTAGTGGGAAAATTGAAATTATTAGTAGGTATTATTTTTGTAGTTGTTAATAAGGAAAAAGGGTAGTATTGTGACGATGGGGGAGTAAAAATTAAAGGGAAAATGGAAACACGAAAAAAAATAAATAAATTTATGGAGGAAAAGGTAGGAATGCCCAAAGGAAAGGGACAATGTTACGGCGGCAATTTGAAGTTGCGAATGGGAGGAAGTTGGTACGCCGGAATTCGCAACAATCGTGGGGACGACCCAGACCCTGAGTGTCTCATTCAGCCGGGCAAACAAAGAAGGTCGGCAGGGGTAACTATGAATCGGATCGGATGTCTTTAGCGTGAAAGGTCCCAAGCAGCTTACCGGATTCATCCTCAAGTTCATAAGTAACTTGCCCAGTACGGCGGCGAACCACTGCAGGAACAAATCGAGGAGCGAATTTAGCCGCAAAACGATCGGCTGCATTGCTCACGGCGAAATTCCGCACGAAAACTTTCTGACCTTGAAGTAGCTCACGGGGGCGAGCCCGAAGGTTGTAACTTTGAGCTCCCTTCCGGTAGGCTTCGGTCAGCTTAGCTCGGACACGGTCTTGTACAGCTCGCAGACGATCACTGTTTGAACTTAGCTGTACTTCTCCATCCTCAAAAGCGTTCAAGCTTCTAAGGAGGGCGTACTCAGTGCCATGCTGGATGGGGTGGTATCCGAACATGAGGAAGTAGGGCGAAAATCCTGTGGATTCATGAATCACCTTGCGGAAGGCAAAACACGATTCCGGAAGATTCTCGTCCCACCTGCTATGATCGGACCCTATGTAGGCTCTGATGGCGTTCAATGTCGACTGGTTTGACCTCTCCGAGGCATTCGCTTGCGGGGAATGGTATGGAGTGAAGCAGTGCTGCACCCCATAGTCACTCATAAGCTTAGCGAATACCTTGGAGACGAACTGCACACCATTGTCCGAGTGAAGCCATTCGGGAACTCCAAAGGTCAAAAAGATTTCGCGCTCCAAGTATCGCACGACTGATTCCGCAGTGGCTTTAGCCATGGGTTTGAGCCATATGAACTTGCTATAATGGTCCAGGACCACAAACAATTGAGTGTTCCCAGATTTTGAACGAGGGTATGGACCCATGAAGTCCACAAACAGGCGCTGCATAGGTCTCGTCGAGTCTCGTGATGCGCCCATAGGAGGTCTCAAAGTGGAATTCGAAGGCTTGACCTGTTTGCATGTTGAACAGCCCTGGATGTGCTGAATAACATCTTGACGCAAACGAGGCCAATAATAATATCTTTGTAAGACTTCCGTGGTCTTACGAATTCCACAATGAGAGCCCCGGGGATCATCATGAGCTCGCACTATAAGAGCCTGTTGGTAGCCCTCAGGAACCCATAATTTTGTTCGGGGGATATCTGTAGCCAGCGTTACAGGGGAACCAGAACCGATGTACACTCGGCCATCAGCAAGGTGCAAATTCTGAAACTTATCAGGTTGCTTCAGGATTTGCTCCTTGAGATGTTCGTATTCGGGCTCCTGAAACGCAGACTGAGGTATCAAACCATCAATATGTGTGTGCTCCGGGAGGCAAGCAATGAGCGAGGCCACCCGCTCGTCCTGCGAGCAAGATCTCGATAACGCATCCGGTACAACGTTAAGAGCACCTTTCCGGTGTTCAATCTGGAAATTGAACCCTTGTAATTTCAGACTCCAGCGAGCCAATCGACCAGAAAGGTCCGACTGCTGCATCAGCCATTTAAGACTGGCATGGTCGGTTATGATGGTGAAGGGCAACCCTTCGATATATGCCCTGAATCTTTTTACACTCTGCACCGCAGCTAAGCATTCCAACTCAGTAATGCTATAGTTACGTTGCGCAGCGTTGAGCTTCATCGACATATATGCAATTGGATGTTCTCCACCTTCATCGTCCTTCTGGAACAAAACACTTCCAATACCCACTGTACTTGCGTCACACTGGATATAGAAGTGCTTCGTAAAGTCAGGGTTAGCCAGCACTGGAGCAGAAATCAGCAATTGCTTCACTTTATTGAAGGCACTATTGGCGGAAGTAGACCACTTGAAGGCACGTTTGCCCTTTAGCAAATCCGTTAGAGGGGCCGTAACCGAGGCGAAGTTTGGAATAAAACGCCTGTACCATCCTGCCATGCCCATGAACCGTCTCACGTCTTTGGCCGTTCGGGGTTCAGGATAGGAGACTATACCTGAAACCTTCTCCGGGTCGGTGCGCAGGATACCATCACTCACTACGAAGCCAAGATATTTGATCTCCTTCTTGACAAACTTGCTTTTTTCAACATTGATGGTCAAGTTGGCGTCCCTGAGCAGTTTTGCAACAGTACTCAGGAGCTCCGAGTGCTCATCAAATGTTGAACTTGTAACAAGCAGGTCATCTAGGTAAACAAATACCTTGTCCTGCAGCTCATGCGGTATTACTTTATGCATCAACCGACACATCGTTTGGGGAGCATTACACAAACCGAACGGCATGACCTTGAAATGGTACAAGGGCCTGCCAGGGACAGTAAAGGCCGTTTTCTCCTTACTTGCCTCATCCAATGGTATTTGCCAAAAGGCATCCTTCAGGTCCAAGCTGGTAATGAACCTGGTACTCTGCAACCGTGCCAAAAGACCTTCAATCAGTGGCAACGGATAGGCGTCCTTAACAGTCACCTCGTTGAGGCGTCGAGCGTCAAGACACAAACGCACCTTGCCGGGTTTTCTGACAAGGGTCACAGGCGAACTCCACGAACTCTGACTTTCCTCTATTACCCCCAAAGACAACATACGATCGAGTTCGTCATACAACAGTTTCTGTATAACAGGCGAGACAGCATAATGCCGCTGCTTGATGGGTCGAGCAGAACCAGTGTCGATGTGATGAGACACGAGACTGGTCCTACCCAAGCCTTTCTCATTATACGACGGAAACTGTTGTTTGACGAAGTCCAGTCGTTGCTGATCTTTTGGGTACAGTAGATGAAATTCAGGGCTCTGAGGTTCCGAGGCGGCTTCGATAGCGTTGACCTGAATTGGTGCTATTTTGAAGAGATCCCAGAAGTCAATTCCAAGATACACTGCATGTGTCAAGGAAGGAACCACCAGGAATCTCATCAATTTAGTGGTTTTATTAAATTGAACCAATGTGGTGACGTATCCCAGAACTGGATCCTTGTGCCCTGATGCAGTCTGAACATGAGCATGCATGGTATGCATATGCAAACCCAAATCCGACAGCAGGTCCAAGGCTCCGGCTCCGAGGATACTAACACTGGCTCCGCTATCAAGCAAGCCCGTCAATTTGCGACCCTTGACGGAAATCTCTGCGTAGGGCCTATTGTCGCCAGGAGTTGCAACAATTGACTCCACGCAGGCACGCTTCAAGAGACGCCTGGCGAAGAAATATCTCCAGGATCTCCGAAAGCGATCCCGAAAAGGTCGTGCTCTAAAACTAGCGGGTGACTCACGATCATCGCCCGCCTTTCCATTACTTCCGGAGATATCAGGGAAGCTACCTGGGACAGGTGGGCGGTGGGTTGAAATTAGCTGACAAAGTGTGCCAGGGCGTTGGGAGCGGGGAGAAGAGTTGGCAAGAGGGAAAACAATGCGGGTATTAATAGACGTAGGTGTCAGTCACTGAAGACGTCTGAGCTCCGGATCCACATTCGTGGCCACATCTACACGCTCATATGGCTGGGTGGGATTTGCCCGAGGAAACGATATTTCCTTATGCACCGGGGTTGTTTTGGAATTGCAAGCATTGCAGTGAGGCTTGGTAACTCCTTCCTTCCCACAACCAAAACAAAAAACGTGTCTGATGGGGGAAGCACAATCAAAAAAATTATGGCCTAAATCCTTACAATTCCAGCATATCCTAAATTGTCTTCGTTGTTGATGATCCGAAGACAGACCAATTTTCGGTTGGGATGCTACCGCTTGAACCTGAGGAGTCTCAAGGGGAAGGCATTGATTGGGTTGCGCAAGCTGAGTTGGTAGATCGCATGCTGTCGAATTACGAACATTTCGCCAATTTAAGGGTTCCTCGTTACCGACATTTTGGTCACAATTCGGAGAATACGGTTTATCGTATATGTCCCAGTCCATCAGGTTTTCCGGAAGTCGTACGGAATGCACACCTCCCACCGCACGTCTTTCGAACAGCCTGCGCCGGGACTCTACGTCCCTCCACGTATCCTCGGTGCGACAGCATCTTCTGACCAACTCCCTAGTGGACGGAAAGGTCAGACCTGCCAGGTGATCCTGAAGCCGTGGGCTCATATTTTTGGATACGATGCATTGCAGATCGAAATCAAGAATAGGCACTTGGAGTTGTAATGACAGTGCTTCCAGGGATTCATAGAATTCGATGAATCTTTCCCCGGGACGCTGAAGACGACCGTGCATTGTACGACGAATATCGTCATCAGTGTGATGTGGTGAAAACCGCTCCATCACCTCGCATTTGAATCTTGGCCAGGTCAGATTCTCCCGAAAAATGTCACGAACCTGCCAGTACCACTGTTGTGCTGCTCCTTTCAGAAGCACGTGTAGATCCCTCATCAAATCTCGGTCTGACAGGTTGTAATCGCTGGCCAGGCTGCCCACGCGAAATATAAATTGCTGGGCGGACACGCCATTTACTCCACCATCGAAAGTGATACCCCATTTGGTGATGGGAAGTCGATCCGGCGTGGCAAATTCATTACGTCGGGACTCGCGGAAGGTAACGTGAGGTGACGTTTCTTGCACCGCCTGCCGTGTAGAAGAAGCAAGGAAATTACCGGGTGCCCGTATCGGCGGAGTAGCTGCCGCGCTTGGCGCACTAGCTTGAGGAAGTGCGTCTTGTGCTTCTCGCAGGCTGGACGGTAGGCTAAGCCGTTCCAACTCTCTATCAAGTTGGGTATAGGTTGGATCCCAACTAGCCGTTCGCCGACGCATGGTTATTCGGTTCTTATAATATTAAAAAAAACCTAAATCTACTACCTAAATAAAAAAGTAAAAAGAATATTAACGCAAATTATAGATAATACTAAATAAAAATGAGTCCACAGACTGACAGACAGACTATGGCAATAATAACAATTAATGGTGGTGGTTATTATTGCGATTTATTAGCAATGAAGAGGAATAGTGTCGGAAACGATCGAAAATATTGATTCTTGTAATAGCGAGTGAAATGGAGATACAATTCATAAAAAGATTTCATTTCTCAAAATGATCCCCCTAGGAGGAAAAAGGAAAAGAAAAGGTAATTGAATGGGATGAAGGTTAAAATTAATACAAAACACGTAGCAGACAAACCACAACAGTGCCTGGTATAGCAATGGAACTTATAGGCGGACTCCGCTCTAATGGTCACCACAAAGGGCTAACTACGAGACCATTATAAAACACTTCGGACTTCATAATGGCTCGGACAAGAGCCGCACAAATCCCAAAGCTACCACCAGATCGATGATGGAAGGGCCGAAAGCGTTGGCTAATTCCAAGAGATGGATCTAAGTCCAACTATCCCGTGCAGGGAGATATAGCCAACGACTCAAAATTCGGTTGATCCCAACCAACATCCACACTGCTAAAGCATGCCCACTATCATAGCCGGCGGAGACTATCAAACACAAAACAGCACGGTAGGCGCCACTGCAACTGCGGCGAACCCCGTGATCAAAAATCTATAAATTAATAACAAAATCGAAACTAAAACTTTTCAACTATTACTCGATCACTTTTCATCGTTCAAACAAGGCATCAGAAATTCCTAACAAACAAAAAAAAATAACTTCCCTGGAATGCTCAGACCACTATTCAAGTCAGGCACTCCAGGTACTCAAGCCCATACAAATCTGAAATTGAAAAATTTAAGTTATAATTAAAAACTGATAAAATCAACTAAAACCAAGTTTGGGCGCCATATGTAGCAACCACGGAAGTCACCGCAGTTGCAGACATTAAATATTGGCAGAGGGGTGTGTAGCCCGGGGTGGCATACTGAGGCCGGCTAGCGCTCAGTCGTGTCGTGAGTCTTTCGGGGCACCCTCTGCTCGTGCTGAGCCACCTGACATATAAATACTAGCACATAGGGAAAAGGACGGGAAAGGGGGAGGTCACATTGAGAAATGAAAAATAGTTGTTCTCTCAGAACATTGTGGCCGTTTTTATTTCAAGTTATAATTTAAATCCAAGGTATACAAAAGAAAATCAGATAAAACAAAACTACTAAAAACCCCTTTCGAAATTTGAAACAATATACAAAAATTAGAATCTACCAACATAAAATAATTCAAGACTATGGAGAATATGATAATCAAACTATTGGATAATATATTAAAAAAAAAAAGAAAAAAAACTTAAATTGTACTCACTTCTTTCCCCGTAGAACTCCGAGCGCCCGGTGCAATACAGCAAAAGAAGCGTGGGGTCGCTGAAAATTAAATGTAATTTAGAATCACTAAACCAAAAAAAAAAAAAAAACGTAACGGCCACTTTTATCCGCATTAATTGATTCCTCCAATCTGTCTTTTTTTCTTTTCACTAAATTTCAACCCAAGCTTTTGACAACAATTTTCGTCTTTCCGCAATCCAAATTAGCAAAATCTTTATTTTTCTCGCACAATTTTCGTTTTCCGCACTTCAAATTAATAAAATTTTTCTTTTCTCCGCACTTCAAATTAATAGAATTTTTCTTTTCTTCACACTACACAAAGTCAAATCCCCTCTCTTCCCAAAATGCAAAACTCCCCTCACTTTTTCAATCTTTCCACTCTTCGTCACTAAAATTATATCCCACACAGAAAACTCCTTTATCTTTAACAGCCAAATATTCACTTCACCAAAAACCGAAAAAAAACTCCCTCTTCTTTGTCAAATCAAATCCTGACTCCCCAAAGCGTTCAACCTTCCTTTTCCACGTCCAATCCTGACTGCCACAATCCCAACCACTCATTTCCACATTTCACCTTTCTCCCATCCGATCCCGCAATCCAAATTCTTTTCCAATTACCGCTGTCGCATCTGGGTAACGTAATCGAAGTTCATTACACTTCGATTCCGCTACCCACACATCTTTTGGTCCGTATCGACAATCACAATAGTTTCCATTGACTTGCATATATAGCAATTTACATCCCCAAGAATCGCTTGATTGAATGTAAAGTGTCACACATACGAGTACATTACGAAAACTATTGATTTTGCCGATACCCCAAAAAGAGTGCTTCCGTGCGCCCGGGGGAACTTGAACTCAGGGTTCCAGCAGTCGCACGGTCGAAACTCGCGACGTATCCAATGGAGCTATGCCTTATCGATCTCCCATTCATCAGATAAGCAACTTCAACGATTATCTGGGCATGAGATTGAATTTTGTTAGTAGGGAAACGTGAATTAATTTTCGTTAGTAAGAAAAATAAAATTTGTTAATGGGAACTAGAGAATAGAATTTGTTAGTATGAAGGAAGGAATTAGGTTTTGTTAGGAAGTATGAATAGAATGAAATTTTGTTAGTGGGAATTAATGTAGGGAGTGTTGTTAGTGGGAAAATTGAAATTATTAGTAGGTATTATTTTTGTAGTTGTAAATAAGGAAAAAGGGTAGTATTGTGACGATGGGGGAGTAAAAATTAAAGGGAAAATGGAAACACGAAAAAAAATAAATAAATTTATGGAGGAAAAGGTAGGAATGCCCAAAGGAAAGGGACAATGTTACGGCGGCAATTTGAAGTTGCGAATGGGAGGAAGTTGGTACGCCGGAATTCGCAACAATCGTGGGGACGACCCAGACCCTGAGTGTCTCATTCAGCCGGGCAAACAAAGAAGGTCGGCAGGGGTAACTATGAATCGGATCGGATGTCTTTAGCGTGAAAGGTCCCAAGCAGCTTACCGGATTCATCCTCAAGTTCATAAGTAACTTTCCCAGTACGGCGGCGAACCACTGCAGGAACAAATCGAGGAGCGAATTTAGCCGCAAAACGATCGGCTGCATTGCTCACGGCGAAATTCCGCACGAAAACTTTCTGACCTTGAAGTAGCTCACGGGGGCGAGCCCGAAGGTTGTAACTTTGAGCTCCCTTCCGGTAGGCTTCGGTCAGCTTAGCTCGGACACGGTCTTGTACAGCTCGCAGACGATCACTGTTTGAACTTAGCTGTACTTCTCCATCCTCAAAAGCGTTCAAGCTTCTAAGGAGGGCGTACTCAGTGCCATGCTGGATAGGGTGGTATCCGAACATGAGGAAGTAGGGCGAAAATCCTGTGGATTCATGAATCACCTTGCGGAAGGCAAAACACGATTCCGGAAGATTCTCGTCCCACCTGCTATGATCGGACCCTATGTAGGCTCTGATGGCGTTCAATGTCGACTGGTTTGACCTCTCCGAGGCATTCGCTTGCGGGGAATGGTATGGAGTGAAGCAGTGCTGCACCCCATAGTCACTCATAAGCTTAGCGAATACCTTGGAGACGAACTGCACACCATTGTCCGAGTGAAGCCATTCGGGAACTCCGAAGGTCAAAAAGATTTCGCGCTCCAAGTATCGCACGACTGATTCCGCAGTGGCTTTAGCCATGGGTTTGAGCCATATGAACTTGCTATAATGGTCCAGGACCACAAACAATTGAGTGTTCCCAGATTTTGAACGAGGGTATGGACCCATGAAGTCCACAAACAGGCGCTGCATAGGTCTCGTCGAGTCTCGTGATGCGCCCATAGGAGGTCTCAAAGTGGAATTCGAAGGCTTGACCTGTTTGCATGTTGAACAGCCCTGGATGTGCTGAATAACATCTTGACGCAAACGAGGCCAATAATAATATCTTTGTAAGTGTTGGGTACTCACTAGTCGGTCGATTCTTCTCCAGTTTGGCCTCGTCATGTTGGTTGCCGGATCCTGGAAATAACAAAACCCCACAAAGCATCGGACTTATTATGTAAACAAAATATACTTATCTGATATTGAAGTTTTTTGCTGATCTCCTGCACGAGAATAAACCTGGAATCATCACATTGACACTTCACTTGGCAATGACATTTGACGTCTGTCTACAATGTTTTGAAATGACAATGTCAAAAATGTCACAGGGTGCCCCTAAACTATGAATATCGCAGAATCACGTAATTGTTTAGAATATTATGAATTTAGTATAAGATTAATTTACGCGGGAAAAATGTACCGAAATTTTCAAAAACGGGAAACTCTTTGAAAGAGATTTTCCATTGTTCAGTTTGGCATTGTTCGTTCGTAAGATAACTTGGTCGCAATAAAGTATCAGTTTGGCATTGTTCGTTCGTAAGATAACTTGGTCGCAATAAAGTGGATTAGAATTTTTATCGTGAAACATTTTTCCCTTTTTGGTTTTATTGTGAAACATTTTTTGGTCCGTCGAGCCGGATATAGTTCTGGATAATTTTAAATGGTGTGTTAGTTACAATTTAGTTTTGTTGAATTAAGTGCAGTGAAAAGGCGCTTAAAGGTCGGTTCGCGCGGGTTAATAAAGTGAGCAATTGAGCAAGGCAAGGTCTGGTGAGTTCCATATTTTAGTCCTTTCCTTCCTAATTTCATAATCGACATCATCTTTAATTTTTTATTTGCTTAAATTTGGTGCACAATTGCAAATCTCATTTTCTGTGGAAAAAAACGAATCGTGTCTCAAATCCGCACTACATTGGATGGATAGTGCGGTTGAATTTATTGGTCACACATCAACTTTATTTGCTAAAAGTTGGTGTACAATTGCAAAGTTAATTTATTTTGGGAAGAGCGAACCGTATTTCAAATCCGCACTACATCGGTTGAGTATTGCGGTGGAATTTATTGGTCAGACACTGTATCGGTGTCAAATTGGTATTAAATTTAGAATTTTATGCACAATTGCTATTGTTCGTGCATTTAAGAGTGCGAACCACACATCAAGTTTGCACTGCATCGGCTCATCGTTGCAGAGAAATTTAGTTGTTTGCTGCTGATTTGGGAAAAGGTTAAATCAGTCGAAACTTGGTTTAGATTTGGATCCTTGTTGCGGTGCTTAGGTAACGGTACTTACTGGACATTGGGCGGAATTTGTGAACCGTCATTTAAACTTGAGTAAGTTCGAATCCTGTGCCGTGCCGCTTACTTAATAGTAACAAATAGACTTTCGTGCGACTGTTTATTACATTATTTGTTAAACTTCGATTTGATTAAAGTTAATAGTTTGGAATTTCGTATTGGGATCACGTCCTGCGACCTCACGAACGATGGATGGTTTAGTGGCACAACAAAGTGTACTAAGCGAGCAGCTAAGCAAAATGGTCACGAATTTCCGAAAGGACCCTAAGGCACGGAAAACAACCGCGTACGCTACAAAACTACTGGAACGGGTGCAACAAATTCGTCGGTCCTTCACGGAGAATCATCATCAGATTCTTGAATTGGTAGATGGAAAGAAGATCCTTGAAGCAGATTATTTTAAACAGAACGTATATCTGGCGTTTGAGGAGGCAGAGTTGAATTTCGAGGTAGAATTGGAAGAGTTGCGAGTGGAGCAAGTGGCATATGGAGCGCAAAGTTGTAAAGAAGGAGCGAGTCCGTCATCGAAGGCAATGGATGATACAGACGTTCGGCTCCCACGGATCAACCTGCCAAAGTTCAATGGAAAATATGACGAATGGGCATCGTTTAAAGATCTGTTCACGTCTCTGATCCATAAAAAAGCCAATTTACCGAAAGTGGAGAAGCTTCATTATCTGAAATGCAGTCTGTCAGGAGAAGCAGAACAATTATTGAAGCACTATTCGATTACCGAAGCAAACTATGAATCAGCGTGGAAAATGCTCATGGAACGGTACGACGATAAAAGTGTGTTGTTGAAAACGCAGTTCAACCATTTACTCCATATAAGCAACGCAAGCGAAACCGCATCGTCGATCAAAGTGCTGTTAGACAAAACAATTGATTGCGTGCAGGCCATAGACAATCTAAAGGTAGGAAACATATGGGATGCAATATTAGTGCATTTGACGGCACAGCGATTACCAGCCGAAACACGACAGATGTGGGAGCAACAGCAAGCTAAGATTTCGGAGATATCATCGTTCCAACAACTGAAAGAGTTTCTACAATGCAGGTTCAGAGCGTTAGAAGCTGCTGGGGTAGAAAGGCATAAACCCATTCGCACATCACACAACGTATTTGTGACAAAGGAGGCGCAACAAATCGAGTGTATTCTTTGCAAAGGACCACATTATTTGAGACAATGCTCGAGCTTCCTGAAGTTAGATTATCCTAAAAGATTCGAAATGGCAAAGAAAAATGGTTTGTGCCTCAATTGTCTAAACAAGGGACATTTTGTCGGGAAATGCCCCAGTAAATCGAGGTGTCTTCACTGTAAGAAGGCCCACCATACGCTCCTACATAGACCAAATGCCTCAATCGTCGGAAAGGAGTCCCATCAATTGCCGCCCCCGTTTACCCCTAATAGTCAGTCACCGCAACTAACAGCGCAGAATAATCAACCTTGGACCCCTGCGCTAAGACAACAATTGCCGACATTTCGGTCACACAATGGACAACCGTCTATTTCGTCTTCAGCTGATCATCGATTTCCAACGGCAGGCTCAACCGTCGCCAAAGTTAACTCATCGACCATCAATGCTCCAAAAGCGGTATTGTTAGCGACAGCACTGGTGACAGTGGAATCTCCAATCGGGTTCGTGACGCTTCGTGCCTTGATGGACCAAGGATCACAGGCGTCCATCATTACGGAGAGCGCAGCTCAAGGACTCGGGATCAAAAGAGGTTGCACGAACATATCTGTAACTGGAATTGGGAAGACGAGAGGAATTCAAACCAATGGGACTTTGAAACTTAGACTGCGTACCAAGACAAATGAATGCTTAGAAGTGGACGTACTCATTTTGAACAAGCTAACTAGCTTTGTGCCATCGCAGTTGGTTTCCACGTCGATTAGGGATCAGATAGGAAACATTGATTTGGCTGACCCGTACTTCGATCATCCGAGCAAAATTGACGTCATTCTGGGAGCGGATGTATACGCTCAAGTAATTCTCAGCGAGATTAAAAAATTGACTTTAGGTCCAGTGTTACAGCACACCAAGCTAGGCTGGATAATATCTGGGAGTGTGAACATTGATCAGCAGCAAGTCCTTCATTCATTCAAAGTTGAACTGAACGAAAATGTGGAAATAAGCGAAAGGTTAAAACGATTTTGGGAAATGGAGGAAGTTGATGGGGATAGAACTAGAACGCAAGATGAGGATGCCTGTGAACATCACTACGTTACCCATGTAAAGCGAGAATCAGATGGTCGGTATCAAGTAAGATTACCATTTAAAGACTCGGAAAGTCGAAATTCCTTAGGGTTTTCGAGATCAAGTGCAATTGCAAGCTTGTTGCACCTAGAGAAACGTTTTGCCAGTACCGAAGGTCTCCGAGAGGAATATGCAGCTGTACTACGAGAATATTTAGACTTAGGACATATGCATGAAGTGCCGCATTGCAACGAATGGGCAATGGAAAACGGTCGACAGGTGATCACATCTAACTTCCTTCCGCACCACGCAGTATACAAGGAAAGCACATCGACGAAAGTACGAGTGGTGTTCGACGCTTCCCGGAAAACAAGTTCTGGTGTATCTCTGAATGATACCTTGTTGACCGGACCAACTCTTCAGTGCAGCATGACAGCAATTGTAATGAAGTGGAGGCTAAAGCAGTACGCTATGATGGCTGACATAGCCAAGATGTACCGACAAGTAAACATGCATCGAGAAGATTCCAACTACCAAAAGATCGTTTGGCGGCCCGAACCAAATGGCCCAATTAAAGATTACGCCCTCAATACTGTGACGTTTGGAACTAGCTCAGCACCATTTCTGGCTATTAGAACTTTACACCAGCTTGCATATGACGAAAGGGAAACGTACCCTGAGGCAAGTAAATCGCTCTTGGAGGAATTTTATGTGGATGACCTATTATCTGGAGGTGATAGCGTGCAAGAAAGCGTCATTAAAAGAGATCAGCTGATCAAACTCTTGAAGTCTGGCGGATTCCAATTGAGGAAATGGTTAGCCAATGACAATCAAATTTTGGTAGGACTTCCAACGGAAGATGTGGAAATGAATAACTGCGTTAAGTTTGAAATGGACCATGGATACAAATCATTAGGGATACTGTGGTACCTAATCGGTGATTATTTTACATTTCGTCTCAAAAGCCATGAAAGATTAGAAACTTATACAAAACGATCAGTATTATCGACAATAGCACGTTTGTACGACCCATTAGGATGGTTAGCACCCTTCACGATAAGGGCTAAAATATTGCTGCAAGGTTTATGGTTGTCAGGTCAAGATTGGGACGAACCGATACCCAATGTTTTGAATGGAGAATGGAGTGCTTGGTTAAAACAGTTACCTGAAATTGAAAATATACAAATACCACGATGGGTAGCATACCAGAAGGATTCGGAGGTATCACTCCACGGGTTTTGCGATGCATCCCAACGAGCATATGCGGCAGCTATTTATTTGACGGTGCGATCAGGTTCCACAGTTGCAAGTCATTTGTTAGTGGCCAAAACTAAGGTGGTGCCGGTGAAGCCAATTACGATTCCGCGTTTGGAACTTTGCGGAGCTGTTATGTTGGCCCGATTGCTAAAAGAAGTAAAGGCAGCATTAAAATTTGATCAAATACCTACGTGGTTGTGGACCGATTCCGAGGTCGTTTTGGCTTGGTTAAAAGGATTGCCGACACGATGGACTGTCTTTGTCAGTAACCGAACAGCTCACATTTTAGACGTCACCGGTAACATACCGTGGAGATATGTACCTTCGAAGGATAATCCAGCAGATGCAGCGTCTAGAGGAATAAAGCCCGGTGATTTACTCGATAGTCAGCTGTGGTGGCATGGGCCAAGCTGGTTAACTAAAGGTGTCAATGATTGGCCTAAAAATAAAACCATTCAGTTAACGAACATAGAAAAACGAAAATCCATGATGGTCAATGTGGGATTAAAGACAGAGTATTTCTTGGATGAATTGTTGAGAAAATATTCTAGCTTAATGAAATTAATTAGAGTCACGGCATATTGTTTCCGTTTTCTTAGAAAGAAGTCCACACAACCCAATTTGCCAAAGTATCTAACTAGTGACGAATTACGGTACGCTTCGGAGTTTTGGATCAGGCATGTTCAACAAGATGCGTTTCCGGAAGAAATATGTGAGCTTCAAAAGGGTACGTCCGTCGGAAAGAAAAGTCGGTTGGTCAATTTGAACCCGTTTATTGATAACAAGGGAATAATGCGGGTCGGTGGACGGCTCGAGCACGCGCCTTTAACATTTGATGCAAGACACCCGATGATTTTACCGCGAAATGGTGTATTCACCGATTTATTATTACAAGAAGTCCATCAAGCTACTTTACACGGACAGACGCAACTGATGTTGAATACGTTAAGAAGGAAATTTTGGGTAATTGATGGGCGCAACCGGGCTAAACACTCTATCCACAAATGCGTTCGTTGTTTTCGCGCAAAGGCGAAGGAAGCCAGCCAGTTGATGGGCAATTTGCCAGAAGCTCGGGTAACTATGTCGCGTCCATTCACACACACCGGCGTCGATTTTTGTGGCCCGTTTGAAATTAAAGATAGACGAGGAAGAGGCAGCAGGACGACAAAGGGTTATGTGGCTATTTTCATTTGTTTAGCTGTAAAAGCCATACACATTGAAATCGTTAGTGACTTGTCCACGCCTGCATTCCTAGCAGCATTACGGCGGTTCATGGGAAGACGAGGATTCAGCAGTCATATATATTCGGACTGTGGTACCAATTTTGTTGGCGCAGCCGCTGAGTTGCAGCGAATCACAAAAATTAGTAATGAAGCGGCGGAGATTGTTGCAAATGAAGGCGGAACTTGGCATTTCAATCCACCAGCATCACCTCACTTTGGCGGACTTTGGGAGGCTGGTGTGAAATCTATCAAGGCACATTTACGTCGGGTTGCCGGACACGTGTCTCTAACATATGAGGAACTATCCACAGTGTTGATTAGAATCGAAGCCTGTCTCAACTCCCGGCCTCTCTGCCCTCTCAACGATGACCCGATGGATACCGCTGCACTCACGCCAGCTCATTTCCTGATTGGCGACGTAATGATAGCACTACCTGAAGCTGAATTGGAAAATGTCAACGTTAACTACCTTGACAGATGGCAGATGACTCAGAAGATTGCGCAAGATTTTTGGAGACGTTGGAAGACCGAATACTTGAATCGTTTGCAACGTAGACCAAAATGGCTTAAATACGAAACCAACATAAAGGTGGGAGATTTGTGTATCCTCAAGGATGAAAAACTTCCTTCCTACCGGTGGCCATTAGCGAGGATCATTCAAGTACACCCCGGAAGGGATAATTTAGTTCGTGTCGTGACTGTGTGGACAAACGGCAAAAGCTATACAAAACCAATTACGAAAATTGCGCTGCTGCCAACGCAGGAATCTACACATTAATGTATATATATATAGATGTATATATTTGTCGCACCATCCTTACTTTCCCCTATCCTATCCTTCACTCAGACCTTGCGCCGAACAAACATTAATATCGTACTGCGATTGAAGTCAATTTTGCTTTAGCCTAACAATTTGGAGGTGGTTTGCAGTATAGGTGGAGGTGGACGCCCAGCATAGGTGGGACAACTTCATCACGCCTAACTCAATAAATCAGTTTAATACAGCCGAAGTCAACTGAAGATAAAGCGTAGTGCAGCAAAGAACCGATTGGATATGAAACGACACCAAAGGTATTCGGAATTGCAAAACTAAATGATTACTATTTTACTTACAGGGCATTGTTGCTGCTGAGGCGTTGCACCCCTCAGCCGGGGGAGTATGTTGGGTACTCACTAGTCGGTCGATTCTTCTCCAGTTTGGCCTCGTCATGTTGGTTGCCGGCTCCTGGAAATAACAAAACCCCACAAAGCATCGGACTTATTATGTAAACAAAATATACTTATCTGATATTGAAGTTTTTTGCTGATCTCCTGCACGAGAATAAACCTGGAATCATCACATTGACACTTCACTTGGCAATGACATTTGACGTCTGTCTACAATGTTTTGAAATGACAATGTCAAAAATGTCACAGGGTGCCCCTAAACTATGAATATCGCAGAATCACGTAATTGTTTAGAATATTAGGAATTTAGTATAAGATTAATTTACGCGGGAAAAATGTACCGAAATTTTCAAAAACGGGAAACTCTTTGAAAGAGATTTTCCATTGTTCAGTTTGGCATTGTTCGTTCGTAAGATAACTTGGTCGCAATAAAGTATCAGTTTGGCATTGTTCGTTCGTAAGATAACTTGGTCGCAATAAAGTGGATTAGAATTTTTATCGTGAAACATTTTTCCCTTTTTGGTTTTATTGTGAAACAGTAAGACTTCCGTGGTCTTACGAATTCCACAATGAGAGCCCCGGGGATCATCATGAGCTCGCACTATAAGAGCCTGTTGGTAGCCCTCAGGAACCCATAATTTTGTTCGGGGGATATCTGTAGCCAGCGTTACAGGGGAACCAGAACCGATGTACACTCGGCCATCAGCAAGGTGCAAATTCTGAAACTTATCAGGTTGCTTCAGGATTTGCTCCTTGAGATGTT
This sequence comes from Odontomyia ornata, assembly GCA_963969285.1. Taxonomy (NCBI): domain Eukaryota; kingdom Metazoa; phylum Arthropoda; class Insecta; order Diptera; family Stratiomyidae; genus Odontomyia; species Odontomyia ornata. Next base: position 272,690,434 of record OZ017738.1, on the reverse strand, counting down.
CGTATTCGGGCTCCTGAAACGCAGACTGAGGTATCAAACCATCAATATGTGTGTGCTCCGGGAGGCAAGCAATGAGCGAGGCCACCCGCTCGTCCTGCGAGCAAGATCTCGATAACGCATCCGGTACAACGTTAAGAGCACCTTTCCGGTGTTCAATCTGGAAATTGAACCCTTGTAATTTCAGACTCCAGCGAGCCAATCGACCAGAAAGGTCCGACTGCTGCATCAGCCATTTAAGACTGGCATGGTCGGTTATGATGGTGAAGGGCAACCCTTCGATATATGCCCTGAATCTTTTTACACTCTGCACCGCAGCTAAGCATTCCAACTCAGTAATGCTATAGTTACGTTGCGCAGCGTTGAGCTTCATCGACATATATGCAATTGGATGTTCTCCACCTTCATCGTCCTTCTGGAACAAAACACTTCCAATACCCACTGTACTTGCGTCACACTGGATATAGAAGTGCTTCGTAAAGTCAGGGTTAGCCAGCACTGGAGCAGAAATCAGCAATTGCTTCACTTTATTGAAGGCACTATTGGCGGAAGTAGACCACTTGAAGGCACGTTTGCCCTTTAGCAAATCCGTTAGAGGGGCCGTAACCGAGGCGAAGTTTGGAATAAAACGCCTGTACCATCCTGCCATGCCCATGAACCGTCTCACGTCTTTGGCCGTTCGGGGTTCAGGATAGGAGACTATACCTGAAACCTTCTCCGGGTCGGTGCGCAGGATACCATCACTCACTACGAAGCCAAGATATTTGATCTCCTTCTTGACAAACTTGCTTTTTTCAACATTGATGGTCAAGTTGGCGTCCCTGAGCAGTTTTGCAACAGTACTCAGGAGCTCCAAGTGCTCATCAAATGTTGAACTTGTAACAAGCAGGTCATCTAGGTAAACAAATACCTTGTCCTGCAGCTCATGCGGTATTACTTTATGCATCAACCGACACATCGTTTGGGGAGCATTACACAAACCGAACGGCATGACCTTGAAATGGTACAAGGGCCTGCCAGGGACAGTAAAGGCCGTTTTCTCCTTACTTGCCTCATCCAATGGTATTTGCCAAAAGGCATCCTTCAGGTCCAAGCTGGTAATGAACCTGGTACTCTGCAACCGTGCCAAAAGACCTTCAATCAGTGGCAATGGATAGGCGTCCTTAACAGTCACCTCGTTGAGGCGTCGAGCGTCAAGACACAAACGCACCTTGCCGGGTTTTCTGACAAGGGTCACAGGCGAACTCCACGAACTCTGACTTTCCTCTATTACCCCCAAAGACAACATACGATCGAGTTCGTCATACAACAGTTTCTGTATAACAGGCGAGACAGCATAATGCCGCTGCTTGATGGGTCGAGCAGAACCAGTGTCGATGTGATGAGACACGAGACTGGTCCTACCCAAGCCTTTCTCATTATACGACGGAAACTGTTGTTTGACGAAGTCCAGTCGTTGCTGATCTTTTGGGTACAGTAGATGAAATTCAGGGCTCTGAGGTTCCGAGGCGGCTTCGATAGCGTTGACCTGAATTGGTGCTATTTTGAAGAGATCCCAGAAGTCAATTCCAAGATACACTGCATGTGTCAAGGAAGGAACCACCAGGAATCTCATCAATTTAGTGGTTTTATTAAATTGAACCAATGTGGTGACGTATCCCAGAACTGGATCCTTGTGCCCTGATGCAGTCTGAACATGAGCATGCATGGTATGCATATGCAAACCCAAATCCGACAGCAGGTCCAAGGCTCCGGCTCCGAGGATACTAACACTGGCTCCGCTATCAAGCAAGCCCGTCAATTTGCGACCCTTGACGGAAATCTCTGCGTAGGGCCTATTGTCGCCAGGAGTTGCAACAATTGACTCCACGCAGGCACGCTTCAAGAGACGCCTGGCGAAGAAATATCTCCAGGATCTCCGAAAGCGATCCCGAAAAGGTCGTGCTCTAAAACTAGCGGGTGACTCACGATCATCGCCCGCCTTTCCATTACTTCCGGAGATATCAGGGAAGCTACCTGGGACAGGTGGGCGGTGGGTTGAAATTAGCTGACAAAGTGTGCCAGGGCGTTGGGAGCGGGGAGAAGAGTTGGCAAGAGGGAAAACAATGCGGGTATTAATAGACGTAGGTGTCAGTCACTGAAGACGTCTGAGCTCCGGATCCACATTCGTGGCCACATCTACACGCTCATATGGCTGCGTGGGATTTGCCCGAGGAAACGATATTTCCTTATGCACCGGGGTTGTTTTGGAATTGCAAGCATTGCAGTGAGGCTTGGTAACTCCTTCCTTCCCACAACCAAAACAAAAAACGTGTCTGATGGGGGAAGCACAATCAAAAAAATTATGGCCTAAATCCTTACAATTCCAGCATATCCTAAATTGTCTTCGTTGTTGATGATCCGAAGACAGACCAATTTTCGGTTGGGATGCTACCGCTTGAACCTGAGGAGTCTCAAGGGGAAGGCATTGATTGGGTTGCGCAAGCTGAGTTGGTAGATCGCATGCTGTCGAATTACGAACATTTCGCCAATTTAAGGGTTCCTCGTTACCGACATTTTGGTCACAATTCGGAGAATACGGTTTATCGTATATGTCCCAGTCCATCAGGTTTTCCGGAAGTCGTACGGAATGCACACCTCCCACCGCACGTCTTTCGAACAGCCTGCGCCGGGACTCTACGTCCCTCCACGTATCCTCGGTGCGACAGCATCTTCTGACCAACTCCCTAGTGGACGGAAAGGTCAGACCTGCCAGGTGATCCTGAAGCCGTGGGCTCATATTTTTGGATACGATGCATTGCAGATCGAAATCAAGAATAGGCACTTGGAGTTGTAATGACAGTGCTTCCAGGGATTCATAGAATTCGATGAATCTTTCCCCGGGACGCTGAAGACGACCGTGCATTGTACGACGAATATCGTCATCAGTGTGATGTGGTGAAAACCGCTCCATCACCTCGCATTTGAATCTTGGCCAGGTCAGATTCTCCCGAAAAATGTCACGAACCTGCCAGTACCACTGTTGTGCTGCTCCTTTCAGAAGCACGTGTAGATCCCTCATCAAATCTCGGTCTGACAGGTTGTAATCGCTGGCCAGGCTGCCCACGCGAAATATAAATTGCTGGGCGGACACGCCATTTACTCCACCATCGAAAGTGATACCCCATTTGGTGATGGGAAGTCGATCCGGCGTGGCAAATTCATTACGTCGGGACTCGCGGAAGGTAACGTGAGGTGACGTTTCTTGCACCGCCTGCCGTGTAGAAGAAGCAAGGAAATTACCGGGTGCCCGTATCGGCGGAGTAGCTGCCGCGCTTGGCGCACTAGCTTGAGGAAGTGCGTCTTGTGCTTCTCGCAGGCTGGACGATAGGCTAAGCCGTTCCAACTCTCTATCAAGTTGGGCATAGGTTGGATCCCAACTAGCCGTTCGCCGACGCATGGTTATTCGGTTCTTATAATATTAAAAAAAACCTAAATCTACTACCTAAATAAAAAAGTAAAAAGAATATTAACGCAAATTATAGATAATACTAAATAAAAATGAATCCACAGACTGACAGACAGACTATGGCAATAATAACAATTAATGGTGGTGGTTATTATTGCGATTTATTAGCAATGAAGAGGAATAGTGTCGGAAACGATCGAAAATATTGATTCTTGTAATAGCGAGTGAAATGGAGATACAATTCATAAAAAGATTTCATTTCTCAAAATGATCCCCCTAGGAGGAAAAAGGAAAAGAAAAGGTAATTGAATGGGATGAAGGTTAAAATTAATACAAAACACGTAGCAGACAAACCACAACAGTGCCTGGTATAGCAATGGAACTTATAGGCGGACTCCGCTCTAATGGTCACCACAAAGGGCTAACTACGAGACCATTATAAAACACTTCGGACTTCATAATGGCTCGGACAAGAGCCGCACAAATCCCAAAGCTACCACCAGATCGATGATGGAAGGGCCGAAAGCGTTGGCTAATTCCAAGAGATGGATCTAAGTCCAACTATCCCGTGCAGGGAGGTATAGCCAACGACTCAAAATTCGGTTGATCCCAACCAACATCCACACTGCTAAAGCATGCCCACTATCATAGCCGGCGGAGACTATCAAACACAAAACAGCACGGTAGGCGCCACTGCAACTGCGGCGAACCCCGTGATCAAAAATCTATAAATTAATAACAAAATCGAAACTAAAACTTTTCAACTATTACTCGATCACTTTTCATCGTTCAAACAAGGCATCAGAAATTCCTAACAAACAAAAAAAAATAACTTCCCTGGAATGCTCAGACCACTATTCAAGTCAGGCACTCCAGGTACTCAAGCCCATACAAATCTGAAATTGAAAAATTTAAGTTATAATTAAAAACTGATAAAATCAACTAAAACCAAGTTTGGGCGCCATATGTAGCAACCACGGAAGTCACCGCAGTTGCAGACATTAAATATTGGCAGAGGGGTGTGTAGCCCGGGGTGGCATACTGAGGCCGGCTAACGCTCAGTCGTGTCGTGAGTCTTTCGGGGCACCCTCTGCTCGTGCTGAGCCACCTGACATATAAATACTAGCACATAGGGAAAAGGACGGGAAAGGGGGAGGTCACATTGAGAAATGAAAAATAGTTGTTCTCTCAGAACATTGTGGCCGTTTTTATTTCAAGTTATAATTTAAATCCAAGGTATACAAAAGAAAATCAGATAAAACAAAACTACTAAAAACCCCTTTCGAAATTTGAAACAATATACAAAAATTAGAATCTACCAACATAAAATAATTCAAGACTATGGAGAATATGATAATCAAACTATTGGATAATATATTAAAAAAAAAGGAAAAAAAACTAAAATTGTACTCACTTCTTTCCCCGTAGAACTCCGAGCGCCCGGTGCAATACAGCAAAAGAAGCGTGGGGTCGCTGAAAATTAAATGTAATTTAGAATCACTAAACCAAAAAAAAAAAAAAACGTAACGGCCACTTTTATCCGCATTAATTGATTCCTCCAATCTGTCTTTTTTTCTTTTCACTAAATTTCAACCCAAGCTTTTGACAACAATTTTCGTCTTTCCGCAATCCAAATTAGCAAAATCTTTATTTTTCTCGCACAATTTTCGTTTTCCGCACTTCAAATTAATAAAATTTTTCTTTTCTCCGCACTTCAAATTAATAGAATTTTTCTTTTCTTCACACTACACAAAGTCAAATCCCCTCTCTTCCCAAAATGCAAAACTCCCCTCACTTTTTCAATCTTTCCACTCTTCGTCACTAAAATTATATCCCACACAGAAAACTCCTTTATCTTTAACAGCCAAATATTCACTTCACCAAAAACCGAAAAAAAACTCCCTCTTCTTTGTCAAATCAAATCCTGACTCCCCAAAGCGTTCAACCTTCCTTTTCCACGTCCAATCCTGACTGCCACAATCCCAACCACTCATTTCCACATTTCACCTTTCTCCCATCCGATCCCGCAATCCAAATTCTTTTCCAATTACCGCTGTCGCATCTGGGTAACGTAATCGAAGTTCATTACACTTCGATTCCGCTACCCACACATCTTTTGGTCCGTATCGACAATCACAATAGTTTCCATTGACTTGCATATATGGCAATTTACATCCCCAAGAATCGCTTGATTGAATGTAAAGTGTCACACATACGAGTACATTACGAAAACTATTGATTTTGCCGATACCCCAAAAAGAGTGCTTCCGTGCGCCCGGGGGAACTTGAACTCAGGGTTCCAGCAGTCGCACGGTCGAAACTCGCGACGTATCCAATGGAGCTATGCCTTATCGATCTCCCATTCATCAGATAAGCAACTTCAACGATTATCTGGGCATGAGATTGAATTTTGTTAGTAGGGAAACGTGAATTAATTTTCGTTAGTAAGAAAAATAAAATTTGTTAATGGGAACTAGAGAATAGAATTTGTTAGTATGAAGGAAGGAATTAGGTTTTGTTAGGAAGTATGAATAGAATGAAATTTTGTTAGTGGGAATTAATGTAGGGAGTGTTGTTAGTGGGAAAATTGAAATTATTAGTAGGTATTATTTTTGTAGTTGTAAATAAGGAAAAAGGGTAGTATTGTGACGATGGGGGAGTAAAAATTAAAGGGAAAATGGAAACACGAAAAAAAATAAATAAATTTATGGAGGAAAAGGTAGGAATGCCCAAAGGAAAGGGACAATGTTACGGCGGCAATTTGAAGTTGCGAATGGGAGGAAGTTGGTACGCCGGAATTCGCAACAATCGTGGGGACGACCCAGACCCTGAGTGTCTCATTCAGCCGGGCAAACAAAGAAGGTCGGCAGGGGTAACTATGAATCGGATCGGATGTCTTTAGCGTGAAAGGTCCCAAGCAGCTTACCGGATTCATCCTCAAGTTCATAAGTAACTTGCCCAGTACGGCGGCGAACCACTGCAGGAACAAATCGAGGAGCGAATTTAGCCGCAAAACGATCGGCTGCATTGCTCACGGCGAAATTCCGCACGAAAACTTTCTGACCTTGAAGTAGCTCACGGGGGCGAGCCCGAAGGTTGTAACTTTGAGCTCCCTTCCGGTAGGCTTCGGTCAGCTTAGCTCGGACACGGTCTTGTACAGCTCGCAGACGATCACTGTTTGAACTTAGCTGTACTTCTCCATCCTCAAAAGCGTTCAAGCTTCTAAGGAGGGCGTACTCAGTGCCATGCTGGATAGGGTGGTATCCGAACATGAGGAAGTAGGGCGAAAATCCTGTGGATTCATGAATCACCTTGCGGAAGGCAAAACACGATTCCGGAAGATTCTCGTCCCACCTGCTATGATCGGACCCTATGTAGGCTCTGATGGCGTTCAATGTCGACTGGTTTGACCTCTCCGAGGCATTCGCTTGCGGGGAATGGTATGGAGTGAAGCAGTGCTGCACCCCATAGTCACTCATAAGCTTAGCGAATACCTTGGAGACGAACTGCACACCATTGTCCGAGTGAAGCCATTCGGGAACTCCAAAGGTCAAAAAGATTTCGCGCTCCAAGTATCGCACGACTGATTCCGCAGTGGCTTTAGCCATGGGTTTGAGCCATATGAACTTGCTATAATGGTCCAGGACCACAAACAATTGAGTGTTCCCAGATTTTGAACGAGGGTATGGACCCATGAAGTCCACAAACAGGCGCTGCATAGGTCTCGTCGAGTCTCGTGATGCGCCCATAGGAGGTCTCAAAGTGGAATTCGAAGGCTTGACCTGTTTGCATGTTGAACAGCCCTGGATGTGCTGAATAACATCTTGACGCAAACGAGGCCAATAATAATATCTTTGTAAGACTTCCGTGGTCTTACGAATTCCACAATGAGAGCCCCGGGGATCATCATGAGCTCGCACTATAAGAGCCTGTTGGTAGCCCTCAGGAACCCATAATTTTGTTCGGGGGATATCTGTAGCCAGCGTTACAGGGGAACCAGAACCGATGTACACTCGGCCATCAGCAAGGTGCAAATTCTGAAACTTATCAGGTTGCTTCAGGATTTGCTCCTAGAGATGTTCGTATTCGGGCTCCTGAAACGCAGACTGAGGTATCAAACCATCAATATGTGTGTGCTCCGGGAGGCAAGCAATGAGCGAGGCCACCCGCTCGTCCTGCGAGCAAGATCTCGATAACGCATCCGGTACAACGTTAAGAGCACCTTTCCGGTGTTCAATCTGGAAATTGAACCCTTGTAATTTCAGACTCCAGCGAGCCAATCGACCAGAAAGGTCCGACTGCTGCATCAGCCATTTAAGACTGGCATGGTCGGTTATGATGGTGAAGGGCAACCCTTCGATATATGCCCTGAATCTTTTTACACTCTGCACCGCAGCTAAGCATTCCAACTCAGTAATGCTATAGTTACGTTGCGCAGCGTTGAGCTTCATCGACATATATGCAATTGGATGTTCTCCACCTTCATCGTCCTTCTGGAACAAAACACTTCCAATACCCACTGTACTTGCGTCAGACTGGATATAGAAGTGCTTCGTAAAGTCAGGGTTAGCCAGCACTGGAGCAGAAATCAGCAATTGCTTCACTTTATTGAAGGCACTATTGGCGGAAGTAGACCACTTGAAGGCACGTTTGCCCTTTAGCAAATCCGTTAGAGGGGCCGTAACCGAGGCGAAGTTTGGAATAAAACGCCTGTACCATCCTGCCATGCCCATGAACCGTCTCACGTCTTTGGCCGTTCGGGGTTCAGGATAGGAGACTATACCTGAAACCTTCTCCGGGTCGGTGCGCAGGATACCATCACTCACTACGAAGCCAAGATATTTGATCTCCTTCTTGACAAACTTGCTTTTTTCAACATTGATGGTCAAGTTGGCGTCCCTGAGCAGTTTTGCAACAGTACTCAGGAGCTCCAAGTGCTCATCAAATGTTGAACTTGTAACAAGCAGGTCATCTAGGTAAACAAATACCTTGTCCTGCAGCTCATGCGGTATTACTTTATGCATCAACCGACACATCGTTTGGGGAGCATTACACAAACCGAACGGCATGACCTTGAAATGGTACAAGGGCCTGCCAGGGACAGTAAAGGCCGTTTTCTCCTTACTTGCCTCATCCAATGGTATTTGCCAAAAGGCATCCTTCAGGTCCAAGCTGGTAATGAACCTGGTACTCTGCAACCGTGCCAAAAGACCTTCAATCAGTGGCAACGGATAGGCGTCCTTAACAGTCACCTCGTTGAGGCGTCGAGCGTCAAGACACAAACGCACCTTGCCGGGTTTTCTGACAAGGGTCACAGGCGAACTCCACGAACTCTGACTTTCCTCTATTACCCCCAAAGACAACATACGATCGAGTTCGTCATACAACAGTTTCTGTATAACAGGCGAGACAGCATAATGCCGCTGCTTGATGGGTCGAGCAGAACCAGTGTCGATGTGATGAGACACGAGACTGGTCCTACCCAAGCCTTTCTCATTATACGACGGAAACTGTTGTTTGACGAAGTCCAGTCGTTGCTGATCTTTTGGGTACAGTAGATGAAATTCAGGGCTCTGAGGTTCCGAGGCGGCTTCGATAGCGTTGACCTGAATTGGTGCTATTTTGAAGAGATCCCAGAAGTCAATTCCAAGATACACTGCATGTGTCAAGGAAGGAACCACCAGGAATCTCATCAATTTAGTGGTTTTATTAAATTGAACCAATGTGGTGACGTATCCCAGAACTGGATCCTTGTGCCCTGATGCAGTCTGAACATGAGCATGCATGGTATGCATATGCAAACCCAAATCCGACAGCAGGTCCAAGGCTCCGGCTCCGAGGATACTAACACTGGCTCCGCTATCAAGCAAGCCCGTCAATTTGCGACCCTTGACGGAAATCTCTGCGTAGGGCCTATTGTCGCCAGGAGTTGCAACAATTGACTCCACGCAGGCACGCTTCAAGAGACGCCTGGCGAAGAAATATCTCCAGGATCTCCGAAAGCGATCCCGAAAAGGTCGTGCTCTAAAACTAGCGGGTGACTCACGATCATCGCCCGCCTTTCCATTACTTCCGGAGATATCAGGGAAGCTACCTGGGACAGGTGGGCGGTGGGTTGAAATTAGCTGACAAAGTGTGCCAGGGCTTTGGGAGCGGGGAGAAGAGTTGGCAAGAGGGAAAACAATGCGGGTATTAATAGACGTAGGTGTCAGTCACTGAAGACGTCTGAGCTCCGGATCCACATTCGTGGCCACATCTACACGCTCATATGGCTGGGTGGGATTTGCCCGAGGAAACGATATTTCCTTATGCACCGGGGTTGTTTTGGAATTGCAAGCATTGCAGTGAGGCTTGGTAACTCCTTCCTTCCCACAACCAAAACAAAAAACGTGTCTGATGGGGGAAGCACAATCAAAAAAATTATGGCCTAAATCCTTACAATTCCAGCATATCCTAAATTGTCTTCGTTGTTGATGATCCGAAGACAGACCAATTTTCGGTTGGGATGCTACCGCTTGAACCTGAGGAGTCTCAAGGGGAAGGCATTGATTGGGTTGCGCAAGCTGAGTTGGTAGATCGCATGCTGTCGAATTACGAACATTTCGCCAATTTAAGGGTTCCTCGTTACCGACATTTTGGTCACAATTCGGAGAATACGGTTTATCGTATATGTCCCAGTCCATCAGGTTTTCCGGAAGTCGTACGGAATGCACACCTCCCACCGCACGTCTTTCGAACAGCCTGCGCCGGGACTCTACGTCCCTCCACGTATCCTCGGTGCGACAGCATCTTCTGACCAACTCCCTAGTGGACGGAAAGGTCAGACCTGCCAGGTGATCCTGAAGCCGTGGGCTCATATTTTTGGATACGATGCATTGCAGATCGAAATCAAGAATAGGCACTTGGAGTTGTAATGACAGTGCTTCCAGGGATTCATAGAATTCGATGAATCTTTCCCCGGGACGCTGAAGACGACCGTGCATTGTACGACGAATATCGTCATCAGTGTGATGTGGTGAAAACCGCTCCATCACCTCGCATTTGAATCTTGGCCAGGTCAGATTCTCCCGAAAAATGTCACGAACCTGCCAGTACCACTGTTGTGCTGCTCCTTTCAGAAGCACGTGTAGATCCCTCATCAAATCTCGGTCTGACAGGTTGTAATCGCTGGCCAGGCTGCCCACGCGAAATATAAATTGCTGGGCGGACACGCCATTTACTCTACCATCGAAAGTGATACCCCATTTGGTGATGGGAAGTCGATCCGGCGTGGCAAATTCATTACGTCGGGACTCGCGGAAGGTAACGTGAGGTGACGTTTCTTGCACCGCCTGCCGTGTAGAAGAAGCAAGGAAATTACCGGGTGCCCGTATCGGTGGAGTAGCTGCCGCGCTTGGCGCACTAGCTTGAGGAAGTGCGTCTTGTGCTTCTCGCAGGCTGGACGATAGGCTAAGCCGTTCCAACTCTCTATCAAGTTGGGTATAGGTTGGATCCCAACTAGCCGTTCGCCGACGCATGGTTATTCGGTTCTTATAATATTAAAAAAAACCTAAATCTACTACCTAAATAAAAAAGTAAGAATATTAACGCAAATTATAGATAATACTAAATAAAAATGAATCCACAGACTGACAGACAGACTATGGCAATAATAACAATTAATGGTGGTGGTTATTATTGCGATTTATTAGCAATGAAGAGGAATAGTGTCGGAAACGATCGAAAATATTGATTCTTGTAATAGCGAGTGAAATGGAGATACAATTCATAAAAAGATTTCATTTCTCAAAATGATCCCCCTAGGAGGAAAAAGGAAAAGAAAAGGTAATTGAATGGGATGAAGGTTAAAATTAATACAAAACACGTAGCAGACAAACCACAACAGTGCCTGGTATAGCAATGGAACTTATAGGCGGACTCCGCTCTAATGGTCACCACAAAGGGCTAACTACGAGACCATTATAAAACACTTCGGACTTCATAATGGCTCGGACAAGAGCCGCACAAATCCCAAAGCTACCACCAGATCGATGATGGAAGGGCCGAAAGCGTTGGCTAATTCCAAGAGATGGATCTAAGTCCAACTATCCCGTGCAGGGAGATATAGCCAACGACTCAAAATTCGGTTGATCCCAACCAACATCCACACTGCTAAAGCATGCCCACTATCATAGCCGGCGGAGACTATCAAACACAAAACAGCACGGTAGGCGCCACTGCAACTGCGGCGAACCCCGTGATCAAAAATCTATAAATTAATAACAAAATCGAAACTAAAACTTTTCAACTATTACTCGATCACTTTTCATCGTTCAAACAAGGCATCAGAAATTCCTAACAAACAAAAAAAAAATAACTTCCCTGGAATGCTCAGACCACTATTCAAGTCAGGCACTCCAGGTACTCAAGCCCATACAAATCTGAAATTGAAAAATTTAAGTTATAATTAAAAACTGATAAAATCAACTAAAACCAAGTTTGGGCGCCATATGTAGCAACCACGGAAGTCACCGCAGTTGCAGACATTAAATATTGGCAGAGGGGTGTGTAGCCCGGGGTGGCATACTGAGGCCGGCTAGCGCTCAGTCGTGTCGTGAGTCTTTCGGGGCACCCTCTGCTCGTGCTGAGCCACCTGACATATAAATACTAGCACATAGGGAAAAGGACGGGAAAGGGGGAGGTCACATTGAGAAATGAAAAATAGTTGTTCTCTCAGAACATTGTGGCCGTTTTTATTTCAAGTTATAATTTAAATCCAAGGTATACAAAAGAAAATCAGATAAAACAAAACTACTAAAAACCCCTTTCGAAATTTGAAACAATATACAAAAATTAGAATCTACCAACATAAAATAATTCAAGACTATGGAGAATATGATAATCAAACTATTGGATAATATATTAAAAAAAAAGGAAAAAAAACTAAAATTGTACTCACTTCTTTCCCCGTAGAACTCCGAGCGCCCGGTGCAATACAGCAAAAGAAGCGTGGGGTCGCTGAAAATTAAATGTAATTTAGAATCACTAAACCAAAAAAAAAAAAACGTAACGGCCACTTTTATCCGCATTAATTGATTCCTCCAATCTGTCTTTTTTTCTTTTCACTAAATTTCAACCCAAGCTTTTGACAACAATTTTCGTCTTTCCGCAATCCAAATTAGCAAAATCTTTATTTTTCTCGCACAATTTTCGTTTTCCGCACTTCAAATTAATAAAATTTTTCTTTTCTCCGCACTTCAAATTAATAGAATTTTTCTTTTCTTCACACTACGCAAAGTCAAATCCCCTCTCTTCCCAAAATGCAAAACTCCCCTCACTTTTTCAATCTTTCCACTCTTCGTCACTAAAATTATATCCCACACAGAAAACTCCTTTATCTTTAACAGCCAAATATTCACTTCACCAAAAACCGAAAAAAAACTCCCTCTTCTTTGTCAAATCAAATCCTGACTCCCCAAAGCGTTCAACCTTCCTTTTCCACGTCCAATCCTGACTGCCACAATCCCAACCACTCATTTCCACATTTCACCTTTCTCCCATCCGATCCCGCAATCCAAATTCTTTTCCAATTACCGCTGTCGCATCTGGGTAACGTAATCGAAGTTCATTACACTACCCACACATCTTTTGGTCCGTATCGACAATCACAATAGTTTCCATTGACTTGCATATATGGCAATTTACATCCCCAAGAATCGCTTGATTGAATGTAAAGTGTCACACATACGAGTACATTACGAAAACTATTGATTTTGCCGATACCCCAAAAAGAGTGCTTCCGTGCGCCCGGGGGAACTTGAACTCAGGGTTCCAGCAGTCGCACGGTCGAAACTCGCGACGTATCCAATGGAGCTATGCCTTATCGATCTCCCATTCATCAGATAAGCAACTTCAACGATTATCTGGGCATGAGATTGAATTTTGTTAGTAGGGAAACGTGAATTAATTTTCGTTAGTAAGAAAAATAAAATTTGTTAATGGGAACTAGAGAATAGAATTTGTTAGTATGAAGGAAGGAATTAGGTTTTGTTAGGAAGTATGAATAGAATGAAATTTTGTTAGTGGGAATTAATGTAGGGAGTGTTGTTAGTGGGAAAATTGAAATTATTAGTAGGTATTATTTTTGTAGTTGTTAATAAGGAAAAAGGGTAGTATTGTGATGATGGGGGAGTAAAAATTAAAGGGAAAATGGAAACACGAAAAAAAATAAATAAATTTATGGAGGAAAAGGTAGGAATGCCCAAAGGAAAGGGACAATGTTACGGCGGCAATTTGAAGTTGCGAATGGGAGGAAGTTGGTACGCCGGAATTCGCAACATACTCCGTTGAGAGACTAGACAACCAAAGGATCCTGTTTGAAAACATCGGCGAGCTCTTAAGCTACTACAGTTCTTGGAATATTGTGATGGAGCTCAATTTAGGCGAGATTCAGGATCAGATAAATGCGGTCAAGCGAGGCGTACACCTTGTTAAAGGACTCTGTGTTGGTAGAAACCAAGGTTGCGCTGAGCAACTAAGACATGTCCATAGCCTGGTCGAGTATCTCAAAATTCGTTCGCAAGCGCTACTCGACTCTTTTGTGAAAGGGAGATCAAAGAGATCATTTTTCGATGGAGTGGGCCGGTCTCTACATGCTCTGTTTGGTACGATGGACGATGAAAATGAAAAGAAGCTTCACTGTCGTTTGGATACATTGGAGGATATGGAGAGGAATTGGTTGAATTGAAATAAGAAAGGATCAGCATAGTGAACAGTTCTTTGGAAGAGATCCAGAAACCAATGGCCAATGTACTGAGCAGGCAAACAGAGCTAGGAATGCACATCAAGAACATTTCAATAATGACCGACAAGCTTCTTGCAGCGGAATGTAGGAATTTGGTTCTAACATCTTTACTGGCACAAAAATCATCGATATAGTTGTTTCTATTCAAGATAACCAAATGCATCCTCTTTTAATTTCTAACAAAAAACTGCACAAGGTATATACCAAACCGTGCAATAAATGCCCTGATTTTTGTGAGTAAATCCTTCGCAAACTGCAGTTCTGCAGCATTTCAAGATTAAAACTTAACTGGTGGTGGTCATCAAATTGCCGCTATTCGAATTACCAGTGATGAAGCGCTACTAAATCCATCTTTTTTCCATCAAAGCAAACAATTCACTCCTGCTGATACCTTCCATGGAGTTTACTTACATCGCTAGTAATATTAGCACCCAACTATTCTTGCTCCTGACGGATGCTTCGAATCACAAAAAAATAAAACACCCCCAATCAGGTGATCTATATGTAGCACCTTTATCAACACCAACCATCCAATCACCACCGGCTACGAATGTCGTAATCTCTCTTTTACAAAACCCTCTCAAATTACGGAATAAACTCCCGTCCTTACAGTTAACGAAACCCAACCCGAAAAGTCTCCCGGAAGCCGACTCCCATCGACTAACCAAGGCATTGCACCCTCCCTTACTAACAATCCCACCCGATCTTTCGAATTAGTCTAACTAACAGTAAGTCAAAGCAAAAGAAAAGGAAAAAAAAAAAAAATATATATATATATATATATATATATATATATATATATATATATATATATATATATATATATATATATATATATATATATATATAATATATATATATATATATATGTATATATATATATATATATATATATATATATATATATATATATATATATAAATATATATATATATATATATATATATATATATATATATATATATATATATATATATATACGAGTATATATAGATAATAAATAACATACCAAACGAGGGCAAAACGCAAAAACAAAAAATAATAAAATAAAAATAAAAATCACGGAAGATGAAAAATAAGAAAAGACATATATAGTAGTTTAGAATTCCAAATCGCACTGAAATAAGCGTTCAAAAATTTGTTCACTAGTAAATTTAAAAATGTACGTAACATACAAGGAGAAGTCCACGAAAAAAAATAGGAAAACCGCTACGAGTTTGTTATCATTGTAAAATTGCATTTAACAAAAAAAGAAAGAAAAACATTGCATAATCCCAAATAGATTTAGATTTTCGATCTAGTTTTTTTTAAGTGCAAACCAGTAAAGCGGACCTTAATCATATATAGCATATTATACATGTAATTTAAATCCCATCGCACATAAAGTTTCATTAAAAAAAACCCGAATCTGTACATAAAAGATATATATTTATACACAACAAATATGTGAAGGGGTTAAGTTAAAAACTTATTTTCTAATTTAAATAAATAAAAGGTTGGTTAAGTATTGGAAACAAGTAATGAATTTGTTCTGATTAACAAAAGTAATATAGCAGAATACCAAATGGATTCCAGTTTTGGAAAGTAGTTGTAAGATAATGCAAAATACGCAAATAGAGTTGTAAGGTGAAAGAAGTATCATTGTTAAAAATGCCGGAGGATTAGAGATAAAACAGGATTGTAATGAGAGTAAATTGTTTTTAAAGAGAAATTATCTTGTTAATTTCTGTAAAGTAACTAAAACTTAGAAATTCAAAAAAAAAAATGATAAAAAAAAGAAGGTTAAAAACGAAATTAGTTAGGAAGCAAAACCAATCCAGTCGTTGAAAGTTTTCATGTGAAACATTAAACACGCTTGTAATTGGTTTCTAACAAGCAAACATACAACGGAGAGTTGAATGGTTTGTAAACACCCGACCATCGTGAGGAAGGGAAGAATTTAAATCATTGTGGTCAAATGACATAATTATTTATGATGAAAATTTCCGTTTTATTTTAGAGTTTTTACTGTAGAGTAAGATATTTAGAGTAATTCATACTTTTATTAAACGTGAGCAGTTTGCGAGGGATAAGAAAGCTGACCTCCTGTTGCTGAGCGAGCAACATCATAACAAGGACTCGCAAGCGTGGTACCCTGACAAATCTGGTACCTCGGCCATCTGGGTTCGAGACAGCGCCCGCCTTCAGGTGCAGGGCCATGGACGCGGGGATGGTTTTGTGTGGGTGCGGTGTTCAGGGATAACATATTTCAGTGTTTATCTGACGCCTAACGAGGCAATGCGATCTTTTCGAACCAAACTCGATGCCCTGGAGGACGCTGTCTCGAACACAGAGGGCCACATGCTGGTCGGGGGAGACTTCAACGCTAGAGCCATTGAATGGGGTATGCCACAATCCGACTCAAGGGGAAAGCAAATCTTGGACATGGCGGCCAGAACAGCGCTTTTTGTCCTAAATACTGGTAACACCTCTACTTTCCGCCGCTGGGGTTGCGTAGGAACCATACGCGATGTGACACTCGCTTCGGAGTCCCTGGTACCCAGAGTACACAACTGGCGAGTACTAGAGGACTACTCGGCTAGTGATCACCAGTATATAGCTGTTAAGATTCACGACGGTGCCACTCTGCGTGCATATGCCCAAACTTCAATCCCCGGATGGAGGACTGGGAGGATGGACGTTGAGAGGTTTGCTGACGCGCTTACGGTAGGCGCACCGTTGCTGGGAGCTCCGCCAGGGAGTGGAGGGCCTACAGCCAAGGACTTGGTGAACTCAACTATGAGTACCATCATTGCTGCTTGCGAGTCTTCCATGCCCCGTCGGAGACCCCGACATGGTAAGCCTCCAATATACTGGTGTCAAACGAGATCACCGAACAAAGAAGCGAGTGTCATAAACTTCGGCGAGAGGCCCAGCGGGCGCGAACACGGGAGGAAGCAGACACTAGGCTAGCAGCATACAGGTCCGGCAGGAAATATCTTCGCAGGCTTATTAACAAGAGCAAGGCCCGATGCTGGCAAGACCTCGTGGACGATGTAAATAGGGATCCGTGGGGCCTTGGCTACAAGCTGGTCATGGGGAAACTTGGTGCCCTACGGAAGCCTTGTATACATGACGCGGAAAAGATGGACGCGATAGTGCGGGGACTCTTCCCCGCCCATCCCGTCCGTGTTGACGCTGTCCATGGTGAAACAGCAGTCGAGTGCCCACTCTTCACACAGCTGGAACTGAAGAAGGCAGTCCTCTCCCTGAAAGCGAGGAGGGCTCCAAGTCCAGATGGTGTTCCAGCTGAGGTTTTGCAGCTCGTCTATCACCATTGGTCTGACTTTCTGCTCAGCACATTCAACGCTTGCCTACGGGACGGGGTTTTCCCGGTACGATGGTAGGTGGCGAGGCTCGTGCTGGTCAGCAAGGGGAAGGGAAATCCTGAATCGCCGTCTGCATACCGCCCGTTATGCATGCTAGACACGGCTGGGAAAGTGCAAGAGAAACTCATCAAGGGAAGACTCACTGACGCGATTCGTGCTGCTGGGGACCTATCTCCTCGGCAGTACGGCTTTAGAGCAGGACGTTCTACCATTGATGCGATTGCAGAGGTTGTGAACGCGGTCCAAAAGGCAGAGGCATATAGTCGCACCAAGCGACGCATCGTCCTGTTGGTGACACTCGACATCAGGAGTGCCTTCAACTCCGCTAGATGGGTGGATATTCTGGACACGCTGGAAAACTCTTTTCAAGTTCCAGAATATCTAATGCGGCTTTTGAGGAACTACCTAAAGGACCGAAGCCTGCTCTACGACACGACACAGGGCCAACGAAGGATGGAAATTACATCGCATGTTGCCCAGGAATCTATCCTTGGTCCGGACCTGTGGAACGTGTCTTACGACGGGCTACTGAGACTTGAGATGCCAGATGAGTCGCGCTTGGTCAGCTATGCGGATGATGTTGCGGCTCTGGTCGCCGGACGCTCCGTTGAACAAGCGCAACTTAGGCTAGGTATGCTAATGCGCCGAGTGGGGGACTGGATGACTGCTCGCGGGCTCAGTTTAGCACTGGAGAAAACCAAAGTGGTCATCTTGACAAAAAAAGAGAATCCCTAGAGTAAGGATGATCAGTATTGGAGATATACAGATCGAATCGAAGCCAGCGGTGAAGTACGTGGGGCTACTGATTGACTCGAAGATGAGTTTCTCTGAGCAAATCAGGGCAACGGCTGAGAAGGCTGCTTCGGGAATATCGGCCCTGAGTCGACTTATGGCCAACGTAGGGGGACCCAGCCCATCAAGAAGACGCCTCTTGATGAGTGCTGTAGGGTCAGTGCTAATGTACGGAGCAGAGGTATGGGGCGACGCTCTCAGCAAGGAGGTATACCGAAAACGATTGGCACAGGTACAGTGAAGAGGAGCACTGAGAATTGCATCTTCGTATCCAACAGTCTCCGACTCGGCGGTGAGAGTGATTGCAGGCGTGATACCTGTTGCTCTCCTTGCTAGCGCTATTACCTGCGCCGAAACGAGGATGCGAGGGAGATCGTTGTCTGCGAGGAGAGACAACGCTCGCTCAACGATTGGCAGCAGTCTTGGAGGAATTGCACGAAGGGAAGGTGGACTGCGCGCCTCATCCCGGATGTGAGACCATGGCTAAATCGAAGGCATGGTGAGACTGACTTCTATCTGATCCAGCTTTTGAGCGGGCACGGGTGTTTTCAGTCTTACCTGCACAAGATCGCCAAGTCACGGTCTCCCGATTGTCGGTTTTGCCCAGGAGAGGAGGACAATGCCTGTCACTCATTTCTTGCGTGTAACAAATGGGCCAGGCTGCGAAGGGAACTCTACAGGGAGACGGGAGAGCTCACCCTGGATAATATAGTTGCGGTGATGGTCGAATCGGTTGACAAATGGAACCAGGTGGCACATTATGCTCGGGCAGTCCTAAAATATAAAAGGAACTCACAGCAGCCGGAGGCACTGGGGCTGGGGGATCACTCTTCTGGCAATTCCTCTTCCCCTCTCCCCTCCGGCTAGGAAAGGGACTCCCCAGCTTGAAGGCGCCCCACGGCGTAACAAAATGAGACCTGGCCCGAAGTAATGTGTCAAACGGTTCCAGGCTAGGTTCTCAGATTGACAGGGGAGGTGTTTAGTGGGTAGTCCAAGGGTATCCTCCATGGGAGTCCCACACTGCCAGACTCGGCGGGCATAAATGCCCTCACCTCCCTACCACAAAAAAAAACGTAGAGTAATAGAATGAAATTCTTACCCTTTAGCAGACTTGAGCAATTAGCTTAAAATTAATAACCCGTTATATAGTAGTTAGAAAATATGAAAAGAAAATTTTCAGAGAGTAATGTTTTAATGTTAATTAAGAATATTAATAGTATATAAGGGACAGGAGGCGTCGGAGTTAATAGTTGTCGTGAAAAGGACGTATGCTTCAGACATTAATATAATCCGCAAAAGCTACACCATCCGATTCCTCTCTCAGGAATTGGATCCCTTTTTTCAACAGGGGAGGTAATGTTACGACAACAATCATTAGCATATGCGCATACTAATCGCTCGGAATTCCATAACAGTTAATAATGCCCCCATGCCTCCCTTACGACACGTTACGATAACAATCAATAGCGTATGCGAAAAAAAATTGCTCGGAAATCCATAACAGTTAATCACGCTCCCATGCCTCGCTTACAAAACGTTACAACAATCATTAGTGTTTGCGAATACTAATTGCTCGGAAATTCATAACAGTTGATCATGCCCCCATGCCTCACTTACGACACGATACGACAACAATCATTAGCGTATGTGAATACTAATTACTCGGAAATTCATAACAGTTTTTCACGATCCCAATCATTCATCACACGAGCCAACAAGCAATTTATGCTTTACTGCCCATACATAGGGAACGGCGACACCCTAAACATAGTACATAATCGCAATTTAATGTATGTAAGAATTTATATCTTACGCTTCATTGGTCAAGTCACTAAATTGGCTTTGCGGCGAATTCCACACGCATACATGGTAGTCAATACTATTGCCATATTGAGAGCACTTAGGGAACATGTACACAATGTAATGTGTGTACTATGCGCAATCCGCTCAAATGAGTACCAATTCGCCGCGACAACCAACTTAGAAATCATATGAGGAGAAGTCGTCGAATATTCAGATATATGAATAATGAAGAAACGCTAGCGTTCCTTTTCATGCAACAAGATTGTTCCCGAGGAACAAGAGAGGAATGAATTCGTGAATCAGGTTAAGGGGAACTAGCACACTTACCAACTCAGCGTTTTGCGGATTAACTGGATTGAAGGTCTACGACTCCCACTAGCAATGCGAGCAATTTATTTGTATTTAAGCTAGTGGCAAATTGGACGAAGGAGTGAGTATTAACATAAGACTCAAGGAGAGACAGCTGAAGGCGATTCGCATATAGAAGTCCACCGCAAAGAAGCGCCATTCTTGACCATCAAATAGAACTGAAGGCATCCATGGGAAACGGAGTGCTCGGAGTTTCTTTGAGCCCAAGCCGGTGAAGCTCTGCCTCTAGATTTCATCCGCATGCACCACTGTATGCGAACAATGGCTGCGCTTACCGGACCCAACAGCTTAGACGAGGAGCCTGGCAGCAACACCAGACCTCTGGACGCAAATTGCACCAAGCCAAGCCTGGAAGAGGCATTCCGCGCTGATCCGTTAGCGGGTCCCCGACCGGTACCAAGTTACCCGAGGAAAAGGGAGCCAACTCAGGAACCGAGGACAACCCCGGAGCCCAACCCTCAACCCTCAAGGCGCGCGACAAACAATCACCCTTGAGGCATACTTAGCCCGCCTGGCAGTCCCGTTGGACGTAGCGGACAGGGAGACACCGGAGGAAACGAAGCGTGGTGGTAGACGCGTAAGGCTGCGGCAAGAGCTGGGCAACCTACGGCACCTCTCGAGAGGCGTGATTTCTGACGAGGAGCGGGAGTTCTTCACGGCCCAGGCCAGGACACTCAAGAAGCAGATTAAGGAGGAGCGAAGAAGCAGGCTAGCGGTAGCAGCTAGATTCCGAGCACTACCGGCCAAACGAGTTCCAGAAGCTTTAAACAATTGTCAATCGCTAAAGGAAAATAAAGTTTTTGTTATAGTAAAACGAAAAATAAACAGGTTCTTCTTATTCCTAAAGGACAGTGCTTTTCCCCCTCTAGGTATCAAGGTTTGTGTAGAATGTGATGAAGTGCGATCACCACGCCAACACGGGCAGGGTGATTGCGTACATGTAACAGCGCTCTCGTCTTATCGCAGTTTTAAAATACCCCCCATTCGTTTAGCTCGACTTTATATAGAGTTTCTAGTTATTTAATCTATTCCTCGTATATTGGCAAATGCTCTCACGAGAACTACCTGGGATATTCAAGAAATTCTGAATACATGCAGGAGTAGGGGTTTCTTTGCAGCTTTGTTCACTATCTAGAACCCCTGATCTGGCACTTTGCGCCCATCAAGTGCTTTTTCCTTCTTTCTTTTATCCCAATCTCCACGCCATTCTTTTATTGATGTTTGATGGTGGAGCTATCCCCGCGTGCGCCTCGGACTAATCTCTCAGCGCTCCTTTCACCTTCTGCTCTTCTTCAGCCTTCTGGTCCTCTTTGGCCTTTAGCCAGCTCCTCCGTTAATGCCCCATGCGATCTAGGAGCTCCTCGAGTTCAAGGAGCCGTATATTCGGTGCTTTGTTTATTTTTGGCGAGCCACATGCAGTTTGTTTCCTTTTTAGAACATCTTCTACTTTTCGGATGTCACTGGGCGGCAATTGTACTTTGGGACCACTTTTTTGGTAGAGGTTATCAGCTTCCGTTTTCGAGTACGATACTTCCCCAACATTTTCGATGGTGGTGATGAGATCTCACAAAGGCGCTGTATATGACTGGTCACTCCTGTCTTTTCCTGCAATAATATATTTGTGGACTTTAGGATAGTTCTTTTTTTTCGGGATTTGGGACCCTTGCTTTGATCTCTTTGGTAGCGATTGCAGCAGTAACCATCAAATTCTCAATGTTTTTTATATTTTTATCTACCGCTTGAACATCTGGTGCGTCCTGCAGAGTTTCCCGTTTTTCCTTTTTAGAACGCTCTGGCGTTTGCATCATCGCGTGCGTAACCTTAAAAGCTGTCTGCTGGTCACTCATATTGAGTTTCCATCAATCAATTGATGGAATTACCCCAGACAACTTTTTTGAAAAAACTTGACTGAGTTTTGATACCGAGACTTCTTAAAGTTTAAAATCAAATCCTTTAACTATGACGTTCCAAGTTATGTGGAAGCTTGCTACCCTACGGAAGCCTTGTATACATGACGCGAAAAAGATGGGCACGATAGTGCGGGGGCTCTTCCCCGCCCACACCGTCCGTGTTGACGCGGTCTATGGTGAAACAGCAGTCGAGTGCCCACTCTTCACACAGCTGGAACTGAAGGAGGCAGTCCTCCCATTGAAAGCGAGGAAGGCTCCAGGTCCAGATGGTGTTCCAGCTGAGGTGCTACAGCTCGTCTATCACCATTGTCCTGACTTGCCGCTCAGCACGTTCAACGCTTGCCTACGGGACGGGGTTTGCCCGGTACGATGGAAGGTGGCGAGGCTCGTGCTGATCAGCAAAGGGAAGGGAAATCCCGGATCGCCGTCTGCATACCGCCCGTTATGCATGCTAGACACTGCTGGGAAAGTGGTAGAGAAACTCATCAAGGGAAGACTCACTGACATGATTCGTGCTGCTGGGGACCTACCTCCTCGGCAATACGGCTTTAGAGCAGGACATTCTGCCATTATTGCCATTGCAGAGGTGGAGAACGCTGTCCAAAAGGCAGAGGCATATAGTCGCACCAAGCAACGGATCGTCCTGTTGGTGACACTCGACGTCAGGAATGCCTTCAACTCGCTAGATGGGTGGATATTCTGGACACGCTGAAAAGCTCTTTTCAAGTTCCAGAATATCTAATGCTGTTCTTGAGGAACTACCTAAAGGACCGAAGCCTGCTCTTCGACACTACACAGGGCCGACAAAGGATGGAAATTACATCGGGTGTTGCCCAGGGATCTATCCTTGGTCCAGACCTGTGGAACGTGTCTTACGACGGGCTACTGAGACTTAAGATGCCAGATGAGTCGCGCTTGGTCAGCTATGCGGATGATAATGCGACTCTGGTCGCTGGACGCACCGTTAAACAAGCACAACTTAGGCTAGATACGCTAATGCGCCGAGTGAGGGACTGAGGGGCTCAGTTTAGCACTGGAGAAAACCAAAGTGGTCATCTTGACAAAAAAAAGAATCCCTAGATTAAGAATGATCACTATTGGAGACATACAAATCGAATCGGAGCCAGCGGTGAAGAGCCTGGGGCTACTGATAGACTCGAAGATGAGTTTCTCTGAGCAAATCGGGGCAACGGCTGAGAAGGCTGCTTCGGGAATATCGGCTCTGAGTCGACTTATGGCCAACTTAGGGGGACCCAGCCCATCAAGAAGACGCCTCTTGATGAGTGCTGTAGGGTCAGTGCTAATGTACGGAGCAGAGGTATGGGGCAACGCTCTCAGCAAGGAGGTATACCGAAAACGATTGGCACAGGTACAGAGAAGAGGAGCACTGAGAATCGCATCTTCGTATCCAACAGTCTCCGACTTGGCAGTGAGAGTGATTGCAGGCGTGATACCTGTTGCCCTTCTTGCTAGAGAGTGCCGTGCTATTTACCTGCGCCGAAACGAGGATGCGAGGGAGATGGTTGTCCACGAGGAGAGACAACGCTCGCTCAACGATTGGCAGCAGTCTTGGGGGAATTGCACGAAGGGAAGGTGGACTGCGCGCCTCATCCCGGATGTGAGACCGTGGCTAAATCGGAGGCATGGGGAGATTGACTTCTATCTGACCCAGTTTTTGAGCGGGCACGGGTGTTTTCAGTCTTACCTGCACAAGATCGGTAAGCCACGGTCTCGCGATTGTCGGTTTTGCCCAGGAGAGGAGGACAATGCCTGCCACACATTTTTTGTGTGTACAAAATGGAACAGGCTGCGAAGGGAACTCTACAGGGAGACGGTAGAGCCCACTTCGGATAATATAGTTGCGGTGATGCTCGAATCGGTTGACAAATGGAACCAGGTGGCACATTATGTTCTGGCAGTCCTAAAATATAAAAGGGACTCACAGCAGCCGGGGGCGCTGGGGCTGGGGGATTGATCTGTTGGCATTCCCTCTTCCCCTCCCCTCTCCCACTAGAAAAGGGACTCTTCAGCTTGAAGGCGCCCCACGGCGTAACAAAATGCGACCTGGCCCGAGGTAATGTGTTATCCGGTTCCACGCTGGGTTCTCAGGTTGACAGGGGATGTGTTTAGTTAGTAGTTCAGTCGCACACGGGAGTCCCACACTCTGTGTATAACTGGCATTCACCTCCCTACCACAAAAAAAAAAACAAAAGTAAAGGGAACACCCACTGACGCGATTCGTGCTGCTGGGGACCTATCTCCTCGGCAGTACGGCTTTAGAGCAGGACGTTCTACCATTGATGCGATTGCAGAGGTGGTGAACGCGGTCCAAAAAGCAGAGGCATATAGTCGCACCAAGCGACGAATCGTTCTGTTGGTGACACTTGACGTCAAGAATGCCTTCAACTCCGCTAGATGGGTGGATATTCTGGACACGCTGGAAAACTCTTTTCAAGTTCCAGAATATCTAATGCGGCTTTTGAGGAATTACCTGAAGGACCAACGCTTGCTCTACGATACGACACGGGGCCAATGAAGCACGGAAGTTACATCGAGTGTTGCCCAGGGATCTAACGACGGGCTACTGAGACTTAAGATGCCAGATGAGTCGCGCTTGGTCGGCTATGTGGATGATCATGCGACTCTGGTCGCTTGACGCACCGTTGAACAAGCGCAACTTAGGCTAGGTATACTAATGCGCCGAGTGAGGGACTGGATGACTGCTCACGGGCGGAGTTTAGCACTGGAGAAAACCAAAGTGATCATCTTGACAAAAAAGAGAATCCCTAGAGTATGGATGATCAATATTGGAGATACGCGAATCGAATCAAAGCCATCGGTGAAGTACCTGGGGCTACTGATCGACTTGAAGATGAGTTTCTCTGAGGAAATCAGGGCAACGGCTGATTAGACTGCTTCGGAAATATCGGCTCTGAGTCAACTTATGGCCAACGTAGGGGACCCAGTCCATCAAGAAGACGCCTCTTGGTGAGTGTTGTAGGGTCAGTGCTTTTATATGATGCAGAAATTGTAATGAATCATTCGACGCCGCTGGCGACCACTACTAACACACATTGCTGCTAGGTGGCTTGTCATTTCACGTGGTTGTGACGAGCGCACATCCCACGTCTATTTTGTCGTGGGATGTTAAGAGGAATTGACAGCCACATGGCAGTGAAGTGCGTTTGTAGTGGCCGCCACCCAAGAAGAGTCGGGTTGCACATGCTCGCGAAGAATCAGTTTACGAACCAACCGAAAAAGATCGTTTGCTGGATCAAAGAGCAGCCCGTGAAAATTCACCATCTGATATGCATCATGGGGTTAGCAATTCAGTTCTATTCAAAGGACCATTAAAGGATCGATTGGCAGTTGGCTCATCAACGATTATCAAACGACGAAGAGTAGCAGGTTTAACTAACTAACAAGCAACAAAAGCTTTAGTTTTGGCCAATTGGAATATCCGTTTGGAAGAACAACTCATGTTGAAGAAA
Source organism: Odontomyia ornata (assembly GCA_963969285.1). Lineage (NCBI taxonomy): Eukaryota > Metazoa > Arthropoda > Insecta > Diptera > Stratiomyidae > Odontomyia > Odontomyia ornata. The sequence goes on along the minus strand of OZ017738.1, from coordinate 272,664,473 downwards.
TTTAGAGCTGTATCACACCAACAACAACAGCAGCAGCAACAACAACAGCAGCAACATCAACAACAGCCTCCTCCACAACAGCAGCAACAACAAAATAATCCGGGAGATCCAACTCAAACAGTTCCCATTGCCTTCATACAAGCTTGCGACCCTAGAACAATAACGAGGGCATCAATTCAGTTGCAACACCTCCCTCCCAGGCGTGGATCACCATTCAGTTGTCTATTAAAAAGTTCTAATAAGAGGCAAAGCAAAGGTCAGTTTTAAAGCTAACACAAAGATTATTGCACCTGATCTGTTACGAGTGATACAGTTTATGCTTAGGAGAAATCGAATAATGAAGCAGAAAGTTGAGTTGAGCAAAAATGCCAAATTATCTTTAGTTCCAAGTATTTTGGAAAAATTGAAAATTATGACTCTTTAATTCACTCGTCAGCAATCGGCCTGTCGCACAAGTAACCAAAGGTCATATCATGAAAATTAGTGTGGATATATTTCTTTTATCCTGTATCAAGGCAGATGGGTTCAAAAAGGGTTAGCCATGTGTTTAGTTAAGAGTCTATCTTTTTACTGCAAATAGTCTGCTATTCAGGAGCGGTGCGGTATTTCGGAACCAGTATTTTTATCGTTAGTGATTGAACATCTCATAATATTTTAATAATTTTTCGTATTCGGTTATTTGTTGTTTATCGTTTTCTTCTTACTTTTCCATTGATTGCATGATCACGCATTTAGTCTTTAAGAGGGGAGCAAAAAAATGAAATGTCATTTTCCCACAACGTTCCAACTGTTAACAAGAAAAGTAGAAAAACGATTGAATTATTCGACAGTCCTCGTAACCTCATAAAGAGGGATTTATTTAGGCAAGAGTTTGAAATTTGTACTGACAATGAATTTTGTTTACAAACTTCTTAACATTATTACTGTAACGGTCGAAACTGTCTAAGAGAGTTCATAACGAAACACAATTAACAAAACAAAAAAAAAATATTTTATAGCACAAACATATAATTTCATATCTGACGGAGTGAAATTTTATTTACAATGTTTTCCAAGTCGACTAATTTTACTTTTCAACACATGTTTAGTGATTTCCTTTCTTAATCAACCATTATGTGTTAAAGCACTCGTTTTGTTAGTTTCTAAAAGAAGAAGAAAAAAAAACTTCGCCAAAGCGCACAAGGTGAAGTTGATTGCAGCTTGAGTCGTTTATGGTTTTACTTCGCGATTAAGCATTTCCTGCATAGGCGTGCATATTAAAACTAATCGAAGATATTTATTAAAAGCCGCCGACATAGCGGTCTAGAATTAAATTATGTTCGGGTTGTTGCAACGAGTTAGGACGTGGTTTGAAGGAATTGTCGGTGTTAAAAATTTGTTATACTCATATGCCAGAATCCAATATTGTATAAAAAGCACGCTTTATACTTTTTAGTGCTTTTCAGCATATTCCATTTTATTTCTAAATGTTTGCTGCATGAAAATTTTTATCTACTTTGTTGAGTGCGCCGAAAACAAAAATATTGTCTTAAAGTGCCTTAAAACGACACCCAAAAACAAAAAAAAGAAAACAAACCTATTGGCAAAGTGAAGCTTCAATGAGCCTTAGTATCTTGAAATGATTGTGTAATAGCTCACCTTAACAAAAAAAAAATAGAAACCATACGCATAAATTCATTTATCTTACTGTACTCTGCAGGTAAGGTAAATAAAAAGACTAATCGCAGATTTTCTATTATTTTTCATTTGTTATTCGCTTAGTTGGTTGTAAACATATAATAAAATATAAACATGTTTATATGAAAATTATCGCTATAAAAGTTCCACATTATGTAGTTTTATATGGTTCTACATTGCGATGTACATTAGATTTACATATAATCCTCTATTCGATTGCGACTGAAGTGGTGTTCACACTAGAATGAAAAAAAAAATAAAAAAATCCATACATGCAATTATTTTATCAAAAATACAAATGAGAGAATATTTAAGACAACAACAATAAAATTGAAACAAAAGATCAGGACGTAAACATTGTGTAAATAAGTAAATAATTCTTGTTGTCTTTTTTTTGTATCTAAGTCAGAACTGTAAATCATCTAAATAATAATCATATCTTATGCAAATATAACAAAACTAATATGAATTGCTAACTCAAAACACGATTTTCCTTTCCAGTGGTCCTTTCTTTCAGCGGGAAATAGAGTGCATGGTAAGTATGCCGTCGCGAGGGTAGGGTTTGAGAAAATCTGCTGCGGTCGGTTTCGCGTCGCGTGCGGTACGCGGTACCTTAGTTGATTTTGGTTTTTCTTGAGCGTAGTTTTTTTCGGATTTACGTTATTGTAGTACATTTTTCGGTACCGCACCGGGAATTCGGGAACGCGAAGTAAAGATTAGATCTTTGTCCTTTGACTGGTTGTATGAAGAAATACGGAGTAACGTAAAGTAGGTTTCCTCTCCGTACGGTTTTGTTTTGGTGACGCGTTTGAAAACGGGCATGTATTGGTGGCTGAAGATTGTAAATGAGCGTAATCCATTTGGAGACCCGCGACCGAAATCCTCTCCGATCTAGCTGGCCGACAAGCAGCCACCGCAAAAATGGATTACGGTGCACGGATTGGTTGACCGGTTGGTACCATCCGTTGGCACTACTCAGACTTAACGTCTAGAACCGATGAGAGGTCGGTTCCTCGTCCGGACTTAGACATTTAAAATCATAACAAATGGCGCCCAACGTGGGGCCCAAAAACATCCTAAGGGGATAAAAAATTCGCGTCTTTTGACGAGTTGGTCCTTTACGGAGGATGTAAGGTACCTTGGTACTTGAGCCTCACAAACAGGAGCAGTGGAGTTGTGTGATACACACTTGCAGTCGCTTCACGTGAGTTGTAGCTTCCGCTCTCCTTTGTTTGATTTTTGTTTTGCGACAGAATCCTTCCGACGTGTTGTCGCAGGTTAACCCCTGTAAGGACCCTCTATTTTCTTGATGGAACTGTCAGCCAGATGGTATTTCTCCTGTCGGCCTGGACTCTCAAGAAAATATAAGGCTACCTTGCCTTTATGTCGCGGAAGGATTCTACTTATTTCGTATGCGTGATGGACGAGTGGTATCCGTTCAACGTTCGGTGGCGTATGCTGGAGTCGCGGAGCCCGGAAAGCTTCCACGCGTCGGGAATTTTGACCGCGTACTAAGCTGTTACGGTAGCTCTACTACTTGTCTCGTCGAGTCATTTAACGTAGGTTAGAGACGATCTTTTATAATGTATGTGGGTATGGGGACCGAAAGCACCCTTTTTTGGCAGACTACCACGCACTCTCATTTTCCTTTGGAGGAGTCGACTACTGGAAAAGAAAGTGTGTACTAAAAACATTTTTTTTTTCTTCCCATTCTACTTACATAGCTCGCCACTCTCGGCCACTAATTTATTTCTAAGCTAGTTCATATATATATTAGGTTAGTTGTAGGAGTAATTTACATTTCTTTCTTATTTTTTAGTAATACCCATTGTCAACACACATATTAAACATCAACATGGCGGCAAAGCGGACCCCAGACAAGCGTAGCACCAACGTTGGACCAAAACGGTCCAACCAGCTAACTGCGGGATCTGCTTTGAAGACGTAGTGGAGGGTGTACACAGCGTGCGATTGGAGTGCGGACACCTGTTCCATCGTGCCTGCGTTCAACAGCTACTACTGACATCAGAGCTTTGCCCACTATACCGGCGACCCATAGAGCGGACCGCCGTAGACGTCCCCCTCGGAACGCCCGTCCCGACGCGTGGAGCAGTGGCGAAAGGGGTCCCAGAGGCCGAACCGCCCCAATCACTGATGGACTTGCAAAGAGCCGTGGGCGGTGAAGTTCCTGCTGCAGTTGTCGCGACCGAGGTTACCCCCGTGCCTTCCCCCCACTCCATTGACACCCTCGTGGCGTTAATGCGAGACATGCCTGAGAGGATTGGCAACTTGGAGGGAAGGCTTCAGAACCTCCCGATGAGCCAACCTCCCAGCCGCGTGAGAGCTCCACTTGACTGGGAGCCCAATCCCAGTATTGCTATGCCCCACTCTCGACCAGCTGATCAATGGACCCTACCTCCAAGGAACTCGGGAATGGACCCCAGAGCTCCCGAGTATCGACCACGACACAGCACTGCACCTCCGTCGATACCTCCAGTCCCCGAGGCAGTCCCTTACCGCAGGTCAATTGTAGATGCGATTCGCCCCAGGAACGCATTGACACCTTTCCGAGACCCGACGCCTCGTGTCATGGAGAGTTGGCGTCTGAACTTCACGGGTTTCAACGCTATGATATCAGCGGACCAGTTCCTTTTCAGAATTCAGGCGTAAGTATCCAGCACCCTGGGAGGTGATTTCTCGGCCTTCCTCCGGCATGCACATCTTTTGTTCAGCGGAGATGCTGCCGACTGGTACTGGAGTTTTAAGGAGTCGACGCCACGTCCCACTTGGGATTCTTTCAGTGCAGCCTTCCGCAATCGATTTGATGACGGCTTCACTGAGAGAGAACTAAGGGAACAGATAAAGAAACGGAAACGAGGCACGAACGAACCAGTACTACACAAGTATAGTGAGATTGAGCACTTGCTTGCGGACAACCATGCCCGAGGACGAACTGGTATAAATTATCAAGGAAAATATGCGTTGGGAGCTTCAGAACAGCCTTCTGCATTTTCCCATCAACACCATACAGGGATTGCGCCTCCATGCCCGTAGGCAAGAACAACTGGATGAGCGGCGAGGTACCTTCCGTCCACAACCTCGCATAATGGGACCAAATCCCCGAAATCATCACACCGCGGAGTTGATGGCAGCGGACCACCTACTTGCTGACCCAGTACCAGTACCGAGGAGCGGAGCACCACAGGAGCTTGAGGACCCAGCGTTGATTGATCGACCATTCCGTGAAGCAATTACAAGCCCGACGGTCTGTTGGAACTGCCGACAAACGGGGCATCGGTTCTATGCATGTCCAGCGGAACCGACGCTCTTCTGTTACCGATGCGGGAAGGCCGACACGTACGCACCTGATTGCGCAAATTGCAAACTGCGAAAAAACTTGCCAGTGAGTGCCGCGACCACCCGTCGGCACTCCTAAAACCCGGACGAACCAAGGCTGATCCCATCACTAGCTATGACCAAGCCCCAGACATGACTCCAATTCTGCCGACTCGCACCGCCAAACATAGTTCTCCCGAAGTTCCACAACCGACGCCATCCTTTGTCGAGGCGGACGCGCAGGGAAGTGATATTGAGGTGAAAGTTCCGTGGCATGTCAAACCCTTCCACGTCAGACTGCGGAATTATTTGGCTACTCGACAGCGCATCTTCCATGAGGAGTTGGCTACAACTGTCCCGCCGCGAAGAAAGCGAGCCACGCGTCGGATGCGGAGCTTCTGGAGAAGGGTCAGGCAGTCGAGAAAGGTGCTGAGGGACATACACTTAGACGAATTATTGAGGGATGACGTTCAACCATATGCGTCAGTACACCTCCTGCAAAAACGATTGTCAGGTTTAGTCGATACGGGAGCCAGTGTGAATTGCATATCAGCCAATTTCGCAGGAGAGGTACTGGCAATGCACGCGGACCAAATCCACCATTTTACCAACTGGTTAAGCACGGCGGACGGAACTCGTCACTCTGTAGTGGGAAAAGTTACGACGGATGTCACCTTTAAAGGAGTAACTAAACCTGTGGAATTTTACATCATACCTCAATTAACCCAGAATCTTTATCTAGGGGTGGATTTCGTTCGAACATTCAACTTGACCCCGGCACTGTTTTCCGGCACGACCCTGGAGTCTGTCACCACTTTTCCTGACCAAACTCAAACCACTCACTTATTACGACATACACTGGATGTGAATCAACAACTGCGACTTGACTCGGCTATATCGGCTTTTCCATCGCATGAGAAGGAAGTTCTCGGGCGGACGGCACTGGTGTTACACACAATAGATGTGGAGGATGCTAAACCCATAAAACAGAGACATTTTGCCATATCTCCAGCGAAGGAAAAGTTGTTATATGCCGAAGTTGATCGAATGCTAGCATTAGGCGTGATTGAAGAATCGCAGAGCGCGTGGGCTTCCCCGGTCACCTTAGTTGTCAAGCCGAACAGGGTCCGGCTATGCTTAGATGCCAGACGCTTGAACGCCATCAGTGTCAAGGACGCATACCCTCTGCCGTTGATTGAAGGCATTTTGAGTCGGTTACCTAAAGCGCACTTCATCACGAGCTTAGACCTCAAGGACACCTTCTGGCAAATTCCTTTAGACCCTGGCTCAAAGGAGAAAACAGCCTTCACAGTCCCAGGTCGGCCCCTGTATCAATTCGTGACTATGCCCTTCGGATTGTACAATGCCCCTCAAACAATGACGTGCCTTATGGATAAGGTGATACCACCACATTTACGGCACCAAGTTTTCGTTTACTTGGACGATCTGCTGCTTATAACCAAAACCTATAACGAGCACATCGACCTGCTTCAGGAGGTGGCTCTACACATCCGGAGGGCAGGGTTAACCATCAACAAACAGAAGGGTCAGTTCGTGATGACGGAGGTGAAGTATTTAGGTCACATCATTGGGCATGGCAATATCAAAACCGATCCGGACAAGACTCAAGCGATTGACGTTTTTCCATTACCCAAGACCACCAAGCAGTTACGCCAATTTCTAGGCTTATGCGGATGGTACCAGCGTTTCGTACGTGACTATGCCACCATTACCACTCCTTTGACCGACATGCTGCGTAAGGGACGTAAGTTCGTCTGGGAAGGGCCCAGCTTGCGAGCCTTTGAAGAGCTAAAGAAGAGTCTGACTACTGCCCCCGTACTGCACAGCCCGAATTTTGACAAACCGTTCTCAATCCATTGTGACGCGAGTCAACATGGGGTGGGAGCAGTCTTAGTCCAGGTTGCGCAAGACGGCGAGGAGAGGCCTATAGCCTTCATGTCCCACAAGCTGAACCAGGCCCAGCGGAACTACACGGTCTCGGAGCAGGAATGCCTGGCAGCTGTGCTGGCAGTGAAACGTTTTCAAGCATATGTAGAAGGACATCCTTTTGAAATCGTCACTGATCATGCGTCACTGAAATGGCTGATGAGCCAAACTGATCTCCACGGCCGCTTGGCCAGATGGGCCTTGAAATTACAGGTGTTTGACTTCACGATAAGACACCGCAAAGGAAGTCAGCACGTGGTACCGGACACACTATCAAGGATGTTCGCCCCTGAAGGAGCCAAGTTGGCCCAGGAGGACGACAGCCCCCTAAGGATCGACTTGGACCATCCCGCCTTCAAGTCAGCATGTTATATCCAGCTGATGCATACGATTCAGAACCAGTTGCCACAGCTGCCAGAAGTACGGGTGACGGAGGGATTTATATACAAGCGGATGAGACACGCCTCCGGAGACCCCATTCAAGAAGAGGAACAGTGGAAGCTATGGGTGCCCGAAGAACTGACCTTCAAATTGATTAAGCGGGCTCATAACCACCCATTGAGTGCACACGGTGGTTATGGTCGTACGCTTCGGCCACTGAAGACTTACTTCTTTTGGCCTAAGATGGCGCAGCAAGTGAAAAAGAACGTAGCCGCTTGTGAGCTGTGCAAATGCACTAAAGCGCCCAATTCTGTTCTTCGGCCCCCGATGGGAAAATTCGAACCACCGGAGCGGGTGTTCCAGCGCCTGTATATAGATCTCATCGGTCCATACCCTCGCCCGACTTCAGGATACACGAGAGCTGTCGTGGTCCTGGACCACTTGTCCAAATTTCCGATTGTGGAACCTCTTCGAAAACTGCACACTGGCCCCATAGTCAGTTTTCTGGAAAATCGTGTTTTCCATATGTTTGGAGTACCGGAGAAGCTGGTCTCCGACAACGGAGCTCAGTTCATCTCGTCTAGATTTCGGGAATTAATGAAAAAGTATGGCATTACGCATCAGCGGACTGCCGTTTATTCTCCGCAAGCCAATGCGTCCGAGCGGTTGAACCGCACCCTCATAGCCGCCATTCGGGCCTACGTCCAACCGGATCAGAAGGATTGGGACCGCAGGATTTCCGCCATCACCTGTGCCCTGCGTCCGTCTTATCACTCCACCACAGGCAGCTCCCCATACTTTGCCGTGTTCGGCCAGCATATGATTTGCCACGGAAACTCGTACCGGCTATTGCGGCAGTTGAGAGGTTTGGAGGACCCAATAGTGGTGCTGGAGCCACACGAGAAACTCCAAATTCTACGAGAAAAAATCCGGGAGAGGATTGAAGACAATACACAGGTGGGGGAGGAGCGGTACAATCTGCGATCCCATCCTTCTGGCTTCAAGGCAGGCGACGAAATCTACCGACGGAATTTTAGACAAAGTGAAGCGGGTCGGCACTACTCTGCCAAGCTAGACGAGAAGTTCGTGAAGTGTCGAGTCTTACAAGTTTTAAGTCCCACGCGGGACCTCATTGCGGACATGTCTGGAAAGGAGCTGGGTGTCTACCATGCCAAAGACCTACGATGCTGAGAGAAAAAGAAAAAGAAAAAAAGGGGAAAGAAAAAAGCCTGGTAGGCATCGTGGACACTGCCCTGTAATGAATCATGCGACGCCGCTGGCGACCACTACTAACACACATTGCTGCTAGGTGGCTTGTCATTTCACGTGGTTGTGACGAGCGCACATCCCACGTCTATTTTGTTGTGGGATGTCAAGAGGAATTGATAGCCACATGGCAGTGAAGTGCATTCGTAGTGGCCGACACCCAAGAAGAGTCGGGTTGCACATGCTCGCGAAGAATCAGTTTACGAACCAACCGAAAAGGATCATTTGCTGGATCAAAGAGCAGCCCGTAAAAATTCACCATCTGATATGCATCATGGGGTTAGCGATTCAGTTCTATTTAAAGAGCCATTAGAGGATCGATTGGCAGTTGGCTCATCAACGATTATCAGACGACGAAGACTAGCAGATTTATCTAGCTAACAAGCAACAAAAGCTTTAATTTTGGCCAATTGGAATATCCGTTTGGAAGAACAACTCATGTTGAAGAAATTTAGAGCTGTATCACACCAACAACAACAGCAGCAGCAACAACAACAGCAGCAACATCAACAACAGCCTCCTCCACAACAGCAGCAACAACAAAAAAATCCGGGAGATCCAACTCAAACAGTTCCCATTGCCTTCATACAAGCTGGCGACCCTAGAACAATAACGAGGGCATCAATTCAGTTGCAACACCTCCCCCCTGGTGTGGATCACCATTCAGTTGTCTATTAAAAAGTCCTAATAAGAGGCAAAGCAAAGGTCAGTTTTAAAGCTAACACAAAGATTATTGCACCTGATCTGCTACGATTGATACAGTTTATGCTTAGGAGAAATCGAATAATGAAGCAGAAAGTTGAGTTGAGCAAAAATGCCAAATTATCTTTAGTTCCAAGTATTTTGGAAAAATTGAAAATTATGACTCTTTAATTCACTCGTCAGCAATCGGCCTGTGGTCGCACAAGTAACCAAAGGTCATATCATGAAAATTAGTGTGGATATATTTCTTTTATCCTGTATCAAGGCAGATGGGTTCAAAAAGGGTTAGCCATGTGTTTAGTTAAGAGTCTATCTTTTTACTGCAAATAGTCTGCTATTCAGGAGCGGTGCGGTGTTTCGGAACCAGTATTTTTATCGTTAGTGATTAAACATCTCATAATATTTTAATAATTTTTCGTATTCGGTTATTTGTTGTTTATCGATTTCTTCTTACTTTTCCATTGATTGCATGATCAAGGATTTAGTCTTCAAGTGGGGAGCAAAAAAATGAAATGTCATTTTCCCGCAACGTTCCAACTGTTAACAAGAAAAGTAGAAAAACGATTGAATTATTCGACAGTCCTAGTAATCTCATAAAGAGGGATTTATTTAGGCAAGAGTTTGAAATTTGTACTGACAATGAATTATGTTTACAAACTTCTTAACATTATTACTGTAACGGTCGAAACTGTCTTAGAGAGTTTATAACGAAACACAATTAACAAAACAAAAAAAAAAAATATTTTATAGCACAAACACATAATTTCATATCTGACGGAGTGAAATTTTATTTACAATGTTTTTCAAGTCGACAAAGTCGACTAATTTTACTTTTACACACATGTTTAGTGATTTCCTTTCTTAATCAACCATTATGTTGTAATGAATCATGCGACGCCGCTGGTGACCGCTACCAACACACTTTGCTGCTGTGTGGCTTGTCATTTTACGTTGGTTGCGACCAGTGCACATCCCACGTCTATTTTGTCGTGGGATGCCAACAGAATTTGACAGCCACATGGAATTGAAGTGTGGAGGTAGTGGCCACCACCCACGAGGTAGTCCCGGAGTGTGAAAAGTGAAACGGAAAGTGCAAGACCTGATTCCACGGCGATTATAGTGCATGGTGGCGATGTCGTAACGTCGATAAGAAATTGCGATATGGAGGAGAAACGACGCGAACGAAGTTTTCAGTGCAAACAATGTGGAAAAACATTCAAACGCCCAAGTACATTATCAACTCACTTAATTATACATAGTGATACACGGCCATATCCTTGTCAATATTGCGGAAAGCGTTTCCATCAAAAGTCGGATTGCAGGAATTGGGAAAAAGAAGAAGAATACGAGTACGAGCCAACCGAAAAGGTATGTAAGGTAACCGAAAAAGTAGCATTTTAAATACGACTCCATTAGTGAGTTTTCGTTTCACCGCTCTAATAGTCTGTTTTTCCGGATTCCTCCTGCTATTTAGGAACAGACTATATGCGCAACAAATGGTGCCGTTTATTATGCCGCTACTCCACCGGCTCCGATAAGCAACATACCTAGGGATCAGTTAGCAGCAGTTTACCCACCAGCAGTTGTGCCAACAATATACACACCTTCAATGCCGTACCAGCCGTTTTAGCAGCACTACAGTGTGCAAATGAATGTTCCCACCATTTGGCCTCAGAACTACCAAGGTAATTAGATTTGCTTGTATAGATGATACGACAGTTAAATTGGAAACGTGGGATACGGCCGGACAAGACAGGTATCACAGTTTAGCGCTAATGTTTTATAGAGGAGCGCAGGCCGCAACATGGATTTGTAAAGATTACCAGATTAACATTTGAACGACCCCCTGAACGATTACACAATGGCGATGTCGAAGCATTATTTTCTTTAATGGAGTATGAATTTAATAGATCAATGTGGAATTATCCATTTCGAATAACGTACCGATTATTACTACGTGAAAAAGAACTGCACTTTCGTATCGGTGTTTACAACCCTGTTTCTCTAAGCTGCTGGAACGACTTGTGCACAACAGGCTTCTTGAGTCCCTGAGTTCATTTGTCACACCACAGCAACATGGATTCTTAAAGGGTCGTTCAACTTCTACGAACTTGGCTGAGTTCGAAGACTATATTGCTAGAGCTTTAGACAAACAGCTTCAAGTAGATGCAATATTCACGGACTTCTCGAAAGCTTTTGACTCCGTGAACCATGTTCTGCTCTGTCAAAAGTTAGCTTTGCTTGGCATATCCGGTTCCCTTCATTCTTGGATTTCATCATATTTATCCTCCCGTTCATGTCGTGTCAATCTCTATGGCACATTTTCCTTTCCATTCAATCCTACATCTGGTGTCCCTCAAGGGTCAATCCTTGGACCTCTTCTTTTCCTACTGTTTATCAATGATCTTCCTTCTGTAATTTCCTCTTCTTGTCTCCTGTATGCTGATGATTTCAAGGTATTCCGGACAATTAGATCCCTTGAAGATTGTCAGCAACTCCAAACTGATCTTGTTAACCTTTATAACTGGTGTAATGTAAACTCCCTTCGTATTAATGTTTCCAAATGTTTTAAAATGACTTTTACTTTGAAAATTGTCCCTTTAATTTTTAATTACTCCTTATGTGATGTTGTTCTCTCCTCTGCAGACTCATGTAAAGATCTTGGTGTTATATTTGACCCCAAGCTTAAATTTGATGTCCACATTTTTAGCCTAATTACCAAGGCATCAAAAGTTTCGGGTTTTCTTATGCGGCATTTGCATAAGTTTGTAAATATTGCTACCGCTGTTCGCTTGTTCACGTGTCTTGTCCGCCCGCTCCTTGAGTACTGCTCAGTGGTGTGGTCTCCAAGACATTTATATCTTATGAACTCAATAGAAGCTGTTCAGCGTAAGTTTACCCGTATTGTGTTTTTCAAATTTAACGTAGCTTATGAGCCTTATGAGCGTCGTCTATCCACACTTCGTCTCCCTTCTCTGTCGTCCCGTAGAACCTTCTTAGATCAATGTTTCCTTTATAAGTTGTACCACCAACAGATTGCCTCCACCCTAAGCGCAGACTTGCAATACAGACTGTATGCACGGCCTAGTCGGTCTAATCACATTTTCGAGGTTCCGTACGCCCGAACAGATTTATATTTTAACTCAATTATGCCACGAATCATCAGAATGCATAACAGCCTCGAGCTTGGCTCTCTATCCACGTCCTACTTTGTTTTTAAAATTAAATTAAAGATGTTACTTTTTGCGAATAGTGATTAATGTTCCTTAGCACTAAATTTTACAAACTTTGTTCTTGACTCTATCTTCATTTCTTTCATGTTTTAGATTAATTCTTTTCTGCTTGATTTGTTGTATTGATTTGTCTTACTCTGAATTTTATTTAACTATATTTAATTGTCTAAGTCTATTTTGTAATTGGATTTCTGTCTGTTAAGTAGACTTGAATAAATAAATAAATAAATAAAATAAATAAATAAATAAATAAGGACTTAACCTTTTCATTCAATTTACTCCTACATACCTACCTGAAGGTTCCCGATGTGCGCCGATGCCAAATAACAGGTTTACACGGTTGTACATTTATTGATAAGACTAGAGATGGTGCTACCTACCAAGAAGGTCGTGAAGTTGTTACAATAGGCGAATGGACAGATATACTATATCAACATACACCACCAGAACAACTTATTGCGAATGTTGTCTCCGGACGGGAGAGGAGGCTGCAAAAATACAATTTCCTCGACACAGTCATTTGGAATCCTTGGATAGACCAAGCCCGAAAGATAGCAGATTTTGGAGACGATGAATATCCAAATATGTTAGGCGTTGATTCTGGACATATTTTAACTCCAGTTATTCTGCTGCCTGAAACTGCCTTTGAACTAGCTAAACCATACAGATTATTATCGAAGGTAACGTCAGTAGGAAATCAAAACGGAGTCACTAACCATCGAGGAAAAGGGGCATTCAACCGAGCTAAAACGGATTAATTATAGATTTTGCAGGTTGTTGATTTCTACGGTTCAACTTGGTACTGCAAACTGTCCGTATTCTTAAATCGTAAAACTCAACTATCTTTAAACTGAACTTGACTAGCTCATTAACTCGCTCCCATTTCGGCTGACTCCTGATGGAAATCAACTATGACATTGTCAGCATACATGAATCAGAATACGTTTTTTTTATAACTTTTGAATATACCTAAGGGGAAAGCTGATTAATTAAATGCATGTTATAGTTTAATCCCTCTACATGTTCTGGTGCTGGAATTTAATCATCGAGAGTTGAAATAATAGTCTTTTCATTATTTAGAAAGCAAATGGAAGCAATATTCCTTGAGAATACAATATGTGGTTAATAGATAGATAAATGATCAGTTAAAACAAAGAGAAAATGAAAACTAGAAAAAATTGAGGATAATAGGGTTTTAGTGGTACTAAAGAGCAGATAGTTAATTTCGATTGAACTGTACAGTCAATATAAATTTAACGAGGTCTTAGGACAAAGAAAATGGTAGTGAATCAGAACTCTCACGTAAATTTTGAAAGGAAAAATTAGCCTCCCTAATACTACACACCGCTAAAACGAAAGAAGAAAAAACTAAAGCAACCCCGAATGTAGATCGCATATTCTATTAATATAATTGCAATTGGCGAGAAAATTTAGGTTTGATTGTGTTATAATTAGTCACAGGTTTTTTGTGCCCGTTGAAGTTTTTAAAAGGGAAATTCTAGATAATTCATTGTAGTGTAAATACGTCATGAAAAACTATTTAATATAAGAAATGCCCTGTTTTGAATATTTGTAAATGTTTTAGAATACAACCTGCGTTGTATTCTTCCAATCGGCACCTTTGAATAGTTTACAAAATTCTGTTCATGCATTTGCTTAGATAATTTGTATATATTATTTTGTATTGCCTATTCATAAAGTAGATTAAAAAAATTATGAACTGCACGTCTGAGAATGAGAACTGTATTAGCCCAGCACAAGTGTAATATCATCATGTTTGAATGCGAGGAATTAATCTTGAAAAGATCTCTTTCGATAAAATTTTAATACCATAGAAAGGGTTCTACCAAATCAACTGCAAAACTTAAGTGAGCTAATTGAGGCTTTCATTTTATAAAACAAGGGAAAAAAATCCCTACCATTCCTGCTGTATAAATATATTTTTTGGAAACTATTATCTTTCTATTCCTCTCTCTATCAATCAATTTAATAGTGGAATGCACCCATTTCAATGATATTTTTTTATTTCGGAATTAGCTTAATACTTCACATCAACATGAATATCCCCACCAGTAATAAATTCAATAGCGTGTTTTTTCAAAAATTGTATATTTCTTTATTGTTAGCCGATAATTTTGATAGAGTGAAAGAAACCAATTTCCTTTTGTTTCAAAAACACAACAAAAAGAACACGTTAATTAAAACTGCAATTTAAGAATAAGAAACTTTTAGTATAATTATTACAAAAGAAAAGAGAACAAGAATGAACGATTTAGATTTACTTGATAATATTCAACAATTATTTTTATTATTAAATCACATTAAATTTTATGGTTTTCTTCCGTGATTACTATGAAAATTATGAACTGAAGAAAATATTAAAACTTGAATAGAATTATTATAAAAAACTTAAAAGTTAAATCAGAGAATAAAATAAACTATGTATTGCTAACCTTTTTTTTGTTTTTGTGGTAGGGAGGTGAAACTTTTACGCCCGCCAAGTCTTGCAGTGTGGGACTCCCGTGGAGGATACCCTTGGACTACCCACTAAACACCTCCCCTGTCAATCTGAGAACCTAGCCTGGAACCGTTTGACACATTACTTCGGGCCAGGTCTCGTTTTGTTACGCCGTGGGGCGCCTTCAAGCTGGGGAGTCCCTTTCCTAGCGGGAGGGGAGAGGGGAAGGGGAAATGCCAGAAGAGTGATCCCCCAGCCCCAGCGCCTCCGGCTGCTGTGAGTCCCTTTTATATTTCAGGACTGCCCGAGCATAATGTGCCACCTGGTTCCATTTGTCAACCGATTCGAGCATCACCGCAACTATATTATCCGGGGTGAGCTCTCCCGTCTCCCTGTAGAGCTCCCTTCGCAGCTTGACCCATTTTGTACACGCAAAAAATGTGTGACAGGTATTGTCCTCCTCTCCTGGGCAAAACCGACAATCGGAAGACCGTGACTTACCGATCCTGTGCAGGTAAGACTGAAAACACCCGTGCCCGCTCAAAAGCTGGATCAGATAGAAGTCAGTCTCACCATGCCTTCGCTTTAGCCATGGTCTCACATCCGGGATGAGGCGCGCAGTCCACCTTCCCTTCGTGCAATTCCCCCAAGACTGCTGCCAATCGTTGAGCGAGCGTTGTCTCTCCTCGCGGACAACCATCTCCCTCGCATCCTCGTTTCGGCGCAGGTAAATAGCGCGGCGCTCTCTAGCAAGGAGGGCGACAGGTATCACGCCTGCAATCACTCTCACCGCCGAGTCGGAGACTGTTGGATACGAAGATGCAATTCTCAGTGCTCCTCTTCTCTGTACCTGTGCCAATCGTTTTCGGTATACCTCCTTGCTGAGAGCGTTGCCCCATACCTCTGCTCCGTACATTAGCACTGACCCTACAGCACTCATCAAGAGGCGTCTTCTTGATGGGCTGGGTCACCCTACGATGGCCATAAGTCGACTCAGGGCCGATATTCCCGAAGCAGCCTTCTCAGCCGTTGCCCTGATTTGCTCAGAGAAACTCATCTTCGAGTCGATCAGTAGCCCCAGGTACTTCACCGCTGGCTTCGATTCGATTTGTATACCTCCAATACTGATTATCCTTACTCTAGGGATTCCTTTTTTTGTCAAGATGACCACTTCGGTTTTCTCCAGTGCTAAACTGAGCCCGCGAGCAGTCATCCAGTCCCTCACTCGGCGCATTAGCATACCTAGCCTAAGTTGCGCTTGTTCAACGGTGCGTCCAGCGACCAGAGCCGCAACATCATCCGCATAGCCGACCAAGCGCGACTCATCTGGCATCTCAAGTCTCAGTAGCCCGTCGTAAGATACGTTCCACAGGTCCGGACCAAGGGTAGATCCCTGGGCAACACCCGATGTAATTTCCATCCTTCGTTGGCACTGTGTCGTGTCGTAGAGCAGGCTTCGGTCCTTTAGGTAGTTCCTCAAAAGCCGCATTAGATATTCTGGAACTTGAAAAGAGTTTTCCACCGTGTCCAGAATATCCACCCATCTAGCGGAGTTGAAGGCATTCCTGACGTCGAGTGTCACCAACAGGACGATCCGTCGCTTGGTGCGACTATATGCCTCTGCCTTTTGGACCGCGTTCACCACCTCTGCAATCGCATCAATGGTAGAACGTCCTGCTCTAAAGCCGTACTGCCGAGGAGATAGGTCCCCAGCAGCACGAATTGCGTCAGTGAGTCTTCCCTTGATGAGTTTCTCTAGCATCTTCCCAGCCGTGTCTAGCATGCATAACGGGCGGTATGCAGACGGCGATTCGGGATTTCCATTCCCCTTGCTGATCAGTACGAGCCTCGCCACCTACCATCGTACCGGGAAAACCCCGTCCCGTAGGCAAGCGTTGAATGTGCTGAGCAGCAAGTCAGGACAATGGTGATAGACGAGCCGCAACACCTCAGCTGGAACACCATCTGGACCTGGAGCCTTCCTCGCTTTCAAGGAGAGGACTGCCTCCTCCAGTTCCAGCAGTGTGAAGAGTGGGCACTCTACTGCTGTTTCACCATGGACAGCGTCAACACGGACGGGATGGGCGGGGAAGAGTCCCCGCACTATCGCGTCCATCTTTTCCGCGTCATGTATACAAGGCTTCCGTAGGGCACCAAGTTTCCCCATGACCAGCTTGTAGCCAAAGCCCCACGGATCCTTGTTCACATTGTCCACGAGGTCTTGCCAGCAGCGAGCCTTGCTACTGTTGATCAGTTTGCGAAGGCATTTCCTTGCTGACTTATATGCTGCCACCTGGTTGCATGCCTCGTCACGGTTCCGCGCCCGTTGAACCTCACGCCGAAGCTTGTGACACTCCCTCCGCTTTTCAGCGATTTCAGTAGACCACCACAACACTGGGGGCTTGCCGTGCCGGGGTCTTCGGCGGGGCATAGAAGCGCAGCAAGCAGTCGTGATTATGCTCATGGTAGAGTTCGCCACGTCTTGAGCTGCCAGTTCTTCCGGCCCCTCCGGAGCTCCCTGCAGCGGCTCACCTGCTGTGAGAACCTTGACGAACCTCTCGACGTTCATTCTTCCAATGTTCCATCCAGATGTAGAAGGCCGAGAGCACGGACGTCGGGAGATAGCAACACTTATCTCAAGCAGAATGCACTGGTGATCACTGGCTGAGTAGTCCTCTAATACTTTCCAGTTGTGTATCCTCCGTACTAAGGACTCCGAGGCGAATGTCACGTCCGGTATGGTTCCCTCACAGCCAATACGGCGGAAAGTCGGCGTATTTCCGGAGTTTAGTACGACGAGGGCCGTCCTGGCCGCCATTTCCAGGATTCGTTTTCCCCGCGGATCCGTCCGAGCCATGCCCCATTCGATTGCTTTAGCATTGAAGTCGCCCCCAACGAGCACTTTACCCTTTGCGTTCGAGACAGCGCCCTCCAGAACATTAAGCTTGGCTTGGAAAGATGATATCGGCTCGTTAGGCGTTAGGTAGACACTAAAGAAGGTGATCCCTGAGCACCGAACCCACACGAAACCATCCCCCCGTCCACAACTCTCCGGTTGAAAGTCACTGTTCCGAACCCAAATAGGGGCAGTACCAGTTTCATCAGAGTACCATAATGCAGGACTTTTATTATGGTGTTGCTCACTCAACAGCAGGAAGTCGGCTTCTCTGTCCCTCGCAAACTGCTCAATCAGATTTTGGGCGGTTGAACTGCGGTGTAGGTTTAGCTGCAGGATGCGGGTCATCGAAGCTCTGATTTTGATTTTAACATTAACAACGACTTTCCTTTCCAGTGGTTCTTCTTTTCAGCGGGAAATGAGGTGCAAGGTAGGTATGCCGTCGCGAGGGTAGGGTTTGAGAAAATCTGCTGAGGTCGGTTTCGCGTCGCGCGCGGTACGCGGTACCTTAGTTGATTTTGGTTTTCCTTTAGCGTAGTATGTTTTCGGATTTACGTTAACGTAGTTTATTTTTCGGTACCGCGCCGGAAATTCGGGAACGCGAAGTAAAGATTAGATCTTTGTCCTTTGATTGGTTGTATGAAGAAATACGGAGTAACGTAAAGTAGGTTTCCTCTCCGTATGGTTTTGTTTTGTGACGCGTTTGAAAACGGGCATGTATTGGTGGCTGAATATTGTAAATGAGCGTAATCCATTTGGAGACCCGCGACCGAAATCCTCTCCGATCTAGCTGGCCGTCAAGCAGCCACCACGAAAATGGATTACGGTGCACGGATTGGTTGACCGGTTGTTACCATCCGTTGGCACTACTCAGACTTACGGCTAGAACCGATGAGAGGTCGGTTCCTCGTCCGGACTTAGACATTTAAAATCATTACAAAGTATGGGGCGACAGCAAGGAGGTATGCCGAAAACGTTTGACGCAGATACAGAGAAGAGGGGCACTGAGAATTGCATCTTCGTATCCGACAGTCTTTGATCAGGTGGTGAGAGCTATTGCAGGCTTGATACCTGTCCCCTCCTTGCTAGAGAGTGCCACGCTATTTGCCTGCGCCAAAACAAGGATGCCAGGGAGATGGTTCTCCGCGAGGGGAGACAGCGCTCACTCAACGATTGGCAGCAGTCTTGGGTCAATTGTACGAAGCGAAGGTGGACTGCGCGCCTCATCCCGGATGTGAGACCGTGGCGAATTCGAAGGCATGGTGAGACTGACTTCTATCTGACCCAGCTTTTGAGCGGGAACGGGTGTTTTCAGTCTTATCTGCACAACATTAGTAAATCACGGTCCTCCAATGGTCGGTTTTGCCCAGGAGAGGAGGACAATTCCTGCTACATATGTTTTGCGTGTACGAAACGGGTCAGGCTACGAAGGGAACTCTACAGAGAGACGGGAGAGCTCACCCCAGATAATATAGTTGCGGTAATGCTCGAATCGGATGACAAATGGAACCAGGTGACATATAATGCTCGGGCAGTCCTGAAATATAAAAGGGACTCACAGCAGCCGGAGGCATTGGGGCTGGGGGATTGCTTTTCTGACACTTCCTCTTCCCCTCTCCCCTCCCGCTAGGAAAAGAATCCCCCAGCTTGAAGGCGCCTCAGGGCGTAACAAAATGAGACGTGGCCCGAAGTAATGTGTCAAACGGTTCCAGGCTGGATACCCAGGTCGACAGGGGATGTGTTTAGTGGGTAGTCCAGTTGCCTTCTTGTGAGCATGGGAGTACCACACTCTGTGCATAAATGGCATTCACCTCCCCACCACTAAAAAAAACTATGACTTTCCTCACTGTTCATGTACTTATCGCAATTTCGATAGGGCCAACTCAGTCCAATGTATGAACTGAATACAACTCCACGTAAGAGGAGTCTCTTTTCAGGGGTTTGTACTAAAATACAAAACCCTTTTACGACCTGTGTCCGTCTGTACGCCACAGCAGTTTTTCTCCAAAAATATTCAAGCTACAGGCATGAAACTTTTTGGAAAGGTCACAAGTGGTGACTTCTTGAAGCTTTTGGGGGTGGGAAAGTTGTTCAAAGGTGTTTAAGGGGGCTCTCCTTATAGGGAGGTGAACCTTCAAAAAAAATATACACTATTTTTAGTCGAGTAGGGTGTCATTGGAAAGGTCTTAATGAGATCTTTTCAAAACATGTCTTAAAATTATCTTATCGGTACCATGGGAGGCAGGGGAAGGGGAAATGTACGAATTTTTCGCGTACGCCTCTTTGCAATTGGATACCTTTCAGGTGAAAATCTGAAAAAAATCTCGATAGTATATCTTTATGAGTCCAAGGGCAACAAATACTTCAAAAATCAAAATTCACTCAACTTTGTTAATAATGGTGTGATTTATAAATTTTACGTTCTCCCCTGAAAATCGAAACGGTGCACTTATGTAGGTTGCTATAAAACCGTTATGCCTACAAAATTTCATGGAAATCAAATCATAAGTAAGTTTTTTATCGATATTTCAATTGTATGGAATCACAAAAACAATAACACATATCGATAGTTAATATATATATCAAATCGACCAAGGCACTCTTATTTTCTTCGGATTTCCATGAAAATTCAAGGAATAGTGATTTACTTGAATATGTTCAATGAGCTGGGCATTCACAAAAAGGCCTTTATGAGTACAACAACAACAAACCCTAAGAAGCCGAAATTCACCCGGCTTTGTTAGTAATAGTATGATTTATCGATTTTACATTTTCTTGAATAAAATTTTAACGGTACCTTTTCAATAAAATTTAGTGCACAAATGGTAGTTAACGTAGTTATAGCGGTTTGAATTTTCCTGTATTACTATGGAACAATATGCGCTGTGTTACTATGGAAACATATGGCTACGGAACAATATGCGTTTTTATCGACTCAGACGCTACAAATTTGCTATGGTTTGCATGAAAGTTTCAGGAATGATCAAGAATTGTTTCAGCAAGTGGTACCAGTAATCGTTAAACAAAATGGCGGCTGTTTGAAATGCGAAGATTGAGTAAATTTCGAGTTATTTTTCCCCAACTTCAACTTTTAAGGTACATGCTTTTAACACTTCATTCAATTTAATGAATGACTGTAGATGAGTACCTACAATTAATACTCATAGGTGAAATAAGTCCAAGAGGCAGGAGAGACCTCCTAACAGAAGGGCTTTGTAACCATTCTAGGGTCTGATGCCATGAATCGATAACTTGAATTATTCACCCAATACTTGTATTAAAAAATCGTTAAAATTGATCCAAAAGATGCAAAGTTTCGTTCATAAGCACATAACAGCCTCGATTTTGCTCCATGTTAAAAAAATTTTCTAAATGCTCAGCTCAAACCACTATTCCTTAAATTTTCATGAAAATCCGAAGAAAATAAAAGTGCCTGGGTCGATTTGAAATGGTGATAATTCACTTAGTTATGATTTGATTTCCATGAAATATTGTAGGCATAAGAGTCTTATATCAACCTACATAAATGTAAAATTCTAAGAAGTTTAAGTACACCGTTTCGATTTTTGGGGGAAAATATAAAATTTACAAATCATACCATCATTAACAGAGTTGAGTGAATTTTCATTTCTGAAGTATTTGTTGCCCTTGGACTCGTTAAGACCTTCCTTCGTTATTTATTTCGGATTCCCAGCTCAAACGTGTCCTATCGTGTAGAGTAGAGAATTGTGTTTAGGGAATTTTGCCTTCACCAGGACTCCTAATGCAAAAAATGGCTTATTTTTCAAATTCTGAAAAAGCTAAGACATTTCATTTGATTCATACTTGACTACATTTAATTAAAAATTTGTTAGGGGCCACTTAGTTATAACGGGGGATCCCCTTAAAAAATTTTGATATGTTTGATAAGACCTAAACTTTTGAGAGACCACCAGTTCTGCCTTTTTCACAAAGTTTGAGCTTTGTAGCTTCTATAGTTTTGGAACTAATTAAATCAATAGTTTTGGAACTAATTAAAACAAAACTAATTAAAACATTAAAACAAATGGAGGGATTGGCAGACGGGCATTTCGATGGATAGATAGGACGGGGCACTAGCAGGTTTTTGCAAAAAACATTTCAAGAAAATCATGGGGCTAGATCCAAAAAACAATAACTTACAAGTAGACGGTAACATTCATTGAACTTTGCTAATAGTGGTTGGATTTCACATTTTTGGCAGTAAACTGTATAAGCATCATTAAATTAGATGAAATCAGTCACTTAGATAGTTCTTCAAAGTATCATTTTATTCTATAAGTTTTAATAAAATTTCCCGGCCTTAAAGCCATTTGAAGTTTCGCCGATTACATCAGTCATATACGATTTTTCCACTACATGGGCTTTCTATCGAACCAAATACTTTACTTTTGATTGAATCTTCTCCAAATTTTCAGATAAGACGAATAAAAACAATACATTTAAAATTCAGATCAGCCAATGATTTTAGTAATATTGGAACAAAATGTTGGCTGGTTAAAATGGAGTTCTTTTAAAGCACGAATATATTTGTTGTGCGTGTCATAAAAGTTTTTCTTGAATTAAATCGTTTTATTTATCCACATATTGTTGCT
Source organism: Odontomyia ornata (assembly GCA_963969285.1). NCBI lineage: Eukaryota > Metazoa > Arthropoda > Insecta > Diptera > Stratiomyidae > Odontomyia > Odontomyia ornata. The sequence goes on along the minus strand of OZ017738.1, from coordinate 272,641,964 downwards.
TAAGTACAAAACCCTTTTGACATGAGCGTAGTTCTGTTCACACATCTTGTTTAAAGCCACTTTTTCTAATAAACGCTGCTACAAACAAATTTCCTGTGTTGACCGTATGATCTCTAATATTGATTGGCTGCAGTAATTCCCTCCAAGAAATTCTTGCAAGTTTAAGTGATTGTCCAGGTACATACGCTGTAATGATAATTTGTGAGAGACAATGATGCTTCTATGTTTAAATGTCGATTCGTTGCATACAAGTTTGATATGTTTGATACTTTCAAACCCAAGTGCAAATTTGCTGCCTTCAAGTCCGAGTTTGCTGCCAACTCAAATTTGATGCTTTCAACTCCAAGTGCTTCTGGATGCCAAACTTTGGTATCTCTAAATTTAAATAATTATTTTTCAGTGTGATTGGCCACTTTCAAGTGGATCCGGATCAACATACCAATGTATTCTGCGTGAAAAGACAAAAAAAAACTCAATTAATTGATTGTTCTGAAAACAATGCTTTATTTTCCAACTTGTCTTAACTATTTATAGCATTATTTTGCACATGTGAACAATTTTGCTCAAGCGCGTGTATTTACAACAATCATTTCTATCTCAATCAAACGTTTTTAGCTTGGACTTTGGTTCCATGCATATTGATTAAGATGGCAATAATTTACATTTATTGAGCTTATGAATCTAGCACACTTAGTTATAATATCGATTGAGCAGTTAAGTTAATGTATTTTATGGAATTTGCTTGATGGATAAAATGACAAATGTTTAAGTTTAATAAGCTCTTAGTATCTGAATGATTAAATCAAATGCATTTCATAGCGTTTGCTTTATTTATGTAAGTAAGCTTAATAGTTTAATAAATTTGACAGGTGGCTAACATACATATGTTGGCTCATTTTCCTTGATTAGTTTTTTTTTGTAGCCTACAGCCCCTTTTCGGGCCTTCGCTTAGAGATAGTTAGTGTCTCTCATTGTCATGATCGAATGTATCGGCACTCCACAAGGTGATATGATCATTATCACGCCTTGGCCGTGTGTCCGTCCACCCAGCTGCGATACGTTCTTATTTAAACCAGCACGTATCATAACTGAACAGGCTTATAGTGAGACTTGAACCAGAGACCTTCGGCTTACGGGCTTAGTGCTCTACCCACTAAGCCACGCGGACTACACAAAACAAATTAGTTTATAACGTTTAGGATATTTCTAACAACATTGTTCTGCTTGAATTTGGTCTTTATGGGATTTAGTAGTTTATTTGTGAATCGTTGGCTGTTATTCAATGAATGTTCTTCTTTCAGCATGGTCAGTGTATCATCGATAGGTTTTGATGTTCAGGGAATGGAACTCGACATAAAATCACAATACTAATTTATTTGTCTCCCTCATCTAAATCGAGAACCGATTGGTTGGCTTGACAAAATATGAGTGTATAGCTTTGTATATGTGCTCTTTTTTAGGGTTTTGTACTAAAATACAAAACCCTATTGCAATCACGACCTGTGTCCGTCTGTCCGTCCGTCCGTCCGTCCGTCTGTCTGTATGTCACAGCACTTTTTCTCCGAAACTATAAAGGCTACAGCCATGAAACTTTGTAGAAAGGTCAGAAGTGGTGACCTCTTGAAAGTTCAAGGGTGGAAAAATTTTTCAAAGGCGTTTAAGGGGGTCTCCCCATATAGGGAGGTGATCCCCCAAAAAAAAAATTTCACCATTGGTAGTCGAGTAGGGTGTCGTTGGAAAGGTCTCAATGAGATCTTTTACAAACAAGTTTAAAAATTGCCTTATAAGTACCGAGGGGGGCAGGGGAAGGGGAAATGTACGAACTTTTCGCGTACCCCCCCCCCCTCGCGATTGGACACCTTCCATCCGAAAAATCAGAAAAAAAATCATGAATGTAGGCCTTTATGAGTACAACATTAACAAATACATGAGAAGTCGAAATTCACTCAACTTTGTTAGTAATGGTATGATTTATCAATTTTATGTTTTCTTGAATAAAATCTAAACGGTACCTTTAAACTCAATAAAATTTGACAAAGAGATGACTATTTATAAGATTGATCTTTTCTGAAAGTTTCATAAAGATCGAATGGTATTTACCGAAGTTATAGCGATTTGAATTTTCCTGTTTTACTATGGAGCAATATGCCCTGTATTACTATGGAAACATATGGCTATGGAGCCATATGCGCTTTTTACCGACTTAGACACTACAGCTTTGCTAGAATTTGCATAAAAATTTCAGGAGTGATAGATATCATGGAGATGAGTACATACAATTGAAACAAGTCGAAGAGGCAGGAGAGAGCTCCTAGCAAAAGGGCTTTGTAACCATTCTAGGATTCGGAAAAATAGGCCATGAATCGATGATAACAGTACAGAAGAGTGGCCCCTGAAAAAAATTTCATGAAAGGTAGGCGATATGAGTATCAATTGAAAGTTCTCTATGAGAGCTTTTCAAAACAGCTCTTAAACTGACAGTTTTTGCTTCATTGGGGGCACAGAGGGGGGGGGGGGGGAAATACATGAAAAATGTGTTTCCTCGCTCGCGAATGGACACCCGTGATCTAAAAAATCTGAAAAAATTATCAAAGGAGATATTTATGGGTATAACTATATCAAATACCTCAGAAGTCAAAATTTGTTCAACTTTGTTAATAATAGTATGAACCTTGAATTTCACATTTTCTCCAATAAAATCGTCTTTGACATGTTTCATGATTTTATTCGTTGCTGGTTACTGCATTTTGTAAGTTAAGTACAAAACCCTTCTGACATGAGCATAGGTCTGTCTACCCAACTTGTTTGCATTTGAAGTTGTATCTAGCTTCTGCTGCTGCGGAACCGGTTGTGATCGGCACGCACCTACATCACTCCCCTTCCTGTGACAATATAAGCCTTGTTATTTGCACTGGTGGGCCAGAACAAGGCTGACGGTATTTCACGTATTTTCTGATATATTGTTGAAAGATTGTCAAATGTCTGCCACTGCGAGGACGCAGGAGATTTGGGCGCGTAGCGAATCGCTGATTGTTTCCTGTGCATGCATGATAACGATTGCTAGACTCGTAACGAGAATTTCAATTCGGGCCAGTATATGGAAGATTTGACTATTTCCTGGCCGCATCTACTCGTATGAAGACGTGAGAGCAAGAGTTTAGTGTTTTGTATCCGATCGTGGTCCTGGGGTTCCTATGCAGAGTTGGCTTGGACTGAAGCTGATGCATTCTTCAAAGGAAATCGTTGAGCATATCGGACGGGTCTACATGTAAGTTGTCGCTGCCGAATCATTCTATTGGAAAGGGAAGTGTGGACCCAAATACCAACTTAGCTGCCAAGGCTCCAAGGTCCTTTTTCTTAGTCCCAACAAGACGGTGGACAAGATTCTGATCCAGTTCTGGCTTTCTCAGTTGCACATAATTGTGATTTTTAAGATGCAGTGCCAGTGCTTCAACAGTTTATTTGATGCAGGCGCGTACGGTGACGAACTTGTTCTTTCGCAGCTCCATAGCGTGGTGAATGAATTAAAAAGGCAAGGTTCGAACTAAGTTCCCTGGTGTGTGGTGACAATCGCTGGGGCCCTGAAGCGAACGACCCAATTCGTTTAGAACACTTTTGCAATTGTGACCACTGATTGCTCTGCTAGGGGGACTGCTTCAGGCCACTTCGTAAAGTGACCCATTACCATGAAGATATAATGTAATCCATGCTATGTAAGAAGTGAACGGACGATGCCCAAATGAACTTGCTGAAACCACATGCTGGGAGAAGGGAAGTTCTGCAGGAAGTATATGACCTGCCTGGATACTTTGGATTGCTGGCAATTGATGCAGATATGGGACCATCGAGTGACGTCGAAGTTCATGAAAAGCTTCACAAATTTGTTCTTAAAAGAGTGTAAAGTAGAGTGGATGACATGGTATGAACAACGGTGAAATGAATCAAAGAATTTGCTACGCAGTGATTTGGGAGCTTAGGCTCTGGGTTGGAGAATGTGGCATATCACACACAATTTACAGACAATCTAGCGTGACTAAGTTGAGGTTAATCAAAAAACTGTTTTTACTTAAGAGCCTCTGAATGTTGAGGTCTTTTCTTTGTTTTGCTTGCAGATTTTGGTCAGAAAAATTTTGGGATCGAAATTCCTCAAAGTGGGGTAGTGCATCCGCTACCACATTGCTGATGCAGCTTATGTGTTGCATTTGCGTGGAAAATGGCAAAGTAAAATTGAGCTGGCAAACTTTTCGGGGTGTAGATCGCTCTGCTTTGCGCGTGAAGGCATACGTCCATGGTTTGTCGTTGGTCTTGGTGATAAAGTCTGTTCCTTCCAGGATGTGACGGAAGATAGATGGATAGCATTTTGCAGCCGTACGTGCTACTCTCATTGACCCAGTGACCATATGTCCTAGAAAAATGCCAACAGAATGAGTCTGCCTCCCTACTTTTGCTCCAAGAATGCTCTGTCCGCTGCATTCAACCCATGAGTGATTAAGTCCAGCAGTTTGCCTGGTTGGTAGAATTTCATTAAAGTTGCGTTCGCCAGACTGTCTTTGCATCGATTGAAAGATTTGACCGTTACTGGATTCTAAGTAATTTGAAATTATTACCTTTTGTTTTTGATTCCAAAAGATACAGTGAAGTGGTGACATTAAGTCTGCAGTTCTGAGAATGAATTTGAGGTGTCAAGTTAGTGCTCCGGTAAATGACCTAAGCTTGGCAAATCTAGCTGGCTGTCAGTTGTTTAGGAAAGCGTCAACCCTTGAAGTAGATGGAGATGATTCGTACTTTCAGACCTTGTGTGCCAAGAACTCGACTTCAGGGTTCGCAAAGGTGCACTTAGCTACATTTTTTACAAAATTAAATTAGCTTTACCGTTCAAAGATAGAGCGCATATGTCTGAAGCGTTGCTTCTCTTCTCGAAAAATACTAGTACATCGTTCATATAGGCTATGCGAAAATTCAGCGCTTGTAAAGTTCCGTTCATGTATCACTGAAAATGTTGAGTGGCACTCCTAAGATGAAAAGTCATGACAGTAATTCAGATTGCGCAAAAGGGGTGAATACTGCTGTTTTTGGAATATTGCACTCTGAGCTAGAAATCTAATGGAACGCCCGTAGAAGATCTATTTTGTTGAACTCATTCATATGATAAACGCTGGTAAACGATTTCTCAATATGTGGCATCGGATATAGGTCAGGCTGAGTTTTTGCATTGAGGCAACGGTTATTACCGTGACCGCCCAGAACCGTCCTTTTCAGGCACTAGATGCAAGAAACTGATCCAGTGAGTCAGTCTGATGGCCGACAATGTTTTAATACAAGTAATTACATAGCTTTCGCCTTAGCTATGTTGAGCTTTTTGACGGAAAGTCTTCAAAACTTGCTGGCCACCGGAAGACCCGAAATAATGATGTGTGATGTGCTTCAATAACTAATTGTCACGGGATTCTCTTACTATAGTGGCGATTGAGGAAAATCGCAAATGGATCGGGATCCGGTTCCAGCTGACCATGAGGACGGATCCAGGATGGAGCAGTTCTGTACAATGATGACTACACAGGAATTTCTGAGGAAGTCTACGCCATTGATGTATCTTTCTACGTCGCCGGTGCAAAAATTCCACGAGGACACGCGCTTGAGATTTATGTCCAATGATAACATTTTTTGTCCATATGTGGGACTTTGAGGGCCGTTGACAGTCAACAATTTGTAATTGGTTTGTTTATTGTTAAAGGAATACTTCAATAAGGAAATTCAAATTTCTGGCTTCTTGCTTGATGAGGATGCAACTTGATGAAGAAACGTTATCTAGCAATGCTCAAGACAAAAGAGAAACTCAATTTTATGAGTCCCTCCACCCCAATTAAATTCACACGGTGGCTGGGATCAGTAGTGGAAGCAGACTTTAGACTGAGTATGGCGTGCAAGCTTTGAATCCGGTGAGAGCTGGTGGGGTGGTTTGAATAGAGAACGCAGGCGTTATCTGAATGGTGAATACTGGCACGAACTTGGTGGGCACTATTTCTCTGGTCGCTACTGGAGCCATCTGACCTCGGTTGTAGGGTCTCAAAACTGCTACTGGTGGGGCGAATGATTTTGACAATCATGTCGCCGTGCTTAGCTAGTTTGTTCAGGTTGCATTATTTGGCTGCAACTAATACTATTTAAACGTCGCTGGGTAGCCGTTGCATTCAAAGTGATTTGAAGAGCCTATTGGGGGACATTCCTGCTAGTTTTGACCAAATAGCGTGGTGCATCTGTGATAGACACTGATCACTAAGTGCTAGTCGTGAGATGATTCCTTTTCTTTCGTGCTCCTTAAATGAGGGAAAAAATTTTCAACAGGTGTTCTTTGAGAGTCTCATATTCATTGAGTGGTGGTGGATTTTCTTAATATCTTCTACTTGAGGATTTCATGTTCGGATACAGTCTTGAGAAGCTTTGAGGAATCATGCGTACTTTTATGATTACAAAACTGTGCTTCTGCTAAGGTAAACCAACACTTGGGATGCGGTGCCCAGGAAGGTAGCAATAACATTGCAACTATTATGGTATTTAATAGAATGGAAATGTTTCGCGCTGACGGTGAATGATTACCGATTTAAAACTAGGGTACTAATTTATTTATCTACTCCACCGTAGATGGTTTCAAGCCCAGTTGAGAAAGGAGCATGATCACTCTGTTTTCTCCACCCCCAGTTACCATAATCCCTCATCCTAAATCCCACAACCAAATTTTAGTAAATTGGGTTTACTGGTTCCCCAATAATGGGACACCAAATGCCGGGAAATGCAAATAACTTCAAACACACCTGCAGCTCTGCCACTAAATCCCACTTACACCTCTTTTGTGGTTACGTAATAGGGTGAAGGTGAGTCTTTCAATACCCGATAATCGAAACGAGAGTAATAACCATACCTCCGGAATGGAGATTGGGCGATGGGCTAACTCCCCGTCCCTGGAAAACTCTGCGCTGTTTTCAAACCTAGAAGCCTTGGAATGAATCTATGAATGTCTGTGGCGATGACCTAGTAATCGAAAAGAGACTATGGAAGTCAGTCCTGGACTGGCAGATCACTTAAATACCCAGGCATTATTAAGGACCTTTTAGAATACATCAGTCAATACAAATAAAATATACTGGCAATCCTGGAAACGAATTGGACTGCAAGCGATTTTCAAGACGTGAGATCGCACACAATATTCAAAAGCGAGAAGCCTGCTGAAAGAGAGAATTTGAACTAGCCTTCATTGTAGATAGGGAGCTCTTATCGCACGTTATTGGTTTTAAGGCAATCAATGAACGGTTTTATATGATCCGCATATATCTTCAAAATTTAGCTGATAAATGTTAAAACCTCGACTGAAGAAAAGGCACAAAAATGTATGAAAAGTTCTACAATCACCTCGAAAGGCTAGTCAACTCATTGCCCACAAACGACACAAAAATAAATTCAGGTGATTTCAACGCTAAGATTGGCAATGAGCTTTCTCATTGGGGAATGACTGGAGGATATAGTCCCCACGATAAAGGGAATGACAATAACCAGCACCTGATTCAACAACGTTGGACATCAAGCATACTTGATGTCCCTACATACAGAGAAGCCAATTGTAACTCAGATTAATACTTAATTAAATTGAATATTGATGTCATATGTCAAAGACGTATTCGTGAAAGACCAACCCTCTACAGAAATTTGACAATGACAGGCTCCAAACGGCAATTTCATGAAGACCTTTAACAATCGAGCAGCTTTCACCTTATCAGATACATAGCTAAAAATAAGCAACGAGCTATGGGTGGAAGTGAAAGTGGCGATTAAGACTGTGGCAGAACAGGCGATCAAACACCAAGCTCAATGCAAATGATGGGTTCGAAGACGAATGCCACGATGGGCTAGACAACAAAAATCAGCCGTTCAAACAATATTTAGGAAGGATAATCGGGACGGAGAGAAAAAAATATGAAACTCTCAGAAGAGTACTGAATTAGATAATAAGAATTAAGAAAGGAAACTAATATGGCAATTGATTAAGAAGCATTAGTGTAAATCTAGTGAGCAACAACACAAACAAGCATACAAAATAGTGAAGCTCCACAAACTCAATATTCCTATACGGCCTGTGGTCAGCTGCCCTCGGTTCCTGCATACCAATTACCAGGGTACTTGGCAATGCTACTGAAAGCTTGAAACAATGTTTGCAGGACAAGACCACGCTCTACCGTAATGACATCGGCAAACATAATTACTAATGGAAACAGGATTAAGGAAAGATGAGTGTCATATTTCAAGAAACTCCTCAATCTTCCATACAGTTACAGAACATCGGAGCCTATAAATATTCCCGGAGAGCTTCCAGTCACCCCATCTACTCTGGATGGAGTTTGTTGCACAATTAAAGCCCAAAATATAATAAAGTGCCGGGCATCCATGAGATTCCAGTGGAGCTCATCAAAAATGCTGGCAGTGATGTCCAGAAAGCCATCCACAAGGCCACCTGGCACATTTGGCAACAAGAACATACGCCGAACGAGTTTAGTTAATCAATTAAATCCCCAATCTACTAAAAAAGTAATATGCTACAGGGCGGAAAATGTAGAGGCATATCATCATTTTGTACGGCATACAAAATATTCTCGAAAATTTTAGAAAATAAAATCAGATCATACGCCAATAGTATTGTTGGGGAGGATCTAGGTAGCTTTACAGTAGGCAGATTGACACAAGATAAATTGTTTATAGCCAAGCAGGTATTTGAAAAATTCTAGATTTTCTTTGACTTTGAGCAAGCATATGACAGTATTGATCATAATGTACTGTACTAAACAATGTTTTGCTTTGGTACCCTAGCCAAATTAGTTTGCCTTAAGAAAATGACAATAACACATCAATAGCCAACTCAACGACGCCTTTAACACAAATATCAGACAAATCAGGGAATTGGGACGGTGCCATCGCAATTCAATTTGGCTCTTAAATATGTCATCAGAAATATACCTGTTGAAGCAGGAGAGCCAAGTGATAGCCTATGTGGAAGACATCAAAATTGGGTCCCGGCCATTAATCATCGCCAAAGAACATACAAGCAACACAAAACCAGTAGGGATATAAATCAATGAGGTCATACCAAAACTTATGACGCAGTCTAGAAAAAATATCCTAGACACACAAAATATCAAATTTGGCAAAGAAAGAGACGAAATACGCCAAAGAATAGAGCTATAATTTATTATTATCTTGAAGACCAGCTGCATACACAGGAAAACAAAGCTCCAAGCATCCAAATCTATGAAAAGACCTTTGCTATACTATAGGTGTGAAACATGCACCCTGACCCAAGTATCTGCAAATATATTGAACACTTTTGAAAGATGGGTCGTGAAGCGAATGATCGAATTGAGGGTAGACGAGTACCAGTGGTTAATTCGATACATACATGAGCTGTATGAGATTTTGGATGAGCCGGAGGTCTCAACGATTGTAAGGCTACGGAAGCTGTAATAGATTGGACACATGAATTGTAAGGAAAATCGAGGAAATGATGGTATGGCTCATTCAACGAAGACGGATTATCGTTGCTTGGATTTTATGATGCAGCCAGTGGACGGAGACAGTCGAAGGCGCTTGTTACAGGAAGCGAAGTCCGACGAGGGGCTGTAACACTACGAAGAAAAAAAAAGAATTCATTTGACTCCATAATTTCAATTGAATATTGGCCGGTAGACTGGACAAAGTATGACTGTGTGACTTTATTTATATCTGCTATTTTTCTGCACCTTAAGCTTGCGACAACACTAGAGACGCTTTTGATTAGCACGCGCTACATACATGTAGAAATTGATTGTGCCTAGTAATAAATGTCGACACGTGTCAGTCATTGTTAGAGAGGCGGAAGACTTTGCTAGATTGCGGCATCCCTTTAATGTGCATTGCTGTCAAGGCGTATGACATCAGCTAGTATTGTTGCCATGCACTGTGTAAAGAGGTCTCCAGGAGATGAGCAGTAACTGATGATAGGCCGGATAGGGATACTGAGTTGGTGAAGCTTACGTTGTACTGTTTATGGATTTGGGTTTATGTGGCAATGCTTAATATCAGGCGTAATGATTAGTGGAGTTTTATTTTTAGTTGTACATAAGTCTGCTTGGAACTTGAAACAGGAGTCTTTGTTCATTGATTCGTACCCTTTGGTGAAAATGAAATCTCTTGTTTTGTACGTAGTACGTTGTTTTGAGGATCAAATCTGAATGTCCTACATCAGTCTTTGTCAGGGTTACTAGGCTAACCGTAACCTTTTTCCTGAACGTGCCTCAATATTTTATGATCTTCGTGCAAAATCGTTTTATTTACGCAGTTGTGTATTTTTTGTAGTATATCTACTGTAGTGTATCTTGTACACATCTACTGTTTATGTGATTGATTATTAATGGCCAATGTCGAATATCAGTTGTCAAGATCTGTATTGTGATATGTATTATATGAGCTGTGATGTAGTCTTTCACCTAATAACTCTATTTCCTGCGTCATAAAAGTCATGTCAGAAAAATTCATAGTCGGTGGATAATAGACTGTTTGTTAGTGTGGCCACTGTCTTCTTCTTTTTCATCATTTGTCAATTTTTGTATCCGCATGATCCGTACTAACTACTCCAATAAACTCAACTACACTTACGAAATAGCTAGTAATAACGAATCCAAACAATGTAACATTGACAAACTTATTACACGGTTCAAATGAAAACAGATATGCCAACTGACAAGCATGCACAAGAATGTCCAACAGTGTATTTCATTTACATACGTAGGCAAAGAGACATCGAATCTATCAAACTTCCTTAGGAAATAAAAACTGCAAACGACATTCAAAGCTAGCAACAAAATTGAAAGAAAACGGAAATCAAAACTGAATGACTCATCAACATACAAAAATAGCGGCATATACAAACTGGCATGCAAGGACTGCAACATTGAAAGGATGAGACGGAAATTAAAGATAAGATACAAAGAGCATCTACATTTTCTCTTACACAACAAAGCAAACTTCAACTACGCAGCGCACCCGCAAATCTATGCACACAAACCTGATGCTATGACTAACATTATGACATTATCACACAAAATAAACAAACGATCAAGATTTGGCACCCCAAAAACTTTTAACAATATTTAAACATGGAAATTTAAAAGCCGTTTTTTCAGTACTAGACCAAACCCTCCAATGAAAACGGAAGTGAGACAGACCAGAACAAACTAACATTCAACAACACAAATAACCTTCTACCTGGTCTGACCTAGAGCCTACCTGTTTAGTCTGTTCTAGGCCTTTGTAAAGTTATTTCCTTCCACACATGGTTAAGACACTGAAAATAACTCAAGAGAGTTGCAAAGAGTCTACTCACTCAAGGAAAATAAGGCTGCAGATGTCAATTAAGCAAAATAATTGACTACAACAGTCCCAGCCAAGCAAAAACGTTGCGTTTGCTCCACAATCTCATTCTGAGAATTCATCAAACCGTGGCAAACATATGGTTTAATAAATAGTGTTTGAAAAATAACATAACGCTAGCATTTGCAAAAATCGTAGCCAAGCAAAACACAATTGCTGCACGAAACACACAGCGTAGTGCACAAATACTTTACATTAGAAATCAAATAAGATTACTGTACATAATATAAAAAAGACAGGAACTAACTGATCACTTCTACATTCACATTTACAATTAAACAATCTTACATCAACTGATAATCTTCTACAATACTGTAATGACGTGAGACAAAACACTGATATTTAGCTTAAAACCAAACATGAGACCAAGACCAAACTTGGCAAATTGATGACAAAACAAAACACAGTGACCACACCAACAAATATAGGCATTTGTCCATTGGCTGCAAATCTGTCAGATGCGACATTTACAAACAGGAAAGAGAGTTATTAGATAAGGGCCTGAAGCAGAACTCATAAAAAACCAAGCCCCAGCAAAGACCTGGAATAACTAGTGATTGACACTGCATTAGCCATAAATAAACTGCTGCAGAAACAACAGGCACATGCAAGATACACCGCAGTAGATATACTACAAAAAATACACATTAGCATAAGCAAAATGAATTTTAACGAAACTGCAAAATATTAAGACACGTTCAACATAAACTTAGGGACAGCCTACTAACTGACAACGGATATACAACGGTGATCCTCAAAACACTGAGCGATATACAAAAGCAGCACACCTCATTAACGTTAATGGACACGAACCAGTGAACAAGGACCCTACTCAAAAGTTCCAAGTAGACTTATGTACTACCATGATATAGTCTCAAATAATCGTTACCACTAATTTTAAGCGCCATAACATAAGCCCAAATCTATAAACATCATCCCTTCAAGAACAACTTAAGCTTCACAAACTCAATATTCCTATACGGCCTGTGGTCAGCTGCCCCCCGGTTCCTGCATATCAATTACCAGAGTACTTGGCAATGCTACTGACTGATGTCATGCATCTTGGCAACAATACATATTAAAGAACAGTCGTGATCTGGCGAGCTCCATCATCTCTCTAACGGTATTGACACGTGTCAACTTTTATAGGTTGGTCTCACCAGCCTCAACATGGCTATACTCGTCGATGAAACACTGATCACACTGAAAGACAAATTTTCATTCAGTAACAGTAGTCGACACACAGATCAGCTACTCAATATTATAAAGACCACAATCAAGCAGAGCTATTTCACGCTTAATAATAACACATGCAAGTATGTTGCCATACATTTTTTTGAAATATCATTTATCCAGGGAATTTAAATTACAATTTCCTGGTACTTCGTTGTCACAATGTATGTAGGTTAATACTCTAATTTTCCGTCAGGCTTTGCTTTTTTGAGTGAGCAGATGCATTTGGACTCTTTTGAGTCATCTTCTGTGTCGAAAGAATGTGTGGATGAAAATGATTTTATATAGTTGTAGGATGAGTTAAGTAAGTAGGCCCTAGGTTATGCCACGTAGAGGTACATCGGGGACATTGAGTTTTTGTTGAATGCGCGTTTGTTCTGGTTCATTGTGCCTCAATTTTTGTCAAGAGGTGTCATTCTAAAAAAATTGAGTCAGTATTCGCAATAAGTTGCTGGTTCTTGTTACTGTCTGCTTTTCTGTGTAAATATTTAAGGTTTTTCTAGGATATTAAGCCTTGATCTTTTGCTTGCTTTGTGTAACTATTTCATGGAATTTGTCATGGCGTTAGGCTCACGTGCGAGATTTTTTGGGCTCGTTCCATGATTGGAGTCTGCCTTATTGTGTCCTTCGTGTGACTAACATGTCGAAGCCTTGCATGTTAGTTTGTATATGCTACTAGTCTGGTATATTTATGTGGTAGTCAGTTTAAGTTTCAGTTTCAAGCGTTATTCTTGATTTCGAATTCAGTTTGCAGTCCGTATTTCTTTAGAAAGTATGTCTTTGCCTATGTATTTTAATGAAATCCATGGTTATTCATTCATGTGCGTTTCAGTCAGTTAGCGTTTCAGTTTTTGTTTGTGCCGTGTTATAAGTTTGTCAATGTATTCTTCCAATCAGCACCTTTGAATAGTTCACAAAATTCTGTTCATGCATTTGCTTATATTATTTTGTATTGCCTATTCATAAAGTAGATTAAAAAAAATTATGAACTGCACGTCTGAGAATGAGAACTGTCTTAGCCCAGCACAAGTGTAATATCATCATGTTTGAATGCGAGGAATTAATCTTGAAAAGATCTCTTTCGATAAAATTTTAATACCATAGAAAGGGTTCTACCGAATCAACTGCAAAACTTAAGTGAGCTAATTGAGGCTTTCATTTTATAAAACAAGGGAAAAAAATCCCTACCATTCCTGCTGTATAAATATATTTTTTGGAAACTATTATCTTTCTATTCCTCTCTCTATCAATCAATTTAATAGTGGAATGCACCCATTTCAATGATATTTTTTTATTTCGGAATTAGCTTAATACTTCAAATCAACATGAATATCCCCACCAGTAATAAATTCAATAGCGTGTTTTTTCAAAAATTGTATATTTCTTTATTGTTAGCCGATAATTTTGATAGAGTGAAAGAAATCAATTTCCTTTTGTTTCAAAAACACAACAAAAAAGAACACGTTAATTAAAACTGCAATTTAAGAATAAGAAACTTTTCGTATAATTATTACAAAAGAAAAGAGAACAAGAATGAACGATTTAGATTTACTTGATAATATTCAACAATTATTTTTATTATTAAATCACATTAAATTTTATGGTTTTTTTCCGTGATTACTATGAAAATTATGAACTGAAGAAAATATTAAAACTTGAATAGAATTATTATAAAAAACTTAAAAGCTAAATCAGAGAATAAAAAAAACTATGTATTGCTAACCTTAACAACGACTTTCCTTTCCAGTGGTTCTTCTTTTCAGCGGGAAATGAGGTAGGTATGCCGTCGCGAGGATAGGGTTTGAGAAAATCCGCTGAGGTCGATTTCGCGTCGCGTGCGGTACGCGGTATCTTAGTTGATTTTGGTTTTTCTTTAGCGTAGCTTTTTTCGGATTTACGTTAACGTAGTTTATTTTTTTGGTACCGCGTCGGAAATTCGGAAACGCAAAGTAAAGATTAGATCTTTGTCTTTTGAATGGTTATAGGAAGAAATACGGAGTAACGTAAAGAAGGTTTCCTCTCCGTATGGTTTTGTTTTGTGACGCGTTTGAAAACGGGTATGTACTGGTGGCTGAATATTGTAAATGAGCGTAACCCATTCGGAGACCCGCGACCGAAATCCTCTCCGATCTAGCTGGCCGACAAGCAGCCACCGCGTGAATGGGCTACGGTGCACGGATTGGTTGACCGGTTCTTACCATCCGTTGGCACTACTCAGACTTACGTCTAGAACCGATGAGAGGTCGGTTCTGCGTTCGGACGTAGACGTAGAATCATTACAATGTGTTAAAGCACTCGTTTTGTTAGTTTCCAAAAGAAGAAGAAAAAAAAAAACTTCGCCAAAGCGCACAAGGTGAATTTGATTGCAGCTTGAGTCGTTTATGGTTTTACTTCGCGATTAAGCATTTCCTGCATAGGCGTGTATATTAAAACTAATCGAAGATATTCATTAAAAGCCGCCGACATAGCGGTCTAGAATTAAATTATGTTCGGGTTGTTGCAACGAGTTAGGACGTGGTTTGAAGGAATTGTCGGTGTTATAAATTTGTTATACTCATATGCCAGAATCCAATATTGTATAAAAAGCACGCTTTATACTTTTTAGTGCTTTTCAGCATATTCCATTTTATTTCTAAATGTTTGCTGCATGAAAATTTTTATCTACTTTGTTGAGTGCGCCGAAAACAAAAATATTGTCTTAAAATGCCTTAAAACGACACCCAAAAAATAAACAGAAAACACAAACTTATTGGCAAAGTGAAGCTTCAATGAGCCTAAGTATCTTGAAATGATTGTGTAATAACTCACCTTAACAAAAAAATAGAAACCATACGCATAAATTCATTTATCTTACTGTACTCTGCACGTAAGGTGAATAAAAAGACTAATCGCAGATTTTCTATTATTTTTCATTTGTTATTCTCTTAGTTGGTTGTAAACATATAATAAAATATAAACATGTTTATATGAAAATTATCGCTACAAAAGTTCCACCTTATGTACTTTTATATGGTTCTACATTGCGATATACATTAGATTTACATATAATCCTCTATTCGATTGCGACTGAAGTGGTGTTCATACTAGAATGAAAAAAAAATAGTAAAAAAATCCATACATGCAATTATTTTATCAAAAACACGAATGAGAGAATATTTAAGACAACAACAATAAAATTGAAACAAAAGATCAGGACGTAAACATTGTCTAAATAAGTAAATAATTCTTGTTGTTTTTTTTTTTTGTATCTAAGTCAGAACTGTAAATCATCTAAATAATAATCATATCTTATGCAAATATAACAAAAATAATATGAATTGCTAACTCAAAACACGATTTTCCTTTCCAGTGGTCCTTTCTTTCAGCGGGAAATAGAGTGCATGGTAAGTATGCCGTCGCGAGGGTAGGGTTTGAGAAAATCTGCTGAGGTCGGTTTCGCGTCGCGTGCCGTACGCGGTACCTCAGTTGATTTTGGTTTTCCTTTAGTGGAGTCTTTTTTCGGATTTACCTTAACGTAGTTTATTTTTCGGTACCGCGCCGGAAATTCGGGAACGTGAAGTAAAGATTAGATCTTTGTACTTTGACTGGTTGTATGAAGAAATACGGATTAACGTAGAGTAGGTTTCCTCTCCGTACGGTTTTGTTTTGGTGACGCGTTTAAAAACGGGCATGTATTGGTGGCTGAAGATTGTAAATGAGCGTAATCCATTTGGAGACCCGCGACCGAAATACTCTCCGATCTAGCTGGCCGTCAAGCAGCCACCGCGAAAATGGATTACGGTGCACGGATTGGTTGACCGGTTGTTACCATCCGTTGGCACTACTCAGACTTAACGTCTAGAACCGATGAGAGGTCGGTTCCGCGTTCGGACGTAAACGTAGAATCATTATAAATGGCGCCCAAGGTGGGGCCCAAAAACATCCTAAGGGGATAAAAGATTCGCGTCTTCTGACGAGTTGGTCCTTTACGGAGGATATAAGGTACTTTGGTACTCGAGCCTCACAAACAGGAGCAGTGGAGTTGTGTGATACACACTTGCAGTCGTTTCACGTGAGTTGTAGCTTGCGCTCTTCTTTGTTTGATTTTTTTTTTCGCGACAGAATCCTTCCGATGTGTTGTCGCAGGTTAACCCCTGTAAGGACCTTCTATTTGCTTGATGGAACTGTCAGCCAGATGGGGTTTCTCCTGCTGGCCTGGACTCTCAAGAAAATAGAAGGCTAACTTGCCTTTATGTCGCGGAAGGATTCTACTTATTTCGTATGCGTGATAGACGAGTGGTATCGGTTCAACGTTCGGTGGCGTATGCTGGAGTTGCGGAGCCCGGAATGCTTCCACGCGTCGGGAATTTGGACCGCGTACAAAACCATTACGGTCGCTCTGCCACTCGTCTCGTCGAGTCATTTAACGTAGTTTAGAGACGGTTTTTGTGATGTATGTGGGTATGGGGTTTATCATTGTCAATCGACCGAAAGCACCCTTTCTTCGGCAGACTACCACGCACTCTCATTTCCCTTTGGAGGAGTCGACTGCTGGAAGGGAAAGTAGCTGTCCAATATTTTTTTTTCCATACTATTAATAGCTGGCCACTATCTGCCACTAATTTAGTAGTAAGTTTTTTTCGCTTATATATTAGGGTTATAATAGTAATAATTATATTTTATATATTTTTTTTCCTTTGAGTAATACTAGCACCAACCACACACAGCATAACCAAATATGGCAACGAAGCGGACCCCAGACAAGCGTTGGACCAGATCCAAAACGGTCCAACCAGCTAACTGCGGGATCTGCTTTGAAGACGTAGTGGAGGGCGTACACAGCGTGCGATTGGAGTGCGGACACCTGTTCCATCGTGCCTGTGTCCAACAGCTCCTCCTCACGTCCGAGCTTAGCCCACTATGCCGGCGATCCATAGAGCGGACCGCCGTAGACGTCCCCCTCGGAACGCCCGTCCCGACGCGTGGAGCAGTGGCGAAAGGGGTCCCAGAGGCCGAACCGCCCCAATCACTGATGGACTTGCAAAGAGCCGTGGGCGGTGAAGTTCCTGCTGCAGTTGTCGCGACCGAGGTTACACCCGCGCCTTCCACCCACTCCATTGACACCCTCGTGGCGTTAATGCGAGATATGTCTGAGAGGATTGGCATCTTGGAGGGAAGGCTCCAGAATCTCCCGATGAGCCAACCACCCAGCCGCGTGAGAACTCCGCTTGGCTGGGAGCCCAATCCAGTGTGGCTATGCCTCAATCTCGACCATCTGATCAATGGACCCTACCTCCAAGGAACTCGGGAATGAACCCCAGAGCTCCCGAGTATTGACCACGACACAGCACCGCACCTCCGTTGGTACCTCCAGTCCCCGAGGCGGTCCCTTACCGCAGGTCAATTGTAGATGCGATTCCCCCCGAGAAAGCATTGACACCTTTCCGAGACCCGACGCCTCGTATCATGGAGAGTTGGCGCCTGAACTTCACGGGTTTCAACGCTATGATATCAGCGGACCGGTTCCTTTTCCGGATTCAGGCGTTAGTATCCAGCACCCTGGGAGGTGATTTCTCGGCCTTCCTCCGGCATGCACATCTTTTGTTCAGCAGAGACGCTGCCGACTGGTACTGGAGTTTTAAGGAGTCGACGCCACGTCCCACTTGGGATTCTTTCAGTGCAGTCTTCCGCAATCGATTTGATGACGGCTTCACTAAGAGAGAACTAAGGGAACAGATAAAGAAACGGAAACAAGGCGCGAACGAACCGTTCGACCAGTACTACACAAGTATAGTGAGATTGAGCACTTGCTTGCGAACAACCATGCCCGAGGACGAACTGGTAGAAATTATCAGAGAGAATATGCGTTGGGAGCTTCAGAACAGCCTTCTGCATTTTCCCATCAACACCATACAGGGATTGCGCCTCCATGCCCGTAGGCAACTGGATGAGCGGCGAGGTACCTTCCGTCCACAACCTCGCATAACGGGACCAAATCCCCGAAATCATCACACCGCGGAGTTGATGGCAGCGGACCACCTACTTGCTGACCCAGTACCAGTACCGAGGAGCGGAGCACCACAGGAGCTTGAGGGCCCAGCAATGATTGATCGACCATTCCTTGAAGCAATTACAAGCCCGATGGTCTGTTGGAACTGCCGACAAACGGGGCATCGGTTCTATGCATGTCCAGCGGAACCGACGCTCTTCTGTTACCGATGCGGGAACGCCGACACGTACGCACCTGATTGCGCAAATTGCAAACTGCGAAAAAACTTGCCAGTGAGTGCCGCGACCACCCGTCGGCACTCCTAAAACCCGGACAAACCAAGGCTGATCCCATCACTAGCTATGACCAAGCCCCAGACGTGACTCCAATTCTGCTGACTCGCACCGCCAAACATAGTTCTCCCGAAGTTCCACAACCGACGCCATCCTTTGTCGAGGCGGACGCGCAGGGAAGTGATATTGAGGTGAAAGTTCCGTGGCATGTCAAACCCTTCCACGTCAGACTGCGGAATTATTTGGCTACTCGACAGCGCATCTTCCATGAGGAGTTGGCTACAACTGTCCCACCGCGAAGAAAGCGAGCCACGCGTCGGATGCGGAGCTTCTGGAGAAGGGTCAGGCAGTCGAGGAAGGTGCTGAGGGACATACACTTAGACGAATTATTGAGGGATGACGTTCAACCATATGCGTCAGTACACCTCCTACAAAAACGATTGTCTGGTTTAGTCGATACGGGAGCCAGTGTGAATTGCATATCAGCCGATTTTGCAGGGGAGGTACTGGCAATGCACACGGACCAAATCCACCATTTTACCAACTGGTTAAGCACGGCGGACGGAACTCGTCACTCTGTAGTGTGAAAAATTACGACGGATGTCACCTTTAAGGGAGTAACTAAACCTCTGGAATTTTACATCATACCTCAATTAACCCAGAATCTTTATCTAGGGGTGGATTTCGTTCGAACATTTAACTTGGCCCCGGCACTGTTTTCCAGCACGACCGTGGAGTCCGTCACCACTGTTCCTGACCAAACTCAAACCACTCACTTATTACGACATACACTGGATGTGAATCAGCAACTGCGACTTGACTCGGCTATATCAGCTTTTCCATCGCATGAGAAGGAAGGTCTCGGGCGGACAGCACTGGTGTTACACACAATAAATGTGGGGGGTGCTAAACCCATAAAACAGAGACATTTTGCCATATCTCCGGCGAAGGAAAAGTTGTTATATGCCGAAGTTGATCGAATGCTAGCATAAGCGTGATCGAAGAATCGCAGAGCGCCTGGGCTTCCCCGGTCACCTTAGTTGTCAAGCCGAGCAAGGTCCGGCTATGCTTAGATGCCAGACGCTTGAACGCCATCACTGTCAAGAACACATACCCTCTGCCGTTGATTGAAGGCATTTTGAGTCGGTTGCCTTAAGCCCATTTCATCACGAGCTTAGACCTCAAGGACGCCTTCTGGCAAATTCCTTTAGACCCGGGCTCAAAGGAGAAAACAGCCTTCACAGTTCCAGGTCGGCCCCTGTACCAATTCGTGACCATGCCATTCGGATTGTGCAATGCCCCTCAAACAATGACGCGCCTTATGGATAAGGTGATACCAGCACATTTGCGACACGAAGTTTTCGTTTACTTGGACGATCTGCTGCTTATAACCGAAACCTATAACGAACACATCGACCTGCTTCAGGAGGTGGCTCTACACATCCGGAGGGCAGGGTTAACCATCAACATACAGAAGGGTCAGTTCGTGATGACGGAGGTGAAGTATTTAGGTCACATCATTGGGCATGGCAATATCAAAACCGATCCGGACAAGACTCAAGCGATTGACGTTTTTCCATTACCCAAGACCACCAAGCAGTTACGCCGATTCCTAGGCTTATGCGGATGGTACCAGCGTTTCGTGCGTGACTATGCCACCATTACCACTCATTTGACATACATGCTGCGTAAGGGACGTAAGTTCGTCTGGGAAGGGCCCAGCTTGCGAGCCTTTGAAGAGCTAAAGAAGAGTCTGACTACTGCCCCCGTACTGCACAGCCCGGACTTTGACAAACCGTTCTCAATCCATTGTGACGCGAGTCAACATGGGGTGGGAGCAGTCTTAGTCCAGGTTGCGCAAGACGGCGAGGAGAGGCCTATAGCCTTCATGTCCCACTAGCTGAACTAGGCCCAGCGGAAATACACGGTCTCGGAGCAGGAATGCCTGGTGGCTGTGCTGGCAGTGAAACGTTTTCAAGCATATGTAGAAGGACATCCTTTTGAAATCGTCACTGATCATGCGTCACTGGAATGGCTGATGAGCTAAACTGATCTCCACGGCCGCTTGGCCAGATGGGCCTTGAAATTACAGGTGTTTGACTTCACGATAAGACACCGCAAAGGAAGTCAGCAAGTGGCACCGGACACACTATCAAGGATGTTCGCCCCTGAAGGAGCCGAGTTGGCCCAGGAGGACGACAGCCCCCTATGGATCGACTTGGACCATCCCGCCTTCAAGTCAGCATGTTATACCCTGCTGATGAATACGATTCAGGACCAGTTACCACAGCTGCCAGAACTACGGGTGACGGAGGCGTTTATATACAAGTGGATGAGACACGCCTCCGGAGACCCCATTCAAGAAGAGGAACAGTGGAAGCTATGGGTGTCCAAAGAACTGACCTTCAAATTGATTAAGCGGGCTCATGACCACCCATTGAGTGCACACGGTGGTTATGGTCGTACGCTTCGGCGACTGAAGACTTACTTCTTTTGGCCTAAGATGGCGCAGCAAGTGAAAAAGAACGAAGCCGCTTGTGAGCTGTGCAAATGCACTAAAGCGCCCAATTCTGTTCTTCGGCCCCCGATGGGAAAATTCGAACCACCGGAGCGGGTGGAGAAGTATGACATTACGCATCAGCGGACTGCCGTTTGTTCTCCGTAAGCCAATGCGTCCGAGCGGTTGAACCGCACCCTCATAGCCGCCATTCGGGCCTACGTCCAACCGGATCAGAAGGATTGGGACCGCAGGATTTCCGCCATCACCTGTGCCCTGCGTCCGTCTTATCACTCCACCACAGGCAGCTCCCCATACTTTGCCGTGTTCGGCCAGCATATGATTTGCCACGGAAACTCGTACCGGCTATTGCGGCAGTTGAGAGGTTTGGAGGACCCAATAGTGGTGCTGGAGCTGCACGAGAAACTCCAAATTCTACGAGAAAAAATCCGGGAGAGGATTGAAGACAGTAGACGGGTGGGGGAGGAGCGGTACAATCTGCGATCCCATCCTTCTGGCTTTAAGGCAGGCGACGAAATCTACCGACGGAATTTTAGACAAAGTGAAGCAGGTCGGCACTACATGGCCAAGCTAGACAAGAAGTTCGTGAAGTGTCGAGTCTTACAAGTTTTAAGTCCCACGCGGTACCTCATTGCGGGCATAACCGGAAGGGAGCTGGGAGTTTACCATGCCAAAGACCTACGACGCTGAAAAAAAAATAAACAAAAAAAAAAACGTCATAGAACCAAGCAGCGTTTCCTTCAGTCTCTCCATGCCTGGTAGGCATCGTGGACACTGCCCTGTAATGAATCATGCGACGCCGCTGGTGACCACTACCAACACACTTTGCTGCTGTGTGGCTTGTCATTTTACGTTAGTTGCGACCAGTGCACACCCCACGTCTATTTTGTCGTGGGATGCCAACAGAATTTGACAGCCACATGGAATTGAAGTGTGGAGGTAGTGGCCACCACCCACGAGGTAGTCCCGGAGTGTGAAAAGTGAAACGGAAAGTGCAAGACCTGATTCCACGGCGATTATAGTGCATGGTGGCGATGTCGTAACGTCGATAAGAAATTGCGATATGGAGGAGAAACGACGCGGACGAAGTTTTCAGTGCAAACAATGTGGGAAAACATTCAAACTCCCAAGTACATTATCAACTCACTTAATTATACATAGTGATACATGGCCATATCCTTGTCAATATTGCGGAAAGCGTTTCCATCAAAAGTCGGATTGCAGGAATTGGGAAAAAGAAGAAGAATACGAGTACGAGCCAACCGAAAAGGTATGTAAGGTAACCGAAAAAGTAGCATTTTAAATACGACTCCATTAGTGAGTTTTCGTTTCACCGCTCTAATAGTCTGTTTTTCCGGATTCCTCCTGCTATTTAGGGATAGACTATATGCCGTTTATTATGCCGCTACTCCACCGGCTCCGATAAGTCACATACCTACGGATCAGTTAGCAGCAGTTTACCCACCAGCAGTTGTGCCAACAATATACACACCTTCAATGCCGTACCAGCCGTTTTAGCAGCACTACAGTGTGCAAATGAATGTTCCCACCATTTGGCCTCAGAACTACCAAGGTAATTAGATTTGCTTGTATAGATGATACGACAGTTAAATTGGAAACGTGGGATACGGCCGGACAAGACAGGTATCACAGTTTAGGGCTAATGTATTATAGAGGAGCGCAGGCTGCAACATGGATTTGTAAGGATTACCAGATTAACATTTGAACGACCTCCTGAACGATTACACAATGGCGATGTCGAAGCATTATTTTTTTTAATGGAGTATGAATTTAATAGATCAATGTGGAATTATCCATTTCGAATAACGTACCGATTATTACTACGTGAAAAAGAACTGCACATTCGTATCGGTGTTTACAACCCTAGTAAGGACTTAACCTTTTCATTCAATTTACTCCTACATACCTACCTGAAGGTTCCCGATGTGCGCCGATGCCAAATAACAGGTTTACACGGTTGTACATTTATTGATAAGACTAGAGATGGTGCTACCTACCAAGAAGGTCGTGAAGTTGTTACAATAGGCGAATGGACAGATATACTATATCAACATACACCACCAGAACAACTTATTGCGAATGTTGTCTCCGGACGGGAGAAGAGGCTGCAAAAATACAATTTCCTCGACACAGTCATTTGGAATCCTTGGATAGACCAAGCCCGAAAGATAGCAGATTTTGGAGACGATGAATATCCAAATATGTTAGGCGTTGATTCTGGACATATTTTAACTCCAGTTATTCTGCTGCCTGAAACTGCCTTTGAACTAGCTAAACCATACAGATTATTATCGAAGGTAACGTCAGTAGGAAATCAAAACGGAGTCACGAACCATCGAGGAAAATGGGCATTCAACCGAGCTAAAACGGATTAATTATAGATTTTGCAGGTTGTTGATTTCTACGGTTCAACTTGGTACTGCAAACTGTCCGTATTCTTAAATCGTAAAACTCAACTATCTTTAAACTGAACTTGACTAGCTCATTAACTCGCTCCCATTTCGGCTGACTCCTGATGGAAATCAACTATGACATTGTCAGCATACATGAATCAGAATACGTTTTTTTTATAACTTTTGAATATACCTAAGGGGAAAGCTGATTAATTAAATGCATGTTATAGTTTAATCCCTCTACATGTTCTGGTGCTGGAATTTAATCATCGAGAGTTGAAATAATAGTCTTTTCATTATTTAGAAAGCAAATGGAAGCAATATTCCTTGAGAATACAATATGTGGTTAATAGATAGATAAATGATCAGTTAAAACAAAGAGAAAATGAAAACTAGAAAAAATTGAGGATAATAGGGTTTTAGTGGTACTAAAGAGCAGATAGTTAATTTCGATTGAACTGTACAGTCAATATAAATTTAACGAGGTCTTAGGACAAAGAAAATGGTAGTGAATCAGAACTCTCACGTAAATTTTGAAAGGAAAAATTAGCCTCCCTAATACTACACACCGCTAAAACGAAAGAAGAAAAAACTAAAGCAACCCCGAATGTAGATCGCATATTCTATTAATATAATTGCAATTGGCGAGAAAATTTAGGTTTGATTGTGTTATAATTAGTCACAGGTTTTTTGTGCCCGTTGAAGTTTTTAAAAGGGAAATTCTAGATAATTCATTGTAGTGTAAATACGTCATGAAAAACTATTTAATATAAGAAATGCCCTGTTTTGAATATTCGTAAATGTTTTAGAATACAACCTGCGTTGTATTCTTCCAATCGGCACCTTTGAATAGTTTACAAAATTCTGTTCATGCATTTGCTTAGATAATTTGTATATATTATTTTGTATTGCCTATTCATAAAGTAGATTAAAAAAATTATGAACTGCACGTCTGAGAATGAGAACTGTATTAGCCCAGCACAAGTGTAATATCATCATGTTTGAATGCGAGGAATTAATCTTGAAAAGATCTCTTTCGATAAAATTTTAATACCATAGAAAGGGTTCTACCGAATCAACTGCAAAACTTAAGTGAGCTAATTGAGGCTTTCATTTTATAAAACAAGGGAAAAAAATCCCTACCATTCCTGCTGTATAAATATATTTTTTGGAAACTATTATCTTTCTATTCCTCTCTCTATCAATCAATTTAATAGTGGAATGCACCCATTTCAATGATATTTTTTTATTTCGGAATTAGCTTAATACTTCACATCAACATGAATATCCCCACCAGTAATAAATTCAATAGCGTGTTTTTTCAAAAATTGTATATTTCTTTATTGTTAGCCGATAATTTTGATAGAGTGAAAGAAACCAATTTCCTTTTGTTTCAAAAACACAACAAAAAGAACACGTTAATTAAAACTGCAATTTAAGAATAAGAAACTTTTCGTATAATTATTACAAAAGAAAAGAGAACAAGAATGAACGATTTAGATTTACTTGATAATATTCAACAATTATTTTTATTATTAAATCACATTAAATTTTATGGTTTTCTTCCGTGATTACTATGAAAATTATGAACTGAAGAAAATATTAAAATTTGAATAGAATTATTATAAAAAACTTAAAACTTAAATCAGAGAATAAAATAAACTATGTATTGCTAACCTTTTTTTTTGTTTTTGTGGTAGGGAGGTGAAACTTTTACGCCCGCCAAGTCTTGCAGTGTGGGACTCCCGTGGAGGATACCCTTGGACTACCCACTAAACACCTCCCCTGTCAATCTGAGAACCTAGCCTGGAACCGTTTGACACATTACTTCGGGCCAGGTCTCGTTTTGTTACGCCGTGGGGCGCCTTCAAGCTGGGGAGTCCCTTTCCTAGCGGGAGGGGAGAGGGGAAGGGGAAATGCCAGAAGAGTGATCCCCCAGCCCCAGCGCCTCCGGCTGCTGTGAGTCCCTTTTATATTTCAGGACTGCCCGAGCATAATGTGCCACCTGGTTCCATTTGTCAACCGATTCGAGCATCACCGCAACTATATTATCCAGGGTGAGCTCTCCCGTCTCCCTGTAGAGCTCCCTTCGCAGCCTGACCCATTTTGTACACGCAAAAAATGTGTGACAGGTATTGTCCTCCTCTCCTGGGCAAAACCGACAATCGGAAGACCGTGACTTACCGATCTTGTGCAGGTAAGACTGAAAACACCCGTGCCCGCTCAAAAGCTGGGTCAGATAGAAGTCAGTCTCACCATGCCTTCGATTTAGCCATGGTCTCACATCTGGGATGAGACGCGCAGTCCACCTTCCCTTCGTGCGATTCGCCCAAGACTGCTGCCAATCGTTGAGCGAGCGTTGTCTCTCCTCGCGGACAACCATCTCCCTCGCATCCTCGTTTCGGCGCAGGTAAATAGCGCGGCGCTCTCTAGCAAGGAGGGCGACAGGTATTACGCCTGCAATCACTCTCACCGCCGAGTCGGAGACTGTTGGATACGAAGATGCAATTCTCAGTGCTCCTCTTCTCTGTACCTGTGCCAATCGTTTTCGGTATACCTCCTTGCTGAGAGCGTTGCCCCATACCTCTGCTCCGTACATTAGCACTGACCCTACAGCACTCATCAAGAGGCGTCTTCTTGATGGGCTGGGTCCCCCTACGATGGCCATAAGTCGACTCAGGGCCGATATTCCCGAAGCAGCCTTCTCAGCCGTTGCCCTGATTTGCTCAGAGAAACTCATCTTCGAGTCGATCAGTAGCCCCAGGTACTTCACCGCTGGCTTCGATTCGATTTGTATACCTCCAATACTGATTATCCTTACTCTAGGGATTCCTTTTTTTGTCAAAATGACCACTTCGGTTTTCTCCAGTGCTAAACTGAGCCCGCGAGCAGTCATCCAGTCCCTCACTCGGCGCATTAGCATACCTAGCCTAAGTTGCGCTTGTTCAACGGTGCGTCCAGTGACCAGAGCCGCAACATCACCCGCATAGCCGACCAAGCGCGACTCATCTGGCATCTCAAGTCTCAGTAGCCCGTCGTAAGACACGTTCCACAGGTCCGGACCAAGGGTAGATCCCTGGGCAACACCCGATGTAATTTCCATCCTTCGTTGGCCCTGTGTCGTGTCGTAGAGCAGGCTTCGGTCCTTTAGGTAGTTCCTCAAAAGCCGCATTAGATATTCTGGAACTTGAAAAGAGTTTTCCAGCGTGTCCAGAATATCCACCCATCTAGCGGAGTTGAAGGCATTCCTGACGTCGAGTGTCACCAACAGGACGATCCGTCGCTTGCTGCGACTATATGCCTCTGCCTTTTGGACCGCGTTCACCACCTCTGCAATCGCATCAATGGTAGAACGTCCTGCTCTAAAGCCGTACTGCCGAGGAGATAGGTCCCCAGCAGCACGAATCGCGTCAGTGAGTCTTCCCTTGATGAGTTTCTCTAGCACCTTCCCAGCCGTGTCTAGCATGCATAACGGGCGGTATGCAGACGGCGATTCGGGATTTCCATTCCCCTTGCTGATCAGTACGAGCCTCGCCACCTTCCATCGTACCGGGAAAACCCCGTCCCGTAGGCAAGCGTTGAATGTGCTGAGCAGCAAGTCAGGACAATGGTGATAGACGAGCCGCAACACCTCAGCTGGAACACCATCTGGACCTGGAGCCTTCCTCGCTTTCAAGGAGAGGACTGCCTCCTCCAGTTCCAGCAGTGTGAAGAGTGGGCACTCTACTGCTGTTTCACCATGGACAGCGTCAACATGGACGGGATGGGCGGGGAAGAGTCCCCGCACTATCGCGTCCATCTTTTCCGCGTCATGTATACAAGGCTTCCGTAGGGCACCAAGTTTCCCCATGACCAGCTTGTAGCCAAGGCCCCACGGATCCTTGTTCACATTGTCCACTAGGTCTTGCCAGCAGCGAGCCTTGCTACTGTTGATCAGTTTGCGAAGGCATTTCCTTGCTGACTTATATGCTGCCACCTGGTTGCATGCCTCGTCACGGTTCCGCGCCCGTTGAGCCTCACGCCGAAGCTTGTGACACTCCCTCCGCTTCTCAGCGATTTCAGTAGACCACCAGTACACTGGGGGCTTGCCGTGCCGGGGTCTTCGGCGGGGCATAGAAGCGCAGCAAGCAGTCGTGATTATGCTCATGGTAGAGTTCGCCACGTCTTGAGCTGCCAGTTTTTCCGGCCCCTCCGGAGCTCCCTGCAGCGGCTCACCTGCTGTGAAAACCTTGACGAACCTCTCGACGTCCATTCTTCCAATGTTCCATCCAGTTGTAGAAGGCCGAGAGCACGGACGTCGGGAGATAGCAACACTTATCTCAAGCAGAATGCACTGGTGATCACTGGCTGAGTAGTCCTCTAATACTTTCCAGTTGTGTATCCTCCGTACTAAGGACTCCGAGGCGAATGTCACGTCCGGTATGGTTCCCTCACAGCCAATACGGCGGAAAGTCGGCGTATTTCCGGAGTTTAGTACGACGAGGGCCGTCCTGGCCGCCATTTCCAGGATTCGTTTTCCCCGCGGATCCGTCCGAGCCATGCCCCATTCGATTGCTTTAGCATTGAAGTCGCCCCCAACGAGCACTTTACCCTTTGCGTTCGAGACAGCGCCCTCCAGAGCATTAAGCTTGGCTTGGAAAGATGATATCGGCTCGTTAGGCGTTAGGTAGACACTAAAGAAGGTGATCCCTGAGCACCGAACCCACACGAAACCATCCCCCCGTCCACAACTCTCCGGTTGAAAGTCACTGTTCCGAACCCAAATAGGGGCAGTACCAGTTTCATCAGAGTACCATAATGCAGGACTTTTATTATGGTGTTGCTCACTCAACAGCAGGAAGTCGGCTTCTCTGTCCCTCGCAAACTGCTCAATCAGATTTTGGGCGGTTGAACTGCGGTGTAGGTTTAGCTGCAGGATGCGGGTCATCGAAGCTCTGATTTTGATTTTAACATTAACAACGACTTTCCTTTCCAGTGGTTCTTCTTTTCAGCGGGAAATGAGGTGCAAGGTAGGTATGCCGTCGCCAGGGGAAGGTTTGAGAAAATCCGATGAGGTTGGTTTCGTGTCGCGCGCGGTACGCGGTACCTTAGTTGATTTTGGTTTTTCTTTAGCGTAGCTTTTTTCGGAATTACGTTAACGTAGTATATTTTTTTGGTACCGCGTCGGAAATTCGGGAACGCGAAGTAAAGATTAGATCTTTGTCTTTTGACTGGTTATAGGAAGAAATACGGAGTAACGTAAAGTAGGTTTTCTCTCCGTATGGTTTGGTTTTGTGACGCGTTTGAAAACGGGCATGTATTGGTGGCTGAATATTGTAAATGAGCGTAACCCATCCGGAGACCCGCGACCGAAATCCTCTCCGATCTAGCTGGCCGACAAGCAGCCACCGCGTGAATGGGTTACGGTGCACGGATTGGTTGACCGGTTGTTACCATCCGTTGGCACTACTCAGACTTACGTCTAGAACCGATGAGAGGTCGGTTCTGCGTTCGGACGTAGACGTAGAATCATTACAATGTGTTAAAGCACTCGTTTTGTTAGTTTCCAAAAGAAGAAGAAAAAAAAAAACTTCGCCAAAGCGCACAAGGTGAAGTTGATTGCAGCTTGAGTCGTTTATGGTTTTACTTCGCGATTAAGCATTTCCTGCATAGGCGTGCATATTAAAACTAATCGAAGATATTTATTAAAAGCCGCCGACATAGCGGTCTAGAATTAAATTATGTTCGGGTTGTTGCAACGAGTTAGGACGTGGTTTGAAGGAATTGTCGGTGTTAAAAATTTGTTATACTCATATGCCAGAGTCCAATATTGTATAAAAAGCACGCTTTATACTTTTTAGTGCTTTTCAGCATATTCCATTTTATTTCTAAATGTTTGCTGCATGAAAATTTTTATCTACTTTGTTGAGTGCGCCGAAAACAAAAATATTGTCTTAAAATGCCTTAAAACGACACCCAAAAAATAAACAGAAAACACAAACTTATTGGCAAAGTGAAGCTTCAATGAGCCTAAGTATCTTGAAATGATTGTGTAATAACTCACCTTAACAAAAAAATAGAAACCATACGCATAAATTCATTTATCTTACTGTACTCTGCACGTAAGGTAAATAAAAAGACTAATCGCAGATTTTCTATTATTTTTCATTTGTTATTCGCTTAGTTGGTTGTAAACATATAATAAAATATAAACATGTTTATATGAAAATCATCGCTACAAAAGTTCCACATTCTGTAGTTTTATATGGTTCTACATTGCGATATACATTAGATCTACATAAAATCCTCTATTCGATTGCGACTGAAGTGGTGTTCACACTAGAATGAAAAAAAAAATAAAAAAAGCCATACATGCAATTATTTTATCAAAAATACAAATGAGAGAATATTTAAGACAAAAACAATAAAATTGAAACAAAAGATCAGGACGTAAACATTGTGTAAATAAGTAAATAATTCTTGTTGTCTTTTTTTTGTATCTAAGTCAGAACTGTAAATCATCTAAATAATAATCATATCTTATGCAAATATAACAAAAATAATATGAATTGCTAATTCAAAACACGATTTTCCTTTCCAGTGGTCCTTTCTTTCAGCAGGAAATAGAGTGCATGGTAAGTATGCCGTCGCGAGGGTAGGGTTTGAGAAAATCTGCTGAGGTCGGTTTCGCGTCGCGCGCGGTACGCGGTACCTTAGTTGATTTTGGTTTTCCTTTAGCGTAGTCTGTTTTCGGATTTACGTTAACGTAGTTTATTTTTCGGTACCGCGCCGGAAATTCGGGAACGCGAAGTAAAGATTAGATCTTTGTCCTTTGACTGGTTGTATGAAGAAATACGGAGTAACGTAAAGTAGGTTTCCTCTTCGTACGGTTTTGTTTTGTGACGCGTTTGAAAATGGGCATGTATTGGTGGCTGAATATTGTAAATGAGCGATCTAGCTGGCCGTCAAGCAGCCACCACGAAAATGGATTACGGTGCACGGATTGGTTGACCGGTTGTTACCATCCGTTGGCACTACTCAGACTTACGGCTAGAACCGATGAGAGGTCGGTTCCTCGTCCGGACTTAGACATTTAAAATCATTACAAAGTATGGGGCGACAGCAAGGAGGTATGCCGAAAACGTTTGACGCAGATACAGAGAAGAGGGGCACTGAGAATTGCATCTTCGTATCCGACAGTCTTTGATCAGGTGGTGAGAGCTATTGCAGGCTTGATACCTGTCCCCTCCTTGCTAGAGAGTGCCACGCTATTTGCCTGCGCCAAAACAAGGATGCCAGGGAGATGGTTCTCCGCGAGGGGAGACAGCGCTCACTCAACGATTGGCAGCAGTCTTGGGTCAATTGTACGAAGCGAAGGTGGACTGCGCGCCTCATCCCGGATGTGAGACCGTGGCGAATTCGAAGGCATGGTGAGACTGACTTCTATCTGACCCAGCTTTTGAGCGGGAACGGGTGTTTTCAGTCTTATCTGCACAACATTAGTAAATCACGGTCCTCCAATGGTCGGTTTTGCCCAGGAGAGGAGGACAATTCCTGCTACATATGTTTTGCGTGTACGAAACGGGTCAGGCTACGAAGGGAACTCTACAGAGAGACGGGAGAGCTCACCCCAGATAATATAGTTGCGGTAATGCTCGAATCGGATGACAAATGGAACCAGGTGACATATAATGCTCGGGCAGTCCTGAAATATAAAAGGGACTCACAGCAGCCGGAGGCATTGGGGCTGGGGGATTGCTTTTCTGACACTTCCTCTTCCCCTCTCCCCTCCCGCTAGGAAAAGAATCCCCCAGCTTGAAGGCGCCTCAGGGCGTAACAAAATGAGACGTGGCCCGAAGTAATGTGTCAAACGGTTCCAGGCTGGATACCCAGGTCGACAGGGGATGTGTTTAGTGGGTAGTCCAGTTGCCTTCTTGTGAGCATGGGAGTACCACACTCTGTGCATAAATGGCATTCACCTCCCCACCACTAAAAAAAACTATGACTTTCCTCACTGTTCATGTACTTATCGCAATTTCGATAGGGCCAACTCAGTCCAATGTATGAACTGAATACAACTCCACGTAAGAGGAGTCTCTTTTCAGGGGTTTGTACTAAAATACAAAACCCTTTTACGACCTGTGTCCGTCTGTACGCCACAGCAGTTTTTCTCCAAAAATATTCAAGCTACAGGCATGAAACTTTTTGGAAAGGTCACAAGTGGTGACTTCTTGAAGCTTTTGGGGGTGGGAAAGTTGTTCAAAGGTGTTTAAGGGGGCTCTCCTTATAGGGAGGTGAACCTTCAAAAAAAATATACACTATTTTTAGTCGAGTAGGGTGTCATTGGAAAGGTCTTAATGAGATCTTTTCAAAACATGTCTTAAAATTATCTTATCGGTACCATGGGAGGCAGGGGAAGGGGAAATGTACGAATTTTTCGCGTACGCCTCTTTGCAATTGGATACCTTTCAGGTGAAAATCTGAAAAAAATCTCGATAGTATATCTTTATGAGTCCAAGGGCAACAAATACTTCAGAAATCAAAATTCACTCAACTTTGTTAATAATGGTGTGATTTATAAATTTTACGTTCTCCCCTGAAAATCGAAACGGTGCACTTATGTAGGTTGCTATAAAACCGTTATGCCTACAAAATTTCATGGAAATCAAATCATAAGTAAGTTTTTTATCGATATTTCAATTGTATGGAATCACAAAAACAATAACACATATCGATAGTTAATATATATATCAAATCGACCAAGGCACTCTTATTTTCTTCGGATTTCCATGAAAATTCAAGGAATAGTGATTTACTTGAATATGTTCAATGAGCTGGGCATTCACAAAAAGGCCTTTATGAGTACAACAACAACAAACCCTAAGAAGCCGAAATTCACCCGGCTTTGTTAGTAATAGTATGATTTATCGATTTTACATTTTCTTGAATAAAATTTTAACGGTACCTTTTCAATAAAATTTAGTGCACAAATGGTAGTTAACGTAGTTATAGCGGTTTGAATTTTCCTGTATTACTATGGAACAATATGCGCTGTGTTACTATGGAAACATATGGCTACGGAACAATATGCGTTTTTATCGACTCAGACGCTACAAATTTGCTATGGTTTGCATGAAAGTTTCAGGAATGATCAAGAATTGTTTCAGCAAGTGGTACCAGTAATCGTTAAACAAAATGGCGGCTGTTTGAAATGCGAAGATTGAGTAAATTTTGAGTTATTTTTCCCCAATTTCAACTTTTAAGGTACATGCTTTTAACACTTCATTCAATTTAATGAATGACTGTAGATGAGTACCTACAATTAATACTCATAGGTGAAATAAGTCCAAGAGGCAGGAGAGACCTCCTAACAGAAGGGCTTTGTAACCATTCTAGGGTCTGATGCCATGAATCGATAACTTGAATTATTCACCCAATAATTGTATTAAAAAATCGTTAAAATTGATCCAAAAGATGCAAAGTTTCGTTCATAAGCACATAACAGCCTCGATTTTGCTCCATGTTAAAAAAATTTTCTAAATGCTCAGCTCAAACCACTATTCCTTAAATTTTCATGAAAATCCGAAGAAAATAAAAGTGCCTGGGTCGATTTGAAATGGTGATAATTCACTTAGTTATGATTTGATTTCCATGAAATATTGTAGGCATAAGAGTCTTATATCAACCTACATAAATGTAAAATTCTAAGAAGTTTAAGTACACCGTTTCGATTTTTGGGGGAAAATATAAAATTTACAAATCATACCATCATTAACAGAGTTGAGTGAATTTTCATTTCTGAAGTATTTGTTGCCCTTGGACTCGTTAAGACCTTCCTTCGTTATTTATTTCGGATTCCCAGCTCAAACGTGTCCTATCGTGTAGAGTAGAGAATTGTGTTTAGGGAATTTTGCCTTCACCAGGACTCCTAATGCAAAAAATGGCTTATTTTTCAAATTCTGAAAAAGCTAAGACATTTCATTTGATTCATACTTGACTGCATTTAATTAAAAATTTGTTAGGGGCCACTTAGTTATAACGGGGGATCCCCTTAAAAAATTTTGATATGTTTGATAAGACCTAAACTTTTGAGAGACCACCAGTTCTGCCTTTTTCACAAAGTTTGAGCTTTGTAGCTTCTATAGTTTTGGAACTAATTAAATCAATAGTTTTGGAACTAATTAAAACAAAACTAATTAAAACATTAAAACAAATGGAGGGATTGGCAGACGGGCATTTCGATGGATAGATAGGACGGGGCACTAGCAGGTTTTTGCAAAAAACATTTCAAGAAAATCATGGGGCTAGATCCAAAAAACAATAACTTACAAGTAGACGGTAACATTCATTGAACTTTGCTAATAGTGGTTGGATTTCACATTTTTGGCAGTAAACTGTATAAGCATCATTAAATTAGATGAAATCAGTCACTTAGATAGTTCTTCAAAGTATCATTTTATTCTATAAGTTTTAATAAAATTTCCCGGCCTTAAAGCCATTTGAAGTTTCGCCGATTACATCAGTCATATACGATTTTTCCACTACATGGGCTTTCTATCGAACCAAATACTTTACTTTTGATTGAATCTTCTCCAAATTTTCAGATAAGACGAATAAAAACAATACATTTAAAATTCAGATCAGCCAATGATTTTAGTAATATTGGAACAAAATGTTGGCTGGTTAAAATGGAGTTCTTTTAAAGCACGAATATATTTGTTGTGCGTGTCATAAAAGTTTTTCTTGAATTAAATCGTTTTATTTATCCACATATTGTTGCTTAAGTACAAAACCCTTTTGACATGAGCGTAGTTCTGTTCACACATCTTGTTTAAAGCCACTTTTTCTAATAAACGCTGCTACAAACAAATTTCCTGTGTTGACCGTATGATCTCTAATATTGATTGGCTGCAGTAATTCCCTCCAAGAAATTCTTGCAAGTTTAAGTGATTGTCCAGGTACATACGCTGTAATGATAATTTGTGAGAGACAATGATGCTTCTATGTTTAAATGTCGATTCGTTGCATACAAGTTTGATATGTTTGATACTTTCAAACCCAAGTGCAAATTTGCTGCCTTCAAGTCCGAGTTTGCTGCCAACTCAAATTTGATGCTTTCAACTCCAAGTGCTTCTGGATGCCAAACTTTGGTATCTCTAAATTTAAATAATTATTTTTCAGTGTGATTGGCCACTTTCAAGTGGATCCGGATCAACATACCAATGTATTCTGCGTGAAAAGACAAAAAAAAACTCAATTAATTGATTGTTCTGAAAACAATGCTTTATTTTCCAACTTGTCTTAACTATTTATAGCATTATTTTGCACATGTGAACAATTTTGCTCAAGCGCGTGTATTTACAACAATCATTTCTATCTCAATCAAACGTTTTTAGCTTGGACTTTGGTTCCATGCATATTGATTAAGATGGCAATAATTTACATTTA
The DNA here is from genome assembly GCA_963969285.1 of Odontomyia ornata. Lineage (NCBI taxonomy): Eukaryota > Metazoa > Arthropoda > Insecta > Diptera > Stratiomyidae > Odontomyia > Odontomyia ornata. The sequence continues at coordinate 272,606,660 of OZ017738.1, read as the reverse complement.
TTGAGCTTATGAATCTAGCACACTTAGTTATAATATCGATTGAGCAGTTAAGTTAATGTATTTTATGGAATTTGCTTGATGGATAAAATGACAAATGTTTAAGTTTAATAAGCTCTTAGTATCTGAATGATTAAATCAAATGCATTTCATAGCGTTTGCTTTATTTATGTAAGTAAGCTTGATAGTTTAATAAATTTGACAGGTGGCTAACATACATATGTTGGCTCATTTTCCTTGATTAGTTTTTTTTTGTAGCCTACAGCCCCTTTTCGGGCCTTCGCTTAGAGATAGTTAGTGTCTCTCATTGTCATGATCGAATGTATCGGCACTCCACAAGGTGATATGATCATTATCACGCCTTGGCCGTGTGTCCGTCCACCCAGCTGCGATACGTTCTTATTTAAACCAGCACGTATCATAACTGAACAGGCTTATAGTGAGACTTGAACCAGAGACCTTCGGCTTACGGGCTTAGTGCTCTACCCACTAAGCCACGCGGACTACACAAAACAAATTAGTTTATAACGTTTAGGATATTTCTAACAACATTGTTCTGCTTGAATTTGGTCTTTATGGGATTTAGTAGTTTATTTGTGAATCGTTGGCTGTTATTCAATGAATGTTCTTCTTTTAGCATGGTCAGTGTATCAACGATAGGTTTTGATGTTCAGGGAATGGAACTCGACATAAAATCACAATACTAATTTATTTGTCTCCCTCATCTAAATCGAGAACCGATTGGTTGGCTTGACAAAATATGAGTGTATAGCTTTGTATATGTGCTCTTTTTTTGCATTTGAAGTTGTATCTAGCTTCTGCTGCTGCGGAACCGGTTGTGATCGGCACGCACCTACATCACTCCCCTTCCTGTGACAATATAAGCCTTGTTATTTGCACTGGTGGGCCAGAACAAGGCTGACGGTATTTCACGTATTTTCTGATATATTGTTGAAAGATTGTCAGATGTCTGCCACTGCGAGGACGCAGGAGATTTGGGCGCGTAGCGAATCGCTGATTGTTTCCTGTGCATGCATGATAACGATTGCTAGACTCGTAACGAGAATTTCAATTCGGGCCAGTATATGGAAGATTTGACTATTTCCTGGCCGCATCTACTCGTATGAAGACGTGAGAGCAAGAGTTTAGTGTTTTGTATCCGATCGTGGTCCTGGGGTTCCTATGCAGAGTTGGCTTGGACTGAAGCTGATGCATTCTTCAAAGGAAATCGTTGAGCATATCGGACGGGTCTACATGTAAGTTGTCGCTGCCGAATCATTCTATTGGAAAGGGAAGTGTGGACCCAAATACCAACTTAGCTGCCAAGGCTCCAAGGTCCTTTTTCTTAGTCCCAACAAGACGGTGGACAAGATTCTGATCCAGTTCTGGCTTTCTCAGTTGCACATAATTGTGATTTTTAAGATGCAGTGCCAGTGCTTCAACAGTTTATTTGATGCAGGCGCGTACGGTGACGAACTTGTTCTTTCGCAGCTCCATAGCGTGGTGAATGAATTAAAAAGGCAAGGTTCGAACTAAGTTCCCTGGTGTGTGGTGACAATCGCTGGGGCCCTGAAGCGAACGACCCAATTCGTTTAGAACACTTTTGCAATTGTGACCACTGATTGCTCTGCTAGGGGGACTGCTTCAGGCCACTTCGTAAAGTGACCCATTACCATGAAGATATAATGTAATCCATGCTATGTAAGAAGTGAACGGACGATGTCCAAATGAACTTGCTGAAACCACATGCTGGGAAAAGGGAAGTTCTGCAGGAAGTATATGACCTGCCTGGATACTTTGGATTGCTGGCAATTGATGCAGATATGGGACCATCGAGTGACGTTGAAGTTCATGAAAAGCTTCACAAATTTGTTCTTAAAAGAGTGTAAAGTAGAGTGGATGACATGGTATTAACAACGGTGAAATGAATCAAAGAATTTGCTACGCAGTGATTTGGGAGCTTAGGCTCTGGGTTGGAGAATGTGGCATATCACACACAATTTACAGACAATCTAGCGTGACTAAGTTGAGGTTAATCAAAAAACTGTTTTTACTTAAGAGCCTCTGAATGTTGAGGTCTTTGCTTTGTTTTGCTTGCAGATTTTGGTCAGAAAAATTTTGGGATCGAAACTCCTCAAAGTGGGGTAGTGCATCCGCTACCACATTGCTGATGCAGCTTATGTGTTGCATTCGCGTGGAAAATAGCAAAGTAAAATTGAGCTGGCAAACTTTTCGGGGTGTAGATCGCTCTGCTTTGCGCGTGAAGGCATACGTCCATGGTTTGTCGTTGGTCTTGGTGATAAAGTCTGTTCCTTCCAGGATGTGACGGAAGATAGATGGCCAGCATTTTGCAGCCGTACGTGCTACTCTCATTGACCCAGTGACCATATGTCCTAGAAAAATGCCAACAGAATGAGTCTGCCTCCCTACTTTTGCTCCAAGAATGCTCTGTCCGCTGCATTCAACCCATGAGTGATTAAGTCCAGCAGTTTGCCTGGTTGGTAGAATTTCATTAAAGTTGCGTTCGCCAGACTGTCTTTGCATCGATTGAAAGATTTGACCGTTACTGGATTCTAAGTAATTTGAAATTATTACCTTTTGTTTTTGATTCCAAAAGATACAGTGAAGTGGTGACATTAAGTCTGCAGTTCTGAGAATGAATTTGAGGTGTCAAGTTAGTGCTCCGGTAAATGACCTAAGCTTGGCAAATCTAGCTGGCTGTCAGTTGTTCAGGAAAGCGTCAACCCTTGAAGTAGATGGAGATGATTCGTACTTTCAGACCTTGTGTGCCAAGAACTCGACTTCAGGGTTCGCAAAGGTGCACTTAGCTACATTTTTTACAAAATTAAATTAGCTTTACCGTTCAAATATAGAGCGCATATGTCTGAAGCGTTGCTTCTCTTCTCGAAAAATACTAGTACATCGTTCATATAGGCTATGCGAAAATTCAGCGCTTGTAAAGTTCCGTTCATGTATCACTGAAAATGTTGAGTGGCACTCCTAAGATGAAAAGTCATGACAGTAATTCAGATTGCGCAAAAGGGGTGAATACTGCTGTTTTTGGAATATCGCACTCTGAGCTAGAAATCTAATGGAACGCCCATAGAAGATCTATTTTGTTGAACTCATTCATATGATAAAGGCTGGTAAACGAGTTCTCAATATGTGGCATCGGATATAGGTCAGGCTGAGTTTTTGCATTGAGGCAACGGTTATTACCGTGACCGCCCAGAACCGTCCTTTTCAGGCACTAGATGCAAGAAACTGATCCAGTGAGGCAGTCTGATGGCCGACAATGTTTCAATTCAAGTAATTACATAGCTTTCGCCTTAGCTATGTTGAGCTTTTTGACGGAAAGTCTTCAAAACTTGCTGGCCACCGGAAGACCCGAAATACTGATGTGTGATATGCTTCAATAACTAATTGTCACGGGATTCTCTTACTATAGTGGCGATTGAGGCAAATCGCAAATGGATCGGGATCCGGTTCCAGCTGACCATGAGGACGGATCCAGGATGGAGCAGTTCTGTACAATGATGACTAGACAGGAATTTCTGAGGAAGTCTACGCCATTGATGTATCTTTCTACGTCGGTGGTGCAATAATTCCACGAGGACACGCGCTTGAGATTTATGTCCAATGATAGCATTTTTTGTCCATATGTGGGACTTTGAGGGCCGTTGACAGTCAACAATTTGTAATTGGTTTGTTTATTGTTAAAGGAGTACTTCAATAAGAAAATTCAAATTTCTGGCTTCTTGCTTGATGAGGATGCAACTTGATGAAGAAACGTTATCTAGCAATGCTCAAGACAAAAGAGAAACTCAATTTTATGAGTCCCTCCACCCCAATTAAATTCACACGGTGGCTGGGATCAGTAGTGGAAGCAGACTTTAGACTGAGTATGGCGTGCAAGCTTTGAATCCGGTGAGAGCTGGTGGGGTGGTTTGAATAGAGAACGCAGGCGTTGTCTGAATGGTGAATACTGGCACGAACTTGGTGGGCACTATTTCTCTGGTCGCTACTGGAGCCATCTGACCTCGGTTGTAGGGTCTCAAAACTGCTACTGGTGGGGCGAATGATTTTGACAATCCTGTCGCCGTGCTCAGCTAGTTTGTTCAGGTTGCATTATTTGGCTGCAACTAATACTATTTAAACGTCGCTGGGTAGCCGTTGCATTCAAAGTGATTTGAAGAGACTATTGGGGGACATTCCTGCCAGTTTTGATCAAATAGCGTGGTGCATCTGTGATAGACACTGATCACTAAGTGCTAGTCGTGAGATGATTCCTTTTCTTTCGTGCTCCCTAAATGAGGGAAAAAATTTTCAACAGGCGTTCTTTGAGAGTCTCATATTCATTGAGTGGTGGTGGATTTTCTTAATATCTTCTACTTGAGGATTTCATGTTCGGATACAGTCTTGAGAAGCTTTGAGGAATCATGCGTAATTTTATGATTACAAAACTGTGCTTCTGCTAAGGTAAACCAAAACTTGGGATGCGGTGCCCAGGAAGGTAGCAATTTGAACATGGTGATCGCACCAATTGCCATCAATGAGGCGATGCCATTGTCCATATCAACATAACTCGCTTTGTTGTTTAGCAATGTTAACTATTATGGTATTTAATAGAATGGAAATGTTTCGCGCTGACGGTGAATGATTACCGATTTAAAACTAGGGTACTAATTTATTTATCTACTCCACCGTAGATGGTCTCAAGCCCAGTTGAGAAAGGAGCATGATCTCTCTGTTTTCTCCACCCCCCCAGTTTCCATAATCCCTCATCCTAAATCCCACAACCAAATTTTAGTAAAGTGGGTTTACTGGTTCCCCAATAATGGGACACCAAATGCCGGGAAATGCAAATAACTTCAAACACACCTGCAGCTCTGCCACTAAATTCTCACTTACACCTCTTTTGTGGTTACGTAATAGGGTGAAGGTGAGTCTTTCAATACCCGATAATGGAAACGAGAGTAATAACCATACCTCCGGAATGGAGATTGGGCGATGGGCTAACTCCCCGTCCCTGGAAAACTCTGCGCTGTTTTCAAACCTAGAAGCCTTGGAATGAATCTATGAATGTCTGTAGCGATGGCCCAGTAATCGAAAAGAGACTATGGCAGTCAGTCCTGGACTGGCAGATCACTTAAATACCCAGGCATTGTTAAGGACCTTTTAGAATGCGTCAGTCAATACAAATAAAATATACTGGCAATCCTGGAAACGAATTGGACTGCAAGCGATTTTCAAGACGTGAGATCGCACACAATATTCAAAAGCGAGAAGCCTGCTGAAAGAGAGAATTTGAACTAGCCTTCATTGTAGATAGGGAGCTCTTATCGCACGTTATTGGTTTTAAGGCAATCAATGAACGGTTTTATATGATCCGCATATATCTTCAAAATTTAGCTGATAAATGTTAAAACCTCGACTGAAGAAAAGGCACAAAAATGTATGAAAAGTTCTACAATCACCTCGAAAGACTAGTCAACTCATTGCCCACAAACGACACAAAAATAAATTCAGGTGATTTCAACGCTAAGATTGGCAATGAGCTTTCTCATTGGGGAATGACTGGAGGATATAGTCCCCACGATAAAGGGAATGACAATAACCAGCACCTGATTCAACAACGTTGGACCTCAAGCATACTTGATGTCCCTACATACAGAGAAGCCAATTGTAACTCAGATTAATACTTAATTAAATTGAATATTGATGTCATATGTCAAAGACGTATTCGTGAAAGACCAACCCTCTACAGAAATTTGACAAACGGCAATTTCATGAAGACCTTTAACAATCGAGAAGCTTTCACCTTATCAGATACATAGCTAAAAATAAGCAACGGGCTATGGGTGGAAGTGAAAGTGGCAATTAAGACTTTGGCAGAACAGGCGATCAAACACCAAGCTCAATGCAAATGATGGGTTCGAAAACGAGTGCCACGATGGGCTAGACAACAAAAATCAGCCGTTCAAACAATATTTAGGAAGGATAATCGGGACGGAGAGAAAAAAATATGAAACTCTCAGAAGAGTACTGAATTAGATAATAAGAATTAAGAAAAGAAACTACTATGGCAATTGATTAAGAAGCATTAGTGTAAATCTAGTGAGCAACAACACAAACAAGCATACAAAATAGTGAAGCTCCACAAACTCAATATTCCTATACGGCCTGTGGTCAGCTGCCCTCGGTTCCTGCATACCAATTACCAGGGTACTTGGCAATGCTACTGAAAGCTTGAAACAATGTTTGCAGGACAAGACCACGCTCTACCGTAATGACATCGGCAAACATAATTACTTATGGAAACAGGATTAAGGAAAGATGAGTGTCATATTTCAAGAAACTCCTCAATCCTCCATACAGTTCCAGAACATCGGAGCCTATAAATACTCCCGGAGAGCTTCCAGTCATCCCATCTACTCTGGATGAAGTTCGTTGCACAATTAAAGCCCAAAAAATAATAAAGTGCCGGGCATCCATGAGATTCCAGTGGAGCTCATCAAAAATGCTGGCAGTGATGTCCAGAAAGCCATCCACAAGGCCACCCGGCACATTTGGCAACAAGAACATACGCCGAACGAGTGTAGTTAATCAATTAAATCCCCAATCTACTAAAAAAGTAATATGCTACAGGGCGGAAAATGTAGAGGCAAACAAAATATTCTCGAAAATTTTAGAAAATAAAATCAGATCATACGCCAATAGTATTGTTGGGGAGGATCTAGGTAGCTTTACAGTAGGCAGATTGACACAAGACAAATTGTTTATAGCCAAGCAGGTATTTGAAAAATTCTAGATTTTCTTTGACTTTGAGCAAGCATATGACAGTATTGATCATAATGTACTGTACTAAACAATGTTTTGCTTTGGTACCCTAGCCAAATTAGTTTGCCTTAAGAAAATGACAATAACACATCAATAGCCAACTCAACGACGCCTTTGACACAAATATCAGACAAATCAGAAAATTGGGACGGTGCCATCGCAATTCAATTTAGCTCTTAAATATGTCATCAGAAATATACCTGTTGAAGCAGGAGAGCCAAGTGATAGCCTATGTGGAAGACATCGAAATTGGGTCCCGGCCATTAATCATCGCCAAAGAACATACAAGCAACACAAAACCAGTAGGGATATAAATCAATGAGGTCATACCAAAACTTATGACGCAGTCTAGAAAAAATATCCTAGACACCCAAAATATCAAATTTGGCAAAGAAAGAGACGAAATACGCCAAAGAATAGAGCTCACAAATAAAATAATTTATTATTAGCTTGAAGACCAGCTGCATACGCAGGAAAACAAAGCTCCAAGCATCCAAATCTATGAAAAGACCTTTGCTATACTATAGGTGTGAAACATGCACCCTGACCCAAGTATTTGCAAATATATTGAACACTTTTGAAAGATGGGTCGTGAAGCGAATGATCGAATTGAGGGTAGACGAGTACCAGTGGTTAATTCGATACATACATGAGCTGTATGAGATTTTGGACGAGCCGGAGGTCTCAACGATTGTAAGGCTACGGAAGCTGCAATAGATTGGACACATGAATTGTAAGGAAAATCGAGGAAATGATGGTATGGCTCATTCAACGAAGACGGATTATCGTTGCTTGGATTTTATGATGCAGCCAGTGGACGGAGACAGTCGAAGGCGCTTGTTACAGGAAGCGAAGTCCGACGAGGGGCTGTAACACTACGAAGAAAAAAAAAGAATTCATTTGACTCCATAATTTCAATTGAATATTGGCCGGTAGACTGGACAAAGTATGACTGTGTGACTTTATTTATATCTGCTATTTTTCTGCACCTTAAGCTTGCGACAACACTAGAGACGCTTTTGATTAGCACGCGCTACATACATGTAGAAATTGATTGTGCCTAGTAATGAATGTCGACACGTGTCAGTCATTGTTAGAGAGGCGGAAGACTTTGCTAGATTGCGGCATCCCTTTAATGTGCATTGCTGTCAAGGCGTATGACATCAGCTAGTATTGTTGCCATGCACTGTGTAAAGAGGTCTCCAGGAGATGAGCAGTAACTGATGATAGGCCGGATAGGGATACTGAGTTGGTGAAGCTTACGTTGTACTGTTTATGGATTTGGGTTTATGTGGCAATGCTTAATATCAGGCGTAATGATTAGTGGAGTTTTATTTTTAGTTGTACATAAGTCTGCTTGGAACTTGAAACAGGAGTCTTTGTTCATTGATTCGTACCCTTTGGTGAAAATGAAATCTCTTGTTTTGTACGTAGTACGTTGTTTTGAGGATCAAATCTGAATGTCCTACATCAGTCTTTGTCAGGGTTACTAGGCTAACCGTAACCTTTTTCCTGAACGTGCCTCAATATTTTATGATCTTCGTGCAAAATCGTTTTGTTTACGCAGTTGTGTATTTTTTGTAGTATATCTACTGTAGTGTATCTTGTACACATCTACTGTTTATGTGATTGATTATTAATGGCCAATGTCGAATATCAGTTGTTCAAGATCTGTATTGTGATATGTATTATATGAGCTGTGATGTAGTCTTTCACCTAATAACTCTATTTCCTGCGTCATAAAACTCATGTCAGAAAAATTCATAGTCGGTGGATAATAGACTATTTGTTAGTGTGGCCACTGTCTTCTTCTTTTTCATCATTTGTCAATTTTTGTGTCCGCATGATCCGTACTAACTACTCCAATAAACTCAACTACACTTACGAAATAGCTAGTAATAACGAATCCAAACAATGTAACATTGACAAACTTATTACACGGTTCAAATGAAAACAGATATGCCAACTGACAAGCATGCATAAGAATGTCCAACAGTGTATTTCATTTACATACGTAGGCAAAGAGACATCGAATCTATCAAACTTCCTTAGGAAATAAAAACTGCAAACGACATTCAAAGCTAGCAACAAAATTGAAAGAAAACGGAAATCAAAACTGAATGACTCATCAACATACAAAAATAGCGGCATATACAAACTGGCATGCAAGGACTGCAACATTGAAAGGATGAGACGGAAATTAAAGATAAGATACAAAGAGCATCTACATTTTCTCTTACACAACAAAGCAAACTTCAACTACGCAGCGCACCCGCAAATCTATGCACACAAACCTGATGCTATGACTAACATTATGACATTATCACACAAAATAAGCAAACGATCAAGATTTGGCATCCCAAAAACTTTTAACAATATTTAAACATGGAAATTTAAAAGCCGTTTTTTCAGTACTAGACCAAACCCTCCAATGAAAACGGAAGTGAGACAGACCAGAACAAACTAACATTCAACAACACAAATAACCTTCTACCTGGTCTGACCTAGAGCCTACCTGTTTAGTCTGTTCTAGGCCTTTGTAAAGTTATTTCCTTCCACACATGGTTAAGACACTGAAAATAACTCAAGAGAGTTGCAAAGAGTCTACTCACTCAAGGAAAATAAGGCTGCAGATGTCAATTAAGCAAAATAATTGACTACAACAGTCCCAGCCAAGCAAAAACGTTGCGTTTGCTCCACAATCTCATTCTGAGAATTCATCAAACCATGGCAAACATATGGTTTAATAAATAGTGTTTGAAAAATAACATAACGCTAGCATTTGCAAAAATCGTAGCCAAGCAAAACACAATTGCTGCACGAAACACACAGCGTAGTGCACAAATACTTTACATTAGAAATCAAATAAGATTACTGTACATAATATAAAAAAGACAGGAACTAACTGATCACTTCTACATTCACATTTACAATTAAACAATCTTACATCAACTGATAATCTTCTACAATACTGTAATGACGTGAGACAAAACACTGATATTTAGCTTAAAACCAAACATGAGACCAAGACCAAACTTGGCAAATTGATGACAAAACAAAACACAGTGACCACACCAACAAATATAGGCATTTGTCCATTGGCTGCAAATCTGTCAGATGCGACATTTACAAACAGGAAAGAGAGTTATTAGATAAGGGCCTGAAGCAGAACTCATAAAAACCAAGCCCCAGCAAAGACCTGGAATAACTAGTGATTGACACTGCATTAGCCATAAATAAACTGCTGCAGAAACAACAGGCACATGCAAGATACACCGCAGTAGATATTAGGTAAATTTCTCGAGAGAAATTTACCTATTGCGGAGAGCATCATATATATATATATATATATATATATATATATATATATGGGATATAACGAAATTTGTGACCACGATAGAGGTCGCAATTTTGCTTCGATTTTCACCAAATTTTCAGGGAAGGTGTATTGGGTAATTATCTCGGTTAAGTTCGTGAACCAGCTATATCGGCCGGGCAAAAACAAAATGGCGGCCATTTTAGACGAAAAATCGTGATTTCTGTTCTGACCAAAGTATAGCTCTGATTTGGATGAAATTTGGTACAAAGGTTCATTGCTGTATGTGATGAATCTCACAATAAAAAATCCAAAGTCGGTACGGCAGAAACAAAATGGCGGCCGCTTAAAGGTCGAAAAACGTGCAAAATTTTGTTGTTGTAATAGTGGTCAAAGCTTTCAACAGATTTTCATGAAATTTGATAACTTGATAGAAATTATAAGTATCTAAAGAATTACGTGAAAAAATTGGAGGTCAGGTTGCAAAAAACAAAATGGCGGCCAGTTAAAGGGCGAAATTTCAAAGGCTTTTTAAAGCCGCAATTTTAATCCGACATATACGAAATTTGGTTTCAAGATAGACATTATTTAGGCCTACAGTCTTTGATATTTTGGTGATCACGCATGAGCAAATTTCAAAATGGCGGCCGTTTAAATATGCGTTTTTTTCAGGTTTTTGTGGCCCTCTAGCGGTCACATTTTCCGGCGGATTTGGATGAAACTTGAGATTATGGATCTCTGTACTATGTTCTTGTATTATGCAGGAAATTATTAAAATTGAATGAAAAATAAAAAAGTCGAAAATTTAAAGCCTAATATTTTTAGCTGCCATTTTCTTTAAAAATTGAATTATTTTGCCCTGTCTAAAGTGAAACTTCTATTTGAACGAGATAGTACATTGATTGATGAGTTCCTAGCATACAAAGATTTAAAATAATCCAAAATAAAATGCATGCATTCAAAATGGCGGCCCCCAAAGGTCAGAAGGCAAGCGCAATTCGCTATTTTAGTGCCAACTGAAATAATGAATATTTTTCATGATAACGTTTTAAATGACTTTACTTGATAGAATTTATAACCCAGACCATTTTTAAGATATTGTAAAATCTTTTTAACAATCCCCTAAAAAAATTATAAAATCGCGACTTGTCTGTCTGTCCGTCCGTTTGTTCGCGCGTCAAAACAAGTTTTCTCGCAAACCACATGAGCTAGAATGAGGAAATTTTCTACGTAGGTCAAAAGTGGTGCCTCTTGAAATTTGCAGTGCAAGAAAATATTTTAAGGTATTTTAAGGGGGGTCTCCCCGTACAGGGGGGTGGCATACAATTTTTTTTATTTCTGTAGCAGCCAAGATTCTCAACAGATTCCGTTGAAACTTGAAATTATAAGTTATTAACGCAAGTTAATTTAATTTAATTATGCAAATCGAATGACAAATAATACAGTCAAAAATTTACAGCTTAATATTTTTAGCAGCCGATTTCAATAAAAATCGAAATGACGGCCCTCACAGTTCAGAAAAAAATTGAAAATGTATATATTAAGTGCAACGCAAGTGCTGATTAAACTTTCATGGAAATCTTTTGAAATTAACTATTCGAGCTATTTAAACCTTTGTGTGGTTACCACTGTGAACTGTGTAAACAGCAAATGCGAGAAGGGCGAAACCGGTATTTATATGTTTACAACAATTTATGATCCGCCGATTTTCAATATGTAATCCATACGCGTGCAACTCAATTTAATTAGCAAAATATTTGCGCCTCGATAAAAGTTCTCTAAAAACGAACGTGACCAGATTTTTTTATGTTAATAAATACCCATGTGGTACTACGAAAATTGCAGAAAGAAGTTTAGTAGTGCAAGCCAAATTCTTTTTCGAAACTTTACGCTACATACGAGAAATTTACCTTTCCGGCTGGTGCTGCCAACGGGGATTTTTGTAATGAATCATGCGACGACGCTGGTAACCACCACCAATACACTTTGCTGCTAGGTGGCTTGTCATTTTACGTTGGTTGCGACCAGTGCACATCCCACGTCTATTTTGTCGTGGGATGCCAACTGAATTTTGACAGCCACATGGTAGTAAAGTGTGTGGGTGGTGAGTGCCACCGAAATCGATTGCTTTGATCACAGCGGGATTTTGGTGTGAAAATTATATTGTGAGTTTTGTGGATGGGGTGAGGATTTTGTGTTGCAGCCTGAACCTAAACGTGAACATTTTAGGTAAATATGCTTTTGGACGAGGTTAACTGGTGATGTAACTTAGTTCTTAATTCTCGCTAGAGCGATAAAATCAGTGCGCCGCTAATGCTTAGCCAATTTGCGGGTGGTCGTGTATAGGAAGGCGATGGAGATATGATGCTTTCGCCGGTCCGCCATAGGAAATTCATACGCTCAACACATGTCGGCCACGATTGCAATGAGGATGAAAAATGGCCAGTTTGATTTAGAATTTCTGCGACATAGTTTTGGAGGATGCCTGGTCGAAGAAAGTGACATAGTTATAGATAAATAGACAGAGGATATTTGGAGGTTAGTAAAGCGCGTTTAAAATTACTGAATCAATGCACGAAAATCAGCAACAAATTTCCTGGCATTTTGTAAATGTGTGTTACGCAAACAAACAATTGATGGAATGTTTGTGCTGTTGTTGTTTTTACGAATCGACGAAATATCAAGGATTTCCATTCCTAACAAAATATTTCCCGTCACCCGGAAATTCTGAAGGAAAACAACACTTTTGCATGAATACTACACAAAACAATTTATAGCAAATAAAAAAAGGATAAAAGAAAAACAAAAATATTTTTACCGCAGGCAATATGAGGATAATTTTGAACCGTAACTTATTAAAAGTCAAAGAAATCGAGAAAATGTAATAATGTACATTAAAATATTTAAAGTTGTCAAATTTTTTTATAGAAACAAAACAAAAATAAAGACGTGTATATCAATAAAAATTAAAGGAAACAATTCATCCGATGAAAATGAACCGGTAATCCGAAAAAAATAACATCTCGGTATGAAATGTAAACAAGGATATAAAATTTATAAAAATATGAATATTACACGAAAAATAGTTTAAAGCAGACGCAAGCCCGCATGCACTTTCTGGGTAGTTTCTCCAAAGCAATTATTTATATCACTCATGTACCGTAACTTGTATTCACCCGTGTTGCATTCAAGAAATAAATTGAAAATTTCCATCACGGAGAACTCGTTTGATCTGCGTCACATGAAATTACACAATATGTAAAAGTAAATTTAACTCACACACTTTTGGGAGTAACTTAAATCACATGTGGTTTAGCCGAAATCGCGGATTTTTCGCATTCACTATAAATTATAATTCTTGTATTTATCTTAATATACACATATTTATTAGAACCAAAGAAGAACAATTAATAAGCATATAATTATATAATTAGCAAGAAATCAAATAATTTGAAATTGTAGACATTAAAAAGTAACGGGAAAAGGCGTCAGAGAAAGAAAACTAAAAACATATTTTCAACTGAAACTCTCGAATAGCTCTTACCGCCAAAAGTAGTAACCTGCATGTTACACGTAGATATACAATATAAATAGAGAACCACCCAAGAAACAAAACAGACACGTTTATCTAAAGACTTTTTATAATTACCAATATTTTACTTATGCATAACGTAATCAAATTTGCTAGAAACAAATCGTGAAACAGAAAAACGTATGATTACATATTCATTTTTTTAAACAAACAGTGTTTCAAGGTATTTTATAGGCTAACAGAAAGGAGATCTCCTATCATTATTGCGTAGTGTGTAAACTAAATAATTCTAATTTTAGAGATGTTGAAAGAGAAAAACTTAGTGCATTTATTCTCGTCCTATTGGCTTGCAATATCAAAGAAATATTTAAGTAAGAAAAGATTGCGAGTTAAACTCTTTCGTAGCTTATCATTTTTTCGGTGCTTGTTAGATTGATTTGCAGTAACGTTTACTTCAAATTACATTATATTTTTAATAATGTTAAAATTAATAATAATCAATCGTTTGGCAAGTAGTGAGAGTTCAAATGTTTTTTATTTTCTATTTTCCTTGCATTCCACTAAAGTAACGAAAAAGACCGAGAAAAGTAATAAAAAAGGACGTAGATTGTAAAATGAAATGATAATCATTAAAATATCTTTTGACGTATTGATTCCATATTTTTTTTTTAAATAAGACATTAATTACATTGTCGTTGTATCATTCTCAATTTTACTTATTTATATAAGGGAATTGAAGAAAGTAAATAATAAACGAGAACATATGTTAAGGTCGAAATCGTTAAAAAAATAGTTATTTACACTATTTTTCTTTTATTATTGATAAGTCGCGAGAACACGTAAATATTTTATGTTTATTATTTTACTATATATAAACATAAAGAATAATATGAATTGCTAACGAGAAACACGACTTTCCTTTCCAGTGATTCTTCTTTTCAGCGGGAAATGAGGTGCAGGGTAAGTATGCCGTCGCGAGGGCAGGGTTTGAGAAAATCCGCTGAGGTCGGTTTCGCGTCGCGCGCGGTACGCGGTACCTTTGTTGTTTTGCCGTTTTATTAGAGCAGCTTTCGTCGGGATGCGTTAACGTAGCATACTTTTCGGTACTGCGTCGGGATTTCGGGAACGCGAAGTAAAAATTAGATTTTGTTCTTTGACTGATAAATGAAGAAATACGGAGTAACGTAAAGTAGGTTTTCTCTCCGCATGGTTTTGTTTTGTAACGCGTTTGAAAACGGGCGTGTTTAGGTGGCTGAAATATGTAAATGAGCGTAACCCATTCGGAGACCTGCGACCGAAATCCTTGCCGATCTAGCTGGCCGACAAGCAGCCACCGCGTGAATGGGTTACGGTGCACGGATTGGTTGACCGGTTGGTACCATCCGTTGGCACTACTCAAACTTAACGTCTAGAACCGATGAGAGGTTGGTTCCGCAATCGCACGTAAACGTAAAATCATTACAATACACTACAAAAAATACACGTTAGCATAAGCAAAATGAATTTTAACGAAGACTGCAAAATATTAAGACACGTTCAACATAAACTTACGGACAGCCTACTAACTGACAACGGATATACAACGGTGATCCTCAAAACACTGAGCGATATACAAGAGCAGCACAGCTCATTAACGTCAATGGACACGAACCAGTGAACAAGGACCCTACTCAAAAGTTCCAAGTAGACTTATGTACTACCATAATACAGTCTCAAATAATCGTTACCACTAATTTTAAGCGCCATAACATAAGCCCAAATGTATAAACATCATCCCTTCAAGAACAACTTAAGCTTCACAAACTCAATATTCCTATACGGCCTGTGGTCAGCTGCCCCCCGGCTCCTGCATATCAATTACCAGAGTACTTGGCAATGCTACTGACTGATGTCATGCATCTTGGCAACAATACATATTAAAGAACAGTCGTGATCTGGCGAGCTCCATCATCTCTCTAACGGTATTGACACGTGTCAACTTTTATAGGTTGGTCTCACCAGCCTCTACATGGCTATACTCGTCGATGAAACACTGATCACACTGAAAGACAAATTTTCATTCAGTAACAGTAGTCGACACACAGATCAGCTACTCAATATTATAAAGACCACAATCAAGCAGAGCTATTTCACGCTTAATAATAACACATGCAAGTATGTTGCCATACATTTTTTTGAAATATCATTTATCCAGGGAATTTAAATTACAATTTCCGGGTACTTCGTTGTCACAATGTATGTAGGTTAATACTCTAATTTTCCGTCAGGCTTTGCTTTTTTGAGTGAGCAGATGCATTTGGACTCTTTTGAGTCATCTTCTGTGTCGAAAGAATGTGTGGATGAAAATGATTTTATATAGTTGTAGGATGAGTTAAGTAAGTAGGCCCTAGGTTATGCCACGTAGAGGTACATCGGGGACATTGAGTTTTTGTTGAATGCGCGTTTGTTCTGGTTCATTGTGCCTCAATTTTTGTCAAGAGGTGTCATTCTAAAAAAATTGAGTCGGTATTCGCAATAAGTTGCTGGTTCTTGTTACTGTCTGCTTTTCTGTGTAAATATTTAAGGTTTTTCTAGGATATTAAGCCTTGATCTTTTGCTTGCTTTGTGTAACTATTTCATGGAATTTGTCATGGCGTTAGGCTCACGTGCGAGATTTTTTGGGCTCGTTCCATGATTGGAGTCTGCCTTATTGTGTAAGAAAAATCGTTGGTGCTCTTTGTATCTTGTTATTTGTGTCCAGGTTGTCCTTCGTGTGACTAACATGTCGAAGCCTTGCATGTTAGTTTGTATATGCTACTAGTCTGGTATATTTATGTGGTAGTCAGTTTAAGTTTCAGTTTCAAGCGTTATTCTTGATTTCGAATTCAGTTTGCAGTCCGTATTTCTTTAGAAAGTATGTCTTTGCCTATGTATTTTAATGAAATCCATGGTTATTCATTCATGTGCGTTTCAGTCAGTTAGCGTTTCAGTTTTTGTTTGTGCCGTGTTATAAGTTTGTCAATGTAACGTTGTTTGTATTCGCTATTACTAGCTTTTCTGTTTGAATCGTTGGAGTAGTTAGTAGGGGCTATGAAAATGGAGTGAATTTTCTACAACATTGAAGTGTAAGCTGCTAGTTTTTGTTTGTCGGAGTGGTTATAAATTACGTAAATTGTATGATCAGTTGTGGTTGGTTTTCTGTATATTTTGTGATCGAATCATGTTTGTTCCCTTGAACGCCTAGGTCTACATAGCTGATTGTCCATTTGTTTCTTTTAGGTAAATTTCTCGAGAGAAATTTACCTATTGCGGAGAGCATCATATATATATATATATATATATATATGGGATATAACGAAATTTGTGACCACGATAGAGGTCGCAATTTTGCTTCGATTTTCACCAAATTTTCAGGGAAGGTGTATTGGGTAATTATCTCGGTTAAGTTCGTGAACCAGCTATATCGGCCGGGCAAAAACAAAATGGCGGCCATTTTAGACGAAAAATCGTGATTTCTGTTCTGACCAAAGTATAGCTCTGATTTGGATGAAATTTGGTACAAAGGTTCATTGCTGTATGTGATGAATCTCACAATAAAAAATCCAAAGTCGGTACGGCAGAAACAAAATGGCGGCCGCTTAAAGGTCGAAAAACGTGCAAAATTTTGTTGTTGTAATAGTGGTCAAAGCTTTCAACAGATTTTCATGAAATTTGATAACTTGATAGAAATTATAAGTATCTAAAGAATTACGTGAAAAAATTGGAGGTCAGGTTGCAAAAAACAAAATGGCGGCCAGTTAAAGGGCGAAATTTCAAAGGCTTTTTAAAGCCGCAATTTTAATCCGACATATACGAAATTTGGTTTCAAGATAGACATTATTTAGGCCTACAGTCTTTGATATTTTGGTGATCACGCATGAGCAAATTTCAAAATGGCGGCCGTTTAAATATGCGTTTTTTTCAGGTTTTTGTGGCCCTCTAGCGGTCACATTTTCCGGCGGATTTGGATGAAACTTGAGATTATGGATCTCTGTACTATGTTCTTGTATTATGCAGGAAATTATTAAAATTGAATGAAAAATAAAAAAGTCGAAAATTTAAAGCCTAATATTTTTAGCTGCCATTTTCTTTAAAAATTGAATTATTTTGCCCTGTCTAAAGTGAAACTTCTATTTGAACGAGATAGTACATTGATTGATGAGTTCCTAGCATACAAAGATTTAAAATAATCCAAAATAAAATGCATGCATTCAAAATGGCGGCCCCCAAAGGTCAGAAGGCAAGCGCAATTCGCTATTTTAGTGCCAACTGAAATAATGAATATTTTTCATGATAACGTTTTAAATGACTTTACTTGATAGAATTTATAACCCAGACCATTTTTAAGATATTGTAAAATCTTTTTAACAATCCCCTAAAAAAATTATAAAATCGCGACTTGTCTGTCTGTCCGTCCGTTTGTTCGCGCGTCAAAACAAGTTTTCTCGCAAACCACATGAGCTAGAATGAGGAAATTTTCTACGTAGGTCAAAAGTGGTGCCTCTTGAAATTTGCAGTGCAAGAAAATATTTTAAGGTATTTTAAGGGGGGTCTCCCCGTACAGGGGGGGGGCATACAATTTTTTTTATTTCTGTAGCAGCCAAGATTCTCAACAGATTCCGTTGAAACTTGAAATTATAAGTTATTAACGCAAGTTAATTTAATTTAATTATGCAAATCGAATGACAAATAATACAGTCAAAAATTTACAGCTTAATATTTTTAGCAGCCGATTTCAATAAAAATCGAAATGACGGCCCTCACAGTTCAGAAAAAAATTGAAAATGTATATATTAAGTGCAACGCAAGTGCTGATTAAACTTTCATGGAAATCTTTTGAAATTAACTATTCGAGCTATTTAAACCTTTGTGTGGTTACCACTGTGAACTGTGTAAACAGCAAATGCGAGAAGGGCGAAACCGGTATTTATATGTTTACAACAATTTATGATCCGCCGATTTTCAATATGTAATCCATACGCGTGCAACTCAATTTAATTAGCAAAATATTTGCGCCTCGATAAAAGTTCTCTAAAAACGAACGTGACCAGATTTTTTTATGTTAATAAATACCCATGTGGTACTACGAAAATTGCAGAAAGAAGTTTAGTAGTGCAAGCCAAATTCTTTTTCGAAACTTTACGCTACATACGAGAAATTTACCTTTCCGGCTGGTGCTGCCAACGGGGATTTTTTTTATATTGCAATTCATATTCGGATATTCTCCTTTCATATAGGTTAGTAGTTCATCTTGTTCATTTTCTTGTTAGTCAGTGGTAATGAAACAAACATCCACATATCACTTGTACGATAATAGCCTGAATTTCCTGACAAGTTTGCATACAAAGCATTCTCCCAGAAATTGTAGGAATATTTCTGACACTATTGAGAACATTGGATGTCCCATGTCGAAACCGTGCTGTGCAACATACTTGTATGTGTTATTATTAAGCATGAAATAGCTCTGCTTGGTTGTGGTCTTTAAATATTGAGTAGCTGCTCTGGGTGTCAACTACTGTTATTGAATGAAAATTTGTCTTTCAGTACGATCAGCATTTCATCGATGGGTGTAGCCGTGTAGAGGCTGGTAAGGTCTACCTATAAAAGTTGACACGTGTCAATTAACGTTAGAGAGGTGATGGAGCTTGCTAGATCATGTTCTATAATATAAATTGTCCTCAAGATGCATGACATCAGTCAGTAGCATTGCCAAGTGTTATTGTTTTATACACAATAATATGGTTTAAATTAGCCAACGTTTTAACACAATGTTTATTGACAGAAGTGAACTGAGTGACAAATGGTAGTTGTAGCATTAGGTTAAAGGAACATAATTTTGCATTCAATATATCAACGTTTTACATCAATACTTTCTCTTAAACATGATATTTCAATTTTCCAATAACAAACTAAATTCAAATTCAAAATCACATCAGACCATTCCAAGGGCAGAACGTAGATTAGCAAATCTCAGCCGTGGCAGCGGCTTCGTCAGGATATCAGCGAGTTGATGATCACTTAAAACATTTTGAATATTCAACTTTCCATCCTGCAATTCCTTTAAAATGAAATGGTACCTCACTTCAATGTGTTTGGACCTCTTGTGGAACTCGTGATTCTTCGCTTACTTGATTGCGCTTTTATTGTCAACAAAAAGAATTGGAATGTTGTCTAAGGGAGAGACTTCTGCCAAGAGTCGAGATAACCAAACAGATTCCGTGGCAGCTGCACTAGCATCGACATACTCATCCTCAGTTGTAGATAGAGACACATTCTCTTGAAGTATGCTAGCCCAGGATATTGGTCCTCCACTGTGCATGCAAACGTTTCCACTAGCAGACTGACGGTATCTGATTGACCAGCATAGTCTGCATCACTGAAGGCCTTCAAGACGTTTCCTTTAGAACCAGCCTCGTACCTCATGCCAACTGACGTAAACCCTTTGACGTATCGCAGGATTCTCTTTAGCAGCAACCAGTGGACATCTTCCGGGTCTTTCAAGAACTGCAACGCATAATTGACTGCAAACGCTATGTCAGGACGTGTAGCAAGAGCTAAGTACATCAAGCATCCTACAACTTCACGGTAAGGAGCAGATGTTTCTCTTCCAACTGCACGTACTTGTCAATGGCCGTTGAAACAGCATTGGCTTCTGCCATGTTAAACTTCTGAATAGACTTTCCGCGTACACCTTCCGACTCAAACAAATTGAACCATCTTCTCCGCGTTCAGTTAGCATATTCAGGAAACAGCCAAGCAGTTTACATGTGATCTTGAACTCCATCTCCAGCTTCCTCAGAAACTCTTGAATCACACTCTTCTGTGTTGCAGTAACCAGCCCATCATCAAAATAAAGGACAATAATCAGTTTATCTTCACCAGACATACAAAAGGAAAGACATGGATCAGCTTCACTCTGGACGTGACCAAACTTGATGAGAATCTCCTTGAACCGGTTGTTCCAGCACCTCGGAGATTGCTTCAGTCCGTAGAGACTTCTAATGAGTTTGTACACATGACCAGAATCATCTTGAAAACCTTCAGGTTGATCCATGTATATTTCTTCATTCAAAACACCATTTAAAAATGCCGTCTTACCATCAAATTACTCCAACTCCAGACTTTCCTTGGCAGCAACACTTAGAATCGGCCTAATAGTATCGAATCGAGCTACAGGAATGTAAGTTTCATAGTAATTAATACCTTCTTGTTGACTATAACCCTTCGCAACAAGCCTAGCTTTGTAACGACAAGCCTTCCCTTCTGCATCTCGTTTGATATGATAGACCCAGCGATTAGCAATTGTCTTCCTTGAAGAATTTTCCTTCAGTGAAGACATTTTTTCTTTCATAGCAGCCTTCCAGTGTTCACGATTACCCAAATTCATGGCTTCTTTGTAGTCTCGAGGTTCAAGAAAGTCTCGAGGCGAGAAATATTTCACTCAATTTTACAGGTTTCTGAAGTTTAGTTCTATCTTGAAGACGTCGTTGGGTGGTATCTTTTGCGGCCTTAGGAGTTTCGACAATTTGCAGTCCAGCAGGAACGACTGGCAACACAGGATCCGGGACCTCAGGCACGTGCGGAGCTTCAGGTGAGTTCAGGACTCTGGAAAAATCGCGGGGCTCGACAGGATCTTCAATTTCTTCAACAGGAAACAAAGCTAGAACTTTAGAGGAATGCTCTGGACCAAAAACTACCTCACAACTTTGGATCACCCGCTTTGTATCCTTTTTCCACACACAAAAACCATCCATGTCTTCTAAGTACCCAACAAAAACTGCTTCGACACCTTTAGAATCCCACTTCTTTCGACGTTCTTTAGGTACCATCACCCAGCATGTGGTTCCAAAAATATGAAACCTGTTCAAATGAACACTCATCTCTACAAAGCTTGGACCAGTTCGGTTGAGTATGTAAACCGCAGCGTTGAAAGCTTCAGCCCACAGAAACCTTGGCAGATCCTTGCTAACAAGCATAGTTAGTGCTAGCTCACTAATTGTCCGGCTCGATCGTTCAGCACAACCGATCGGCTGAAGCGTATAAAGACTCGTAATCAGCATCTTCGTACCTTCGGAATCCATGAGTTCTCGCATCTTCTTGTTGTCGAATTCCTTTCCTCCGTTGCACTGGAACACCTTTACCGGTCGACCTCGTTGAGTCTACACCAGCTGCAACATTTTTTTGGTCTTGTCAAACACTTCAGATTTTTCCTTCAAGAAGTAAACCATACGAAATCTTGAATAACTACACGTGAAGCAGACAAAGTACCTGGCACCAGCAATAGACTCCTGTCCAAGTGAAACACCGTCATCAGTATGGATCACTTCTCCTGGCACAGATGAACGCTGTTGACGTGACTTGAACGGTTCTCGATGTTGTTTACCTTCTACACACGATCCACAGAATTCGTCGTCCTGTTGTACTTCAATTCCGTGATTCTTGAGTATCTTCACTACCTGTCTTTTATTCTGATAACTTAAACGCTCATGCCAGACTTGAAGAGAGTCCTTGGCCGCCAGATTAGCTTCACTCACACAGCAAGTGTCCGGTTCCTTGACCTTGAGCATCATCTTGAACAGCTGACCAGATTGCACACCTTGAGCCTTGACAACACCATCAAGCAGGAACTCACAGCTATCCTTGGATGAGCTGAAAGTCATACCTTTGTCCAGTGCACGCGTAATCGAGAATAAATTCCTCCTAGCTTCCGGAACATACAGCACGTTTTCCATGTGACAAAAAGTCCAGCGGCCATTCATAAGCGCCTCAAAGTCAATATTTCCTCTTCCAAAAGCACTCATCACAGAATTGTTTCCAATACGAATCTCTGCTGGAATAGAGAAAGCCTCAAAGAATTAATACTACTCTTTCTTGAATGTCATGTGGTCCGTCGCACCAGAATCGACGATCCAAGCTTCGTTCTTGCCTTCCGCACTGAACACCTCGCTAACGAACCCTTACTTTTAGACGTCCCATCACTCTTTTTCTTCCTGCTTGGACAATCTCTTTTAAAATGACCAGTTCCGTGACAACCGCAGCACTTGTAAGCCGACTTCCTCCCCTTCTGGTTGGACTTGACATCATCTTTGGCCTGCTTACCAGCTGCACCTTATTGACTTCCACTTGTACCTTCGGACTGGATTTTGAACTTGGTTGCCATCAGTGCCGTCAGGTTGTTCTCCTTTTCTTGTCGAAGTTTCCGCCTGTAATGATCAGATGTAAACAAGTTGATCAGGTTATCGAGGGTCTGCTGATCATCCGACTTGACCTATCAAGCTTGCTTGAAACTTTCAAAATTGTCCAACAACGTTTCCAGCAACTTGGCCATCAAAGCTGACTCGTCGGGCTTAACTTTCAACTGCTGCATGCGTAGAATCAAACCTTCAATCAAAGTGAACTGAGTGACAAATGACAGTTGTAGCATTAGGTTAAAGGAACATAAATTTGAATTCAAAATGTCAACGTTTTGCATCAATACCAAGTACCCTGCTAATTGATACAGGAACCGGGGAGTAGCTGACCGCAGGACGATAGAAATATTGAGTTTGTGGAGCTTAGGTTGTTCTTGTGATGTTTATGGATTTAGGCTTATGTTATGGCGTTTAATATGAGTGGTAATGATTAGTTGAGATTGTACTAGGTGAGATAATGAAGTAATGAGACTGATTTCATAAAACCCGTATATTTAAAAATTATTCTACAACTCTATAATCCCTTCAAAATAGTCGCTTTGGGCAGCTATACAACGATTCTAGCGCATTTTTGATGCTTCGTAACATTTCTGGAATGCTTCGACTGTGATGTCCGTGAGTATCCTCGTCACGGCCACCGGGGTATCCGTAATCGACTCAAAATGGGTTCTTTTGACCACGGATTTTGTTCCAAGGAACAAACAAAAGTCACAGGGTGACATGTCAGGCGAATAAGGCACAGTGATCCCTTTAGAGGCCAAATACTGGGTTGCTACTTTTGCTCCTCAGAAAGGTTCTTTGGAACCATCTTCGCGTATAACTTTTTCATCCCGAACTCGTTGGTTATTTTTCTGACTATTTTATGGTTCATATCCAGTTCTGAGGCCAATATTCGACTATTAAACACCAATGTTCATGGACTATGGTGCGCACATGCTCCACATTTGCGTAAGCCTGCACCTCGACTGGCCTCCTGCTCCGCACCTCATCTACCACGCTTTCACGCCCCTCCTTAAACTCCTTATGCCATCGAAATACCTAAGCACGACTAAGAGCACTATCACCATGCACTTTTACAATTTTAGCGTATATTTCCGAAGCTGTTTCGCCCAACCTGGCGCAAAATTTTATCGCGACGCGTTGCTCTTGATTTCGTTTCTCCATTTTTGTGACGAGCACCACCAACACATGTCTACTCAACACGACACAGCAGGCAAACTAAACAAGCTAGAGCGATGGTAAATATTTAAATGGAGAGGAGAAAGATGCTACAGAAGGAGAAAGGAATTTCAAGGTCGCAAGTTTACCACAAACGCGGCAATAAAATCAGTCTGATTAGTTAATTGTCACTTCGTATTATGGTAGTACGTAAGTCTACTTGGAACCTTTGAGTGGGGTACTTTTTCACTAGTTTGTGTACATTGGCGTTAATGAAGTGCGTTGATTTTGTATATCGCTCATTGTTTTTAGGACCACAGTTGTACATCCATTGTCATTGTTAGTAGTTTGCCCGTAAGTTTTTGTTGAACGTGTCTTAATATTTTTAGGGCTTGTTAGTTTGTTCTGGTCCGTCTCACTTCCGTTTTCATTGAAGGGTGTGGTTTAGTGCTGAAAAAACTGCGGCCAAATTTAGAATATAAGTTGTTTGTTGAAAATCCCACTATCTGCCTTTGTATATTTAAATATTGTAAGTTTTTTGGGATGCCAAATCTTGGTCCCTTGCTTCTTTTGTGTGATAATGTCGTAGATTTTGTCAGGGCATCGGGCTTGTGTGCATGGATTTGCGGGTGTGCTGCGTAGTTGGAATTCGCCTTGTTGTGTAAGATAAATTGTAGATGCTCTTTGTACCTTATCTTTAATTTCCGTCTCATTCTTTCAATGTTGCAGTCCTTGCATGCCAGTTTGTATATGCCGCTATTTTTGTATGTTGATGTATCATTCAATTTTGGTTTCAGTTTGCTTCCAATGTTGTTGTTAGTTTTGAATTTGGTTTGCAGTTTGCATTTCTTAAGGAATTATGATATTGTAGATTCGATGTCTTTTTGACTACGTGTGTAAATGAAATACACTGTTGGACATTCTTTTGCATGCTTGTCAGTTGGCATATCTGTTTTCATTTGAACCGTGTAATAAGTTTGTCAATGTAACATTGTTTGTATTCGTTATTACTAGCTATTTCGTAAGTGTAGTTGAGTTTATTGGAGTAGTTAGTACGGATCATGGGGACAAAAAAATTGACAAATGATGAAAAAGAAGAAGACAGTTTCCACACTAACAAACATTCTTTTACCCACCGACTATGAATCTTCTGTATATGACTTTTATGACGCAGGAAATGGAGCCATTGGATGAAGGAATGAAACACAACTCATATAATACATACCACAATACAGACCTTGAACAACTGATAATCGACATTGAATTGGCCATTAATAATCAATCACATAAACAAGAGATGCATACAAGACACACTAAAGTAGAGATACTACAAAAATACACACTTGCGTTAACAAACTAATTTTGCACAAAGATCATAAGATATTGAGGCACGTTCAGAAAAAGACATGGTTAACCTAGTAACCCTGACAAAGGCTGACGAAAGACACTCAGCGGTGATCCTCAAAACAATGGGCTACGACAAAACAAGAGATTTCATTTGCACCAAAGGGAACGAATCAGTAATCAAGGACTCCACTTCCAAATTCAAAGCTGACATATGTACAACTATAAATTAAACTCCACTAATCATTCCATCTAATATTAAGCAGTGCTATATAAACCCAAATCCATCAACAGCACAACTTGAAGCACAACCTTAGCTTCACCAACTCAATATCCATATCCGGCCTGTCATCAGTTATTTCTCAGCTAATGGAGATTCATGGTACATGGCAACGATACTGACTAGTGTATGTATCGAATTAACCATTCGTATTCGTCTAGCTTCATCTTTCGAAAGTGCTGAATATATTTGCAGATGCTTGGGTTAGGGTCCATGTTTCATGTTTCACACCCATAGCATGGCAAAGGTCTTTTCGCAGATTTGTCTACTTATTTTCCTGTGTATGCAGCTGGTCTCCAAACTGCTTTATATATATATATATATATATATATATATATATATATATATATATATATATATGTATATATGTAGATATATATATATATATATATATATATATATATGTATATATATATAGATATATATATATATATATATATATATATATATATATATATATATATATATATATATATATATATATATATATATATATATATATATATATATATATATATATATATATATATATTGTAGTACTTGAGGAGTATGGCTCTAAAAGCCAGCGCTGCCACAGGCACACAGCACAAACTCAATTTAACAAGGAGGGACGATTCAGTCACCTTCCCCATCGCAACCCTCACTCTTTTTCTTTTCGCGTGAAAAATAAAGCAAGAAAATTTCTTTTGTACTTAACTCCCGGGAAACAAAATTCTAAAACTGTTTAAAAATTTTAATGTGTAGTGATTTTATTACAATATCTTTGAATATAATTTAACGAATTGCGGTGTAACGCGGTATACAAATGCTTAGAACGAAACGGTTAACCCCTTTAATTATATGAACGATAAAATCATTGTATCATTTAAACCCCTTAAAATTAGTCAAATTTTACCCATTCCCACCATAATATTAATTAAAAATTTTTGGTTGTCGGTGATTAACGTGTGCCTGTCTAATTCTTCCGATTTTTCTTCCACTTAATTACGCCTAATTCAACCCTGCACGAAGACAATTATCGCCAATAAATCAACGATCCCAACATTATCAACTAAACGCGGCAAATTTTAACTCAACAGCCACTCTTCCAACAACCACATCAACAACAGCAGCATTTACAGCAACAACAGCATCATGTTCAGACAACTGAATTCGTACCGAAACAATCAACTTCCACCTCAAATACATGTTGTTTCGGCAAAATTTCAGTGGGTGGATGCTGAAGCAAGCTCCTCGGAAGAAGACAGTTGCCGGCGGAGCGTATTGCAAGTCATTTGGGGGGAGTTGATACGTTCTCGGTGGAACGCGCGGGTGTCATCTTGTAATTTACGGAGACAATAGTTTTCTCTGCCTACTAAAACTATTTTGTTTGTTGCTTTTTTGTGTTGACTTCACTGATTTTGCGCGTTTTGTTTGGGTTGCATTCATAATATTTACACCAAGTGTTTCTTAATGTGGATATTTGCGAGCCTTAATTTTAATTTGCCAAACGCGAAGTGACCTGTGCCGTTTTGCTCTGCCGAAACGTAATTTTTGGGCGCGCTACTTTGTGAATTTGTGCTTTTTGGTGAACGCAATGAAACGATGTAATGGGAAGGATGAGAGTTAGCGTAACGGGAAGATCGTGGTCGTGTCCTTATCGTTATTTTAGCGAGTTATTGTGCACAAGAGGAAAGAAACGGGACTCCGCAACGCAAAGTGGTGTGTGGGTGTGGGACTGTGGTGAGAAATTGTCCGCGTAGTTTGTTATGAATCTTCCCGAAATTGTAGATTCCGATACAGCTTTATTATCAGTACCCCAATAGATCTTTCAAGTGATAATTTGTGTTTACGGGCCCACATTCGTCGTGGAAATTGAAGCGCTGAATAAGGTGGTGTGAAAATCGAGTAAAAGGAGTGCTTCCCCTAAAGAGATTGTGTAGATGGGCTATGTACGTCGACCGCGCGTGTGTTAGTGGTCCTCCATAAACACAGTGAACGAAACACGTTGTGTGGGAAAATTCAGTTTTGTTTACCGTTTAGTAGATAGGGAATCAGAAAGTGGACGTGTGAAGGGTGGAAGAAAGAGAATACGAAACAGATGGAATGAAGGAGAAGGTTCGAAGCAAGCTAGGAGCTTCTATTTTTAAAGTAGAATGTTTAGCACGACACTTTAAATTCAATTAATTAACACGAAGTGTAGGATAGGGAATGAAAGAAGTTCATTTTATGAGAAGTGTAGCGAGAAAAAATACAAATGGTTGTTTCCGTGAACTAGTTTTGTTGAGAGTCATATATTATTTTAAAATCTGATTCGAAAGACGAAAGTACATGAATTGATTGAAACTAGTAATCTTGAAATATCGGTATTATTTACAATTTGAATTTCGTCCGCTAGTAATGGCCCCGATTTTATGCCGAGTTTGTCGTTTTTTTTTTGTCGCGATCAGTGTTTCCGAGCGTAGTTTACATCGAAACCAGTGAAATTCGTAGTACTGACAAAGTCACAGTTCGAAGATACAATAGAACTCTGAAATCTCAAGTGACGGAAAAGTTGGATCGCAAATTATATTCTGCAAGTGTCGAGAAACCGGAAAAGAAAGTATTTCCCACACAGGGCACGTATCGCGTATCATCGGACGTGAAGGAGCAAAAACCTAAGTCAGAAGAGAACAGTCGTTTATAGTATTGGTCAACTTTAATGTCGTGTAACTCGAGACAATTGCATGGGATCTGTATTCGAACCTCCTTTACTTTCGCTGCATGAACTTGTAAATTTTGTTTTTAAACAGAACATTTCTAGGACTTACACCCCGGCTTCGTCAACGAGCGCTCGTCGTCGGAAAAGGCTATGTAAGTACCATTTTAATTTCTTTGTGTATATATTATTAAAAATATGGTTATTACAAAACGAAACGAAAGAAAAATGATGGCTTACTAGAGTAAAGTAATTTAAATCAATGAACATTTGTAGATATATTGAGGGAGGTGTCTTGAATTAAAGTAAATGTTACACACAACACATGTGCATTATAACATCCATGCGATTAATTATAAAGTAAACAATTGTTACAGTAGTTGAAATAAAAAAAAAATGAATTATTAAACGGTAAAAATCGGTCTTTCCCTTCCGGTCTTTTCCAATCGGGTATAGGACCCGGTACGGTGGCAGGCTTCCACCCCAAACTATGAGCCAGCCACCGGGTACTTAAAAATTTTTCTGTTTCAGGAGACTTAATGGGTTGAGTGGCCCAAGCCAAGTGCCTTTTTATGGCATAAAGTTATGCAATTCCATTGTATAATTCTATGACATAAATTGGTCACCGGGGTACTCCCCTTCTGATGGGAAAGTTCATACAATTCAAGTTGTATGAGTTTTCCACTCAGAAGAGGAATACCTGGCCACTTCAACGATTTAACATTGGATTTATTCCGGTTGGGTGGGCATGAAGGGGCTCCACCACCACCCGGTTGCCCCTCTTTCATTTGTGGGCCCTGAATGTATTTGGGTAAAGATGAGGTCAACCCCAAATTAGTCTTTCTTGTCAGGTTGCACTTGTTCTCGCAACAAGTCGTAATTCCTTCGTGGAGGTTATCTACTGATTTGCGACTTCGGTCGTCCTCTCGAACTCTGCAAGCAATTCGTGAATGCGAAATGTTTTGTAGTGAGTCCTCGTGCCGGGGAAACGAACCCGCCCCACGACACCGCAATGCTAGCCTGCCAGCGCATTCACGCGTCTCCGGACGAGGGCATTCTCGGCAGGAATCAACACCTTCCTCTGCCGAGGCAGCAGAACATCTCTGCGGTCCTTCACGGACATATTGAACATCTTTATTCACTACAAATGGCGCCCAACGTGGGGCCCGAAAAGCCCGGCTGTATCATCAGTCGTGAGCACGAGACAGTCCATCGTCTCTAGGTGTCCCCACAAGGTGTTAGAAATTTTGGCGGGTAGATAACTCCCGAGGGTTTTTGCACTAATCGTGCCCCAGCAGCCGAGTAACTTCCGAACGTGTGTTGTCTTCGGACATCAATATCGTTTGGTCCTTCTTTTGATTTATACTTTGGTGGTTTACCACCATTGTATAACTAGTAAGGCCAAATTATATTAGAGTCCCTTTTTTGTGTTCGGAGGTTATTATCCCAACATCTATTTTGCGGAGGATTCTGATCCGCTCCCCAAACCAGCGGTGCCTAAGTGTCTTAAATTACATGGATTTTGATTTCATGTGATTGGCTGATTAGCTAATCCATGACTATCCATGACAAGACACGCGCTGCTTGTGGATTAGAATCCCACCCTGGGCTGACAAGCTGTAACTTGAGAAGTTTGCTAATGAGGGATCACTTCGGAACCCTGATTTTCATGGTGCCACAAGAGAGTGTCCCTGAAACGTTTTAGAAGGATTGTGCCATGGTGTCCATACTTGGGAGGAAGGACGGAAAGGAAAGACCGATTATTTTTTTTTTTTTTGATAACGAGTAAAACTCTTCATACACTTTGGTTTTTTTTTGTGAGGATTGAGTATAGCTCGCCACTTTCGGCCACTTTTTTGTGTTTTGTCATAATAATAGTTAATTACTTCTTTTATAGCATTTTTTTTTACTATTTTATTATCAGCGTCAACACTGTTAGGATAATGGAATTTCTAAACGCATGTAGACTTTGCCTACAGAGCAGCGAAGAAATGTATCCACTCTGTGATAGTTCCGTAGATGAAGCGAGGAGGATTTTTATTGTCGACTTCCTGAAGGAGTCCCTTAACATCAACATCACATTGGAAGATGGCTCACCAGACCACATCTGTGGTGAGTGTTACACTGAAGTGGAACGTATATACTCTTTCATATGTCGCTGTAAAGAGACCGAGTCAACACTACAACGACTTAAATCAGCACGACGATCTCGAGATCCAGTTATCGACCAGCGGAACAGGATTCAAAGAGCAGACTACCATCCGTCTGAGGATCCGGATCCACTATCTCGATACCAGCCTTGGAACGCCTGGGATCTTCCGCCACGACTCAATCAAGTACCACCACCGACTCTAGGTTCAGTGGCTCCGCAAGAACAACCCTATATGCTGAAACCGAAGCATATCCCCAGCATTGTACAGGGTTGGAACCTTCATTTTAGCGGGGAGCCCAACGCCCTGAACGTGGAAGTCTTCATTGGTCGCGTGGAGTCCTTAGTCGAAGAGATGTTGGCCGGCGACTACACGATGCTGGCAGGATATCTACCAATGCTGTTCAGGGGAGCAGCACTCGAGACGTACTGGCGGATTCATTCGGCCCCACCATCCATACGCTGGTCACGGCTGAAGGAGGTACTCCGCATGGAATACCCGACGGTCAACATGGATGAGAGTGTCCTGGACAAGATCCATGCCAGATGGCAACGTCCGGACGAGCCCTTTCATCAGTATCGAGCCGATATCCTTCGGTTGAATGACCAGCTGTCAGAGCCTATGTCTTCCACTCAACTGCTGCGGGTGTTGAAACGGAATCTAAAGCCGGAACTTCGTTGCCATGTGGTAAACTCGGACCCACAGAACATGGAAGCACTACTGAGGGTCGTGAGTCGATTGGAGAGGCTTGAAGAAGACCTCCAAGAACGGCCTTACCTACATGCGAGGACGGGTCCGCGACGTGAAATTGCCGGAGTGGCACTAAATTGCAACAACCCAGATTGGGAAGAAGACACGGAGTCGAACACCTATGTTCCGGACTACCCAGATGGTGCCACTCCAAAAAACGGACGAGCGAGTACCCGACCACCTCAGCGGTACTCGAAAACCCCGCAGTAGCTCCTCAGCCAGTGGCTCACTCCAATAAACCTGACGTAAACCCACCAGCCATGACCACTACGACTGCGGATGGTCACTCTCTTCCGGAGACCTCACCAACGACAATATTAAAACGACCTTCGCAGTCACGGCCAGAAGAACCCCGGCAGCCTCAATTACTCACTCTAAAACCTTATCATGTGCGACTGCAGGAATATCGGGTGGCTCGAGAGCGAATATTTGCTTCCGAAGTAGTCACTTCCCGCCCGCGCACGACAAAATGGTCAACCCGTCGTTGGCGGAATTTCCGCAAGAGAGTGCGCACCTGCCGTCAAACCTTACACTCTTGTAACATCTCGGAGGTTGCTGAGAATGAGATCAGACCTTATCATCCAATTAAAGTGTTGGGCGAGACCGTGTTTGCATTGATCGACACGGGTGCCAGTATCAGTTGTCTTGCCTCGAGCTTTGGCTCGAAGGTGCTCCAAGAATATCCGAACTTGATTAAATCCTGGCGCACTGAAATCAGTACAGCTGATGGCACCAAACACCCTATACGAGGTAAACTAACAACACCCGTGACGTTCAGGGGTCAGACGAAGGATATTACCTTCTACATTATCCCGTCTTTGACTCAGAATGTATACCTTGGTGTCGATTTCGTCCTTCGCTTTGGACTGGCCTCAGATTTATTCACAGATTTGTCTTTAAAAACCAGAAATGTCAACGAAGTCACTTCTACTCCCGATAGGCATGACCTGACGCCCAACCAACGGCAACGCCTGGAAGCATCCATTACTGCTTTCCCATCTTACGCTACCCAAGGCCTTGGCCGCACCACCCTAGTCTCACACGCCATCGACGTTGGCGATAGTAAACCGATTAAACAGAGACACTACGCCATCTCGCCGGCCATGGAGAAATTGGTGTATGCGGAACTAGATAGGATGCTCGAGTTAGGGGTCATAGAGGAGTCCCAAAGCGCCTGGTCATCACCGGTAACCTTGGTTGTAAAGCCAGGTAAAGTCCGTCTCTGTCTTGATGCCCGTAAGGTAAACGCGGTTACCATCAAGGACGCGTACCCTCTTCCACTCATCGATGGAATACTAGGGAGACTGCCGAAAGCCAATTATATCGCCAGTCTCGACCTAAAAGACGCCTTCTGGCAAATTCCACTCGATGAGGACTCGAGGGACAAGACCGCCTTCACACTGCCTGGACGACCATTATATCAGTTCGTCACAATGCCCTTTGGCCTGTGTAACGCGCCGCAAACGATGACTCGGTTGATGGACAAGGTCATCCCACCTCACCTAAAACACCAAGTGTTCGTGTACCTTGATGATCTGTTACTCATCACGGAAACGTTCGATCAACACCTCCTACTTCTACAAGAAGTAGCCCTGCACATCAGTAAGGCGGGACTCACCATCAACGTACAGAAAAGTAAGTTTGTCATGAAAGAAGTCCGATACCTCGGTCATGTTATAGGATATGGCACTATCAAAACGGATCCAGACAAAACTCGTGCGATTGATGAGTTCCCCTTACCAAAAACTGTGAAGCAGCTACGACGTTTCCTTGGTGTGTGCGGTTGGTACCGAAGGTTTGTTCGGAATTATGCAACAGTCTCAGCGCCCCTGTCAGACATGTTGCGGAAAGGGAAGTTCGTTTGGACCGAACTCAGCCGAAAGGCATTTGAAGAGCTTAAACAAGCCCTCACATCAGCTCCTGTCTTGCACAGCCCCGACTTCACGAAGCCCTTCTCCATTCATTGTGACGCAAGTCAACATGGAGTAGGAGCCGTGCTGGTGCAATTGACCGATGAAGGAGAGGAAGCTCCCATCGCCTTCATGTCCAATAAGCTGAATTCGGCCCAAAGAAACTATACTGTTTCTGAGCAAGAATGTTTGGCAGCGGTAATGGCTGTGAAGAAATTCCGAGCTTATATCGAGGGCCACCAATTCGAGATCATCACGGACCACGCGTCACTACAATGGTTGATGAACCAGGCAGATTTAAGTGGACGCCTCGCCAGATGGGCTCTTAAACTGCAAGGGTTCAAGTTTTCCATCAAACATCGGAAAGGAACCCAGAACATCGTACCCGACACTCTCTCACGGATGTTTTCCCCAGAGGAAGCCGAAATAACAATAAATGACGAGGACCCCATCGAAATAGATTTGGACAGCCCACATTTCGAATCAGATAGCTACAAAGAGTTGAGGCAAACCATAGCGACCCAACAAACACAGCTGCCTGATTTGAAGGTAATATACGGCTATGTGTATAGACGAAATGAATACGCCACTGGTGATCCATGGCAGGAAGAAGAGTCTTGGAAACTCTGGGTACCGGAGGAAATGACACAACATCTGATCTTCCGCGCACATGACCATCCGTTAAGTGCCCACGGAGGTTACGGTCGAACATTACGGCGACTCAAGAAATACTTCTTTTGGCCTAAAATGGCATCCCAGGTCAAAGACTACGTGAGCACCTGTGAGACCTGTAAAGGCACCAAAGCACCCAACCAGCCTCTTCGACCTCCTATGGGTCAACTCAACGTCCCAGAACGCGTGTTCCAGCGTCTATACATCGATCTACTCGGTCCATATCCTCGGTCTTCCATGGGACACATCGGAGCTATAGTCGTCCTAGATCAGCTCTCAAAATTCCCAATGGTGGAACCTATCCGTAAATTCACAACTCCACCGATCGTGAAATTCTTAGAGAACCGGGTATTCCATGTGTTCGGTGTTCCAGAGAGTGTGTACTCAGATAATGGAGTACAGTTCCGGTCTCGGCAGTTTAAGAGCCTACTGGAGCAGTATGGCGTTGAACACCAACTGACGCCCATATACTCTCCTCAGTCCAACGCATCAGAACGGTTGAACCGCACCCTATTGGCCACGATCCGTTCCTACGTCCACCCATCTCAAAAGGATTGGGATCGGCGATTGTCTGCCATCACATGCGCCCTGCGATCCTCGTATCATTCCGTCACCGGTGTCGCCCCTTACTTTGCCGCCTTTGGACAGCACATGATTTGCCACGGTAAATCATATCGACTGTTACGGCAATTAAAGTGTTTGGGAGACCCCGTCGTTGCGCTGGAGCCCCACGAACGTTTAGGAGACCTCCGCCAACAGATCGGACGGAAAATTAAGGCCGCAGGTAGTGCAAATGAAGCGCAGTACAATCTCCGGTCACGATCCGCTAATTTCAAAGAAGGAGATGAAGTTTTCCGGCGAAATTTCCGCCAAAGTGACGCCGCGGGGCATTACAACGCCAAGCTGGACAGGCGATTCTTGAAAAGCCGCATAAAGAAGGTAATGGGACCTAACCGTTACCTGATAACGGATCCATCGGGAAAAGAAGTGGGGATATACCACGCGAAAGACCTGCGCCGATAGATAGGTAGTCACGTCTGTTTGTCCGTCCGCATATATTTTCAAAAACGCGCAAAGTTTGTATACTTCCGGGCAAACATAGACATGAGTCAGTCCGTCCGTCTGTCAATTGTGTTTTTCTTTCATTGTCCGTCATCTCTAGTCCCGACGCCGAAGCCAACCCATGATACACAGAAAGATCCTTCAGCTCCTTTTTCGCAATCCGCATCGCCTTGGGATTGCGAGAAAATTAGCTGCCCTGTAGTACTTGAGGAGTATGGCTCTAAAAGCCAGCGCTGCCACAGGCACACAGCACAAACTCAATTTAACAAGGAGGGACGATTCAGTCACCTTCCCCATCGCAACCCTCACTCTTTTTCTTTTCGCGTGAAAAATAAAGCAAGAAAATTTCTTTTGTACTTAACTCCCGGGAAACAAAATTCTAAAACTGTTTAAAAATTTTAATGTGTAGTGATTTTATTACAATATCTTTGAATATAATTTAACGAATTGCGGTGTAACGCGGTATACAAATGCTTAGAACGAAACGGTTAACCCCTTTAATTATATGAACGATAAAATCATTGTATCATTTAAACCCCTTAAAATTAGTCAAATTTTACCCATTCCCACCATAATATTAATTAAAAATTTTTGGTTGTCGGTGATTAACGTGTGCCTGTCTAATTCTTCCGATTTTTCTTCCACTTAATTACGCCTAATTCAACCCTGCACGAAGACAATTATGCGCCAATAAATCAACGATCCCAACATTATCAACTAAACGCGGCAAATTTTAACTCAACAGCCACTCTTCCAACAACCACATCAACAACAGCAGCATTTACAGCAACAACAGCATCATGTTCAGACAACTGAATTCGTACCGAAACAATCAACTTCCACCTCAAATACATGTTGTTTCGGCAAAATTTCAGTGGGTGGATGCTGAAGCAAGCTCCTCGGAAGAAGACAGTTGCCGGCGGAGCGTATTGCAAGTCATTTGGGGGGAGTTGATACGTTCTCGGTGGAACGCGCGGGTGTCATCTTGTAATTTACGGAGACAATAGTTTTCTCTGCCTACTAAAACTATTTTTTTTGTTGCTTTTTTGTGTTGACTTCACTGATTTTGCGCGTTTTGTTTGGGTTGCATTCATAATATTTACACCAAGTGTTTCTTAATGTGGATATTTGCGAGCCTTAATTTTAATTTGCCAAACGCGAAGTGACCTGTGCCGTTTTGCTCTGCCGAAACGTAATTTTTGGGCGCGCTACTTTGTGAATTTGTGCTTTTTGGTGAACGCAATGAAACGATGTAATGGGAAGGATGAGAGTTAGCGTAACGGGAAGATCGTGGTCGTGTCCTTATCGTTATTTTAGCGAGTTATTGTGCACAAGAGGAAAGAAACGGGACTCCGCAACGCAAAGTGGTGTGTGGGTGTGGGACTGTGGTGAGAAATTGTCCGCGTAGTTTGTTATGAATCTTCCCGAAATTGTAGATTCCGATACAGCTTTATTATCAGTACCCCAATAGATCTTTCAAGTGATAATTTGTGTTTACGGGCCCACATTCGTCGTGGAAATTGAAGCGCTGAATAAGGTGGTGTGAAAATCGAGTAAAAGGAGTGTTTCCCCTAAAGAGATTGTGTAGATGGGCTATGTACGTCGACCGCGCGTGTGTTAGTGGTCCTCCATAAACACAGTGAACGAAACACGTTGTGTGGGAAAATTCAGTTTTGTTTACCGTTTAGTAGATAGGGAATCAGAAAGTGGACGTGTGAAGGGTGGAAGAAAGAGAATACGAAACAGATGGAATGAAGGAGAAGGTTCGAAGCAAGCTAGGAGCTTCTATTTTTAAAGTAGAATGTTTAGCACGACACTTTAAATTCAATTAATTAACACGAAGTGTAGGATAGGGAATGAAAGAAGTTCATTTTATGAGAAGTGTAGCGAGAAAAAATACAAATGGTTGTTTCCGTGAACTAGTTTTGTTGAGAGTCATATATTATTTTAAAATCTGATTCGAAAGACGAAAGTACATGAATTGATTGAAACTAGTAATCTTGAAATATCGGTATTATTTACAATTTGAATTTCGTCCGCTAGTAATGGCCCCGATTTTATGCCGAGTTTGTCGTTTTTTTTTGTCGCGATCAGTGTTTCCGAGCGTAGTTTACATCGAAACCAGTGAAATTCGTAGTACTGACAAAGTCACAGTTCGAAGATACAATAGAACTCTGAAATCTCAAGTGACGGAAAAGTTGGATCGCAAATTATATTCTGCAAGTGTCGAGAAACCGGAAAAGAAAGTATTTCCCACACAGGGCACGTATCGCGTATCATCGGACGTGAAGGAGCAAAAACCTAAGTCAGAAGAGAACAGTCGTTTATAGTATTGGTCAACTTTAATGTCGTGTAACTCGAGACAATTGCATGGGATCTGTATTCGAACCTCCTTTACTTTCGCTGCATGAACTTGTAAATTTTGTTTTTAAACAGAACATTTCTAGGACTTACACCCCGGCTTCGTCAACGAGCGCTCGTCGTCGGAAAAGGCTATGTAAGTACCATTTTAATTTCTTTGTGTATATATTATTAAAAATATGGTTATTACAAAACGAAACGAAAGAAAAATGATGGCTTACTAGAGTAAAGTAATTTAAATCAATGAACATTTGTAGATATATTGAGGGAGGTGTCTTGAATTAAAGTAAATGTTACACACAACACATGTGCATTATAACATCCATGCGATTAATTATAAAGTAAACAATTGTTACAGTAGTTGAAATAAAAAAAAAATGAATTATTAAACGGTAAAAATCGGTCTTTCCCTTCCGGTCTTTTCCAATCGGGTATAGGACCCGGTACGGTGGCAGGCTTCCACCCCAAACTATGAGCCAGCCACCGGGTACTTAAAAATTTTTCTGTTTCAGGAGACTTAATGGGTTGAGTGGCCCAAGCCAAGTGCCTTTTTATGGCATAAAGTTATGCAATTCCATTGTATAATTCTATGACATAAATTGGTCACCGGGGTACTCCCCTTCTGATGGGAAAGTTCATACAATTCAAGTTGTATGAGTTTTCCACTCAGAAGAGGAATACCTGGCCACTTCAACGATTTAACATTGGATTTATTCCGGTTGGGTGGGCATGAAGGGGCTCCACCACCACCCGGTTGCCCCTCTTTCATTTGTGGGCCCTGAATGTATTTGGGTAAAGATGAGGTCAACCCCAAATTAGTCTTTCTTGTCAGGTTGCACTTGTTCTCGCAACAAGTCGTAATTCCTTCGTGGAGGTTATCTACTGATTTGCGACTTCGGTCGTCCTCTCGAACTCTGCAAGCAATTCGTGAATGCGAAATGTTTTGTAGTGAGTCCTCGTGCCGGGGAAACGAACCCGCCCCACGACACCGCAATGCTAGCCTGCCAGCGCATTCACGCGTCTCCGGACGAGGGCATTCTCGGCAGGAATCAACACCTTCCTCTGCCGAGGCAGCAGAACATCTCTGCGGTCCTTCACGGACATATTGAACATCTTTATTCACTACAAATGGCGCCCAACGTGGGGCCCGAAAAGCCGGCTGTATCATCAGTCGTGAGCACGAGACAGTCCATCGTCTCTAGGTGTCCCCACAAGGTGTTAGAAATTTTGGCGGGTAGATAACTCCCGAGGGTTTTTGCACTAATCGTGCCCCAGCAGCCGAGTAACTTCCGAACGTGTGTTGTCTTCGGACATCAATATCGTTTGGTCCTTCTTTTGATTTATACTTTGGTGGTTTACCACCATTGTATAACTAGTAAGGCCAAATTATATTAGAGTCCCTTTTAGGTAAATTTCTCGAGAGAAATTTTTAGGTAAATTTCTCGAGAGAAATTTACCTATTGCGGAGAGCATCATATATATATATATATATATATATATATATATATATATATATATATATATATGGGATATAACGAAATTTGTGACCACGATAGAGGTCGCAATTTTGCTTCGATTTTCACCAAATTTTCAGGGAAGGTGTATTGGGTAATTATCTCGGTTAAGTTCGTGAACCAGCTATATCGGCCGGGCAAAAACAAAATGGCGGCCATTTTAGACGAAAAATCGTGATTTCTGTTCTGACCAAAGTATAGCTCTGATTTGGATGAAATTTGGTACAAAGGTTCATTGCTGTATGTGATGAATCTCACAATAAAAAATCCAAAGTCGGTACGGCAGAAACAAAATGGCGGCCGCTTAAAGGTCGAAAAACGTGCAAAATTTTGTTGTTGTAATAGTGGTCAAAGCTTTCAACAGATTTTCATGAAATTTGATAACTTGATAGAAATTATAAGTATCTAAAGTATTACGTGAAAAAATTGGAGGTCAGGTTGCAAAAAACAAAATGGCGGCCAGTTAAAGGGCGAAATTTCAAAGGCTTTTTAAAGCCGCAATTTTAATCCGACATATACGAAATTTGGTTTCAAGATAGACATTATTTAGGCCTACAGTCTTTGATATTTTGGTGATCACGCATGAGCAAATTTCAAAATGGCGGCCGTTTAAATATGCGTTTTTTTCAGGTTTTTGTGGCCCTCTAGCGGTCACATTTTCCGGCGGATTTGGATGAAACTTGAGATTATGGATCTCTGTACTATGTTCTTGTATTATGCAGGAAATTATTAAAATTGAATGAAAAATAAAAAAGTCGAAAATTTAAAGCCTAATATTTTTAGCTGCCATTTTCTTTAAAAATTGAATTATTTTGCCCTGTCTAAAGTGAAACTTCTATTTGAACGAGATAGTACATTGATTGATGAGTTCCTAGCATACAAAGATTTAAAATAATCCAAAATAAAATGCATGCATTCAAAATGGCGGCCCCCAAAGGTCAGAAGGCAAGCGCAATTCGCTATTTTAGTGCCAACTGAAATAATGAATATTTTTCATGATAACGTTTTAAATGACTTTACTTGATAGAATTTATAACCCAGACCATTTTTAAGATATTGTAAAATCTTTTTAACAATCCCCTAAAAAAATTATAAAATCGCGACTTGTCTGTCTGTCCGTCCGTTTGTTCGCGCGTCAAAACAAGTTTTCTCGCAAACCACATGAGCTAGAATGAGGAAATTTTCTACGTAGGTCAAAAGTGGTGCCTCTTGAAATTTGCAGTGCAAGAAAATATTTTAAGGTATTTTAAGGGGGGTCTCCCCGTACAGGGGGGTGGCATACAATTTTTTTTATTTCTGTAGCAGCCAAGATTCTCAACAGATTCCGTTGAAACTTGAAATTATAAGTTATTAACGCAAGTTAATTTAATTTAATTATGCAAATCGAATGACAAATAATACAGTCAAAAATTTACAGCTTAATATTTTTAGCAGCCGATTTCAATAAAAATCGAAATGACGGCCCTCACAGTTCAGAAAAAAATTGAAAATGTATATATTAAGTGCAACGCAAGTGCTGATTAAACTTTCATGGAAATCTTTTGAAATTAACTATTCGAGCTATTTAAACCTTTGTGTGGTTACCACTGTGAACTGTGTAAACAGCAAATGCGAGAAGGGCGAAACCGGTATTTATATGTTTACAACAATTTATGATCCGCCGATTTTCAATATGTAATCCATACGCGTGCAACTCAATTTAATTAGCAAAATATTTGCGCCTCGATAAAAGTTCTCTAAAAACGAACGTGACCAGATTTTTTTAATGTTAATAAATACCCATGTGGTACTACGAAAATTGCAGAAAGAAGTTTAGTAGTGCAAGCCAAATTCTTTTTCGAAACTTTACGCTACATACGAGAAATTTACCTTTCCGGCTGGTGCTGCCAACGGGGATTTTTTGTGTTCGGAGGTTATTATCCCAACATCTATTTTGCGGAGGATTCTGATCCGCTCCCCAAACCAGCGGTGCCTAAGTGTCTTAAATTACATGGATTTTGATTTCATGTGATTGGCTGATTAGCTAATCCATGACTATCCATGACAAGACACGCGCTGCTTGTGGATTAGAATCCCACCCTGGGCTGACAAGCTGTAACTTGAGAAGTTTGCTAATGAGGGATCACTTCGGAACCCTGATTTTCATGGTGCCACAAGAGAGTGTCCCTGAAACGTTTTAGAAGGATTGTGCCATGGTGTCCATACTTGGGAGGAAGGACGGAAAGGAAAGACCGATTATTTTTTTTTTTTTTGATAACGAGTAAAACTCTTCATACACTTTGGTTTTTTTTTGTGAGGATTGAGTATAGCTCGCCACTTTCGGCCACTTTTTTGTGTTTTGTCATAATAATAGTTAATTACTTCTTTTATAGCATTTTTTTTTACTATTTTATTATCAGCGTCAACACTGTTAGGATAATGGAATTTCTAAACGCATGTAGACTTTGCCTACAGAGCAGCGAAGAAATGTATCCACTCTGTGATAGTTCCGTAGATGAAGCGAGGAGGATTTTTATTGTCGACTTCCTGAAGGAGTCCCTTAACATCAACATCACATTGGAAGATGGCTCACCAGACCACATCTGTGGTGAGTGTTACACTGAAGTGGAACGTATATACTCTTTCATATGTCGCTGTAAAGAGACTGAGTCAACACTACAACGACTTAAATCAGCACGACGATCTCGAGATCCAGTTATCGACCAGCGGAACAGGATTCAAAGAGCAGACTACCATCCGTCTGAGGATCCGGATCCACTATCTCGATACCAGCCTTGGAACGCCTGGGATCTTCCGCCACGACTCAATCAAGTACCACCACCGACTCTAGGTTCAGTGGCTCCGCAGGAACAACCCTATATGCTGAAACCGAAGCATATCCCCAGCATTGTACAGGGTTGGAACCTTCATTTTAGCGGGGAGCCCAACGCCCTGAACGTGGAAGTCTTCATTGGTCGCGTGGAGTCCTTAGTCGAAGAGATGTTGGCCGGCGACTACACGATGCTGGCAGGATATCTACCAATGCTGTTCAGGGGAGCAGCACTCGAGACGTACTGGCGGATTCATTCGGCCCCACCATCCATACGCTGGTCACGGCTGAAGGAGGTACTCCGCATGGAATACCCGACGGTCAACATGGATGAGAGTGTCCTGGACAAGATCCATGCCAGATGGCAACGTCCGGACGAGCCCTTTCATCAGTATCGACCCGATATCCTTCGGTTGAATGACCAGCTGTCAGAGCCTATGTCTTCCACTCAACTGCTGCGGGTGTTGAAACGGAATCTAAAGCCGGAACTTCGTTGCCATGTGGTAAACTCGGACCCGCAGAACATGGAAGCACTACTGAGGGTCGTGAGTCGATTGGAGAGGCTTGAAGAAGACCTCCAAGAACGGCCTTACCTACATGCGAGGACGGGTCCGCGACGTGAAATTGCCGGAGTGGCACTAAATTGCAACAACCCAGATCGGGAAGAAGACACGGAGTCGAACACCTATGTTCCGGACTACCCAGATGGTGCCACTCCAAAAAACGGACGAGCGAGTACCCGACCACCTCAGCGGTACTCGAAAACCCCGCAGTAGCTCCTCAGCCAGTGGCTCACCCCAATAAACCTGACGTAAACCCACCAGCCATGACCACTACGACTGCGGATGGTCACTCTCTTCCGGAGACCTCACCAACGACAATATTAAAACGACCTTCGCAGTCACGGCCAGAAGAACCCCGGCAGCCTCAATTACTCACTCTAAAACCTTATCATGTGCGACTGCAGGAATATCGGGTGGCTCGAGAGCGAATATTTGCTTCCGAAGTAGTCACTTCCCGCCCGCGCACGACAAAATGGTCAACCCGTCGTTGGCGGAATTTCCGCAAGAGAGTGCGCACCTGCCGTCAAACCTTACACTCTTGTAACATCTCGGAGGTTGCTGAGAATGAGATCAGACCTTATCATCCAATTAAAGTGTTGGGCGAGACCGTGTTTGCATTGATCGACACGGGTGCCAGTATCAGTTGTCTTGCCTCGAGCTTTGGCTCGAAGGTGCTCCAAGAATATCCGAACTTGATTAAATCCTGGCGCACTGAAATCAGTACAGCTGATGGCACCAAACACCCTATACGAGGTAAACTAACAACACCCGTGACGTTCAGGGGTCAGACGAAGGATATTACCTTCTACATTATCCCGTCTTTGACTCAGAATGTATACCTTGGTGTCGATTTCGTCCTTCGCTTTGGACTGGCCTCAGATTTATTCACAGATTTGTCTTTAAAAACCAGAAATGTCAACGAAATCACTTCTACTCCCGATAGGCATGACCTGACGCCCAACCAACGGCAACGCCTGGAAGCATCCATTGCTGCTTTCCCATCTTACGCTACCCAAGGCCTTGGCCGCACCACCCTAGTCTCACACGCCATCGACGTTGGCGATAGTAAACCGATTAAACAGAGACACTACGCCATCTCGCCGGCCATGGAGAAATTGGTGTATGCGGAACTAGATAGGATGCTCGAGTTAGGGGTCATAGAGGAGTCCCAAAGCGCCTGGTCATCACCGGTAACCTTGGTTGTAAAGCCAGGTAAAGTCCGTCTCTGTCTTGATGCCCGTAAGGTAAACGCGGTTACCATCAAGGACGCGTACCCTCTTCCACTCATCGATGGAATACTAGGGAGACTGCCGAAAGCCAATTATATCACCAGTCTCGACCTAAAAGACGCCTACTGGCAAATTCCACTCGATGAGGACTCGAGGGACAAGACCGCCTTCACACTGCCTGGACGACCATTATATCAGTTCGTCACAATGCCCTTTGGCCTCTGTAACGCGCCGCAAACGATGACTCGGTTGATGGACAAGGTCATCCCACCTCACCTAAAACACCAAGTGTTCGTGTACCTTGATGATCTGTTACTCATCACGGAAACGTTCGATCAACACCTCCTACTTCTACAAGAAGTAGCCCTGCACATCAGTAAGGCGGGACTCACCATCAACGTACAGAAAAGTAAGTTTGTCATGAAAGAAGTCCGATACCTCGGTCATGTTATAGGATATGGCACTATCAAAACGGATCCAGACAAAACTCGTGCGATTGATGAGTTCCCCTTACCAAAAACTGTGAAGCAGCTACGACGTTTCCTTGGTGTGTGCGGTTGGTACCGAAGGTTTGTTCGGAATTATGCAACAGTCTCAGCGCCCCTGTCAGACATGTTGCGGAAAGGGAAGTTCGTTTGGACCGAACTCAGCCGAAAGGCATTTGAAGAGCTTAAACAAGCCCTCACATCAGCTCCTGTCTTGCACAGCCCCGACTTCACGAAGCCCTTCTCCATTCATTGTGACGCAAGTCAACATGGAGTAGGAGCCGTGCTGGTGCAATTGACCGATGAAGGAGAGGAAGCTCCCATCGCCTTCATGTCCAATAAGCTGAATTCGGCCCAAAGAAACTATACTGTTTCCGAGCAAGAATGTTTGGCAGCGGTAATGGCTGTGAAGAAATTCCGAGCTTATATCGAGGGCCACCAATTCGAGATCATCACGGACCACGTGTCACTACAATGGTTGATGAACCAGGCAGATTTAAGTGGACGCCTCGCCAGATGGGCTCTTAAACTGCAAGGGTTCAAGTTCTCCATCAAACATCGGAAAGGAACCCAGAACATCGTACCCGACACTCTCTCACGGATGTTTTCCCCAGAGGAAGCCGAAATAACAATAAATGACGAGGACCCCATCGAAATAGATTTGGACAGCCCACATTTCGAATCAGATAGCTACAAAGAGTTGAGGCAAACC
This sequence comes from Odontomyia ornata, assembly GCA_963969285.1. Taxonomy (NCBI): domain Eukaryota; kingdom Metazoa; phylum Arthropoda; class Insecta; order Diptera; family Stratiomyidae; genus Odontomyia; species Odontomyia ornata. The sequence continues at coordinate 272,562,090 of OZ017738.1, read as the reverse complement.
ATAGCGACCCAACAAACACAGCTGCCTGATTTGAAGGTAATATACGGCTATGTGTATAGACGAAATGAATACGCCACTGGTGATCCATGGCAGGAAGAAGAGTCTTGGAAACTCTGGGTACCGGAGGAAATGACACAACATCTGATCTTCCGCGCACATGACCATCCGTTAAGTGCCCACGGAGGTTACGGTCGAACATTACGGCGACTCAAGAAATACTTCTTTTGGCCTAAAATGGCATCCCAGGTCAAAGACTACGTGAGCACCTGTGAGACCTGTAAAGGCACCAAAGCACCCAACCAGCCTCTTCGACCTCCTATGGGTCAACTCAACGTCCCAGAACGCGTGTTCCAGCGTCTATACATCGATCTACTCGGTCCATATCCTCGGTCTTCCATGGGACACATCGGAGCTATAGTCGTCCTAGATCAGCTCTCAAAATTCCCAATGGTGGAACCTATCCGTAAATTCACAACTCCATCGATCGTGAAATTCTTAGAGAACCGGGTATTCCATGTGTTCGGTGTTCCAGAGAGTGTGTACTCAGATAATGGAGTACAGTTCCGGTCTCGGCAGTTTAAGAGCCTACTGGAGCAGTATGGCGTTGAACACCAACTGACGCCCATATACTCTCCTCAGTCCAACGCATCAGAACGGTTGAACCGCACCCTATTGGCCGCGATCCGTTCCTACGTCCACCCATCTCAAAAGGATTGGGATCGGCGATTGTCTGCCATCACATGCGCCCTGCGATCCTCGTATCATTCCGTCACCGGTGTCGACCCTTACTTTGCCGCCTTTGGACAGCACATGATTTGCCACGGTAAATCATATCGACTGTTACGGCAATTAAAGTGTTTGGGAGACCCCGTCGTTGCGCTGGAGCCCCACGAACGTTTAGGAGACCTCCGCCAACAGATCGGACGGAAAATTAAGGCCGCAGGTAGTGCAAATGAAGCGCAGTACAATCTCCGGTCACGATCCGCTAATTTCAAAGAAGGAGATGAAGTTTTCCGGCGAAATTTCCGCCAAAGTGACGCCGCGGGGCATTACAACGCCAAGCTGGACAGGCGATTCTTGAAAAGCCGCATAAAGAAGGTAATGGGACCTAACCGTTACCTGATAACGGATCCATCGGGAAAAGAAGTGGGGATATACCACGCGAAAGACCTGCGCCGATAGATAGGTAGTCACGTCTGTTTGTCCGTCCGCATATATTTTCAAAAACGCGCAAAGTTTGTATACTTCCGGGCAAACATAGACATGAGTCAGTCCGTCCGTCTGTCAATTGTGTTTTTCTTTCATTGTCCGTCATCTCTAGTCCCGACGCCGAAGCCAACCCATGATACACAGAAAGATCCTTCAGCTCCTTTTTCGCAATCCGCATCGCCTTGGGATTGCGAGAAAATTAGCTGCCCTGTAGTACTTGAGGAGTATGGCTCTAAAAGCCAGCGCTGCCACAGGCACACAGCACAAACTCAATTTAACAAGGAGGGACGATTCAGTCACCTTCCCCATCGCAACCCTCACTCTTTTTCTTTTCGCGTGAAAAATAAAGCAAGAAAATTTCTTTTGTACTTAACTCCCGGGAAACAAAATTCTAAAACTGTTTAAAAATTTTAATGTGTAGTGATTTTATTACAATATCTTTGAATATAATTTAACGAATTGCGGTGTAACGCGGTATACAAATGCTTAGAACGAAACGGTTAACCCCTTTAATTATATGAACGATAAAATCATTGTATCATTTAAACCCCTTAAAATTAGTCAAATTTTACCCATTCCCACCATAATATTAATTAAAAATTTTTGGTTGTCGGTGATTAACGTGTGCCTGTCTAATTCTTCCGATTTTTCTTCCACTTAATTACGCCTAATTCAACCCTGCACGAAGACAATTATGCGCCAATAAATCAACGATCCCAACATTATCAACTAAACGCGGCAAATTTTAACTCAACAGCCACTCTTCCAACAACCACATCAACAACAGCAGCATTTACAGCAACAACAGCATCATGTTCAGACAACTGAATTCGTACCGAAACAATCAACTTCCACCTCAAATACATGCTGTTTCGGCAAAATTTCAGTGGGTGGATGCTGAAGCAAGCTCCTCGGAAGAAGACAGTTGCCGGCGGAGCGTATTGCAAGTCATTTGGGGGGAGTTGATACGTTCTCGGTGGAACGCGCGGGTGTCATCTTGTAATTTACGGAGACAATAGTTTTCTCTGCCTACTAAAACTATTTTGTTTGTTGCTTTTTTGTGTTGACTTCACTGATTTTGCGCGTTTTGTTTGGGTTGCATTCATAATATTTACACCAAGTGTTTCTTAATGTGGATATTTGCGAGCCTTAATTTTAATTTGCCAAACGCGAAGTGACCTGTGCCGTTTTGCTCTGCCGAAACGTAATTTTTGGGCGCGCTACTTTGTGAATTTGTGCTTTTTGGTGAACGCAATGAAACGATGTAATGGGAAGGATGAGAGTTAGCGTAACGGGAAGATCGTGGTCGTGTCCTTATCGTTATTTTAGCGAGTTATTGTGCACAAGAGGAAAGAAACGGGACTCCGCAACGCAAAGTGGTGTGTGGGTGTGGGACTGTGGTGAGAAATTGTCCGCGTAGTTTGTTATGAATCTTCCCGAAATTGTAGATTCCGATACAGCTTTATTATCAGTACCCCAATAGATCTTTCAAGTGATAATTTGTGTTTACGGGCCCACATTCGTCGTGGAAATTGAAGCGCTGAATAAGGTGGTGTGAAAATCGAGTAAAAGGAGTGCTTCCCCTAAAGAGATTGTGTAGATGGGCTATGTACGTCGACCGCGCGTGTGTTAGTGGTCCTCCATAAACACAGTGAACGAAACACGTTGTGTGGGAAAATTCAGTTTTGTTTACCGTTTAGTAGATAGGGAATCAGAAAGTGGACGTGTGAAGGGTGGAAGAAAGAGAATACGAAACAGATGGAATGAAGGAGAAGGTTCGAAGCAAGCTAGGAGCTTCTATTTTTAAAGTAGAATGTTTAGCACGACACTTTAAACTCAATTAATTAACACGAAGTGTAGGATAGGGAATGAAAGAAGTTCATTTTATGAGAAGTGTAGCGAGAAAAAATACAAATGGTTGTTTCCGTGAACTAGTTTTGTTGAGAGTCATATATTATTTTAAAATCTGATTCGAAAGACGAAAGTACATGAATTGATTGAAACTAGTAATCTTGAAATATCGGTATTATTTACAATTTGAATTTCGTCCGCTAGTAATGGCCCCGATTTTATGCCGAGTTTGTCGTTTTTTTTTGTCGCGATCAGTGTTTCCGAGCGTAGTTTACATCGAAACCAGTGAAATTCGTAGTACTGACAAAGTCACAGTTCGAAGATACAATAGAACTCTGAAATCTCAAGTGACGGAAAAGTTGGATCGCAAATTATATTCTGCAAGTGTCGAGAAACCGGAAAAGAAAGTATTTCCCACACAGGGCACGTATCGCGTATCATCGGACGTGAAGGAGCAAAAACCTAAGTCAGAAGAGAACAGTCGTTTATAGTATTGGTCAACTTTAATGTCGTGTAACTCGAGACAATTGCATGGGATCTGTATTCGAACCTCCTTTACTTTCGCTGCATGAACTTGTAAATTTTGTTTTTAAACAGAACATTTCTAGGACTTACACCCCGGCTTCGTCAACGAGCGCTCGTCGTCGGAAAAGGCTATGTAAGTACCATTTTAATTTCTTTGTGTATATATTATTAAAAATATGGTTATTACAAAACGAAACGAAAGAAAAATGATGGCTTACTAGAGTAAAGTAATTTAAATCAATGAACATTTGTAGATATATTGAGGGAGGTGTCTTGAATTAAAGTAAATGTTACACACAACACATGTGCATTATAACATCCATGCGATTAATTATAAAGTAAACAATTGTTACAGTAGTTGAAATAAAAAACAAATGAATTATTAAACGGTAAAAATCGGTCTTTCCCTTCCGGTCTTTTCCAATCGGGTATAGGACCCGGTACGGTGGCAGGCTTCCACCCCAAACTATGAGCCAGCCACCGGGTACTTAAAAATTTTTCTGTTTCAGGAGACTTAATGGGTTGAGTGGCCCAAGCCAAGTGCCTTTTTATGGCATAAAGTTATGCAATTCCATTGTATAATTCTATGACATAAATTGGTCACCGGGGTACTCCCCTTCTGATGGGAAAGTTCATACAATTCAAGTTGTATGAGTTTTCCACTCAGAAGAGGAATACCTGGCCACTTCAACGATTTAACATTGGATTTATTCCGGTTGGGTGGGCATGAAGGGGCTCCACCACCACCCGGTTGCCCCTCTTTCATTTGTGGGCCCTGAATGTATTTGGGTAAAGATGAGGTCAACCCCAAATTAGTCTTTCTTGTCAGGTTGCACTTGTTCTCGCAACAAGTCGTAATTCCTTCGTGGAGGTTATCTACTGATTTGCGACTTCGGTCGTCCTCTCGAACTCTGCAAGCAATTCGTGAATGCGAAATGTTTTGTAGTGAGTCCTCGTGCTGGGGAAACGAACCCGCCCCACGACACCGCAATGCTAGCCTGCCAGCGCATTCACGCGTCTCCGGACGAGGGCATTCTCGGCAGGAATCAACACCTTCCTCTGCCGAGGCAGCAGAACATCGCTGCGGTCCTTCACGGACATATTGAACATCTTTATTCACTACAATATTTATATATATACACATATATATATAAATATATATATATATATATATATATATATATATATATATATATATATATATATATATATATATATATATATGTATATATATGTTTATATATATATATATATATATATATATATATATATATATATATATATATATATATATATATATATACGCATTTATATATATATATATATATATATATATATATATATATATATATATATATATATATATATATATATATATATATATATATATATATATATATATACGCATTTATATATATATATATATATATATATATATATATATATATATATATATATATATATATATATATACGCATTTATATATATATATATATATATATATATATATATATATATATATATATATATATATATATATATATATATGCATAAATATTAATACAAACCCATCACCCAACAGTCAATACGAACCTTGATTACTACATAATTTGTCACTCAGTACCCCTCACGGCTGGGTGGGCTGATAGTCCAACAGCAGCAGCAAAAGTTGAAACTCGATGCTGCCACCGAGGTTTGCACATGGAAGCTGCTGCGCAAGCGAGTGGCCCCACTGCTTCACATGAACTACTAACAGATGTAAACATAGATATATATATAGATATATATATATATATATATATATATATATATATATATATATATATATATATATATATATTTATATATATATATATATATATATATATATATATATATATATATATATATATTTATATATATATATATATATATATATATATATATATATATATATAAATATATATATATATGTATACAAATTCATATGTATATATACATACCCACATATATATATATATATATATATATATATATATATATATATATATATATATATATATATATATATATATGTATGCATATATTTTTATATATATATGGAAATATATATATGTATATATATATATATATATATATATATATATATATATATATATATATATATAGTAATATATATATATATATATATATATATATATATATATATATATATATATATATATATATATATATATATATATATATATATATAGTAATATATATATATATATATATATATATATATATATATATATATATAAATAAATATATATGTCTATATACATGCACATATACATATATATATATATATATATATATATATATATATATATATATATATATATATATATATATATATATATATATATATATATATATATGTATATATATATGTATATACATATATATAAATATATATATATATATATATATATATATATATATATATATATATATATATATATCTATATATATATACATATATATATATATATATATATATATATATATATATATATATATATATATATCTATATATATCTATATATATATATATATATATATATACATATATTTATGTATATATACATACCCATATATATATATATATATATATATATATATATATATATATATATATATATATATATATATTTATTTATATACATACAGAGATGGCCAAAAGTGATCGGACAATACAAGAAACAAGCAATAAAATACTTTTACGAGCATAAGCTTTGAAATGAAATAAAAATTTTTCCCTTATATAAAAGTCACTTGTATTCTCAATTAATTGCGCAAAAAAATAAAACAGAAATAAAAAGAATTTCACAAGAAAATTAACAACTAATTCAAATTCACATTGCATCAAGTGGACAAAAGTAATCGGACGTTCAATTGTTATACTTTTCTTTCTGATGATTGCATTAGAACATAGGCTTTTAATATCTAGTTGCGTATCCTTTTTTTTTATAACTTCTGTTAACCTTTTGGGCATAGACTGTACCAAATTACGGGTAACGTCCGGAGTAATGTTGTCCCATTCTTCTAATAACACCGTCTTCAGTTGACTTTTATTAGTAATGTGATGGTTCCTTATTTTTTTATCCAGATGACCCCAAAGATGTGTAATGTGACGCCTACGCCCGGGAATCGAAGTGATTCCGATCCCGAACCCTTGCACCCGGCCAGATGGGTATGACCTCGAAGTGCAAGCGGACTTCATCTTTCGTGCGGATGCCGTTGCGCAGAAAATATTTTTTTTTCTTCTTTCCAAATATTTAGATCTGTGGATATAAATATTTGAAACGTAATATTAACCAAACACCTATACATTTCGAGGCATATCCATCTGGTAATGCCCCCCCACCGTTGCCATCAAAACACTATGCCACTGGCGACCAAAAAAACTGCACATTGCCGCCATGTGGCGTTCCATTCCGCGTCAGTTGCGACGACTCCCAGTCCACATCTGTTTTGTCGGAGGTTGTGAGATTGACAGTCCGGCGCAACGAGGGAGAAAAAACGCGGGAAAAAAAGACTAAGATAACGTTAATTGCAAATGATAAACAGCTAAAATACTGTATTTTTCGTTATCCCCCCCCACAATCTTAATATACTAAAAGGACGAAAATAGGAACTAACAGTGGGTAAGGAGTAATTGAATTGTTTTTCATTTGTTGAGTAATAATTTTCTTATTAGGAAAAAGAAAGGAAAGCGGTATCCAGTGCGGCTCGTGCGGGGCTTCAGTTCCACGTGGCAAAAAGGATTTAGGCATCAGTGCTCGCGTACAACGAGACTCGGATGTGGTGGTGCAACTGCTGCTGTACATTCTGCAGCCATTCTAAAGGACTTGACAGCGGAGTTTCTCGAATTGGACAGCCGGATTGGAACCTGCATTGCTAGAGATGTTGTCAGCCCACACATTCATAACGCTTGCTCGGAAAATAGGAAAAAAGCTAAGTGAAATATTAATTAAATAAGAATTTGAGAGAGTTTGCTTGGAAGCTGTCACGAATGTATACGCTGAAATTGGAACTCAAAAACGACGCGCGGTATTCGATTTTGGTTGGCGGCTTTGTCTATTTTTGTGGAGTGTAAACAGACCCTTTTGTAAACATTTAACCGGCATATTTTCAAAGTTCAGTCCTAATTCGCGTTTTTGTGGTCAATATTATGAGAATAGACGAGGAGAAGTTACTCGAAGAGATTAAGAAACGGCGCCCATTGTGGGATCCTTACCTAGAGTCCTATAACTCACGCGAGCTGAAATGGAAACTGTGGAATGAAGTGGCTGATTGTATGCAAATTAGTAGAGTCTTTGGCCCTGCAGGATGTCGTTCTTGCGATCAATTGAATGTGTGCATCTCGTTTATCAGTGTTTATAGTGTTAAGGTCAGTGGCCTTGTCAATTGCATGTACAAATCTTCGTCATAATGCATATGTGAGCCCACATGTGGCTAGTCTGCGTTCGGTGCAGCCACGTCGTCATCGTTAATGCAATCGTTTTATCGAGCTCGCGCCTGACAAAGAGCAAATTATCGACACGAAGGCCAACCCAACAGCTTTATTAGCTGGCAATTAAACATGAATATACACACAGAAGGCATATAGATATCAGAACACAAACAAACCAGTGCCGCTTCGTATCATAAACAGTGCAATCAACTCGCCTTCCTTCGGTCTCACTATACACATATCTATAAATGATGGATGTATGACTGATTTATGTTTGTGAGATTCTGTTTGGAAATGATGTACAAATCGGGATTGAAATTCTACGTGCAGTGCTGTAACAAGGAAATCGCTAGAGGAATACAAAAAGTCTGTTAATTACTTGATTGAAAAAAAATTCGGACCTGATGAGTTTTCGAAAATTCAGCATTTTGACTGACTGCTTACATTCCACTCGCTCTTTTACACAGTTAAACATTGCATATTACTTTATTTTAGCAATGATTTGATATGAGTTTTAGCTGATTCAGAAAATTGTTTCAAGTTTTTCATTACAAGTTAGACGATTTCCAGAGATAATATCATTTTGAAAATTTATATGTTTACTATCAAGCCTACCCCGGAATCATTCGGCGACTGAAGAAAATCAAGCACAAGTATGTCCTTTTGTATTAATGTTTGCCTGAATTGTGTAATTTTGGTATCGAGTGCTTTGATCTGCAACCTATATAATTCAGTTATTCCACCGGAATCAAGGTCGGAATCTCTTGCTTTTGATTAATTACAATCTTAACTGCTTTCGTCGTGAAGGCAGTGTTTCGTCAACATATTCCGCCTTATGAGATGAGAACGCTATTCAAGATCCATTGCATCAACCGGCATTGGGTGACTGTCATATGCTTTTGTATTATTCTTTCTATTTCAATCCTGTAGGTTTCAACAACTCACCTATAGACATAAGTCATCGCTGGCCGCAAAACAAGCTTAAATTGAATATTTTGAAATTTGGTTAGTTCTTTCCAGTGAGATCGAGCCTCATCTTCATTGGATTTGATAGCAAAATTAGCTTCATTTTAGTTTAATTAGCCCCTTTCGCATTCAACTCAGTAGGTTATCGATGTTAGGTGATCACATCTTCCGATGGCTAGATAATGTTTACACAATTTTTTAATGTTGTAAAAAGAAAGAGAAAGCAGGCAATGCATATATAGACTATAGATACTTTAACCTTTTAGGATTCTTCAAATAATGATCGTAAGCATTTGACCTTAACGTAGGTTGTCGTTTATATCATTTTATGACTATTATTTTCCTCCCGTGGGCGGAGTATTTAATGCATCTATAATTTTTGTATATCTTATGATTGGTGAAGAAACGCAGAGAAAACAAAGGTGGCAAACACTATATTTTGTTCAAACAAATAAAACTATTTACATAAACATTGGCACTTAAGTGGCCGCGTAAAAAAAAAAGTTAGAGAAATAAATGAAATCAAAGCCATAAAGTTGTCATACGAAAAGAACCGAAGAAAAAGAATAAAGCATGAAAAAGTAACCACTTGAAAGAAAAAAAAAATAACTTCAAGAGAAATAAAAAAAAAGGATGGTACTTGAGAGTAAACATATAAAAAGATTAATGTAGTTTCTGCGTAAAATTAAATAAAGAGATAAACAGAAAAATAGAAATCTGCATGAATAAAATCTATATAATTATAATACAATTATTTATTAAGCATTAAGACAACAAAAACCAATGAAGCATAAATAAAGAAATGTTTCTTTTCTTCCCCGTTCAATATAAGGATTGTTGACTGTAATTGCCTTACAATTCTGATTATTATTTCCGTTTTTCTATCAAGACTTTATTTTATTCGTTAGCGAAAAGGCATCAAATGTTTTTTTTAAATCTGGGTTGTAATTATTATTGTTAGTTGTACTGATTCATAAGATAGAGCATAAAAATGAATAAAATGGATTGCTAACTAACTAAAGACTTTCCTTTTCAGTGGTTCATTTGTTTCAGCAGGAAAGTGAGTGCAGGGTAGGTATGCCGTCGCGAGGGTAGGGTTTCGACAAATCCGCCGAGGTCGGTTTCGCGTCGCGCGCGGTACGCGGTACCTTTGTTGTTTTGTCATTTTATTAGAGTAGTTTTCGTCGGGTTAATTTAGAGTAGCATACTTTTCGGTACCGCGTCGGAAATTCGGGAACGCGAAATAAAAATTAGCGTTTGTTCTGTGACTGGTTATAGGAAGAAATACGGAGTAACGTAAAGTAGGTTTCTTCTCCGTATGGTTTTGTTTTGTAACGCGTTTTGAAAACGGGCGTGTATAGATGGCTGAATTATGTAAATGAGCGTAACCCATTCGGAGACCCGCGACCGAAATCCTCTCCGAACTAGCTGGCCGACAAGCAGCCACCGCGTGAATGGGTTACGGTGCACGGATTGGTTGACCTGTTGGTACCATCCGTTGGCACTACTCAGACTTAACGTCTAGAACCGATGAGAGGTCGGTTCCGCGTTCGAACCTAAAAAGGTGAAAATCATTACAAACGGGCCCCACGTTGGGCGCCATTCGTAATGATTTTCACCTTTTTAGGTCCGAACTAGCTGGCCGACAAGCAGCCACCACGTGAATGGGTTACGGTTCACGGATTGGTTGACCTGTTGGTACCATCCGTTGGCACTACTCAGACTTAACGTTTAGAACCGATGAGAGGTCGGTTCCGCGTTCGAACCTAAAAAGGTGAAAATCATTACAGATGTTTGATGGGATTTAGGTCTGGGGATTGTGGTGGTGTTTTTAATTGACCAGGAGTGTTGAAAAGGAGCCACATACGAACATCATGAGCTGTATGCTTTGGGTCATTATCTTGCTGGAACAAATAATGACCATCAAGACCCAATTTTTGTGCACTTTTTTTCAAAATTTCTTTCAAAATCGACAAGTAACCTAGTTTGTCCATAGGTTCGTCAATGAAAACAAGTTCTCCTACACCGTTGGCAGCCATGCAACCCCAGACCATTACACAGCCACCTCCGTGTTTTACTGTATGTTGAATGTTTTTGGGATGAAGCTCACTATTTTGAGTTCTCCACACCAACAACCTGCCGTCGGAGTGGTAGATATTAAACTTACTCTCATCAGAGAATATTATACGAGTCCAAAAGTCGAGCGGCTTGCTTTTAAATTCTTTTGCAGAGCAAAATCTTTTCTTCTTATTAACTTTGCTAATTAGTGGTTTCTTTCGAGGTACTCTCGCTTGATAACCAGCACGGCTGAGAGCTCTACGAATAGTCCGGGCACTAACATTGGTACCATTTACATCTGCTAATTGATCCCTAATACTTCTGGACGTTGTAGTCGGATTCTTTTTAACAATTCTTAAGATTTTTCGTGCGTCTGTCTCTGTTAGTTTACATGGTCGACCACTCCTAATTTCGTTTTCCACCTGATTATTTTTTCTGAACCGTTTCACGATATCGAAAGCTGTCAAACGACTTCTTCCAATTATTTTTGATGTTTCAGAAAAGGATTTATTCTCTTTATACAACTTTATTATAACTTTTCTTTCATGTATACAGGTTTCTTTGCGATTCTTAGCCATGTTTAACTTTCTTCACTTAAAACTGACAAGTAAATGACTGATATCAGAAAAACACATATCAACATATAATTAGGGGAATTCCCTTTTAAACTCGGAAATGAAAAGAAAAGAATTGCTCCAAACTTCAATGACTAATTTCACACTTTTCAAAATGTCCGATTACTTTTGTCCACTTGATGCAATGTGAATTTGAATTAGTTGTTAATTTTCTTGTGAAAACCTTTTTATTTCTGTTTTATTTTTTTGTGCAATTAATTGAGAATACAAGTAATTTTTATATAAGGGAAAAATTTTTATTTCATTTCAAAGCTTATGCTCGTAAAAGTATTTTATTGCTTGTTTCTTGTATTGTCCGATCACTTTTGGCCACCTCTGTATATATGTATATATAATATATATATATATATATATATATATATATATATATATATATATATATATATATATATATATATATATATATATATATATGTATATATATGTATATATATATATCTATATATATATATATATATATATATATATATATATATATATATATATATATATACATATATATATATATATATATATAAATATATATATATATATATATATATATATATATATATATATATATATATATATATATATATATATATATATATATACGAAGTGTGTTCAAAAACTATCGCGAATTTTTTTTTTTTCAAAAATTATTTATTTATTCATGAATATCTTTTTTGTCCCCTTTCATGGGCCTCTTCAGTTTAGGAAACAAGAAAAAGCCACAGGGGCCAGATCTGGGGAATACGGTGGCTGCGGCATCATTAGTGTGTTGTTTTTGGCCAAAAAGTCGCGCACAAGCAACGATGTGTGAGCAGGGGCGTTATCGTGGTGCAAAAGCCAATTTTTGTTCTCCCACAAATCCGGGCGTTTCTGGCGGATTGCTTCGCGCAAATTGCGCATAACTTGCAGGTAATATTCCTTATTGACCGTTCTTTCCTGTGGCAAGAACTCATGATGCACCACGCCCCTGCAATCGAAGAAAACTGTCAGCAAAACTTTCACATTCGACCGAACTTGGCGCGCTTTTTTCGGTCTTGGTTCATGCGGCAGCTTCCATTGAGATGATTGAGCTTTGGTTTCCACGTCATAACCATAAACCGTCGCGGACAGAGTTTAACATCTCATTAGCAATGTTCATGCGTTGCTGTTTTTGGTCGCAATTGAGCAATTTTGGTACGAATTTCGCGGCGACCCGTCTCATGCCCAAATCGTTGATAAAAATCGAATGACACAAGCCAATCGATATGTTTAGGTCCTCAGCAACTTCTCTAACGGTGATTCGACGATTGGCCAATACCATTTTCTCCACTTCATTAATTTTTTTGTCTGTTGTTGAAGTGCTCGGGCGTCCAGCACGCTCTTCGTCGTTCACATCTTCTCGGCCTTCTAAAAACATTTTGTACCACCGATAAACGTTGCTTCGGTCCAAGGTAGCTTCTCCGTATGCCACAGTCAACATTTGGAATGCATCCGCGCACCTAATTTCGTTTTTCACACAAAATTTGATACACGTTCTTTGATCCATTTTTTTGAATAAGTAAAAATCGAAGACGATTGAAAACACGTGCAAGTAAAGCAGCTATCACCAATTAAGTGAACATTCAAAATGGCCGAGCTTGTCGGCATAAGTGACAGACATGAGTACCAACATAATGCCACAAAAAAATTGAAATTCGAATATACGTAACCCGCGAAAATTCAAAATGCGTGATACTTTTTGAACACACCTCTTCCTTGTAGCCCTACAGCCCCTTTCGGGACTTCGCTTGGAGAAAGTTTAGAGTATCTCATGGTCATCATCGAATGTATCGGCACTCCACAAGGTGATATGATCGTTATCACGCTTTGGCCGTATGTCCGTCCAACCAGCTGCGACACGTGCTGATTTTAAACCAGCACGTATCATAACTGAACAGGCCACTCGAACTAAATCTCGTTGACGCCAACGAGACTTGAACCAGAGACCTTCGGCTTACGGGCTTAGTGCTCTAACCACTAAGCCACGCGGACTACATATACATATATATATATATATATATATATATATATATATATATATATATATATATATATATATATATATATATATATATGTGTGTGTGTGTGTATGTGTGTGTGTGTGTGTGTGTGTATAAATACATCTATATACATATATATATATATATATATATATATATATGTATAAATATATATATATATATATATATATATATATATATATATATATATATATATATATATATATGTATATATATATATATATATATATATATATATATATATATATATATATATATATATATAGTCCTGCCATAAGTTCTGTCGCATAATTTCACATATTGGCAACACCTTTATGTTATGAGTGACATTTCAATATCGGCCAGTTTTATAAACGTCATAATGTTATTGACAGTTGATGGTCATTTAAAGTTTGTTCGTTAACGTGTGAAGATGGAATGGGGTGTAAATGAAAATCGAATTGCAGTGATTGCACTACATAAGTGTGGAAAATCCGCGAGTGAAATTTTCAAGTTGTTGTGCCCGTTAAAAATAACGCAAAGATTTGTGTATCGTGCGATCCAGAGATATAACGAGATCCAGGCTATTGAAGATCGACCTCGTTCTGGACGTCCACGTGATGTACGTTCTTCTGCTGCCATCAAAGCGGTCGAGAGTCGAATTCATCAAAATCCGCTTCGTAAACAACGAATCATGGCTCGAGAGATGAACATCTCCACCCGAAGTATGTCTCGCATCATAAAATCGGACCTCGGAATGAGTGCCTTTCGACAATCAACGGGACATTTGCTGACTCAGCAGTTGAAGCAAATTAGGAGCACCAGATCAAAAGAGCTCCTTCGGCGGTACGGCAACAACAAACATCGAGAAATTTTATTTACCGATGAAAAAAATTTTACGGTGGAGGAACATTTCAACCGCCAAAATGATAAGGTGTATGCCCACAGCTCCAGAGAAGCCCGAGAAGTTGCCACTAGGGTACAGCGAGGACATCATCCAGCATCAGTCATGGTATGGTGGGTGTCAGCTACGAAGGGGTCGCCGAGCTTCATTTTTGCGAAAAAGGCGTAAAAACTGCAGCGAAAAATTATCAAACGGACATCCTGGAGGGATTGTGAAGCCGCTGAACTCTACGCTATTCAACAACCGACATTGGGTTTTCTAGCAAGATTATGCGCTAGCCCACAAAGCTCGAACCACACAAGCGTGGTTGGAAACCAATATTCCAGAGTTTATAAGGGCAACGGAATGGCCTCTGGGAGCCCAGATTTGAATCCCCTGGACTACAAACTGTGGGCGGAGTTAGAGCCCATGGTGTGCACGAGACGACACCCAAATATCGAGAGCCTTAAGCGATCTTTGACAGAAGCAGTAGCTAATTTTCCGCTAGAAACAGTGCGTACTGCTACCGATGACTAGCCCAACAGATTAAAGAGCTGTGTAAAGGCTAAAGGTGGCCACTTTGAATAATTTGTTGCTTATTTTACTTCCATTAGTATGCCAAAATAAAATGTATTTTCCGTTGTCGAAAACTCTTTTTCATTTATACAAAAATTGCCCATAGACGTGTGACAGAACTTATGGCACGACCAAGTATATCTATATATGTGTGTATAAATACATCTATATATATATATATACATATATATATATATATATATATATATATATATATATATATATATATATGTGTGTGTATAAATATATATATATATATATATATATATATATATATATATATATATATGTGTGTGTATAAATATATATATATATATATATATATATATATATATTGTCGCGTGTTATTTGGTTCGCGGCCTATAATTTTAATGTTCCGGGAAAGTGAAAACGCAATGTCTTTTAATTTAAGTTAAAAGAGTTTATTTAATTCCAGAAAATGCACAATAATCAGTTTAACACTTTCACTAATTTTAATTGTCACTATTAAAATAAATCTAACACTTGTCCATAAATTTATTATCGGAAATTTATTATCACTTCACTATTACGAAACACACTCCATAAATTTACTATCGCAGTTCTTATCGCGCTCGAATGAATTATTCGTACATGTAATTATTTGTACATGTAACACTGCCCCCATCTCAGTTCTTTTCGCCCCGAAAAGATGTGTCGCTATTTGTAGTCAATTCTCCCTGGGTGTAATATGGGGCAAGACGGTCCAGATGCACGATTTTCATTTTAGCTCTCGGCTTACGATGTTCCTGTATTCGGTATACGACGTCGTTGATTCGCTTTGTAACTCGGTATGGTCCCTCCCAATTATGCTGCAACTTTGGAGACCTACCCTTTCGCCGTTGCGGGTTATAAAGCCACACCAAGTCATCTTGCTGGAAGCCAGTAGAATTAGCCTTTAGATCATACCTGGTCTTCATGCGGTCAGTGGCCGATTCGAGGTGTTTCCGCACTGTCCGATGTATCTGGTTCAACCGTTGTCTTAGATCACTTGCGTACTCCGAGACCGTTTGGGGCTCCTCAGGGGGTGTTCCGAACTTTATATCGGCTGGCAGACGAATAGTCTTTCCAAAAATGACTTTGGCTGGGGCTTGGCCCGTCGATGCATGTTCGGCAGCTCTGTACGCCATCAAAAATAGTGGGATATGTCGGTCCCAGTCCCTTTGGTTCTCGTCAACCATCTTGGCAAGGTGTTTATTGAGCGTGCCGTTGAAACGTTCGACCATTCCATCGGATTGGGGATGCAGCGGTGTTGTCCTCGTTTTCCGTATTCCGAGCAGCTCGCACATTTCGCCAAAAACTAGTGACTCAAAGTTTCGGCCTTGATCCGAATGTAATTCGCAAGGTACGCCGTACCTACTGACCCAATTTAACACTAGCTGCTCAGCTACGGTAGTTGCTTCCTGGTTGGGAATGGGGTAGACCTCGGGCCACTTGCTGAAATAATCGGCTACAACCAGCGTATATCGATTTCCCCAATCGGATTCAGGAAAGGGTCCTGCGATGTCAACAGCAATCCTTTCGAATGGCACGCCTACGTTATAGGTTTGCATTTGTCCTCTCAGTCGTCGCTTTGGGCCTTTGACGGAAGCGCAAGTTGTGCATCTGCGACACCAGTCCTCTACGTCTTCTCGAGCGTGGAGCCAGTAGAACCGTTCCCGCAATTTCGCTAAGGTCTTGTTAACACCAAGGTGGCCTCCCGAGGATCCTTCATGCATTTCCTTAACCACATCGTGGATTCGGCTTTTGGGAAGTATAGTTTGCATCCTATAGGAGCTACCATCCGCCGTTTCCCATTTCCGCTTGAGTACGCCACCCTCCACCTGATGGGAGTTCCATTGTGCCCAATAGCTTTTCAGGGTTGCGCCATGCGTTGAAACGTCCTTCCACTCAGGTCGCCCAGTCGTCTCCTTCCATACGAGCAATGGTCCGATGTCTTCATCGGCTAGCTGGGCATTTCGAATCTCCTCCGATGACCAACCTTCATCAAATTCGGCCGTTATCACTCGCAGATCAACGGGCGGTTCCTTTTCCTCAATCCGTCGGCAATGCTTGCAGTTAGCTGGACATGGGCGACGAGATAGGGCGTCAGCATTTCCATGAACTCCGCCCTTTCGATGAACAATTTCGTAGTCGTATGACTGCAATCTTTCGATCCATCTCGCAACTTGTCCCTCGGGGTTTTTGAAGTTAAGTAGCCATCTCAATGATGCATGGTCCGTTCGAAGAACAAATTTCTGGCCATATAGGTACTTGTGGAACTGCTTGGTGGCCTCTATTATAGCCAATAGCTCCTTCCTGGTCACGCAGTAGTTCCTCTCACTTTTTGAAAGAACTCGACTGTAATAAGAGAGGACTCTTTCTTCGCCATTGATCTGCTGGGAGAGTACAGCTCCAATACCGCCGTTGCTTGCATCGGTGTCAACCACAAACATTTTTCCGGGTTTCGGATACGCCAGTACGGGTGATTCACATAGCTTTTCTTTCAGGGTCTCAAAGGCTGTCTGGCATTGTTCATTCCAGACATACGGACGATTTTTCTCGGTTAGCTGATGAAGACACTTAGCTATTTTGGCAAAGTCTTTGACGAATCTTCGATAGTAGGTTGCCAGGCCCAGGAAACTTCGTAGTTGGCGCTTGTTGTTTGGTGTTGGCCAGCTTTTCACGGCTTCAATTTTCTCAGGGTCTGTTTTGACCCCTTCAGCTGATACGACATGTCCCAGGTATTTTACTTCCGCTGCGAAAAGGGTACACTTGTCGGGACTAAGTTTCAAATTTGCCAGTCGCAGTCGGGAGAAAACCTCTTCTAAGTTCCGCACATGTTCTTCGAACGTTCTCCCGATGACGATGATGTCATCTAGGTACACCAAGCAGGTTTTCCAGGTTAGACCACGTAGCACGTATTCCATCAAGCGTTCGAAAGTGGCTGGAGCATTGCAAAGCCCAAACGGCATCACCACAAACTGCCACAATCTGGTCCCAACTGAAAATGCGGTCTTCTCTCGGTCCTTCTTGTCAATTTCTACCTGCCAGTAGCCACTCTTGAGATCGAGTGTAGAAAACCATTTTGCGTCGGCTAAAGTGTCCATGATGTCATCGATGCGTGGGAGCGGGTAACTATCTTTCTTAGTGACGTCGTTAAGCTGCCTATAGTCGACACAAAAGCGAGTGCTACCATCCTTTTTCTTTACTAGAACTACAGGCGCGGCCCATGGACTTACAGAAGGTTCGATAATGCCTTGTTTTTCCATGTCCGAGATCAGCGCGCTCACTTCTCCTTGTTTGGCTATAGGGAGACGTCTTGGTGCTTGTCGAATCGGCTTGGCTCCCTGTGTGTCTATGACGTGAGTTACCAAACTCGTTCGGCCTTGGTCATCCGGGCTTGTTGAGAAGATGTCACTGTACTTGGTGACCAGATCAGAGGCTCGTTTGAATAGCTGCACCGGCAATTTGACTTGCTTCAATATTGCAGACGTGGATTCCCTGGCTTTTTCTGTGTCTTGCCTCCTTTTCCAATGATGGTTGTGAGTAGCTTCCAAAGAGGTGATGGTGGAAACAGGCTGGCAGCTGCCGATGACTTCTCCCGCTTTGATGCTCGTGGTTGAGTCTGCGGTGTTAAGGACTCTAACCGGCACATATCCGTTCCTTAAAGATCTTACAAGGCTTCGTCCTACAATCAAACTGCGCAATGCGGATGTCTTCGTTGGCTCTATCAGATAAGATTGGTGGTCTCCAGAATCACCATCCAGCTTGGCCCATACAATGCTTTCGGAAGAATTCGGTACATCAGTGTCAGTAGATACCACAACATTCATCTTGGGGATTTGGACGCTGGGATCCTCCATCAGTACTTCGAAATTCTGCCATTTCAAGACACGTTTTCCCAAGTCCAACGTGATTCCATGTGGTCGCAGAAAATCCATTCCGAGAATGCAGTCATCCATAATGTTCGCGACCAGAAAATTATGTCGGAACACAAGGTCTCCCAACTGTATCTGGAGGTTGACCTCTCCATGAACAGGTGCAGTTTCTCCCGTAGCGGTCCGTAGTGAGAAAATTCTGCCCTTGTGAAGTTGTTGCTGTCTAACTAGGTCTGGTCGGATAATCGATCGGGTTGCACCAGTGTCGATTGTTATGGTGCAGTGTTCTCCGTCAATTTGACCCGGAAGGCATAAGTCCGCTTCTCCACGATGTAGTCTTGACACGGTGATGGTGGTGCTGGGGACGTCGATCCTCCTAGCCAACCTCTGCCCCACAAATTTGGCTCTTGCAGTTTGATGGTCCTCCATTCTAGGCTCCTGACACGGTCTGAATCTCCACCATCCTGGACAATAGCTCCATTTTCTTCGCTTCTTACAGTCTCTTTGCAGGTGCCCTTTTTCTCCGCAATCCCAGCATCTAGGCGCACCATTACCCTGCGGCTCTCGCTCATTTTCCACGCGCTTACACCTGCACTCGTCTGCCGCCACTTCACGGACCCGGGCAGTGGTACGAGTCGCATTTTTCGCTGCCTCATAGTTCAGACTATAAACCAATGCGTCCTTAACCGTTTGCTTTTGAGCTAAACGCACGGCTTGTTGCAATTCCGGGTCCTTTAGTGCGCTGATGAATGCCTCTGTCGCTGCATCATCTCGATGTTCTGGGTCGTAGGCTGGGTAAGCCAAAAGTGCTAGTCGCTCAATGTCTTGGGCTAACTGTTGTAGGGTCTCACCAGACTTCTGCACCCGATGCCTTAGCTGTGACCGATAAATCTGCTTTAGATGATCGTCTCCATAACGCATGTCGAGCGCATTCATTATAGCATTCGGATTTGAGTGCAATTCATCGGGGATCGTCTGCAAAAGCTCGGCAGCTGGGCCTCTTAGAGCAAGAATCAGCGCAGTTG
>OZ017738.1:272499495-272534495 GCA_963969285.1 Odontomyia ornata | reverse complement strand
AAACGGTACCCCCGCGTTATAGGCTTGTATTTGTCCTCTCAGTCGTCGTTTTGGACCTTTGACGGAAGCGCAAATTGTGCATCTGCGACACCAGTCCTCTACGTCTTCTCGAGCGTGGAGCCAGTAGAATCTTTCCCGCAATTTTGCTAAGGTCTTGTTAACACCAAGATGGCCTCCCGAGGATCCTTCATGCATTTCCTTTACCACATCGTGGATTCGGCTTTTGGGTAGTATAGTTTGCATCCTATAGAAGCTGCCATTCGCCGTTTCCCATTTCCGCTTGAGTACACCACCCTCCACCTGATGGGAGTTCCATTGTGCCCAATAGCTTTTCAGGGTTGCGCCATGCATTGAAACGTCCTTCCACTCAGGTCGCCCAGTCGTCTCCTTCCATACGAGCAATGGTCCGATGTCTTCATCGGCTAGCTGGGCATTTTGAATCTCCTCCGATGACCAACCTTCATCGAATTCGGCCGTTACCAGTCGCAAATCAACGGGCAGTTCCTTTTCTTCAATCCGTCGGCAATGCTTGCAGTTAGCTGGACATGGGCGACGAGATAGGGCGTCAGCATTTCCATGAGCTCCGCCCTTTCGATGAACAATTTCGTAGTCGTATGACTGCAATCTTTCGATCCATCTCGCAACTTGTCCCTAGGGGTTTTTGAAGTTAAGTAGCCATCTCAGCGATGCATGGTCCATTCGAAGAACAAATTTCTGGCCATATAGATACTTGTGGAACTGCTTGGTGGCCTCTATTATAGCCAATAGCTCCTTCCTGGTCACACAGTAGTTCCTCTCACTTTTTGAAAGAACTCGACTGTAATACGAGAGGACTCTCTCTTCGCCTTAGATCTGCTGGGAGAGTACAGCTCCAATACCGCCGTTGCTTGCATCGGTGTCAACCACAAACATTTTTCCGGGTTTCGGATACGCCAGCACGGGTGATTCACACAGCTTTTCCTTCAGGGTCTCAAAGGCTGTCTGGCATTGTTCGTTCCAGACATACGGACGATTTTTCTCGGTTAGATGATGGAGACACTTAGCTATTTTGGCAAAGTCTTTGACGAATCTTCGATAGTAGGTTGCCAGACCCAGGAAACTTCGTAGTTGGCGCTTGTTGTTTGGTGTTGGCCGGCTTTTCACGGCTTCAATCTTCTCAGGGTCTGTTTTGACCTCTTCTGCTGATACGACGTGTCCCAGGTATTTTACTTCAGCTGCGAAAAGGGTACACTTATCGGGACTAAGTTTCAAATTTGCCAGTCGCAGCCTGGAGAAAACCTCTTCTAAGTTCCGCAAATGCTCTTCGAACGTTCTCCCGATGACAATGATGTCATCTAGGTACACCAAGCAGGTTTTCCAGGTTAGACCACGTAGCACGTATTCCATCAAGCGTTCGAAAGTGGCTGGAGCATTGCAAAGCCCAAATGGCATCACCACAAATTGCCACAATCCAGTCCCAACTGAAAATGCGGTCTTCTCTCGGTCCTTCTTGTCGATTTCTACCTGCCAGTAGCCACTCTTGAGATCGAGTGTAGAGAACCATTTGGCGTCGGCTAAAGTGTCCATGATGTCATCGATGCGTGGGAGCGAGTAACTATCTTTCTTAGTGACGTCGTTAAGCTGCCTATAGTCGACACAAAAACGAATGCTACCATCCTTTTTCTTTACTAGAACTGCAGGCGCGGCCCATGGACTGACAGAAGGTTCAATAACGCCTTGTTTTTCCATGTCCGAGATCAGCGCGCTCACTTCTCCTTGTTTGGCTATAGGGAGGCGTCTGGGTGCTTGTCGAATCAGCTTGGCTCCCTGTGTATCTATGACGTGAGTTACCAGACTCGTTCGGCCTTGGTCATCCGGGCTTGTTGAGAATATGTCACTGTACTTGGTGACCAGATCAGAGGCTCGTTTGAATAGCTGCACTGGCAATTTGACTTGCTTCAATATTGCAGACGTTGATTCCCGGGCTTTGTCTGTGTCTTGCCTCCTTTTGCAATGATGGTCGTGAGTAGCTTCCAAAGAGGTGATGGTGGAAACAGGCTGGCAGCTGCCGATGACTTCTCCCGCTTTAATGCTCGTTGTTGAATCTGCGGTGTTAAGGACTCTAACCGGCACATATCTGTTCCTTAAAGGCTTCGTCCTACAATCAAACTGCGCAATGCGGACGTCTTCGTTGGCTCTATCAGATAAGATCGGTGGTCTCCAGAATCACCATCAAGCTTGGCCCATACAATGCTTTCGGAAGAATTCGGTACATCAGTGTCAGTACATACCACTACATTCATCTTGGGAATTTGGACGCTGGGATCCTCCATCAGTACTTCGACATTCTGCCATTTCAATACACGTTTGCCAAAATCCAACGTGATTCCATGTGTTCGCAGAAAATCCATTCCGAGAATGCAGTCATCCATAATATTCGCAACCAGAAAATTGTGTCGGAACACAAGGTCTCCTAACTGTATCTGGAGGTTGACCTCTCCATGAACAGGTGCAGTTTCTCCCGTAGCTTGCCGGAGTGAGAAAATTCTGCCCTTGTGAAGTTGTTGCTGTCTAACTAGGTCTTGTCGGATAATCGATCGGGTTGCACCAGTGTCGATTGTTATGGTGCAGTTTTCTCCGTTAACTTGACCCGGAAGGCATAAGTCCGCTTCTCCACGATGTAGTCTTGACACGGTGATGGTGGTGCTGGGGACGTCGATCCTCCTAGCCAACCTCTGCCCCACGAAGTTGGCTCTTACATGTTTCCCGACCCCTCTGTTTGAAGGGCTTCCATTCTGGGCTCCTGACTCGGTCTGGATCTCCTTCTAGCTGCACACCCTGGACAATAGCTCCGTTTCCTTCGCTTCTTGCAGTCTCTTTGTAGGTGCCCCTTCTCTCCGCAATTCCAGCATCTAGGCGCACCATTTACATGCGGGTCTCGCTCAATTTCGACGCGCTCACACCTGCACTCGTCTGTCACTACCTCACGAACCCGGGCAGTGGTACGAGTCACGTTTTTCGCTGCCTCAAAGTTCAGACTGTAAGCCAATGCGTCCTTAACCGTTTGCTTTTGAGCTAAACGCACGGCTTGTTGTAATTCCGGGCCTTTTAGTGCGCTGATGAATGCTTCTGTTGCTGCATCATCTCGATGTTCTGGGTCGTAGGCTGGGTAAGCCAAAAGTGCTAGTCGCTCAATGTCTTCACCAGACTTCTGCATCCGATGCCTTAGCTGTGACCGATAAATCTGCTTTAGGTGATCTTCTCCATAACGCATGTCGAGCGCATTCATTATAGTATTCGGGTTTGAGTGCAATTCATCGGGGATCGTCTGCAAAAGCTCGGCAGCTGGGCCTCTTAGAGCAAGAATTAATGCAGTTGCTCGTTCCTGCTCATTCCAGTGATTTGCCGTTGCGGCAGCTTTAAACTGGGTCTTGTAAATACTCCAGACCGTTTGCCCATCGAATATTGGTGCTTGCACATTTCTGGATGTTCTTTGCGCTGCGGTTATAAGCGGGGCTGGTGAAATAGTTACTGCTGCCTTCGCTGCTTCCAATTCTTTTTTCACTTTTTCCATCTCATGGTTCATTCTCTCTTCGACCTGGCTGACCTTTTCCTCGACCTGGTAAACCTTTTCCTCGACGCCTTTAATTTGTTTGTTTAGGCTGCCGAGCTCCGCTTTTATTTCGGTGGACTGTTTTTGAAAATCTGCCTTGATTTCGATCGCTTGTTGGTCTAGCTTCGCTGATTGTTCATTTAACTTCGCTGTTTGTTCATTTAACTTCGCTGATTGTTCATCAAGCTTCGTAGTTAAATTGGATGACTGTTCACTTAGCTTCGCAGTTAAACTGGATGACTGTTCATCTAGCTTCGCAGTCAGACTGGATGACATCAGCATTAACATTTGCATCAGCGCATTTTCTGGCTCCTTTGATTTGGGTGTTTCTACTTCTCCACCTTCTGCGCCTTTTTTTCGCATCTGAGAGCTCACCCGAATCCAGATTCACGCCTTCCGACTCGATCACGTCACGCAAGCGTGCAATCAGTATGGCCTTTGTACCTTGTGTGGCCAGATTCCGCTGCTCCAACTCCTCCTTGAGCTCCGATATGGTCAATTCATTAATTTTTAAGTTTAAGCTTCGTGGCATTTTTAATGTTTCTTTAAATTTTACTATTGTGCACTATAAAAATGTTCAAATTTTCACTTTCAAAATTTTTCTTTCGCACTTCTTGACACCACTGTCGCGTGTTTTCCGGTTCGCGGCCAATAATTTTAATGTTCCGGGAAAGTGAAAACGCAATGTCTTTTAATTTAAGTTAAAAGAATTTATTTAATTACGAAAATCCACAATAAACAATTTAACACTTTTACTAATTTTAATTTTCACTATGAAAATTATCTAACACTTGTCCATAAATTTCTTATCGCAATTGTCTTCTGAATCACTTCACTATTACGAAACACACTATCGCAGTTCTTATCACGGTCGAATGAATGATGATCCCCCCATTCATTCAGCTCACCTTTATATAGGGTCTCTACCTATTCACCCATTTCTCGTTTATTGGCGAATGTTCTACCGAGAGGTACCTGGTAGATTCGAGCAAATTAATGAATGGAGTGACGTCACTTGCAGATGTTGATCATGCTTGTTGGGTTCTCGTGGTTTCGAGTGAATTCGTGTTCTTCATTGTTGTGAAAACAATTGCGACAGTAGCTCGCAGAATTATTTGTACATGTAACAATATATATATATATATATATATATATATATATATATATATATATATATATATATATATATATATAGATATATATATATATGTTCTTGCCATTGAAAAATTAAAACATTCATGTTATTACACCAATATAATGTTCATGTCAGTGAACTTACTTTAAACTTAATTTGCTTACTCGCATACTTCATTTCCTTTAATAAAATTTCCATTGGTAAAGTACATTCTAAAATTTTCTGCAATAACGCAAAATTGTCATTAAGAAAATCGCATAGCAAACAAAAAATAAATTCTTCCAAAAGGTAAATGAACTCTAAAGCATTAAAGAATAGCTTGGACTATGAAATATGCTTTCCAATACTTAGCATTATGGGATAGCTATGTTCATGAGCTACCTATCAACAAATCAATTTGTTTCATATCGAGTCATCAAAATGTAAAATTGTAAATTTGTATAAATAGCTTTTAAGTTAATTAAATAGACATTCGACTTCAACGTTTGTTTTAATATACTCCTGTCATTCTCGTTTCTCGGAATCTTTGACTTAAACATTTGGTCGGTCGAGCAAAAATTAAAATATAATATTTTTACATATATTTCATAATATTTTTATACATATTTTTTCAAGTTCAATTCAGGCTTCTCACGAATAGCTAGAAGATGGCAAATCAAGCGGACAAAATCCAAAGTTTTAATATTGTAGCGGCGAAGCGTGTCATCTCCAAGTTTAAAAAAGACACCGAAAAGCGGTATGGAGTAGCTTATTTCGAGACACGCTTGGAGAAGCTACAGCAGCAGTGGAGAACCTGTGAGAAAATGCATGCAGCTGCACATCAAGCTTTGGAAAAACTCCAGAGCAACTCAAGGTGTATAACGAGGAGTATGAGTCGTTAGAGGCTTTTATTTTTTTTTTTATTTTTTTTTTGTGGTAGGGAGGTGAAGGCATTTATGCCCGCCGAGTCTGGCAGTGTGGGACTCCGATGGAGGATACCTTTGGACTACCCATTAAACACCTCCCCTGTCAATCTGAGAACCTAGCCTGGAACCGTTTGACACATTACTTCGGGCCAGGTCTCGTTTTGTTACGCCGTGGGGCGCCTTCAAGCTTGGGAGTCCCTTTCCTAGCGGGAGGGGAGAGGGGAAGAGGAATCGCCAGAAGAGCGATCCCCCAGCCCCAATGCCCCCGGCTGCTGTGAGTCCCTTTTATATTTTAGGACTGCCCGAGCATAATGTGCCACCTGGTTCCATTTGTCAACCGACTCGAGCATCACCGCAACTATATTATCCGGGGTGAGCTCTCCCGTCTCCCTGTAGAGTTCCTTTCGCAGCCTGGCCCATTTGGTACACGCAAAAAATGTGAGACAGGCACTGTCCTCCTCTCCTGGGCAAAACCGACAATCGGGGTTCGAGGCCTTAGTACTGGAGTATGTGACGCTGCTCCGTTCAAAGATGTACGAATACAGGGGATCCATGGAATCTACTGCAGTTGAACCTGTAAAGCTAGAAAGGATCCGTTTCCCTACTTTCAACGGGCAATACGCGGCTTGGATTCTGAGATCTGTATAAAACTATGGTACATGATAATTCACAGTTGAATTCAGCGCAAAAGTTGCAGTATCTCCGGAATGCAGTGAAAGACGACGCAGAAAAGCTAATCAGCCATTTAAGCATCACCGAAGCCAATTACAGTATTGATTGGAAGCTATTGTCTGAACGCTATGACAATCATCGAGCCATAGCGCAGGAAGTATTGCAACGATTCTGGGATATCCATAGATGTGGTAACAACGACATCAACGGTTTTAAACGAGTGCTGGACGTGACCCATCAACTGGAGGCATGTCTACAGTCAGTTGAAGGCAGATCTTTTGATGTTGTGACAATCTTTGTTCTTAACCAAAAATTGGATGAAGAAACTCGCAAGGATTGGCAAATGAGATTAGTGGAATTTCGACTATGCCAACACTTTCAAGGTTTTTGGAGTTCATTCAAAAACGATTAATGATGCTTGAAGCATTATCGGGGATTTCAAAGTCATGGAACAAAAGGAAAGTTAGCGTGCACACATCCCATGTTGAGGTCAAGCAGAGTTTTCCAAAATGCAAGGCAAGCAATCTTCTTCTAAGTTGTGACTCTTTCAAGCAATTTGAACTTCCAGCAAGGCGCAATTTTGGTTCATCAAAACAGCTTTGCAACAGCTGCCTAAGTGACAAGCAAGTAACTGGATGCACATCGAAACATAAGTGTAAAACTTGTGGAAAGTGCCATCATTCGTTGCTACATAATGATGAGGCTAAGAAATTAGTAAACACAACGGTTGAAGTGAACGCACGGTGTGCACAAGCAGACCACGCTCATAAATAGACGAACGTGTCGCTGTCAACACCAATTATTCGGGTTCAAAAACGTAGAGCTGAAGGTGAACGCATCAATTCTTGGGGTTGGAGGGAATCAGAAACTCGCAGCTAACGGTCTAGCTCCAATCACCGCTTTCGTGGAAAACGAAAATGGAATATCAGAGAGCATCAAATTCAAGCCGCTAGTATTAGAAAAAATTACAGCCTTAATACCTGCTCTTCAAGTAGCTTACACACTTCCAGATGGGATAAAACAATTAGACTTGGCGGATGCATCATTTGATATACCGGCTGAAATCAACATATTTATCGGCGCGGATGTGTATGGTCGCATTCTACTACTAGGGTTTCGTACTGGGCATCTGTGCGCTCAGAAGAAAAAGTTTGGTTGGGTTCTTTTCGGACATACTGCGGCTCCATCCAAAACATAACCAATCAACGCTCTGATTTCTTTGGAACAATTCGACGACCACTTAAAACAGTTTTGGGAAATTGAGGATATTACGGAAGAAAAATCCTTGACTGCTGACGAAATACTAGCAGAAAAAAATTATACTGAGCATTAACAACGTACGGATTCTGGTCGATACATAGTAAGTCTTCCGATTAAAGCCAGGGAAGAGCTGCCGTCCTGTGAAACCACTAAGATTGCTCAAATACAGTTTCGCAGACTGGAACAGGCACTCATCTGAAATCCTGACCTACACGCTCAGTATAAAGAGTTTATGGAGGAATACCTCAGGTTAGGTGACATACAGCTAGTACCGTCAAAAGATGTTGATACAAAACCAAGCTATTATTTGCCACACCACGCCACGTGAAAAACAGCAGTTCGACCACCAAGCTTCGAGTTGTTTTCAACGCATCTCAAAAGGGAAAGTGTGGAAAGGCTTTGAATGATATTTTGCTAACTGGGCCACCTATTCAGCAACACATTCTGCATGAGCTTATGCGCTGAAGGCAGCATCGATACGTATTCGCGGCGGACATTGAGAAAATGTACCGCCAAATTTGGATCAATGAGGAAGATATGGATTGCCAACGGATATTCTGGCGTTTTAACCCAGAGGAACCTATCCAACGTTATCATCTCAAAACCGTCACATACGGAACGTCAAGTCCACCATTCTTAGCCATTGGAGCACTTCAAGAATTAGCATCAGATGAGCTGTCAAGATACCCTGAAGCAGCTGCCGTGATTCTTAGAGATTTCTATGTTGACGATGTGTTAACAGGCGCGGATGAGCTGGAGACACTAGTTAAACTGCAAGCTGATTTGCGGCACGTCATACAACGTGGAGAATTTCACTTACGAAAATGGACATCCAACCATCCCGATCTGCTGAAACACATTCCACCAGAGGACAGAGAGACACAAATGTCGTTTGACATCTACCTTAAAGGAGCCGTTAAAGCACTGGGACTACAATGGCATCCTGGCGCAGACCATTTAACTTTTACAAATAATCGCAACATCCCCAAGGAAATTACCAAGCGAAACCTTCTGTCCAAAGTATTCAAGCTAATTGATCCACTAGGGTGGATCCAGCCATGTATAGTCATTGGAAAAATCACTGTACAAAACCTATGGCTAATGAAGTGTGACTGGAATGATACTCTGCGAGAGGAGGATGAAAAACACTGGCTTACTGTTCATAAACAACTACCAGTTTTAAACAAACTAAAAATTTCACGATGGGTTGGCTGCTCCAATCAAATTCACATTGGATTACATGGATTTTGCGATGCCTCTTCTATGGCCTACGCCGCCGTCATCTACATCAAGGTAAAATCTGCAAGTACTTCAAGTATCAGTCTTGTAACATCAAAGGCAAAAGCAGCACTCGTGAAAACACGCTCCATACCCCGCCTAGAGTCATGTGGAGCCCAACTACTAGTATATCTGATGGATCAAGTGGTACAAGCACATAAGTGGAAGCATGTTTCGAAATTTTACTGAACAGACTCTTCCATCGTTCTAGATTGGATTCGCAACCCTGCATCTAATTGAAGGTATTTGTAGCTAATCAAGTAGGAAGTATTCAACGAAAGAGTAGTTCACAACAATGGCACCACGTTGCAACGAAGGATAATCTAGCCGATTTTGCGTCTCGAGGTGCCTTCCGAAAAGATCTTCTGAACTTAAATCAATGGTGGAATGGTCCAAGCTGGCTTAAGACGTTTACTATAGGATCTTGTTGTCCCACCACAGGGAAAACGGATCCATCCATCAGGTTACACTAGCAATCGATAAATCTATCTTGTATCCAAAAATCCTAAGCCGCTTCTCATGCATCAGAAAACTGAAAAGGATAGTTGCATTGTGTCAACGCTTTAGCCACAACACACAAAACACATCGCTCAAACGAACAGGGGAGCTCACCAGTGGAGAATTTAAAGCTGCAGAAACACTCTGCATTCGACTATCACAGACCCATGCATTCCACGAAGAAATCCAACATCTTCAGCGATCAAATACAGTGTCAGACAGTAGCAAATTAAGATATCTAGCTCCATGGCTTGACACAGATGGTGCCCTACAAGTAGGCGGTTGAATATATTACGCACTCATCGGCAAAGAAAGGAAGCATCCAGTCATTATTCCAAAGGGAGCATTAGCTC
This sequence comes from Odontomyia ornata, assembly GCA_963969285.1. Lineage (NCBI taxonomy): Eukaryota > Metazoa > Arthropoda > Insecta > Diptera > Stratiomyidae > Odontomyia > Odontomyia ornata. The sequence continues at coordinate 272,524,802 of OZ017738.1, read as the reverse complement.
AGCTTCTCATTAAAGAAGCACACTACAAACACTTCATGGAGGGGTCTTGCTAACGTTAAGTACATTACGCTTGAAGTACTGGATCATCTCTGGCCACACGATAACACGAAGCATTCTAAAAAACTGCATAACATGCTTCAAGATGACAGCTAAAACGAATGAACAGCTCATGGAACTATTACCACCAGCTCGAGTCCGTTTTGAAAAACTATATTGTAAGTTTGGGGATTACTTATAATGCTCACAAAATATATCTCCCTAATACAGCGCAAGCGCTATTTCTGATGGCATCCGAAGAGCCGATATTTCTTATAAGAATGAAAAACGCCGAAGAAGGCAGTTTGACTTCTAAAAATCGAATGTGTATTTCATACAATTTACAGCGCCTTAAATACAAAATCGATGACCTAATTAATTACTTCTAAATTCCTTAATGACTAATTTGTGAACAAGACTTCTTCATGTGACCAATGTGTCATCAATACAATTTACTAAATTGCTAACTCACAAATCCTCATTTTTCATATTCATACTCCAATTATCATTTACAAACATTATAATGACTCAATCGCCAAGACTATGAATGAAAATTCAGTAGTGTAATGTAATACAATATCTTTAGCCGTGCTTCTAGCAGTGGTGCAATATGAAGCTTAGTACAATGCAAAAGGGAAAACATTTTATGATGGCAATGTACTGTAGAGAACATTTCTTGTAATCTGAGATATGTATACATGCTCTGAATTCAATGTCAAGGCGTTTGTGTACGGAAATGAATTACCGTAACATGTTTTGGTTTTGAATGACAATGATATTGGGTAATTTGTTTTAGAATATGAATGAGTGAGTCGTTAATTCTAATTGTGTTTATTTTTAGATAGTGTGTGTCATCACACTCTACACCCATACCCCAAAAAGTGTGGAGTACTAGATTCAAATTTAGTATGGAACACTCGAATTATCGTGAGTCTTATTCACATTAAAGATATAATACAAACATTTATGGTAAATTCTTATCTACTAATTTTATATAACATGTATAAATAATTTTATTTTATTGTATTAATATTACTCATGTTTACTTAATTAAGTTCATTATCTTAAACACTCAAATATCGACTTTAATTAATTAATTTTTAGAATTACATTTGAACAATTTTAAATTATTTTTGTGGACTCAAATTTTAGAATTATGTTTGAACAATTTTACATTATTTTTGTGAACTTCTTTTAATTTTCCATCAATACTTATTACAATGTTAACGCCTTTAATTTCAATTACAGTGTATGGACCTGTATAAGGAGTCTCATGTTTCTTTCTATTATATTTTTTCACAAGTACCAAATCTCCTGTTTTTAAATTTATTGGATGAGCCTGGGTATCTTTTGTTCGCTTTTCTTTTACTATCTCAATCATTTCTCGCGCTTTTCTAAGAGCATATTGCAATCTAATTTTTAACTCTTTAGCATAGTTATCTAGGTCGTAAAACTTTTCGTTTTTGCTTAAAATGTCATCTGGCAGATACGGTAATTTTCCAAATATTAACTCGTATGGAGTATAATTGTTGTCTACATGGGGGGTTGTATTATATGCAAACGTGTAATACGAAATCCACTTATCCCAATCAGAGTTTTCTGAAAATGCCAGAATGTACTCATTTAGTACTCTGTGGTTACGCTCTACAGCACCTAACGTTTCGTGGTGGTATGGTGTAGAAAAGATTTGTTTGATTCTCAATAGATTGCAAATTTCCTGCATTAAATTATTAGTGAATTCAGTACCTTGGTCGGATTTCAATATTTTGAAATGACCGTACATTAGTATGAATTCATTAACTAATGTAGAAGCTACTGTTCTCGCATCCTTAGTTTCCATAGGTGCGGCTACTACGAACTTTGTGAGTTCACACTGCATGGTTAGAATGTATCTATAGTTATTCGAGATTCTAAGAGGTCCGACAACGTCGATAGCTATGGTTTCAAAACTCGTCGTTGGTGTGTCAGTCTTCACCATATTTTCCTTTGTGTTTCTTATTTGTTTATTTATCTTGCATTTTTTGCAATTGCTGACATATCTTTTAACCATGCTATTCATGTTTTTCCAGCAATATCTTTGCTTCAACTTAAGTAAAGTTTTTCTAATACCTAAGTGACCCCCTTGTGGTGTATCATGATATTCGCGTATTAACTGATTTTGTACCTCAGTATCCTTTATATTTTTGGGGAGTTCATAAATCATTATACTGACTTTTGCGCGCTCTTTACATTTATTTGTTTGTTGCAACATATTAATGATACTTTTGAATTCAGCCTCACGCATAAATTCAAATATCTCATCATCACTTGATAAAGCTAGTTCATGAATATTCATTTCAACTAATTCATCTAATAACTTCTCCATGGTAGATACGTATATCATACTGGAATTATCGTTATAGATTGCTTTACAAGGTTTTTCTGTATTTGTAAGTACTGTAGGCTTGCCATTAACGGAAACTTGTTTCTCGTTAGATTTATCACTATTACAGTATACAATTACTTCATTGTTTGTCCGGACAATTTCAAACTGATGATTATTGCGCAGTATAAATTTCAATTTCGTGACATTTCTTATGTCCGATAGTGACGTGCAATCCCAAACGTAAAGTTGATCAGGCTTTACAGTTGTCCTGGGTTCATCGTCTTTATTTTTACCTTTTGAGTCTGTCTTTTGTTTAGCAGACATTCCCCGAGTTAACGCTAATATCTTTTTCACCTTCTCATCTCGTTCTAGTGGTATCATAGTCTTCAGTATATCGGAATCAATTCTTATTCTCGATAGTGCGTCCGCGTTGCAGTTCATTTTTCCTTGCTTGAATATGATTTCAAAATCATAGTCAGACAAGTCGAGTCGTATTCTTGTTAATTTGGACGATGGATTCTTATGAGAAAAAAGAGAGACTAGAGGTCTATGGTCAGTTACCACAATAAATTTTCTACCGTACAGGTATGGTCGAAAGAAATTTATTCCCCAATGTATAGCGAGCAATTCCTTCTCAATAATTGGCTTATTTAAATCATGCTTGCCAAGGGATTTACTAGCATATGATATAGGTAAATCTGATCCAATTTCACCTTGTGAGAGCACAGCTCCTAGAGCACTGCTTGATGCGTCTGTAGTCAAAACGAATGGTTTGCTGAAATCTGGATATTGAAGAATTGGTGGTTGAAGTAATTTGTTCTTCAAATCATCGAAAGCCTGTTGACAGTTTTCATCCCATTCGAAGGTAACATTCTTTTTCAAAAGATTCTTCAAACATTTTGCTATATCCGCAAAGTTTGGTATAAAACGTCTGTAATAATTACAGAAGGCTACGAATCTTCTAACCTCGTCTGCATTCTTGGGAATGGGGTAGTTCTTGACTGCCTCATTCTTCGCAGGATCCGTTCTAATACCTTCATCGGTGATAAGATGGCCTAAATACACAACTTCTGATCTAAGAAATTGGCACTTATCCGGGTTCAACTTGAGATTATATTTACGTAATCTCTGTAGAACTTTGGTTAGACTCCGATTATGATGATCGATACTACAGCCAAATACAATAATATCGTCAACATAGAGAAATGCTTCAGAGTTCAGTCCTGACAAAGCAATTGTTAACATCCTCTGGAAACTGTTGGATGAAATTTTCAATCCAAAAGGTAAGCGTTTAAATTGAAAATGACCATTCCCTGTGGAAAAAGCTGTTAAAGGCCTTGATTCCTTATGTAACTCGATTTGATGGAATGAACTGGTCATATCTAGTGTAGAGAAATATTTAGCTCTACCTAGTCTGTCCAATACATCCTCCAATCTTGTTAATGGAAACTTGTCATTTACAATTTTATTATTTAGTCGCCGAAAGTCCACGACTAATCGCCATTGCTTTTTGTCACCTGAACTCTTTTTCGGAACTACTAAAAGTGGTGAATTATACGGACTGATAGATGGTTCTATGATATCGTTATTCTCTAGCTCTCTGATCTGATCATCAATCTCTTCAAAATGTGCATGAGGCAGCTTGTAGTTTTAGATGTACACAGGAGTGTTATCTGCAAGTTCAATCCTTTGCTTATAAAAATTATTCACTGTCAACTTATCACCATCCATATGAAATACGTCTTGAAATTCTTCAATGATATCCATGAGACTATGCATTGCTCTCTCATCTTTACTGTTTGCATTGATCTTCTGTATCAATTCACTAAGTCTGTTCTTATCTACTTTGTCTCTTTTTCTGGTGTTACTTAGTACGTAATAATTATCTAATGGTTCAGAATCAACATCAAACTCCTTCAGACTAACTGAATAATCATTAACGTTTAAGACTTTGATGTGACAGATACCTTTAGCTGGTACAATAGTATTACCTATGAAAACACCGTTCTCTATTTCCCTATTCTGGATGATACGATCCTCGTCTCTATTTAACTCGATAGGTACAATAATTTCAGTTCTCGCGGGTACGTCAATCTTGTAAGTACTCAATGGTTTAATGTCTAAAGGAATTATTACTTCCTCATTGCTAATATTGAAGGCTATTGTATACGTTTCGTAGTCGATTTTACAAAGATATCTTTCCAAGATGTCTCTCCCAATGATACCATCTGTTTTTATCGGAAATGACTCCTCGACTATCTGGAATGAGTTAGTTACTACATGATTCCCAATATTCAACTTCAAATTAGCAGTACCCAAAGAGGTAATCGCTTGATTTGTAATTCCGGTAAATTTACATTTTTCACATCCATTGATATTACCATTGAATGTATTATTTATCTTACAGATTGATATGTCCGCTCCTGTATCTATCAAAAAGGTTAAATCACCCTTTGCTTTCTTACAATATGACTTTATAAAATTTGGACAATTTTTTGTCACTGTATATGCATTGTACGTTGTTTTGCCGGAGTTATGTTTATTTTCTGTCTCTGTTACTCCGGGAGGGCCTGAATTATTTTTACTATTTACTCCTCTCCGGAGGGTTGTACGTTTCCCTGCTCCTGGACAACGTTAACTCTATTCCTATTGGTATTATTTCTATTATAATTTCTACTACCGTTGCTATCATTACTACCACCATTACGATTATTGTAGTTATTTCTATTCCTAAGTTTTTGATATCTGGGCCTATTTTCATTATTACCATTCGTATTACTATGATTATCTCCATTATTGCTACTATCATTACCCCTATTCCTGTTATTCCTATTTTTCTTATCCCTGCGATCGTTGTTTCGATCATTATAACGTCGGTTATCACCTCTATTGTAATACATTACATTATTTGTTTGGATGTTTTCATTTTTTTCTAACTCTAATGTAAGAGTTACAGCATCCATAAAGTTCTGTGGTCTTGCTGCGAAAAGAATATTTTTATATTGGTCTTTCAGACCATTTTTGAATACAGTTAGCGCATAACTGTCGTTCAGATTTGAGATAACCTGTTTCTGTGCAGGTGTGACGTTATCGCCTAATTCATTTATCTGTAGCTGATTCAATTCGCTAATCAAAGACAAAATCTTCTCCTTATAATTAGTCACTGTAGATTTTCTTTGAGACACATTGCTCAATGAAGTATGTATATTCCCTATTGTGTTTGCGGGTTTAAACCTAGTCGTCAGAGTTGTCTTTAACTCATTCAAAGTACGCGGAGTTTCAGTACTCAAAGCGGTTCGTACGTTATCAGCCAGTTTGACATTTAAAACAAAATCGATAAGTTGTGGTTTTGCCTCACTTGATAAAGTTTTATCTATATACTCCACAATTTTAAGGAATGCATTAAGCTCTTTTGGCTTTCCGTCAAACAGCGGAATAGACTTGATCGCTAAATGTAAATCAAAGTCACCCATTTTGCTCTTATGTGCAACTGCAATTTTCTCTAATTTACTATTTAATATTTGCTCTAACTCAGTCGCAATTTTCTTAAATTGCAATTTTATCTCTAAACAATCTTCATTCGTTGCTTCGAACAAGATACCCAAATTCCTCTCAGTTTCTTTTAGTTTGCTTAGTTTCTCATTCAAAGTTTCAGTATTACCCAATCTATTTATGCTCTTTTTCTCATTTGCCAAAATTTTTTCTATTTCCTTTACATTCACTAACCTAGCCATTTTCTTATTAACGTACTTATTATGTACCCTATTATACATATACACACAAAATAATAAAAAAAAATATAATCGTTGCTGTAGTTGTCGCCTGTCGATATTCGACGAAAATGCTCTCATTGACATTAGTAGAGCAGTTGTTCCCCATTTTCGCTACTTCTGATAAGCTAACTCCAACGCTTTTAGCTTCGCGAAGAGTTTCTTCTGGTCCTCCTTTGCACTTCCTTTTGGGTGCTACTACTTCCTGCTGGACAGGTTGCTTCATCCTGATACATGTGTGGGTGGTTGGTACTGCGGTATATCTGCCGCTACTGGTTCGTGCTCGTACTCCTCTGGTGGACTCTGCTTCGGTCTTAGTTCTTCCCACAATTCCTCAAGACCGTCCATATTTGCTCGACCTGAGAGGAGTTGGCAGGATCGCCATATTGTAAGTTTGGGGATTACTTATAATGCTCACAAAATATATCTACCTAATACAGCGCAAGCGCTATTTCTGATGGCATCCGAAGAGCTGATATTTCTTATAAGAATGAAAAACGCCGAAGAAGGCAGTTTGACTTCTAAAAATCGAATGTGTATTTCATACAATTTACAGCGCCTTAAATACAAAATCGATGACCTAATTAATTAATTCTAAATTCCTTAATGACTAATTTGTGAACAAGACTTCTTCATGTGACCAATGTGTCATCAATACAATTTACTAAATTGCTAACTCACAAATCCTCATTTTTCATATTCATACTCCAATTATCATTTACAAACATTATAATGACTCAATCGCCAAGACTATGAATGAAAATTCAGTAGTGTAATGTAATACAATATCTTTAGCCGTGCTTCTAGCAGTGGTGCAATATGAAGCTTAGTACAATGCAAAAGGGAAAACATTTTATGATGGCAATGTACTGTAGAGAACATTTCTTGTAATCTGAGATATGTATACATGCTCTGAATTCAATGTCAAGGCGTTTGTGTACGAAAATGAATTACCGTAACATGTTTTGGTTTTGAATGACAATGATATTGGGTAATTTGTTTTAGAATATGAATGAGTGAGTCGTTAATTCTAATTGTGTTTATTTTTAGATAGTGTGTGTCATCACACTCTACAACCATTCCTGGAGACTGGTGTGGATTATGCAGGTCCGATCACTATACGCTGGAATGCAGGGCGAGGTTCAAAGATAACTAAAGCGTATGTGGCTATATTTGTCTGCGTGGCTCCGAAGCTTTCCACTTGGAGCTGGGATCGGATCTGTTGACCCCTACGTACCCGGCAGCGATTCGCCGCTTCATCGCCAGGAGAGGTAAATGTCGCACACTATTCAGCGATTGTGGCACCAATTTTTGGGGTGCAGAGAAGCAGCTCAAAGAAGAATACGAAAAGGTAACACGCCAAGCTAGCACTGAGCTAGCCCAAGAAAACAGTGAGTGGAAGTTCATCCCTCCCGGTAGTCCGCACTTTGGCGGCCTCTGGGAAGCCGGCGTCAAACCAATGAAGCGACACCTGTTCAAGACAATTGGCCAGCAGATTTTGACGGTTGAAGAATTCAACACCCTTCTGGCTCAGATAGAAGCGTGTTTAAATTCTAGACCCTTAACCGATATTAGTTCAGGACCATCAGATGTGAGCGCTTTAACACCAGGTCACTTCCTTACAGGAAGCAACTTGTTTGAAATTAAAAGCGATCCAAGTGAATGTGACGCGACTCTACTCAAAAGATGGAAGCTGGTTCAATATATGAAGCACTCGTTTTGTTACAGATGGTCAAGCGATTACTTGAATTGTCTCCAGCAAAGACCAAAGTGGCTCACTCCGCCGCTCAATATCAAATATAGCCACTACTACAATCTCATCGTCTCAACCAGCAGTGGACGTCTCATCACCCAATGCACCGACAGGAAAGGCACCTTCCTCATCATATAAAAGAGGCTCAGCATACAAGAAACAAAGTGAACCCATACATAAAAAAGCAAGATCAAAGTCGGTCAGCCTGGCCGCTGTTGTACTTTCTACACTGCTCGCACTAGGAAGCTGCATATTGCCAAGCTCATCTGCCGTCACTACCTCACCTTTAAAGGGAGGACAATACATCGAATATGTTGGAAAAGCAAACCTCCTACGAGGGGCACTACAGCTAAATTTCAAAGTGCCATTGACTGATTTCAAACTCAACGAGCAAAATATTGGGAAAGTCAACGAAAGTGTGCAAGCAATGTGTAAGTCCGTTCAAAAAGTAAATGACCAAATTCACTGTTGGGATCAGTATCAGCATCTTTCTGAGTTATATAGAGAATCCATAGACCGCATAAACACACTTCGTTTCCTACACAGTCGGGAAACCCGAGGCTACTTGGACAAATGCTGACTTCATTATTTGGTGTGAATGACAAAGTCATTATGGACATTAACAACCTTAACGAGAACCAACAAAAATTAAAACAGCTGGTTCTAAAACAAGGGAAGGTTGGGCTTAAATCAATAGCCGCATTGAATTCAACCGCTCCTATAATCAGCAAGAAGCTGTCACGATTTTCGGAGCAATTACAACAAGGATTGAATCAAATTAATAGACTGAAAGAATGGTTCACCAAGATTGACCACAATCAGCTCAACATCCGTTTTTTAGCGCTCTATCAACACGCCGGAAACTTTATTTCCGACGTATTCCACAAGTACGACAGCATTCTGAGAACAATTTACACGAAGTCCGGAATATGGGAATGCGTAAAACTAGCAGAACTAGAATCAGCTATCTACAACCTACAACCACTTCTAACAACACCTTTGGAAATAGTGCACACCGCATCAACAAAAGCCACAACCACTTATGCAGGAGATTACCTCCAACTCACTGGTCAACTTCCAATAATTGACAACCGTAAATACGACCTTGTCAAGGCTTCAGCAGTTCCCATCCAAGAACATGCAGACGTCTTTACCGTTTTCGATATTAAATCTACTATGCTCGGAATCAACTACGATGACGAACTTTATTTCGACTCTAAGAAAACGACGTATTCAACGCAATGAAAATCAATGCTAACCACTACTTGCTTCCAGCAGCTCCGCTCATCGACATCAAGATACGACCAAATTGTATGATCCGTGAAATCTACAATCCCTACACAGGGAACCGATGTCCAACTAAGACCTTCAAACTGTTGAAACCCGTTTGGAAACAATTAACAAGCCCTAATTCGTGGATCTTTGCTACACCCAATCCAACACCAGCACAAAGTGTATGCCACGGTACGAGAACAAACATTATACTAAACGGAACCGGAACACTCCGAGTGACACCAGGATGCACCATATCAACAGCAGAATATATCCTCACTCTACAACTTTACCACGATGTCGAATTTCCAATTTACGTCACACCATTTATTCCCGCTCGAAACATAGCAGAAACTCCAAAAATTACATTTCACCTTAACATTTCAACTATAGTCCCAACGACAAATGAATTCTCAGCACTAGTAAACGAACAACAAGACGTCCTCGTATCCATCGAAAATTCCTATTGGCAGGCGGTCCAACACCATGGGACGACTGCAGGCGTCACAATTTCAACTACAACTTTTCTACTAGGCGTTGCTCTGGTTGCCTACTATATGCTAAAGTGATTATGCAGAACGATCCGGGTGGAAAACATGCCATCACGAAGCAACTGGTTCGACGAACATCAGATTTAGAATTAGATCACTTTAGGGGAGGCGGGAATGTTCATGCCATTGAAACATTAAAACATTCATGTTATTTCACCAATATAATGTTCATGTCAGTGAACTTACTTTAAACTAAATTCGCTTCCTCACATACTTCATTTCCTTTAAAAAAATTTCTATTGGTAAAGTACATTCTAAAATTTTCTGTAAATCGCATAGCAAACAAAAAATAAATTCTTCCAAAATGTAAATGAACTCTAAAGCATTAAACAATAGCTTGGTCTATGAAATATGCTTTCCAATACTTAGCATTATGGGATAGCTATGTTCATGAGCCACTCTTCAACAAATCAATTGGTTTTATATCGAGTCATCAAAAATGTAAAATTGTAAATTTGTATAAATAGCTTTTAAGTTAATTAAATAGACATTCGACTTCAACGTTTGTTTTAATATACTCCTGTCATCCTCGTTTCTCGGAATCTTTGACTTAAACAACATATATATATATATATATATATATATATATATATATATATATATATATATATATATATATATATATATACATATATATACACACACACATATATATATATATATATATATATATATATATATATATATTTATATATATATATATATATATATATATATATATATAAATATTTATACACATATATATGTGTATATATATAGATTTACACACACATATATATATATATATATATATATATATATATATATATTTATATATCTATATATATATATATATATATATATATATATATATATATATATATATATATCTCCATGAACAGGTGCAGTTTGACCCGGGAGGAATAAGTCTGCTTCTCCATGATGTAGTCTTGATACGGCGATTGTGGCGCTGGGGACGTCGATCCTCCTAGCCAACCTCTGCCTCACGCAGTTGACCCCTCAGTTTGTAGAGCTTCCATTTTGGATTCCTGGCTCCGCCTGGATCTCCTCCAATCGGGACACATAGGCGCACATAGGCGTAGTGCGAGTCACATATTTTGCTGCCTCAAAGTTCAGACTATCAGCCAATGCGTTCTTAACCGTTCGCTTTTGAGCCAAACGTACGGCTTGTTGCAATTCCTGGTCCTTCAGTGCACAGACGAATGCTTCTGTTGCTGCGGCATCTCGATATTCCGGGTCATAAGCTAGGTAAGCCAAAAGTGCCAGTCTCTCAATGTCGTGGGCTAGCTACTGTAGGGTTTCCCCGAATTTCTGCATCCAATGCCGTAGCTGCGACCGATAAATCTGCTTCAGATGATCATCTCCTCAACGCATGTTCAGTACATTCATTATAGTAGCCGAGTTTGAGTGCAAAAGTTCCTAGCGGCGGCTTCAAAGTGGATTTCGTAAATGCTCCAGACCATTTGCCCGTCGAATGTTGGTGCGTTCACATCTCTGGATGTGCTTTGCGCTGCGGTTGTAAGCGGGGCCAATGATGTGGTTACTACTGCTTTCGGTGTTTACAATTCCTTTGTCATTTTTCCATCTCATGGTTGATTCTCTCCTCAACCTGGCTGACCTTCTCCTCGACCTGGTAAACCTTTTCCTCGACACATTTAATTTGGTTGGTCAGACTACCAAGCTCCGCTTTTATTTCAGTTGCCTGTATTTTCAAATCTGCTTTCAAATCAGTTGACTGTTTCTCCAGCTTCTGTGTGATGTTTGCCTTGATTTCAAATACTTGTTGGTCCAGCTTCTGGTTTAGCTTCGATGATTGTTCATTAAGCTTTGCTGATAGTTCATTTAGCTTCGCTGTTGAACTAGATTACGGTTCATTTAGCTTTGCAGTTAAACTGGATGACTGTTGTTGCTGCTCTTGCTGCATCATCATCAACATTTGCATCAGTGCATCTTTTAGTTCCATTGATTTTGGCGTTTCTGCTTCTGCCTTAAGCTCCAACATTGTAAATTCATTAATTTTTAAATGTTAGCTTCGTGGTATTTTTATTATTTCGCCTTTTATTTTTTTACCAGTTTCCGCGTTAAATTTCACTATTGTGAATAAAAAATAAAAATATTTATCAGTTTTTGCATCTAAAATTTTCATTCTCACTTCTTACACCACGTTCGTGTGTTATGGTTCGCGGCCCATAATGTTAATGTTCGGGGAAAGTGAAAATGCACTGTATTCTGAATTAAGTTAAACGAGTTTATTTACTAAGAATGCACAATCATTAATCTAACTACTTTAGAAATCGCATTTGAATTTAATTTTCACTGTCTACCAACTTATATTCCAACTGTCTGTATCACGAATATCACTTCACTATCAATCCATATCGCCTTCAACTAGCGCTTTACACTATAGCAGCTTCTACAATTACAGTTTTACTTTTAGCCCCATTCATTCAGCTCGGCTTTATATGGGGTTTGTTGTCATTCAATCCATTTCTCGTATATTGGCAAATGTTCTGACGAGAACTATCTAGAATATTCGAGCGGTTCTGAATACCCGCAGAGACGTCACATTCAGATATTGATATATATATATATATATATATACGAGTATATATATATATATATATATATATATATATATATATATATATATATATATATATATGTATATATATATATATATATATATATATATATATATATATATATATATATATATATATATATATATAGATAGAAAGATGTATAGCTAGATATATATATATATATATATATATATATATATATATATATATATATATATATATATATATATATATCTATATATAGAAAGATGTATAGCTAGATATATATATATATATATATATATATATATATATATATATATATATATATATATGTATATATATATATATATATATATAAATATAAATATATGTATATATATATATATATATATATATATATATATATATATATATATATATATATATATATTGTCGCGTGTTATTGGTTCGCGGCCTATAATTTTAACGTTCCGGGAAAGTGAAAACGCAATGTCTTTTAATTTAAGTTAAAAGAGTTTATTCAATTAAATAAAATGCACAATAATCAGTTAACACTTTCACTAATTTTAATTGTCACTATTAAAATTATCTAACACTTGTCCATAAATTTATTATCGCAATTGTCTTCTAAATCACTTCACTATTACGAAAATCACTTTTCTACTACTCGAATAATATCGCTTCACACACAATCGCAGTTCTTATCGCGGTCGAATGAATGATCCCCCCATTCATTCAGCTCGCCTTTATATAGGGTCTCTAAGTATTCACCCATTTCTCGCATATTTGCGAACGTTCTACCGAGAGGTACCTGGTAGGTTCGAGCAAATTAATGAATGGAGTGACGTCGCTTGCAGATGTTGATTATGCTTGTTGAATTTACTCGTGGGTTCGAGTAAATTCATTTGTTGACGTTCTTAATGATGATGAAAACAATTGCGACAGTAGCTCGCAGAATTATTTGTACATGTAATTATTTGTACATGTAACACTGCCCCCATCTCAGTTCTTTTCGCCCCGAAAAGATGTGTCGCTATTTGTAGTCAATTCCCCCTGGGTGTAATATGGGGCAAGACGGTCCAGATGCACGATTTTCATTTTAGCTCTCGGCTTACGATGTTCCTGTATTCGGTATACGACGTCGTTGATTCGCTATGTAACTCGGTATGGTCCCTCCCAATTATGTTGCAACTTTGGAGACCTACCCTTTCGCCGTTGCGGGTTATAAAGCCACAACAAGTCATCTTGCTGGAAGCCAGTAGAATTAGCCTTTAGATCATACCTGGTCTTCATGCGGTCAGTAGCCGATTCGAGGTGTTTCCGCACTGTCCGATGTATCTGGTTCAACCGTTGTCTTAGATCACTTGCGTACTCCGAGACCGTTTGGGGTTCTTCAGGGGGTGTTCCGAACTTTATATCGGCTGGCAGACGAATAGTCTTTCCAAAAATGACTTTGGCTGGGGCTTGGCCCGTCGATGCATGTTCGGCAGCTCTGTACGCCATCAAAAATAGTGGGATATGTCGGTCCCAGTCCCTTTGGTTCTCGTCAACCATCTTGGCAAGGTGTTTATTGAGCGTGCCGTTGAAACGTTCGACCATTCCATCGGATTGGGGATGCAGCGGTATTGTCCTCGTTTTCCGTATTCCGAGCAGCTCGCACATTTCGCCAAAAACTAGTGACTCAAAGTTTCAGCCTTGATCCGAATGTAATTCGCAAGGTACGCCGTACCTACTGACCCAATTTACCACTAGCTGCTCAGCTACGGTAGTTGCTTCCTGGTTGGGAATGGGGTAGACCTCGGGCCACTTGCTGAAATAATCGGCTATAACCAGCGTATATCGATTTCCCCAATCGGATTCAGGAAAGGGTCCTGCGATGTCAACAGCAATCCTTTCGAATGGCACGCCTACGTTATAGGTTTGCATTTGTCCTCTCAGTCGTCGCTTTGGGCCTTTGACGGAAGCGCAAATTGTGCATCTGCGACACCAGTCCTCTACGTCTTCTCGAGCGTGGAGCCAGTAGAACCGTTCCCGCAATTTCGCTAAGGTCTTGTTAACACCAAGGTGGCCTCCCGAGGATCCTTCATGCATTTCTTTAACCACATCGTGGATTCGGCTTTTGGGAAGTGTAGTTTGCATCCTATAGGAGCTACCATCTCAGTGATGCATGGTCCGTTCGAAGAACAAATTTCTGGCCATATAGATACTTGTGGAACTGCTTGGTGGCCTCTATTATAGCCAATAGCTCCTTCCTGGTCACGCAGTAATTCCTCTCACTTTTTGAGAGAACTCGACTGTAATAAGAGAGGACTCTTTCTTCGCCATTGATCTGCTGGGAGAGTACAGCTCCAATACCGCCGTTGCTTGCATCGGTGTCAACTACAAACATTTTTCCGGGTTTCGGATACGCCAGCACGGGTGATTCACACAGCTTTTCCTTCAGGGTCTCAAAGGCTGTCTGGCATTGTTCATTTCAGACAAACGGACGATTTTTCTCGGTTAGCTGATGGAGACACTTAGCTATTTTGGCAAAGTCTTTGACGAATCTTCGATAGTAGGTCGCCAGACCCAGAAAACTTCGTAGTTGGCGCTTGTTGTTTGGTGTTGGCCAGCTTTTCACGGCTTCAATTTTCTCAGGGTCTGTTTTGACCCCTTCTGCTGATACGACGTGTCCCAGGTATTTTACTTCATCTGCGAAAAGAGTACACTTCTCGGGACTAAGTTTCAAATTTGCCAGTCGCAGTCGGGAGAAAACCTCTTCTAAGTTCCGCACATGCTCTTCGAACGTTCTACCGATGACGATGATGTCATCTAGGTATACCAAGCAGGTTTTCCAGGTTAGACCACGTAGCACATATTCCATCAAGCGTTCGAAAGTGGCTGGGGCATTGCAAAGCCCAAACGGCATCACAACGAATTGCCACAATCCAGTCCCAACTGAAAATGCGGTCTTCTCTTGGTCCTTCTTGTCAATTTCTACCTGCCAGTAGCCACTCTTGAGATCGAGTGTAGAGAACCATTTGGCGTCGGCTAAAGTGTCCATGATGTCATCGATGCGTGGGAGCGGGTAACTATCTTTCTTAGTGACGTCGTTAAGCTGCCTATAGTCGACACAAAAGCGAGTGCTACCATCCTTTTTCTTGACTAGAACTACAGGCGCGGCCCATGGACTGACAGAAGGTTCAATAACGCCTTGTTTTTCCATGTCCGAGATCAGCGCGCTCACTTCTCCTTGTTTGGCTATAGGGAGACGTCTCGGTGCTTGTCGAATCGGCTTGGCTCCCTGTGTATCTATGACGTGAGTTACCATACTCGTTCGGCCTTGGTCATCCGGGCTTGTTGAGAAGATGTCACTGTACTTGGTGACCAGATGAGAGGCTCGTTTGAATAGCTGCACTGGCAATTTGACCTGCTTCAATATTGCAGACGTGGATTCCCGGGCTTTGTCTGTGTCTTGCCTCCTTTTCCAATGATGGTCGTGAGTAGCTTCCAAAGAGGTGATGGTGGAAACAGGCTGGCAGCTGCCGATGACTTCTCCCGCTTTGATGCTCGTAGTTGAGTCTGCGGTGTTAAGGACTCTAACCGGCACATATCCGTTCCTTAAAGATCCTACAAGGCATCGTCCTACAATCAAACTGCGTAATGCAGACGTCGTCGTTGGCTCTATCAGATAAGGTCGGTGGTCTCCAGAATCACCATCAAGTTTGGCCAATACAATGCTTTCGGAAGAATTCGGTACATCAGTGTCAGTACATACCACTACATTCATCTTGGGAATTTGGACGCTGGGATCCTCCATCAGTACTTCGACATTCTGCCATTTCAATACACGTTTGCCCAAATCCAACGTGATTCCATGTGGTCACAGAAAATCCATTCCGAGAATGCAGTCATCCATAATGTTCGCGACCAGAAAATTATGTCAGAACACAAGGTCTCCCAACTGTATCTGGAGGTTGACCTCTCCATGAACAGGTGCAGTTTCTCCCGTAGCTGTCCGGAGTGAGAAAATTCTGCCCTTGTGAAGTTGTTGCTGTCTAACTAGGTCTGGTCGGATAATCGATCGGGTTGCACCAGTGTCGATTGTTATGGTGCAGTGTTCTCCGTCAACTTGACCCGGAAGGCATAAGTCCGCTTCTCCACGATGTAGTCTTAACACGATGATGGTGGTGCTGGAGATGTCGATACTCCTAGCCAACGTTCGCCCCCCGAAGTTGGCCCTTGCAGTTTGATGGGCCTCCATTCTAGGCTCCTGACATGGTCTGGATCTCCACCACCCTGGACAATAGCTCGGTCTTCTTCGCTTCTTGCAGTCTCTTTGCAGGTGCCCTTTTTCCCCGCAATTCCAGCATCTCGGCGCACCATTCACATGCGGGTCTCGCTCAATTTCCACGCGCTTACACCTGCACTCGTCTGTCACTACCTCACGAACCCGGGCAGTGGTACGAGTCACATTTTTCGCTGCCTCAAAGTTCAGACTATAAGCCAGTGCGTCCTTAACCGTTTGCTTTTGAGCTAACCGCACGGCTTGTTGCAATTCCGGGTCCTTTAGTGCGCTGATGAATGCTTCTGCGCTGCATCATCTCGATGCTCTGGGTCGTAGGCTGGATAAGCCAAAAGTGCCAGTCGCTCAATGTCTTGGGCTAGCTGCTGTAGGGTTTCACCAGACTTCTGCATTCGATGCCTTAGCTGTGACCGATAAATCTGCTTTAGATGATCGTCTCCATAACGCATGTCGAGCGCATTCATTATAGCATTCGGGTTTGAGTGCAATTCAACGGGGATCGTCTGCAACAGCTCGGCAGCTGGGCCTCTTAGAGCAAGAATCAATGCAGTTGCTCGTTCCTGCTCATTCCAGTGATTTATGCGAGCGGCTGCTTCGAACTGGGCTTTGTAAATAGTCCAGACCGTTTGCCCATCGAATATTGGTGCTTGCACATTTCTAGATGAGCTTTGCGCTGCGGTTATAATTGGGGCTGGTGAGGCGGTTATTACTGCCTTCGCTGCTTCCAAGTCCTTTTTCACTTTTTCCATCTCATGGTTTACCTGGCTGATCTCAAGGTTGATTCTCTCCTCCCTATACCTTCTCCTCGACGCATTTAATTTGGCTGTTGAGACTACTGAGCTCCGCTTTTATTTCGGTTGACTGTTTTTCCAGCTTCTGAGCGATGTCTGCCTTGATTTCGATCGCTTGTTGATCCAGCTTCACTGATTGTTCATTAAGCTTCGCTGATTGTTCATCTAGCTTCGTGGTTAAATTGGACGACTGTTCATTGAGCTTCGCAGTTAAATTGGATGACTGTTCATTGAGCTTCGCAGTTAAATTGGATGACTGTTGTCGCTGCTCCTGCTGCATCAGCATTAACATTTGCATCAGCGCGTTTTCTGGTTCCTTTGGTTTTTTTGTTTCTGCTTCACCACCTTCTGCACCTTCTTCTACATCTGAGGGCTCACCCGAAATACGCGCCTTCCGATTCAATTGCGTCACGCAAGCGTGCAATCAGTGTGGCCTTTGTACCTTGCGTAGCCAGGTTTCGCTGTTCCAACTCCTCTTTGAGCTCCGATATGCTCAATTGATTAATTTTTAGATTTAAATTTCCTGGCATTTTTATTGTTTCGGCTATTTTTCCACGTTAACTTCCACAATTGTGCACTTCAAAAATGTTTAATCGTTTTCACTTCCAAAGTTTCTTTCTCACTTCTGACACCATTGTCGCGTGTTATTGGTTCGCGGCCTATAATTTTAACGTTCCGGGAAAGTGAAAACGCAATGCCTTTTAATTTAAGTTAAAAGAGTTTATTCAATTAAATAAAATGCACAATAATCAGTTAACACTTTCACTAATTTTAATTGTCACTATTAAAATTATCTAACACTTGTCCATAAATTTATTATCGCAATTGTCTTCTAAATCACTTCACTATTACGAAAATCACTTTTCTACTACTCGAATAATATCGCTTCACACACAATCGCAGTTCTTATCGCGGTCGAATGAATGATCCCCCCATTCATTCAGCTCGCCTTTATATAGGGTCTCTAAGTATTCACCCATTTCTCGCATATTGTCGAACGTTCTACCGAGAGGTACCTGGTAGGTTCGAGCAAATTAATGAATGGAGTGACGTCGCTTGCAGATGTTGATTAGGCTTGTTGAATTTACTCGTGGGTTCGAGTAAATTCATTTGTTGACGTTCTTAATGATGATGAAAACAATTGCGACAGTAGCTCGCAGAATTATTTGTACATGTAACAATATATATATGTATATAAATAATTATATGTATATAACTATGCATATATATATATATATATATATATATATATATATATATATATATATATATATATATATATATATATATATATATATCTAAATATATATTTATATAGATATATATGTGTGCATATATACATATATATCTATATATATTGTCGTGTGTTTTTGGTTCGCGGCCAATAATTTTAATATTCCGGGAAAGTGAAAACGCAATGTCTTTTAATTTAAGTCAAAAGAGTTTATTTAATTACAAAAAAAATGCACAATCACTTATTAACTATTTCACAACTCTCATTTTCACTTTCAAAATTCAAACTTCCACTTGTCAAAAAATTCCTATCGCAATTGTCTTTCAAAATTACTTCACTATTACTTGATCGCTATTCACACTCCACACACTATCGCCGTGTTTACTCTCGCGGTTGAATGAATGATCCCCCATTCATTCAGCTTGCCTTTATATAGGGTCTCTAATCATTTAACTCAGTTCTCGTACATTGGTGAAATAGCGGGAACATTCCATCAGTGAATGAATGGAGCAGTGACTCACTTTCAGATGTTGTTTATGCTTGTTAAGTTCTCGTGGTTTCGAGTAAATTCGTTTTGTTAATGTTCTTAATTGTTGTGTAAACAATTGCGACAGTAGCTCGCAGAATTATTAGTACATGTAACAATATATATATATATATATATATATATATATATATATATATATATATATATATATATATATATATATATAGATATATATATATATATATATATATATATATATATGTATATATATATATATATATATATATATATATATATATATATATAGATATATATATATATATATATATATATATATATATATATATATATATATATATATATATATATATATATATATATTTACAATTGCGACAGTAGCTCGCAAAATTATTAGTACATGTAACAATACATATATATATATATATATATATATATATATATATATATATATATATATATATATATATACATATATATATATATATATATATATATATATATTTATATAGTCTGTGTAGTAGTAGGTTAGAGCATGAACTCATAAGCCGAAGGTCCCAGGTTCAAATCTCGTTGGGAGCAACGTGATTTAGTTCAGAGGATTATTCGGACGGACTATGAGTGTTCACTCAGTGGTGATATGTACTGATTTAATCAGATCATATCATAGCTAAGCAGGCACACGGGAGCATGGTCCTGACCAAACCAACTTCCGAAAAAATCAATACGGTCATGAAAATGAGATATTCTAACTATCTCTAAGCGAAGGCCCGAGAGGGGCTGTAGTGCTACAAAAAAGTATATATGCACATATATATATATATATATATATATATATATATATATATATATATATATACATATAAATATATATATATATATATATATATATATATATATATATATATATATATATACATATATATATAATCATGTGAATATATACCTGCATATATATACATACATACATACATACATTTATAATAGGGGTACCGGTTTTCTTACAGATGGCGGAACTTGATTTTTACTCCAGTGATTCACCTTTCCAAATATGTGTTAACCTCTATTATGTATATATATTGTCGCCTGTTATGATTCGCGGCCAATAATTTTAATGTTCCGGGAAAGTGAAAACGCATAGTCTTTTCAATTAAATTAAAAGAGCTTATTTAATTACTTAAAAATGCACAATCACTTATTTGAACTATTTCACAAGTTTAATTTTCACTATTAAAAGTCTAACTTCCACTTGTCCATAAATTTCTATCGCAATTGTCTTCTAAAATCATTTCACTATTACTTGATCGCTTTTCAATTCGCACTCCACACACTATCGCAGTTTTTACTATCGCGGTTGAATGAATTCCCCCATTCATTTAGCTCGCCTTTATATAGGGTCTCTAGTCATTTAACCCAGTTCTCGTACATTGGCGAATTAGCGGGAACATTCGAGCAGCGTAATGAATGGAGCAGTGACTTTCTTTCAGATGTTGATGCTTGGTGGGTTTTCGAGTACGTTCGTTTTGTTGATCATGATCTTCTTAACGATTGTGAAAATAATTGAGACAGTAACTCGCAGAATTATTCGTACATGTAACACTGCCCCCACCTCAGTTCTTTTCGCCCCAAAAAGATGTGTCGCCAGTTGTAGTCAATTCTCTCTGGAGGTAATATGGGGCAAGACGGTCCAGGTGCACGATTTTCATTTTGGCTCTTGGCTTACGGTGTTCCTGTATTCGGTATACGACGTCGTTGATTCACTTTGTAACTCGGTATGGTCCCTCCCAATTATGTTGCAACTTTGGAGACCTACCCTTCCGTCGCTGTGGGTTATATAGCCGTACCAAGTCATCTTGCTGGAAGCCAGTAGAATTAGCCTTGAGATCATACCTGGTCTTCATGCAGTCAGTAGCCGATTCGAGGTGTTTTCGCACTGTCCGGTGTATCTGGTTCAACCGTTGCCTTAGTTCACTTGCGTACTCCGAGATCGTTTGGGTTTCTCAGGGGGTGTTCCGAACTTTATATCAGCCGGCAGACGAAAAGTCTTTCCAAAAATGACTTTGGCTGGGGCTTGGCCCGTTGATGCATGTTCGGCAGCTCTGTACGCCATCAAAAATAGTGGAATATGTCGGTCCCAGTCCCTTTGGTTCTCGGCAACCATCTTGGCCTGATGTTTATTGAGCGTGCCGTTGGAACGTTCGACCATTCCATCGGATGCAGTGGTATTGTCCTCGTTTTCCGTATTCCCAGCAGCTCGCACATTTGGCTAAAAACTAGTGACTCAAAGTTTCGGCCTTGATCCGAATGTAGTTCGCAAGATACGCCATACCTACTGACCCAATTTAACACTAGCTGTTCGGCTACAGTAGTTGTTTCCTGGTTGGGAATGGGATGGAGCTCGGGCCACTTGCTGAAATAATCGGCTACAACCAGCGTGTATCAATTTACCCATTCGGATTCAGGAAAGGGTCCTGCGATGTCAACAGCAATCCTTTCAAACTCTACACCCACGTTGTAGGTTTGCATTTGTCCTCTCAGTCGTCGCTTTGAACCTTTGACGGAAGCGCAAATTGTGCATCTGCGACACCAGTCCTCTACGCCTTCTCGAGCGTAGAGCCAGTAGAACCTTTCCCGCAATTTCGCGAAGGTCTTGTTAACGCCAAGGTGGCCTCCTGAGGATCCTTCGTACATCTCCTTAACCACATCGTGGATCCGGCTTTTGGGAAGTAAAGTTTGCATCCTATAGGAGCTGCCATCCGCCGTTTCCCATTTCCACTTGAGTATGCCACCCTCCACCTGAAGGGAGTTCCATTGTGCCCAATAGCTTTTCAGGGTTGCGCCATGCATTGAAACGTCTTTCCACTTCAGTCGCCCAGTTGTCTCCTTCCATACGAGCAATGGTCCGATGTCTTCATCGGCTAACTGGGCATTTTGAATCTCCTCCGGTGACCAACCTTTATCGAATTCGGTCGTTATCAATCGCAGATCAACGGACGGGCTTGCAGTTAGCTGGACATGGACGGTGGGATAGGGCGTCAGCATTTCCATGAACTCCACCCTTCCAATGAACAATTTCGTCGTCGTATGACTGATACCTTTCGATCCATCTCGCAACTTGTCCCTCAGTGTTTTTGAAGCTAAGCAGTCATCTTAATGATGCATGGTCCGTTCGAAGAACAAATTTCTGGCCATATAGGTACTTGTGGAACTGCTTGGTGGCCTCTATTATAGCCAATAGCTCCTTCCTGGTCACGCCGTAGTTCCTCTCACTTTTTGAAAAACTCGACTGTAATACGAGAGGACTGTTTCTTTGCCATCGACCCGCTGGGAGAGTACAGCTCCAATACCGCCGTTGCTCGCATCGGTGTAAACTACAAATATTTCCGGGTTTCGGATATGCCAGCACGGGTGATTCACACAGCTATTCCTTCAAGGTCTCAAAGGCTACCTGGCATTGTTCCTTCCAGACATACGGACGATTTTTCTCGGTTAACTGATGAAGACACTTAGCTATTTTGGCAAAATCTTTGACGAATCTTCGATAGTAGGTTGCCAGACCCAGAAAACTTCGTAGTTGGCGCTTGTTGTTTGGTGTTGGCCAGCTTTTCACGGCTTCAATTTTCTAAGGGTCTGTTTTGACCCCTTCTGCTGATACAACGTGTCCCATATATTTTACTTCAGCTGCGAAAAGGGTACACTTGTCGAGACTAAGTTTCAAATTTGCCAGTCGCAATCGGGAGAACACCTCTTCTAAGTTCCGCACATGCTCTTCGAACGTTCTCCCGATGACGATGATATCATCAAGGTACACCAAGCAGGTTTTCCAGGTGAGGCCACGTAGCACGTTCTCCATCAGGCGTTCGAAAGTGGCTGAAGCATTGCAAAGCCCAAATGGCATCACCACAAATTGCCACAATCCAGTCCCAACTGAAAATGCGGTTTTCTCTCGGTCCTTCTTGTCGATTTCTACCCGCCAGTAGCCACTCTTGAGATCGAGTGTAGAAAACCATTTTGCATCGGCTAAAGTGTCCATGATGTCATCGATGTGTCCATGATGTCATCGATCTTTCTTAGTGACGTCGTTAAGCTGCCTATAGTCGACACAAAAACGAGTGCTACCATCCTTTATCTTTACTAGAACTGCAGGCGCGGCCCATGGACTGACAGTAGGTTCCATAACGCCTTGTTTGTCTCCTTGTTTGGCTATAGGGAGACGTCTCGGTGCTTGTCAAATCGGCTTGACTCCCTGTGAGTCTATGACGTGAGCTACTGGCTCGTTCGGCCTTGGTCATCCGGGCTTGTTGAGAAGATGTCAGAGGCTTGCTTGATAAGCTGCCCTGGCAATTTGACCTGCTTCAATATTGCAGACGTGGATTCCCGGGCTTTGTCTGTGTCTTGCCTCCTTTTCCAATGATGGTCGTGAATAGCTTCCAAAGAGGTGATGGTGGAAACAGGCTGGCAGCTGCCGATGACTTCTCCCGCTTTGATGCTCGTGGTTGAGTCTGCGGTGTTAAGGACTCTATCCGGCTCGTGTCTGCTCCTTAAAGATCTTACAAGGCTTCGTCCTACAATCAAACTACGCAATGCGGATGTCTTCGTTGGCTCTATCAGATAAGATTGGTGGTCTCCAGAATCACCATTAAGTTTGGCCAATACAATGCTTTCGGAGGATTTCGGTACATCAGTGTCGGTACATACTACCACATTAGTCTTGGGAATCGGGACGTTGGGATCTTCCATCAGTACTTCAACATTCTGCCATCCCAATACCCGTTTGCCCAAGTCCAACGTGATTCCATGTGGTCGCAGAAAATCCATTCCGAGAATGCAGTCATCCATGATGTTCACGACCAGAAAATTATGTCGGAACGTAAGTTCTCTCAACTGTATCTGGAGGTTGACCTCCCCATGGACAGGTGCAGTTTCTCCCGTAGCTGCCCTTAGTGAGAAAACGCTGCCTTTCGAAGTAGTTGTTGCCTCACATGGTCTGGTCGGATGATCGATCAGGTTGCACCAGTGTCGATTGTTATGGTGCAATGTTCTCCGTCAACTTGACCCAGAAGGCATAAGTCCACTCCTCCACGATGTAGTCTTGACAGGATGATGGTGGTGCTGGTGATATTGATCCTCCTAGCCAACCTCGGCCCCACAAAGTTGGCTCTTACATGTTTCCCGACCCCTCAGTTTGAAGGGTTTCCATTCTGGGCTCCTGACTCGGTCTGGACCTCCTCCTAGCTGCACACCCTGGATAATAGCTCATTTTTCTTCGCTTCCTGCAGTCGCTGACCAGCAGCTCTCGCTCAATTTCAACGCACTCACACCTCCACTCGTCTGTCACTACCTTACGAACCCGGGCAGAGGTACGAGTCACATTTTTCGCTGCCTCAAAGTTCAGACTGTAAGCCAATGCGTCCTTAACCGTTTGCTTTTGAGTTAAACGCACGGCTTGTTGCAATTCCGGATCGTTTAGTACGCTGATGAATGCTTCTGTTCCTGCATCATCTCGATGTTCTGGGTTGTAGGCTGGGTAAGCCAAAAGTGCTAGTCGCTCAATGTCTTGAGCTAGCTGCTGTAGGGTTTCACCAGACTTTTGCACCCATTGCCTTAGCTGTGACCAATAAATCTGCTTTAGATGATCGTCTTTATAACGCATGTCGAGCGCATTCATTAAAGCAGCCGGGTTTGAGTGGAACTCGACGGGGATAGTCTGCAAAAGCTCGGCAGCTGGGCCTCTTAGAGCAAGAATCAGTGCAGTTGCTCGTTCCTGTTCATTCCAGTAATTTGCCTTAGCGGCGGCTTCAAACTGGGTTTGATAAATACTCCACACCGTTTGCCCGTTGAATATTGGAGCTTTCACATTTCTGGATGAGCTTTGCGCTGCGGTTGTAAGCAGGGCTGGTGAAGTAGTTACTACTGCCTTTGCTGCTTCCAATTCCTTTTTCATGTTTTCCATCTCATGGTTGATTCTCTCCTCGACCTGGCTGACCTTTTCCTCGACCTGGTAAACCTTTTCCTCGACCTGGTCAACCTTTTCCTCGACGCCTTTAATTTGTTTGTCCAGATGACCGAGCTCCGTTTTTATTTCGGTTGACTGTTTCTCCAGCTACTGTGTGATGTCTGCTTTGATTTCGATTGCTTGTTGGTCCAGCTTCGTAGATTGTTCATTTAGCTTCGCAGCTAA
>OZ017738.1:272481995-272494495 GCA_963969285.1 Odontomyia ornata | reverse complement strand
ATATGATTTGCTCTGATTTAAGTGCAGATTAATAATTATTTCACGCTCCTTAATACTCAACTCCTTTCGGCTCATTTTTTAAAAATTTTATTAAATAAAAGATACACTACGAATACGGACGCGATATTAAAAACAGCGGCCTACGGTTGTTAACTCACTCTGATAATATGAACTTTGGGGATTCCCCTTTTTACAAATAACAGGGCATTTTCTGCAACTGTACCAAGACTTTTGTGGAGTAGAAAAGAGACATTGCCAACAAAAAATTATTGTCTTCAATGATCATTATTGCCGAATCCCTTTAAATTTATGAAAACTTAAATTCAACAGAACTCGTATTATTACCATTTCATAACTTTTGGTTTTCAAATAAAAATATTGATTCAGTAATACAATTTTCAGCTACCGATTTTCTGTACCTTGACTTTTGTGGAAGACTGTATATATATATATATATATATATATATATATATATATATATATATATATATATATATATAGATGTATATATATTTATATATATATATATATATATATATATATATATATATATATATATATATATATATATAGATATATATATATATATATATATATATATATATATATATATATATATATATATATATATATATATATATATATATATATATACATACATATATAGATATAGGGTCTATATAATAGGTAACCGGACTGCACCTGCCCCGCGCCGTCAAAGCGTCTGCTAATCGGTATCTGGTGGTGTAGTGGTGGTGGGTGGTGCAGCAGTTGCCTCCAAGCGCTTGGAGAGATAGTATCGAGCAAGTGCGGAGTGCGTGTTCAGTTACGTCGTCGGAGTGAAAATGGAGCGTACGATGGAGCATCGTGTTAGCATCAAATTTTGTGTCAAACTCAAGAAAACGGCCACGGAAACTCTTCAAATGATTCAAGAGGCTTGCGGTGAGGATGCTCTGTCCAGAACTCAAGTATTTCAGTGGCATAGAAATTCCCGGGAGGGCCGCGATGACGTCCATGACAAACAGCGCGTCAGTACTCCATCAACGAGTCACGCGGATACAAGTGTGCAAAAAGTGCGTGATGTGTTATACAGTTATCGTCGTCTGAGCGTTCGGGCTATCGCGAATGAGGTTGGAATTGATAAGATGGCCGTTTACAACATAATTAAGAACGATTTGGGCATGAGGAAGATCTGCGCAAAGCTGGTACCCAAACACCTGACTGATGAGCAAAAGGAGCGTAGTGTTGCTGTCGCTTCAGAAATCCTTGATCGACTGCAAACCGAACCAGAGTTCTTACAGCCCGGACATGGCACCAGTGGACTTCTTCCTGTTCCCCAAGGGGACGCGGTTCGGGACTCTTAACGGGACGCGGCTCGGGACTCTGGAAAACGTTCAACGTGCTACGACGAGGGCTCTAGACAGCATCGAGGTTGCCGACTTCCAGGGAGCGTTCGGGGATTGGAAAATCCGGTATCAGCGTGTTGTCGACTCCGATGGGGACTACTTTGAAGATTTCTAAAGAAAAATTGTACATTTTTTGCCAGTAAAAAATTTCCTGAGGTCAGTCCGGCTACTTATTATGCAGACCCTGTATAAATATATATATATATATGTATATATATATATATATATATATATATATATATATATATATATATGTATTTATATGTGTATATATATATATATATATATATATATATATATATATATATATTTATATATATATATGTATATATATGTGTATATATATATATATATATATATATATATATGTATATATATATGTGTGTATATATATATATATATATATATATATATATATATATATATGTATATATATATGTCTATATATGTATATATATATGTATATAACGATATATATAAATATATATATATATATATATATATATATATATATATATATATATATATATATATATATATATATATATATATATATATATATATATATATATATATATATATATATATATATATATATATATTGTTACATGTACAAATAATTACATGTACAAATAATTCTGCGAGCTACTGTCGCAATTGTTTTCATCATCATTAAGAACGTCAACAAATGAATTTACTCGAACCCACGAGAACCCAACAAGCATGATCAACATCTGCAAGTGACGTCACTCCATTCATTAATTTGCTCGAACCTACCAGGTACCTCTCGGTAGAACATTCGCCAATGTACGAGAAATGGGTGAATAGGTAGAGACCCTATATAAAGGCGAGCTGAATGAATGGGGGGCATCATTCATTCGATCGCGATAAGAACTGCGATAGTGTGTTTCGTAATAGTGAAGTAATTTAGAAGACAATTGCTATAGTAAATTTATGGACAAGTGTTAGATTTTTCAATAGTGACAATTAAAATTAGTGAAAGTGTTAACTGATAATTGTGCATTTTATTTTATTAAATAAACTCTTTCAACTTAAATTAAAAGACATTGCGTTTTCACTTCCCCGGAAAGTTGAAATTATAGGCCGCGAACCAATAACACGCGACAGTGGTGTCGAGAAGTGAGATTAAAATTTTGGAAGTGAAAACGTTTAAACAATTTTTAAGTGCACAATTGTGAAAATTAACGTGGAAAAATAGCCGAAACAATAAAAATGCCAGGAAATTTACATCTTAAAATTAATCAATTGAGCATATCGGAGCTGAAAGAGGAGTTGGAACAACGAAATCTGGCTACACAAGGTACAAAGGCCATACTGATTGCACGCTTGCGTGATGCGATCGAGTCGGAAGGCGTGAATCTGGATTTGGGTGAGCTCTCAGATGCAGAAAAAGGCGCAGAAGGTGGTGAAGCCGAAACACCAAAACCAAAGGAACCAGAAAATTCGCTGATGCAAATGTTGATGCTGATGCAGCAAGAGCAGCGACAACAGTCATCCAATTTAACAGCGAAGTTAAATGAACAATCAGCGAAGCTAAGCGAACAATCAGCGCAGCTAAATGAACAGACATCCAGTTTAGCTGTGAAGCTAAATGAACAGACAACCAGTTTAGCTGTGAAGCTAAATGAACAATCAGCGAAGCTAGACCAACAAGCGTTCGAAATCAAGGCAGACATCGCACAGAAGCTGGAAAAACAGTCAACCGAAATAAAAGCGGAGCTCAGTAGTCTCAACAGCCAAATTAAATGCGTCGAGGAGAAGGTATACCAGGTCGAGGAGAGAATCAACCTTGAGATTAGCCAGGTCAACCATGAGATGGAAAAAGTGAAAAAGGACTTGGAAGCAGCGAAGCCAGTAGTAACCGCCTCACCTGCCCCAATTATAACCACAGCGCAAAGCTCATCTAGAAATGTGCAAGCACCAATATTCGATGGGCAAACGGTCTGGACTATTTACAAAACCCAGTTCGAAGCAGCGGCTCGCATAAATCACTGGAATGAGCAGGAACGAGCAACTGCATTGATTCTTGCTCTAAGAGGCCCAGCTGCCGAGCTGTTGCAGACGATCCCCGTTGAATTGCACTCAAACCCGAATGCTATAATGAATGCGCTCGACATGCGTTATGGAGACGATCATCTAAGGCAGATTTATCGGTCACAGCTAAGGCATCGAATGCAGAAGTCTGGTGAAACCCTACAGCAGCTAGCCCAAGACATTGAGCGACTAGCACTTTTGGCTTATCCAGCCTACGACCCAGAACATCGAGATGATGCAGCGACAGAAGCATTCATCAGCGCACTAAAGGACCCGGAATTGCAACAAGCCGTGCGTTTAGCTCAAAAGCAAACGGTTAAGGACGCATTGGCTTATAGTTTGAACTTTGAGGCAGCGAAAAATGTGACTCGTACCACTGCCCGGGTTCGTGAGGTAGTGACAGACGAGTGCAGGTGTGAGCGCGTGGAAATTGAGCGATATCCGCATTTAAATGGTGCGCCTAGATGCTGGAATTGCGGAGAGAAGGGGCACCTGCAAACAGACTGCAAGAAGCGAAGAAAACCGAGCTATTGTCCAGGGTGTGCAGCTAGAAGGAGATCCAGACCGAGTCAGGAGCCCAGAATGGAAGCCCTTCAAACAGAGAGGTCGAGAAACATGTAAGAGCCAACTTCGTGAGGCAGAGGTTGGCTAGGAGGATCAACATCCCCAGCACGACCATCATCGTGTCAAGACTACATCGTGGAGAAGCGGACTTATGCCTTCCGGGTCAAATTGACGGAGAAAACTGCACCATAACAATCGACACTGGTGCAACCCGATCGATTATCCGACCAGACCTAGTTAGACAGCAACAACTTCACAAGGGCAGAATTTTCTCACTCCGGACAGCTACGGGAGAAACTGCAC
The DNA here is from genome assembly GCA_963969285.1 of Odontomyia ornata. Taxonomy (NCBI): domain Eukaryota; kingdom Metazoa; phylum Arthropoda; class Insecta; order Diptera; family Stratiomyidae; genus Odontomyia; species Odontomyia ornata. The sequence continues at coordinate 272,490,167 of OZ017738.1, read as the reverse complement.
CTGTTCATGGAGAGGTCAACCTCCAGATACAGTTGGGAGACCTTGTGTTCCGACACAATTTTCTGGTTGCGAACATTATGGATGACTGCATTCTCGGAATGGATTTTCTGCGACCACGTGGAATCACGTTGGATTTTGGCAAACGTGTATTGAAATGGCAGAATGTCGAAGTACTGATGGAGGATCCCAGCGTCCAAATTCCCAAGATGAATGTAGTGGTATGCACTGACACTGATGTACCGAATTCTTCCGAAAGCATTGTATGGGCCAAGCTTGATGGTGATTCTGGAGACCACCGATCTTATCTGATAGAGCCAACGACGACGTCCGCATTGCGCAGTTTGATTGTAGGACGAAGCCTTGTAAGATCTTTAAGGAACGGATATGTGCCGGTTAGAGTCCTTAACACCGCAGATTCAACCACGAGCATCAAAGCGGGAGAAGTCATCGGCAGCTGCCAGCCTGTTTCCACCATCACCTCTTTGGAAGCTACTCACAACCATCATTGGAAAAGGAGGCAAGACACAGACAAAGCCCGGGAGTCCACGTCTGCAATATTGAAGCAAGTCAAATTGCCAGTGCAGCTATTCAAGCGAGCCTCTGATCTGGTCACCAAGTACAGTGACATCTTCTCAACAAGCCCGGATGACCAAGGCCGAACGAGTTTGGTAACTCACGTCATAGATACACAGGGAGCCAAGCCAATTCGACAAGCACCGAGACGTCTCCCTATAGCCAAACAAGGAGAAGTGAGCGCGCTGATCTCGGACATGGAAAAACAAGGCATTATTGAACCTTCTGTAAGTCCATGGGCCGCGCCTGTAGTTCTAGTAAAGAAAAAGGATGGTAGCACTCGCTTTTGTGTCGACTATAGGCAGCTTAACGACGTCACTAAGAAAGATGGTTACCCGCTCCCACGCATCGATGACATCATGGACACTTTAGCCGACGCAAAATGGTTTTCTACACTCGATCTCAAGAGTGGCTACTGGCAGGTAGAAATTGACAAGAAAGACCGAGAGAAGACCGCATTTTCAGTTGGGACCGGATTGTGGCAATTTGTGGTGATGCCGTTTGGGCTTTGCAATGCTCCAGCCACTTTCGAACGCTTGATGGAATACGTGCTACGTGGTCTAACCTGGAAAACCTAATTGGTGTACCTAGATGACATCATCGTCATCGGGAGAACGTTCGAAGAGCATGTGCGGAGCTTAGAAGAGGTTTTCTCCCGACTACGACTGGCAAATTTGAAACTTAGTCCCGACAAGTGTACCCTTTTCGCAGCTGAAGTAAAATACCTGGGACACGTCGTATCAGCAGAAGGGGTCAAAACAGACCCTGAGAAAATTGAAGCCGTGAAAAGCTGGCCAACACCAAACAACAAGCGCCAACTACGAAGCTTCCTGGGTCTGGCAACCTACTATCGAAGATTCGTCAAAGACTTTGCCAAAATAGCTAAGTGTCTCCATCAGCTAACCGAGAAAAATCGTCCGTATGTCTGGAATGAACAATGCCAGACAGCATTTGAGACCCTGAAGGAAAAGCTATGTGAATCACCCGTACTGGCGTATCCGAAACCCGGAAAAATGTTTGTGGTTGACACCGATGCAAGCAACGGCGGTATTGGAGCTGTACTCTCCCAGCAGATCTAAGGCGAAGAGAGAGTCCTCTCGTATTACAGTCGAGTTCTTTCAAAAAGTGAGAGGAACTACTGTGTGACCAGGAAGGAGCTATTGGCTATAATAGAGGCCACCAAGCAGTTCCACAAGTATCTATATGGCCAGAAATTTGTTCTTCGAACCGACCATGCATCGCTGAGATGGCTACTTAACTTCAAAAACCCTGAGGGACAAGTTGCGAGATGGATCGAAAGATTGCAGTCATACGACTACGAAATTGTTCATCGAAAGGGCGGAGTTCATGGAAATGCTGACGCCCTATCACGTCGCCCATGTCCAGCTAACTGCAAGCATTGCCGACGGATTGAGGAAAAGGAACCGCCCGTTGGTCTGCGACTGATAACGGCCGAATTCGATGAAGGTTGGACATCGGAGGAGATTCGAAATGCCCAGCTAGCCCATGACGACATCGGACCATTGCTCGTATGGAAGGAGACGACTGGGCGACGTGAGTGGAAGGACGTTTCAACGCATGGCGCAACCCTGAAAAGCTATTGGGCACAATGGAATTCCCTTCAGGTGGAGGGTGGTGTACTCAAGCGGAAATGGGAAACGGCGGATGGCAGCTCCTATAGGATGCAAACTATACTACCCAAAAGCCGAATCCACGATGTGGTAAAGGAAATGCACGAAGGATCCTCGGGAGGCCATCTTGGTGTTAACAAAAGCTTCGCGAAATTGCGGGAAAGATTCTACTGGCTCCACGCTCAAGAAGACGTAGAGGACTGGTGTCACAGATGCACAATTTGCGCTTCTGTCAAAGGTCCAAAACGACGACTGAAAGGACAAATGCAAACCTACAACGTGGGGGTACCGTTTGAAAGGATTGCTGTTGACATCGCTGGACCCTTTCCTGAATCTGAATGGGGAAATCGATACACGCTGGTTGTAGCTGATTATTTCAGCAAGTGGCCCGAGGTCTACCCCATTCCCAACCAGGAAGCAACTACTGTAGCCGAACAGCTAGTGTTAAATTGGGTCAGCAGGTACGGCGTGCCTTGTGAACTACATTCGGATCAAGGCCGAAACTTTGAGTCACTAGTTTTTGGCGAAATGTGCGAGCTGCTCGGAATACGGAAAACGAGGACAACACCGCTGCATCCCCAATTCGATGGAATGGTCGAACGTTTCAACGGCACGCTCAATAAACACCTTGCCAAAATGGTTGACGAGAACCAAAGGGACTGGGACCGACATATCCCACTATTTTTGATGGCGTATAGAGCCGCTGAACATGCGTCGACGGGCCAAGCCCCAGCCAAAGTCATTTTTGGAAAGACTATTCGTTTGCCAGCCGATATAAAGTTTGGAACACCCCCTGAGAAACCCCAAACGGTCTCGGAGTACGCAAGTGATCTAAGACAACGGTTGAACCAGATACATCGGACAGTGCGAAAACACCTCGAATCGGCTACTGACCGCATGAAGACCAGGTATGATCTAAAGGCTAATTCTACTGGCTTCCAGCAAGATGACTTGGTGTGGCTTTATAACCCGCAACGGCGAAAGGGTAGGTCTCCAAAGTTGCAACATAATTGGGAGGGACCATACCGAGTTACAAAGCGAATCAACGACGTCGTATACCGAATACAGGAACATCGTAAGCCGAGAGCTAAAATGAAAATCGTGCATCTGGACCGTCTTGCCCCATATTACACCCAGGGAGAATTGACTATAAATAGCGACACATCTTTTCGGGGCGAAAAGAACTGAGGTGGGGGCAGTGTTACATGTACAAATAATTACAAGTACAAATAATTCTGCGAGCTACTGTCGCAATTGTTTTCTTCATCATTAAGAACGTCAACAAATGAATTTACTCGAGCCCACGAGAACCCAACAAGCATGATCAACATCTGCAAGTGACGTCACTCCATTCATTAATTTGCTCGAACCTACCAGGTACCTCTCGGTAGAACATTCGCCAATGTACGAGAAATGGGTGAATAGGTAGAGACCCTATATAAAGGCGAGCTGAATGAATGGGGGCATCATTCATTCGACCGCGATAAGAACTGCGATAGTGTGTTTCGTAATAGTGAAGTAATTTAGAAGACAATTGCGATAGTAAATTTATGGACAAGTGTTAGATTTTTTAATAGTGACAATTAAAATTAGTGAAAGTGTTAACTGATAATTGTGCATTTTATTTAATTAAATAAACTCTTTTAACTTAAATTAAAAGACATTGCGTTTTCACTTCCCCGGAAAGTTGAAATTATAGGCCGCGAACCAATAACACGCGACAATATATATATATATATATATATATATATATATATATATATATATATATATATATATACATATATATATATATATATATATATATATATATATATATATATATATATATATATATATAAATATATATATATACGAGGTGTGTTCAAAAAGTATCGCGAATTTTGAATTTTCGCGGGTTACGTACGAGGTGTGTTCAAAAAATATCGCGAATTTTGTGTTTTTACAAAAATTATTTATTTATTCATGAATATCTATTTTGTCCCCTTCAAAGTAATCCCCATGAGATATTATACACTTGTGCCAACGGTTTTTCCAATCTTCGAAACACTTCAAAAAATCATTTTTTTTAATCTTGTTCAGCTCCTCCTTCGATGCCGTCTTTGTCTCGTCAAGCCTAGCGTAACGTCGTCCTTTCATGGGCCTCTTCAGTTTAGGAAACAAGAAAAAGTCACAGGGGGCCAGATCTGGGGAATACGGTGGCTGCGGAATCATTAGTGTGTTGTTTTTGGCCAAAAAGTCGCGCACAAGCAACGATGTGTGAGCAGGGGCGTTATCGTGGTGCAAAAGCCAATTTTTGTTCTCCCACAAATCCGGGCGTTTCTGGTGGATCGCTTCGCACAAATTGCGCATAGCTTGCAGGTGATATTCCTTATTGACCGTTCTTCCCTGTGGCAAGAACTCATGATGCACCACGTCCCTGCAATCGAAGAAAACTGTCAGCAAAACTTTCACATTCGACCGAACTTGGCGCGCTTTTTTCGGTCTTGGTTCATGCGGCAGCTTCCATTGAGATGGTTGCTTCGGTCCAAAGTAGCTTCTCCGTATGCCACAGTCAACATTCGGAATGCATCCGCGCACTTAATTTCGTTTTTCACACAAAATTTGATACACGTTCTTTGATCCATTTTTTTGAATAAGTAAAAATCGAAGACGATTGAAAACACGTGCAAGTAAAGCAGCTATCACCAATTAAGTGAACATTCAAAATGGCCGAGCTTGTCGGCATAAGTGACAGACATGAGTACCAACATAACGCCACAAAAAAATCGAAATTCGAATATACGTAGCCCGCGAAAATTCAAAATTCGCGATACTTTTTGAACACACCATATATATATATATATATATATATATATATATATATATATATATATATATATATATATATATATATTTATTTATTTATGTATAAATAATCTGTCACAATTGTTGTCGCAACTATTAATAACATCATGATCAATAAACGAATGTACTCGAAACTACAAGAATGGACCAAGGAAATCCGTGATCAATATCTGAAAGTGACGTCTCTGCGGGTATTCAGAACCGCTCGAATATTCCAGGTAGTTCTCGTCAGAACGTTTGCCAATATACGAGAAATGGATTGAATAACTAAAGACCCCATATAAAACCAAGCTGAATGAATGGGGGTAATAGTAAAAGCGTGATAATAGAAACTGCTATAGTGTAAAGCGCTAGTTGAAGGCGATATTGATTGATATTGAAGTGATTTTCGTTATACAGACAGTTGGAATGTAAGTTGATAGACAGTGAAAATTAAATTCAAATGCGATTTGTAAAGTAGTTAGATTAATGATTGTGCATTCTTGGTAAATAAACTCTTTTGACTTAATTTAGAGTACAGTGCGTTTTCACTTTCCCCGAACATTAACATTATGTACCGCGAACCATAACACACGACATTGGTGCAAGAAGTGAGAATGAAAATTTTGAATGTGAAAGCTGATAAATATTTTTTTTTTTCATTTTTTTAAATGCACAATAGTGAAATTTAACGCGGAAACTGATAAAAAAATAAAAGGCGAAATAATAAAAATACCACGAAGCTAACATTTAAAAAATAATGAATTTACCATGTTGGAGTTTAAGGCAGAAGCAGAAACGCCAAAATCAATGGAACTAAAAGATGCACTGATGCAAATGTTGATGCTGATGCAGCAAGAGCAGCAACAACAGTCATCCAGTTTAACTGCAAAGCTAAATGAACCGTAATCTAGTTTAACAGCGAAGCTTAATGAACTATCAGCGAAGCTTAATGAACAATCATCGAAGCTAAACCAGAAGCTGGACCAACAAGTATTCGAAATCAAGGCAAACATCACACAGAAGCTGGAGAAACAGTCAACTGATTTGAAGGCAGATTTGCAAAAACAGGCAACTGAAATAAAAGCGGAGCTTGGTAGTCTGACCAACCAAATTAAATGTGTCGAGGAAAAGGTTTACCAGGTCGAGAAGAAGGGCAGCCAGGTTGAGGAGAGAATCAACCATGAGATGGAAAAATGACAAAGGAATTGCAAGCACCGAAAGCAGTAGTAACCACATCACTGGCCCCGCTTACAACCGCAGCGCAAAGCACATCCAGAAATGTGAACGCACCAACATTCGACGGGCAAATGGTCTGGAGCATTTACAAAATCCACTATGAAGCCGCCGCTAGGAAGTGCATTATATTTTGCTCTAAGAGACCCAGCTGCCGAGCTTTTGCACTCAAACTCGGCTACTATAATGAATGTACTGAGCATGCGTTGTGGAGATGATCATCTGAAGCCGATTTATCGGTCACAGCTACGGCATTGGATGCAGAAATTTGGGGAAACCCTACAGTAGCTAGCCCAGGACATTGAGCGGCTGGCACTTTTGGCTTACCTAGCTTATGACCCGGAATATCGAGATGCCGCAGCAACAGAAGCATTCGTCTGTGCACTGAAGGACCAGGAATTGCAACAAGCCGTACGTTTGGCTCAAAAGCAAACGGTTAAGGACGCATTGGCTTATAGTCTGAACTTTGAGGCAGCAAAATATGTGACTCGCACTACTGCCCGGTATCGCGAGGTAGTGACAGATGAGTGCACGTCCGAGCGAGTGGAAATTAAACGAGAGCCGCAGGTAAATGGTGCGCCTATGTGTCCAGAGTGGAGGAGATTCAGACGGAGCCAGATACCAAAAATGGAAGCTCTACAAACTGAGGGGTCAACTGCGTGGGGCAGAGGTTGGCTAGGAGGATCGACGTCCCCAGCGCCACCATCGTCGTGTCAAGACTACATGGTGGAGAAGCAGACTTTTTCCTTCCGGGTCAAGTTGACGGAGAACACTGCACCATAACAATCGACACTGGTGCAACCCGATCGACTACCCGACTAGAACTAGTGAAGCAACAACTACTTCACAAGGGCAATATTCTCTCACTACGGACAGCCACGAGAGAAACTTTACCTGTCCATGGACAGGTAAACGTCCAAATAATGTTGGGTGACCTTGCGTTCCGACACAATTTTCTGGTCGCAAGCATCATGGATGACTGCATTCTTGGGAGGGATTTTCTGCAACTACATGGAATCACGTCAAATTTGGGCAAACGGGTATTGAAATGGCAGAGTGTCGAAGTATTGATGGAGGATCCCAGCATCCGAATTTTCAAGATGAATGTGGTAGTATGTACAGACACTGATGTACCGAATTTTTCCCATACAATGGCTAAACCTGATAGTGATTTTGAAAACCACCGATTTCATCTGATAGAGCCAATGAAGACGTTGACATTGCGCAGTTTATTGTAGGACGAAGCCTTAGATCTCTATGGAATGGATGCCTGCCAGTCAGAATCCTTAGCGCCACAGACTCAACCTCAAGACTCAAAGCGGGAGAGTTTAACGGCAGCTGTCAGCTTGTTTCCAACATCACCTCTTTGGAAGCCACTCACGCCCATCATTAGAAAAGGAGGCAAGACACAGACAAAGCCCGGGAATCCACGTCTGCAATATTGCAGCAGGTCAAATTGCCAGCTATTCAAGCAAGCCTCTGTTCTGGCCACAAAGTATGGTGACATCTTCTCAACAAGCCCGAATGACCAAGACCGAGTGGGTATGGTAATTCATGTCATAGATACGCAGGGTGTCAAGTCGAGTCAACAAGCAACGAGACGTCTTTCTATAGCCAAACAAGGGGTAGTGAGCGCACTGATCTCGGGAATGGAAAAACAAGGTTTTATTGAACCTTCTGTAAGTCCATGGGCCGTGCCAGAGGTTTTAGTGAAGAAAAATGACGGTAGCATTCGCTTTTGTGTCAACTATCGGCAGCTCAACGACATCACCAACAGAAAAAGTTACCCGCTTCTACCCACTGACGACATCATGGACACTTCAGGCGACGCAAAATAGTTTTTCGCACCCGATCCCAAGATTGGCTACAGGCAGGTAGAAATCGGGAAGAAGAACCAAGAGGAAAC
>OZ017738.1:272474495-272476995 GCA_963969285.1 Odontomyia ornata | reverse complement strand
CCGTTGTCTTAGATCACTTGCGTACTCCGAGACCGTTTGGGGTTCCTCAGGGGGTGTTCCGAACTTTATATCGGCTGGCAGACGAATAGTCTTTCCAAAAATGACTTTGGCTGGGGCTTGGCCCGTCGATGCATGTTCGGCAGCTCTGTACGCCATCAAAAATAGTGGGATATGTCGGTCCCAGTCCCTTTGGTTCTCGTCAACCATCTTGGCAAGGTGTTTATTGAGCGTGCCGTTGAAACGTTCGACCATTCCATCGGATTGGGGATGCAGTGGTGTTGTCCTCGTTTTCCGTATTCCGAGCAGCACGCACATTTCGCCAAAAACTAGTGACTCAAAGTTTCGGCCTTGATCCGAATGTAGTTCGCAAGGTACGCCGTACCTACTGACCCAATTTACCACTAGCTGCTCAGCTACGGTAGTTGCTTCCTGGTTGGAAATGGGGTAGACCTCGGGCCACTTGCTGAAATAATCGGCTACAACCAGCGTATATCGATTTCCCCAATCGGATTCAGGAAAGGGTCCTGCGATGTCAACAGCAATCCTTTCGAATGGCACGCCTACGTTATAGGTTTGCATTTGTCCTCTCAGTCGTCGCTTTGGGCCTTTGACGGAAGTGCAAATTGTGCATCTGCGACACCAGTCCTCTACGTCTTCTCGAGCGTGGAGCCAGTAGAACCGTCCCCGCAATTTCGCTAAGGTCTTGTTAACACCAAGGTGGCCTCCCGAGGATCCTTCATGCATTTCCTTAACCACATCGTGGATTCGGCTTTTGGGAAGTTTTGTTTGCATCCTATAGGAGCTATCATCCACCGTTTCCCATTTCCGCTTGAGTACGCCACCCTCCTCCTGAAGGGAGTTCCATTGTGCCCAATAGCTTTTCAGGGTTGCGCCATGCATTGAAATGTCTTTCCACTCAGGTCGCCCAGTCGTCTCCTTCCATACGAGCAATGGCCCGATGTCTTCATCGGCTAACTGGGCGTTTCGAATCTCCTCCGATGACCAACCTTCATCGAATTCCGCCGTTATCAATCGCAGATCAACGAGCGGTTCCTTTTCCTCAACCCGTCGGCAATGCTTGCAGTTAGCTGGACATGGACAGCGGGATAGGGCGTCAGCATTTCCATGATCTCCGCCCTTCCGATGAACAATTTCGTAGTCGTATGACTGCAATCTTTCGATCCATCTCGCAACTTGTCCCTCGGGGTTTTTGAAGTTGAGCAACCATCTCAGTGATGCATGGTCCGTTCAAAGAACAAATTTCTGGCCATATAGATACTTGTGGAACTGCTTGGTGGCCTCTATTATAGCCAATAGCTCCTTCCTAGTCACGCAGTAATTCCTCTCACTTTTTGAGAGAACTCGACTGTAATAAGAGAGGACTCTTTCTTCGCCATTGATCTGCTGGGAGAGTACAGCTCCAATACCGCCGTTGCTTGCATCGGTGTCAACTACAAACATTTTTCCGGGTTTCGGATACGCCAGCACGGGTGATTCACACAGCTTTTCCTTCAGGGTTTCAAAGGCTGTCTGGCATTGTTCATTTCAGACAAACGGACGATTTTTCTCGGTTAGCTGATGGAGACACTTAGCTATTTTGGCAAAGTCTTTGACGAATCTTCGATAGTAGGTCGCCAGACCCAGGAAGCTTCGTAGTTGGCGCTTGTTGTTTGGTGCTGGCCAGCTTTTCACGGCTTCAATTTTCTCAGGGTCTGCTTTGACCCCTTCTGCTGATACGACGTGTCCCAGGTATTTTACTTCCTCTGCGAAAAGAGTACACTTCTCGGGACTAAGTTTCAAATTTGCCAGTCGTAATCGGGAGAAAACCTCTTCTAAGTTCCGCACATGCTCTTCGAACGTTCTACCGATGGCGATGATGTCATCTAGGTATACCAAGCAGGTTTTCCAGGTTAGACCACGTAGCACATATTCCATCAAGCGTTCGAAAGTGGCTGGGGCATTGCAAAGCCCAAACGGCATCACAACGAATTGCCACAATCCGGTCCCAACTGAAAATGCGGTCTTCTCTCGGTCCTTCTTGTCAATTTCTACCTGCCAGTAGCCACTCTTGAGATCGAGTGTAGAAAACCATTTTGCGTCGGCTAAAGTGTCCATGATGTCATCGATGCGTGGGAGTGGGTAACTATCTTTCTTAGTGACGTCGTTAAGCTGCCTATAGTCGACACAAAAGCGAGTGCTCCCATCCTTTTTCTTGACTAGAACTACAGGCGCGGCCCATGGACTGACAGAAGGTTCAATAACGCCTTGTTTTTCCATGTCCGAGATCAGCGCGCTCACTTCTCCTTGTTTGGCTATAGGGAGACGTCTCGGTGCTTGTCGAATCGGCTTGGCTCCCTGTGTATCTATGATGTGAGTTACCATACTCGTTCGGCCTTGGTCATCCGGGCTTGTTGAGAAGATGTCACTGTACTTGGTGACCAGATCGGAGGCTCGTTTGAATAGCTGCACCGGCAATTTGACTTGCTTCAATATTGCAGAC
>OZ017738.1:272194495-272466995 GCA_963969285.1 Odontomyia ornata | reverse complement strand
ATACAGTAACTACATCTTCACAACTTCGGCTTTATGATTAGGATGGTTATCATATTGAAAATAATAATTGTTTCCCAAGGCAAGATTCTTAAAAATATTCCTTAAAATATTACGGTAACCGAGTTAATCTATTATTGACTCTGTAAATATAAGATTACCCACACCATTAACAATCATACACCCCAAAAACCAGTAATCCACCACCAACGTGTTATACTCTTAAAAGTAAATTTCCTTTTTGGGATACCATTCTCAATTTACTATTTTTCGTCCTTTTGTACCAAAGAGCAAAATTTGCTTTTGTCTGAAAACAAAATAATTTTCGTAAATAATTTGGGCTCATTTACTTACTGTTTAGCAAAGACAGCTCTCTTTTAGGTAAATTTCTCGAGAGAAATTTACCTATTGCGGAGAGCATCATATATATATATGTATATATATATATATATATATATATATATATATATATATATATATATATATATATATATATATATATATATATATATATATATATGGGATATAACGAAATTTGTGACCACGCTAGAGGTTGCAATTTTGCTCCGATTTTCACCAAATTTTCAGAAAAAGTGTATTGGGATAATATCTCAGTTAAGTTCGTGAACCAGCTATATCGGCAGGGCAAAAACAAAATGGCGGCCATTTTAGACGAAAAATCGTGATTTCTGTCAAACAATAAAAAATCCAAAGTCGATACGGCAGAAACAAAATGGCGGCCGCTCAAAGGTCGGAAAACGTGCAAAATTTTGTTGTTGTAATAGTGGTCAAAGCTTTCAACAGATTTTCATGAAATTTGGCATTTAAATAGAAATTATGAGTATCCAAAGTATTGCGTGAAAAATTTGGAGGTCAGGTCACAAAAAACAAAATGGCGGCCAGTCGAAACTCAGAACTTTAAAGGCTTCTAAAAGTCGCAATTTTAATCTGATATATATGAAACTTAGTTTCAAGATAGGCATTACTTAGATAAACAGTTTTTTTATATTTTGGTGATCATGCATTTGCAAATTTCAAAATGGCGGCGTTTTAAATATGCGTTTTTTTCAGGCTTTGTGGCCCTCTAGCGGTCACATTTTTCAGCGGATTTTGATGAAACTTGAGATTATGGATCTCTGTACTATGTTCTTGTATTATGCAGAAAATTATTAAAATTGAATGAAAAATAAACAAGTCGAAAATTTAAAGCCTAATATTTTTAAGCTGCCATTTTCACTAAAAATTGAATTATTTTGCCCTGTCTAGAGTGAAACTCCGATTTGAACGAGATTTGGCACATTGATAGATAAGGTCTTAGCCCACAGAGATTTAAAATTGTCCAAAATCAAATGCATGCATTCAAAATGGCGGCCCCCAAAGGTCAGGAACAAGCGCAATTCGCTATTTTAGTAGCAACTGAAATCATGAATTTTTCTCATGGAAACGTTTTAAATGACTTATCTTGAACGTATTTATAAATCAGAATATTTTTTAAATATTGTAAAATATTTTTAACAATACCCTAAAAAATTATAAAATCGCGACTTGTCTGTCTGTCCGTCCGTCCGTTTGTTCGTGTGTCACAAGTTTTCTCGCAAACCACATGAGCTAGAATGAGGAAATTTTCTACGTAGGTCAAAAGTGGTGCCTCTTGAAATTTTCAGTGTAAGAACATATTTTAAAGTGTTTAAGGGGGTCTCCCCATACAGGGGGGTGGCATAAACATTTTTTTTTATTTTTGTAGCCCTCTAGCGGCCAAGTTTCTCAACAGATTCCGATAAAACTTGAAATTATAAGTTATTAAGGTAAGTTAATTTAATTTAATTATGCAAATCGGATGACAAATAAAAAATTCGAAAATTTACAGCTTAATAACTTTAGCTGCCGTTTTCAATAAAAATTAAAATGACGGCCCCTGATGGTTCAGAAAAGAATCGAAAATGTATATATTAATGGCAATGCAAGTGCTGATTAAACTTTTATGGAAATCTTTTGAAATTAACTATTTGAGCTATTTAAGCCAAAAAGTTTTCACCTTTGTTTGATAACCACTGTCAAATGTATAAACAGCAAAAGTGAGAAGGGCGAAACGAGTATAAATATGTTTATAACAATTTATTGCCCAACGATTTTCAATATGTGATCCATACGTGTGCAACTCAATTTAATTAGCAATATATTTGCGCCTCTATGAAGGGTCTCCAAATACGAACGGCGGCAGATCCTTTCTGTTAATAAATACCCATGTAGTGCTACAAAAAATGGCAATAAGAAGTCCAGTAGTAGATAAGCCAATTTCTTTTTCGAAACCTTACGCTACATACGAGACATTTACCTCTCCGGCTGGTGCTGCCAACGGGGATTTTTTCAATTAATCGGATAAATGGAAAGTTTTCACCGTGCAACTTGTCCACGGTATCCAGGCTTTTCAAGAATTTTCCTTATGCTATCAGGACAAATTTGCTTATTGAAGCTTTTCTTGGTTTTCACTATCATCTCCCTTGTATTCAGTAGAGGATTTTCTTTTCACTATTGTTATTGTAGAATACTGCCCCTTTGACTTCAGGAAAACTATGATGTATTGTCCATCCAGAATGGCTCTTTGCAGAAGATTCACCTGTTGATTTGAAATTTTTACCATTGGATGGACGAAGGTTATCTTCCAACGACATTCGCAATAAAAACGCTTGTCCCATAATATTAAATTAACACAAATTTCCTAATCATGTGGACAAAAAAAAACAAGCAATTACAGATGCAAGCCAATATCAGTAAAGTGCATTTGAGACGTCATATTCCGGGGAGTCCCCTAGGTTGATGAGTGAATTAAGAGTTTTCTGTCTCTACTTTATGTATTTTCTGGGGTTGCAGTTTTCTCAGATAAGTGATTTTATTAAAGGTCAGTACGCCAAGTGATGAACAAATACGAGTACTTAATTCATGGGCGAGGGACAAAACCTGGAAATTGTTTGATTCGTTTTTTTTAACATTGAAAATTATATGACAGGTGAACACAGAAGTTTTGTTCCAAGTGAATATCTATATATGCATGTGCTTTCCAAAATAAATGAGACATTTGTCATACAATTTTTTTTGTGGCGATGGCTGTGAATGAGATAGTGCGTTAAAAAGAAGCATCCCTCTCTGACTTCCAGTGAAAGTTTGGTGACATTCAGTTCAGTGGAAGCGAAGTTATTGCGTTTAAAGTGACAGTATGTTTGTGTCATCGGTACAAAAATGAGTTTCGAACAAAGAGCTAATAACAAATTTTGTTTTAAAATCAGTAAAACGTTTACTGAAGCATTTGAATTGATGAAAAAAGTTTATGGCGATGATTTTCTATCTCGTGCCAGAGTTCATGAGTGGTTTACGCGTTTCAGAGATGGTCATAAGGACAGAAATGACGAGAAATATATGGACTGCCCAGAATCAGTGATCACCGAAAACTCAATCGAAATTGTGGGTGAATTTATCAAAAATGAGCCAAATCATCGTTGAAATTATTGGAATCTGAGTTGAATATCTCCAGAACATCGATTTATCGCTATTTAACCGATCTTTTGGGCTTACGAAAGGTCTGTGCACGTTTTTTCTAAAATAAACGAGACTTTTGTCATAAAAATCCACTCTTGTGACTGATTTTTTGACTCGAAATTGCATTCTAATCATCAATCGCTCACCGTATTTGCCTAACATAGCTCCTGGTGACTTTAACCTATTCGGAAAATTGCATTTGGACATGGAAGAAAAACGCTTTGCGTCCGTAAAGGGCATCCAAAAGGCTTGTACCGACGTCCTGAAGGACATTCCGGTCAATGACCTGAAACACTCTTTTGAAAAGCTTTTGGATCGCGGAAAATAGTGTATCGAACTCGGAGGAGACTATTTTGAATAAATAAACTCGAATTTATCAGAATAAAGCTCCAGTCGTTCCTATTTTAGCTCAGTCTCGTTTGTGTTGGAATGCACCTTGTATATATATATATATATATATATATATATATATATATATATATATATATATATATATATATATATATATATATATATATACATACATATATATATATATATACATACATATATATATATATATATATCTGTATGTATATATATATATATATATATATATATATATACATATATATATATATATATATTATTAACCATTAAGAACCTCATGATCAACAAAGTGAATTTACTCGAAACCACGAGAACCCACCAAGCATGATCAACATCTCAAAGTGACGTCACTCCATTCATACCAGGTACCTCTCGGCAGAACATTCGCCAATGTACGAGAAATGGGTTTAATGGGTAGAGACCCCTATATAAAGGCGAGCTGAATGAATGGGGGCATCATTCATTAGAGCCGCGATATAGTAATGACTGCGATAGCGAATTGAAAAGCGATATTGATCGAGTAATAGTTTCGTTGATTGTTAAGTGCCGACAGTTGTTAGAGAAATTTAATTGACAAGTGAAAGTTAGATTCTAATTAAAATTGTGAAATAGTTAAATGAGTGGTTGTGGATTTTTAGTAAATAAATAAACTCTTTTAATTTAATTTAAAAGACATTGCGTTTTCACTTCCCCGGAACATTAAAATTATTGGCCGCGAACAATAAACGCGACAATATATATATATATATATATATATATATATATATATATATATATATATATATATATATATATATATATATATATACATATGTATATATAGACATATATATATATATATATATATATATATATATATATATATATATATATATATATATATCTATATTTATACATATGTATGTATATATGTATATATACATACAAAAAAGTCTCCGTACGACGCTACTGTTTCTTGATTTTTATGAACATCTCTCATGTAATTCAATAGTTTTTAGCTTTAATGATTGCAATATTTTCTACAGCTCTTTTTTAACAAAGTTCAGGGATAAATGCAGGAATTTATCCATTTCTTAATATATAGTAATTCAATTTAGTGAATTTTACAAAATTTTATATCAAAAAAGTCTCCGTACAAAGAGTTCACAATTCTTCCTGGAGTACAGCTAGAATAGTTTCAGCTGCGTGCAGATTTGTATCAACTTCATCCAATATTCCGCCATGAGTAAAGAAATTTGTGTAGATGCGAGGAAATTGATCATAAAGCTTTATTGCGAAGGCAAGTCGATGGGTAAAATTTCGAAAGTAATTGGTAGACCTAAGTCATGTGTCCAATA
This sequence comes from Odontomyia ornata, assembly GCA_963969285.1. Classification (NCBI taxonomy): domain Eukaryota; kingdom Metazoa; phylum Arthropoda; class Insecta; order Diptera; family Stratiomyidae; genus Odontomyia; species Odontomyia ornata. Next base: position 272,461,758 of record OZ017738.1, on the reverse strand, counting down.
TGTTCTTAAGCAATATGGAGAAACCGGTTCGTTCAAAAGTAAGCCCCGTTCGGGACGGCCAAATAGTTTAAGCGATATAGCGCGGCGGTCGATAGTAAGAAAAACGAAAGATAATCCTAGAACCAGCGCATGTAAAGCAGCAGACGAGGTCAGAAAACACTTTAATTTAACGGTAAGTGATGAAACCATTAGAAATGTTCTACGGGAAAGTAATTTCCATGGTCAAAAGCCAAGGCGAAAGCGATTGGTCTCAAATCTTAATCGCAAGAAGAGATTAGACTTTGCGAAAATGCACCAAAATAAGGACGATACAACCATGAGCTGTATGAAATTTTTGACGAACCGGAGGTCTCAAGGATTGGAAGACTGCGGAAGCTGCAATGGGGTGGACTCATGAATTGTATGGACGAACAACGGATACCCAGATAGGTATTCGTTGGGAGAACTGAAGGCCGGTGGCCAGTGGGGAAACCGAGGAAACGCTGGTCTGACTCGGTCTACGAAGACAGTTCATCGCTGCTCAGATTTCGGAATTGGATGACGCGGACCGAGACAGTTGGAGGCGCTGTTTGCAGGATGCGAAGGCTCGAAAGCGGCTGTAGTGCTAAGTAGAAGAAGAAGAATTTCAGGAATTGAGTTTTATTTTCCGACGAGAGTAAGTTCAACATATTTGGATCAGATGGCAAGGGAAAAGTTTGGCGCAAAGCATATGAGGAATTCAATTGCAAAAATCTAATTCCAAGAGTCAAACATGGCGGTGGTAAGGTAATGGTTTGGGGGTGTATGGCAGCTTCAGGAGTTGGAAAATTGCACTTCATTGAGAGCACGGTGGGACTACCTAAACATTCTCAGAACGAGTTTGCGCGAAAGCATATCAGCTTTAGGTAGGGAAAGTGATTTCATTTTCGAACATGACAACGATCCTAAGCATACATCAATGATTGTTAAGGAATGGCGACTATAAAATGTACCCAAGCAACTACACAGTCCACCACAATCATTCGACCTAAGCCCAATAGAAAATTTATGGGATGAATTGGAGCAAAAAATACGCAAACACGCAATAAAAACAGGCAACAGCTTAAAGCTAAGCTCCAGGAAGAATGGAACTCTATAGGATCCGAAATAACATCTAAACTAGTCTCTTCGATGCCCAGACGATTGGCAGTCACCAAAGCTAAGGGGAATCCTACTAAGTACTAAAATTTTTTTTTACAAAATTCCTTTTTCTTGTAATTTTATTAAGATGTAATATCGTACGGAGACTTTTTTGATGTTAAATGTTGATAAATTTACCAGTTTGAACTACTATATCGAAACGAATGGATAAGTTTTTTTCTTTTTTTTTGTTGTATCTTGTAATTATATATACATATATATATACATATATATATATATATATATATATATGTATATATATATATATATATATATATATATATATATATATATATATATACACACACATATGTGTATATATATAAATAGTTATATATATATATATATATATATATATATATATATATATATATATATATATATATATGTATACATATATGCATATATATATATATATATATATATATATATATATATATATATATATATATATATATATATATATATATATATATATAATAGGCGTACCGACTAACAGATGGCGTAACTTGATTTTTATTCCAGTGATGCACCATTCCAAATATGTGTTGGAAAGCTACTGTCATATAGTTTCAGAATCAGTATGTGTCATTTGGCTGAAGCGTAAACAACAATACTTTTTTTTACTCTGAACATGTCGAATTTTGTGCCGAATAAAGTGTTTTTGCGGAGAGTACTTCTTAATGGAAGAAAAAGGCGGTCGAAAGTCATCGTATTTTGGTGGAAGTGTATGGTGTGCATGCTATAGCTGAGCGTACGTGCCAGAAGTGGTTTGCACGGTTTAAAAGTGGCAATTTTGACTTGGAGGGCGATGAACGGCCCGGACAGCCAAAAAAAACTTGAAGATCACAAATTGGAGACATTGCTCATCCAAGGTCCATCCCAGGCTTGCAAAATCACTTGGCATCGCTCAACAAATCATTTCCGATCGTCTAAAAGCAATTTTTCACAATAAAGTTTCAACTTTCGAAAACAAAAAAATAAAATATATATATATATATATATATATATATATATATATATATATATATATATATAACGACAAATTGAAACCGTAATGACAAATTCAAACCGTAACGACAAATACAAACTGTGCGCCAGGATCAGTTTGGTGGCGCTATAGTCGCACACACATAATTCCAACACAAATTTGACAAATAGGTCAGTCAGTCAGTAACATTCGCGCATGCCTTGAACTCACCATATTTAACTAATAAAGTTTAGTATTATCGTACTTGGACTGTTTGAATGTCTTGTAATTTTCGGGATCCATTTTACAAGTTAACTGACATTTTCTACAAGCGCATCATCATCGTTTTTACTAATCAGAAGTGGGATACAATCCGTATCACTACGCGCAATATATTTGTGTTATAATCATGGCGACTAAAAGCGACAACGACAATAATAGTGGTCGAGAAGAAAAATCGCTGCCGCACAAACTGGACGATTGTATCGAAAGAGTCAACGAGAAGTAATTATCGCAGCATGATTATGGGGAGTATTAGGATTACATGAACTTGTAAGGCGGAAGCAGAATGGATCATAGTATACTCAACTAGTAACCAAACTCCATCAACCCTCCGGAAAAATTCGAACACAAGCCGAACAGCGAGCCATAAATCTTCGGTAGCAGGTAGATGGTAAACGCTGATGCGAGGAATGGCGCGAATATAAACATATGCTTCGATGAGAGATTTCAGGGCTACCAGAGCTAAAAAATCAATAACATTGCAGAAAAACAAATTCGTTCCATGCAATCTTTTAGTTTTTTGTTAGGATGTGGCAGCACTCCTATGTTCTGAAATGCGTAAAAGAACACGTGCGTCGGAAATTTTATTTGCATTTTGCTTTGTTTCTTGAGCGCGCGAAACATGGGATCAGCTGTCATGCCCCGGATCAGCTGACGTGCCCCTGGGAAAATTCAAAAAGTGTGCAACACAGGGTAAATGAAAGGTGTGGCTACTATTTGAGTATACTATGGAGTGGATTGCCGTACAGGGGGAGTGTGCAAAGATGGCATACAAAACACGTTGGATATAACAGCGGCTCGGAAGGCAGTTGCGAGCGCGCGTGATATGTATATGCCAACGCCGTATGCGAGTGTAAGAGCTACAAAGCAAAGCACGAAATCAATCCCGAAATATTTTGTGGAAGACGCGGACGACTCAAAAGGTGCACAAAGAAGATCCAATGTTAAAATCATGGCCGTAATGGAGAAGCGTGAATGGTGACGAGCAAGGAATGACAATGGAAAATCAGGCGATGCACTGAGAAACGTAGCTGAGATTGGCGACATGGAGCAACGCGGCGGCGAAGGTAGTGGTCAAATGAACACATGGGCAACAGCAATGCGGAAAACATTGCGGAGGAATATTGGAGCCATATGAAACCAGGGAGCAAGCAATGGTGGACACAACAGGAAAGTGCTACGAGGATATAATGCCTTATGCTTGATACTAAGCTTATTGTTCGGAATCAATGGTGGACAATGTCACGACAATTAGAAGTGCGTGAGTTTTCCGCAAAGTGATCTTCTTCTTCTTCTTAGCACTACAGCCCCTCTTGGGCCTTCGCTTCCTGAATCCGCAAAGTGATAGTGGTGCGCAAATCGGTGGGAAATAGCGCAGATATGATGCAAGATGGACTAATTTTCCGCAAAGTGATGTTCTTAGGCGAATTGGTGGATAATGGTGCGGCAATGATGCAAAAGTTAGTAACTTTGCGCAAAGTGATGATCGCGCACAATACGGTGAAACTGGTGCACAAGGGCTAATACTGATGTGAATCGCAATAATGTGCCGCAATATATCAGTAAGAACCAACCCTGTGAAAATCCGGAACCAGCGAGACATAGTGAACAAATGCTGCCAATATTCAACCCTAGTGATAAAACGCGAATATCATCTACTAAATGGGTACAAAACATGAATCAATTAACAGGTATTTATGGTTGAGACACCAAAACTTTATTTTGACACCATGAAAATGCGGGGCCCCGCAAAGATATGTTGGGAATTTTTCTGCACCATATTTGACAGCTGGGCCACTTCTAATTGCTACTAAATTAACGCACTCTTAGCAATAAGCAATAAAGTACAACCACATCTAAATCTCTTTACATGAAAACAAGTTGGGTAAACAGACCTACGCTCATGTCAGAAGGGTTTTGTATTCAATATACAAAATGCAGTCACCAGATCGAATCACATCAAGAAACATGTCAAAGACGATTTTATTGGAGAAAATATGATATACGAAGATCATACTATTTTTAACAAAGTTGAACGAATTTCGACTCCTGAGGTTTTTGTTATTGTTACACTCATAAATATCTCCCTTGATAATTATTTCAGATGTCCATTCGCGAGGGAGGAACACAATTTGTTCGAATCCTAGAATAGTTACAAAGCCCTTTTGCTAGGAGCTCTCTCCCGCCTCCTTGACTTGTTTCACTTATGAGTATTAATTGTAGGTACTCATCTTCAGTCATTCATTAAATTGAATCAAGTTTTCAAAGCATGCACCTTAAACGTTGAAGTTGCGAAAAAATAGCTCAAAATTATTCAATCTTCCTATTTAAAACAGCCACTATTTTGTTTTACGATTACTGATACCACTAGCTGAACCGATTCTCATAGATCTACATGACACCTATCATTCCTGAAATTTTCATGCAAATCCTAGCAAAACTGTAGTGTCTGAGTCGGTAAAAAACGCATGTTATTCCATAGCCATATGTTGCCATAGTAATAAATGCAGCGCATATTGTTCCATAGTAATACAGGAAGGATATGATTAAATCTTTATGAAACTTTCAGGTTAGATCAATCTTATAAATTGACATTCACGTACTGAATTTCATAGAATTTAAGGGAACCGTTAAGATTTTATTCAAGAAAACATAAAATCGATAAATCATACTATTACTAACAAAGTTGAGTGAATTGCGACTTCTCACGTACTTGTTGTAATTGTACTTACCAAGGCCTACATTCCTGATTTTTTTCAGATTTTTTGGATCACAGGTGTCCAATCACGAAGGGGGGGGACACAAATTTTTCGTGTATTTCCCCTCCCTGTGCGCCCCTCGAAGCAAACTTTGCCAAACGAAGACCTGTTTTGAAAAGTTCTCATCAAGACCTTTCATTTGATACTCATATCGGCTACTTTCAATGAAATTTTTTTTCGGGGGGTCACTCCCCTGTATGGGGAGACCCCCCTTAAATACCTTATTACATTTTTTTTGTAGTTGAACTTTGGAGAGAACACCACTTTACACCTACAAAAAAAAATTGATGTTTCTAGCTTAAGTAGTTTCCGAGAAAAACTGCTGTGACACACGGACGGACAGACAGACGGACAGACAGGAGGCGATTTTAGTAGGGTTTTGTAAAATTATTTTACAAAACCCTAAAAAAGACAAATGAATCATACGAAACATAAGCGTAGAAAATTTTAGCAATGGTTCAGGATACGACGATAGTGGAAAGTACGAGTACAATGATCGACTACATCATACGAAGAAGTCTGGATGAAAACTTCGACGCACGTTAGTAGGACAGGAGTTTAAATTGATCACATCAGTCCTGAAGAGTATTACCGTATACGAGAGTGGGATGAAATGTGCTAGAAATGATCACCCATCTAAGGACAATAAAGAAACCCAGCATATAAAGGTTGAACCGACAAAAAAGAAGTGCTACAGCTGCGGAAATGCTGGGCATACATATTAGTAGACAGTGTACTTTGGCAAACAATAAAGATATGTGTTATTCATGCCATAAAGTGGGCTACATAATGAAAAACTATCCAAAAACTAAAGGTAGGGATTTTTTTTTTTGTAGGGAGGTGAAGGCATTTACGCCCGCCGAGTCTGGCAGTGTAGGACTCCCATGGAGGATACCCTTGGGCTACCCACTAAACACCTCCCCTGTCAATCTGAGAACCTAGCCTGGAACCGTTTGACACATTACTTCGAGCCAGGTCTCGTTTTGTTACGCCGTGGGGCGCCTTCAAGCTGGGGAGTCCCTTTCCTAGCGGGAGGGGAGAGGGGAAGAGGAAATGCCAGAAGAGCGATCCCCCAGCCCCAATGCCACCGGCTGCTGTGAGTCCCTTTTATATTTCAGGACTGCCCGAGCATAATGTGCCACCTGGTTCCATTTGTCAACCGATTTGAGCATCACCGCACCTATATTATCCGGGGTGAGCTCTCCCGTCTCCCTGTAGAGTTCCCTTCGGAGCCTGACCTATTTGGTACACGCAAAAAATGTGTGACAGGCATTGTCCTCCTCTCCTAGGCAAAACCGACAATCGGGAGACCGTGACTTACCGATCTTGTGCAGGTAAGACTGAAAACACCCGTGCCCGCTCAAAAGCTGGGTCAGATAGAAGTCAGTCTCACCATGCCTTCGATTTAGCCACGGTCTTACATCCGGGATGAGGCACGCAGTCCACCTTCCCTTCGTGCGATTCCTCCAAGACTGCTGCCAATCGTTGAGCGAGCGTTGTCTCTCCTCGCGGACAACCATCTCCCTCGCATCCTCGTTTCGGCGCAGGTAAATAGCGCGGCGCTCTCTAGCAAGGAGGGCGACAGGTATCACGCCTGCAATCACTCTCACCGCCGAGTCGGAGACTGTTGGATACGAAGATGCAATTCTCAGTGCTCCTCTTCTCTGTACCTGTGCCAATCGTTTTCGGTATACCTCCTTGCTGAGAGCGTCGCCCCATACCTCTGTCCATACAGTAGCATTGACCCTACAGCACTCATCAAGAGGCGTCTTCTTGATGGGCTGGGTCCCCCTACGTTGACCATAAGTCGACTCAGGGCCGATATTCCCGAAGCAGCCTTTTCAGTCGTTGCCCTGATTTGCTCAGAGAAACTCATCTTCGAGTCGATCAGTAGCCCCAGGTACTTCACCGCTGGCTTCGATTCGATTTGTATGTCTCCAATACTGATCATCCTTACTCTAGGGACCACTTCGGTTTTCTCCCGTGCTAAACTGAGCCCGCGAGCGGTCATCCAGTCCCTCACTTGGCGCATTAGCATATAGCCTAAGTTGCGCTTGTTCAACGGTGCGTCCGGTGACCAGAGCCGCAACATCATCCGCATAGCCGACCAAGCGCGACTCGTCTGGCATCTCAAGTCTCAGTAGCCCGTCGTAAGACACGTTCCACAGGTCCGGACCAAGGGTAGATCCCTGGGCAACACCCGATGTAATTTCCATCCTTCGTTGGCCCTGTGTCGGGTCGTAGAGCAGGCTTCGGTCCTTTAGGTAGTTCTTCAAAAGCCGCATTGGATATTCTGGAACTTGAAAAGAGTTTTCCACCGTGTCCAGAATATCCACCCATCTAGCGGAGTTGAAGGCATTCCTGACGTCGAGTGTCACCAACGCGACGATCCGTCGCTTGGTGCGACTATATGCCTCTGCCTTTTGGACCACGTTCACCACCTCTGCAATCGCATCAATGGTAGAACGTCCTGCTCTAAAGCCGTACTGCCGAGGAGATAGGTCCCCAGCAGCACGAATCGCGTCAGTGAGTCTTCCCTTGATGAGTTTCTCTTGCACTTTCCCAGCCGTGTCTAGCATGCATAACGGGCGGTATGCAGACGGCGATTCGAGATTTCCCTTCCCTTTGCTGGTCAGTACGAGCCTCGCCACCTTCCATCGTACCGGGAAAGCCCCGTCCCGTAGGCAAGCGTTGAATGTGCTGAGCAGAAAGTCAGAACAATGGTGATAGACGAGCCGCAACACCTCAGCTGTAACACCATCTGGACCTGGAGCCCTCCTCGCTTTCAAGGAGAGGACTGCCTCCTCCAGTTCCAGCTATGTAAAGAGTGGGCACTCTACTGCTGTTTCACCATGGACAGCGTCAACACGGACGGGATGGGTGGGGAAGAGTCCCCGCACTATCGCGTCTATCTTTTCCGCGTCATGTATACAAGGCTTCCGTAGGGCACCAAGTTTCCCCATGACCAGCTTGTAGCCAAGGCCCCACGGATCCTTGTTCACATATTCCACTAGGTCTTGCCAGCAGCGAGCCTTGCTACTGTTGATCAGTTTGCGAAGGCATTTCCTGGCCGACTTATATGCTGCCACCTGGTTGCATGCCTCGTCACGGTTCCGCGCCCGTTGAGCCTCACACCGAAGCTTGTGACACTCTCTCCGCTTGTCAGCGATTTCAGTAGACCACCAGTACACTGGGGGCTTGCCGTGCCGGGGTCTTCGACGAGGCATAGAAGCACAGCAAGCAGTCGTGATTATGCTCATAGTAGGGTTCACCACGTCTTGAGCTGCCAGTTCTTCCGTCCCCTCCGGACCTCCCTGCAGTGGCTGACCTGCTGTGTGAACCTTGACGAACCTCTCGACGTCCATTTTTCCAATGTTCCATCCAGTTGTAGAAGGCCGAGAGCACGGACGTCGGGAGATAGCATCACTTACCTCAAGCAGAATTCACTGGTGATCACTGGCTGAGTAGTCCTCTAATACTTTCCAGTTGTGTATCCTCCGTACTAAGGACTCCGAGGCGAATGTCACGTCCGGTATGGTTCCCTCACAGCCAATACGGCGGAAAGTCGGCGTGTTTCCGGAGTTTAGTACGACGTGGGCCGTCCTGGTCGCCATTTCCAGGATTCGTTTTCACCACGGATCCGTCTGAGGCATGCCCCATTCGATTGCTTTAGCATTGAAGTCGCCCCCAACGAGCACCTTACCCTCTGCGTTCGAGACAGCACCCTCCAGAGCATTAAGCTTGGCTTGGAAAGAGGATATCGGCCCGTTAGGCGTTAGGTAGACACTAGAGAAGGTGATCCCTGAGCACCGAACCCACACGAAACCATCCCCCCGTCTGTTATGCTATATACAACGTCGTCAATCGTCTAAGCTCGCCAAGTGTATACGGCCAAGCGCACACGCCCATTGTCATTAAAACATGTACTTGTCGACCAACGGCAAGCATAAAGTCTTCATAATTCATACCATTAGCGACGACGACCATGTACGTAAGAAGCTTCGGGGTGTGCTTATAGAATTATCGACAAGCTACGCCCATGTCATCAAAGCATGTACTTGTCGACCAACGGCAAGCGTAAAGACTTCATAATTCGATCTACATAAACCACAACATAAGCGACGACAACAACCATGTACATAAGAAGCTTCGGGGTGTGCTTATAGAAATATCGACAAGCTACGCCAAGTATTATACTATATAAGCCATAACATTAGCAACGACAACGACCATGTACATGAGAAGCTTCGGGGTGTGTTTCCAGCGGAGTGACGCTGTGCTAAACCCTGCCTTCAAACCATTTCTCAAATTCGCCGCAAAGCTTCACCATGCGAGGAAGTGAGAAGTGCGCGGAGAAAGAAGTTTACGTAGAACGAGAACGCACGTTTCAACTACTCAGCGAATTTAGGGCAAATTGAGGCCGCATGAATCGTTTAAAAGACAATTGATCGAGCGAAAAACGGCAAGTAGTAATAACAGTGTCCGTCCGTGTAGACACCGTAGGGATAGGTGATAAATAAATAACTAAGAGGTGTAAATGCAACCAATTTAAAATAGCAACATGAATAAAACTTAAAACTTTCAACATGTAACTCTATTCCTTTTTGTTCTTCTAGTTTAAGCGGACAGAGTAGCAGGTAAGTGGTGTAGAGTGAGTACACATCAAATGTACTCCCAGTTCATACCAGTATACATAGGGTATACTGGTTTTGTAACAAAATTGGCGCAGCCGGTAGGATATCGGTTTTGCAGAGACCACAGTGTAGTGCGCTGCGTAGCAAATTTAAATGGGCTGAAAAATCCATGCACCCTGCCGATATCTCAAACCATTCAACTCCTGTAAGACACCATTGCTACTCATACTGTCCATCAAACTAGATCAGCTTTCCTAAAAAAAAATCAACTAATAATTTTAATCATTTAAAAAACAAAAATATAGTATCAATATCCCCACATCATAATAATGCTACTAATACAGTGCATAAAACTAAATCAACCTTCTTAAAACGAAAAAAAAATCAAATAATTATTTCAATCATTTAAATAACAAAAAGAAAGTATGAAACTTTACCAGTCTTCCTAAAAAAATATAGGATCATGTTAATCGTTTAAACAACAAAAATATAATATCAGTTTAACGCTACCCATACTTGTCATCTACCCAGATCACTCTTTAATCGAAACAAATAATCCTATTGATCATTTTAATAACTAAAACATGATATCAACATTCAAATATAATAATATTTCTACTCATAATATCCATCAAATAAGACCAGTCCCAAAATCAAATAGCCATCTTGAACATTTAATTCTTCATTCATTTACTCCCTCATTCATATATCTTAAATCTCATCTTTTTTATCTGAAAGTCATTCAAACTAACCCCTAACTCATTCAAACCCAACGTACAACTTATAGAAGATATAAAGTTTCAATAAACTAACATGCAAAACACAAAACATTACAAGTAAATACTAAACACAAATAAGCAAAACGAAAACTTAATAGCGAGCAAACAAACGCGTGCCATTGTTATCGAAATATGATACCACTTATCACTCCAACTGCTTGGACAATACGCGTACCCACATGCATATTAAAGTCTTATCTCTTGAATTGAATGAGCATTCTAATTAACTGAAGCATAATTAAAAGAGCAAACAAAAACAAACATTTAACTGCAAATTGAATAGATAGACATCTGGGCAATATTTTTAAATGCAATAACATTGAAGAGCAAACTAAATTAATTAACTGCGCTACATAAATACAAAGAATAATTTGCATGAGAACGGCAATTTCCCAACGCAAATAAACATGAAACTAAGTTACACTGAAACAATTTAAGCATAGGAAATTCGAAACAGCAGAATTTTAGAACATTACAATAATGCAAACGATTTTACTCCAAAACCAATTATCTCTTTCAAGTTCCACTGCAATTCACTCTCAAACCAAATTTACATCCAGCACTAAATGTGCCATTTCATAATATAAAGGAAACGGGTAAAGTGGCAGTCAAGTCGGTAAAACCCCGGCAAAACTATCAGCAGACACGCTTTGTCGATGTCTAAATTGCACGATCACTGGAATGAAAACCAGTTGATTACACAACAGCCTCTGAGCCGTCGACGTAAACTGTCGGCGGACACGCTATTTTTAGTAACTCCCTAAAGAAATACATAATAGCCTCTGAGCTGCCCGATTTCAACTTTCGGCAGACACGCTACATATAGTATTAAGTCATATGCAAAAGTGAGATCAATTTACCATCCAGTCGTAGCCTTTGAGCTGTTGATCCAAAAGGGTTTACAACACGCTATCAATCATGTACCCTTCAAATAAGCCACTACGTTTCCTTGCACAATAAATACCTTATATAACTGCTAACTGTTAGAAAAAAAATCACAAATAAAACTCCTGTAGAAAGCGCAAGACAATTCAAAGACCACCCATTTCCCACCCTTTTACTTCATATATGGCGACAATATCAAATAGCGTCTTAGGAGATGTCTTTAAGTTGCTTTAAACAATCAAGATCGAGATCAAAAATTTATTCACGGCTAATGAAGGGACCTCGCACGGCACTGTACTGTCTTCCAGTAAGGTCCAGGACAGCATTATGCCAAACTAAGTAGACACACACTAGGGAAAAATTAGACGGAACACATATAGGGTCTTGAATGAAGGTCGAAACTATATGTTCCCAAGCCCATATAGTGATAGTGTCTCTCCTTTTAATTTCAATTTAACGAAACAGATCATCATCATTCACAACTCATACAATATTTCTATACTTAACAAAAAACCTTCATAATAAATAGTAGATTCCAACTTATAAATAATCCACATCTATTTACACATACTGCTGAATACATTTCTAATAACCCTCCCTTTTTACAACTACAAATGAATAAAAAGTATGTAATTTGCAACGATAATTAAATGCATATACCTCAAAAGCTCTCATAGCATGGATGAAGTAAAAGCCCTGCCCACTATGAAATGCATTAAGCCGACTTAATTAAAAACAAATGCTCTTCAAGGCAATTACCAGCCAACCACGAATAAGTACATACATATCATATACGTCACATACTTCCTAGCAATCAGCGCATGTAAAAGCTACAATACATGGCTTCATTCAATTATCTCATGCATCATTGCAGAAGCAATGCTAATCATATCTTCAAAGCTCGTTAGTGGCGAGCAAAAACAATCACATAAACCTTCAATCCATGACTCCCATTCCCATTAACAACATTAATCATGCATATTAAGGGGAAAGTTTTTTTATCACACTCACTATCGTCTCTTGCGACGACTCGCCAGATCCAATTCGCACATATGTAGTGATAAGCGCATTACGTTATTTCCTGATAAGGAACTTCAATGATCGTGCGAACTGTTCAGCCCAAAGCTTAATCATTATCACACCATATGAAGCAAGTTGGCGAGCGTACTCGACAAAATTCCCAATCCCGATGGAAACCCATGCGGAAGCTTTGATAAGGTAGCATTCGCCGCCACCACAATGAAAGTTTTTCGCTCGGCTGAAATAAGTCCGAAGCTAATTAAGCGATTGGAGTGAATAATCTTATCAACCATACGAGTATGAGCGAATAGAATGCCGTCAAGCTTGACGTTCTATCCCTACTAAATATCCACACATTCCATCCCATTAAAAATTAATTCATAACGTTCCGCCCACATACTAACAAAAAAAAATTCCCACTAAACTATTGGCACAATAATTAATATGTACAACTTTAAGAAAGCTTAGTTATCGTATTAAATAAAATTAATTAGAAACTATAGTAATGTTAAAAGCAATACGAAACAATTATGTAAACAATTTAATAAGTAAAATCTGAAATATTCAAAGTAAAAAAAAAGGAAACAGTAAGAATAATGATATTAGTAGATATAAAAGAACGTTAATCGAATAGAAATTGAAAGAAGCAATGAATATAAAGACAAAACCAAAAAAAAAAGAAACGAAAAAGAAGAAAATAATAAGTGCCATTGCACCTGCACCGTTCACACTACATCCTCACTAACGCTAACAGGTTAATTTGCTAACACCTGTACTACAGCCTAGTAATGCACAAATAGGTAAACCAATAATATACAATTCTGATTTAAAGAAAAATCGGCAGCAAATATGGAAGTTAAAGGAAAATGTACTGTCTCATAAAGTAAAGCCAATTAAAAGAAATATTGAATTCCGGCATCCCTCAAATGAAAAATAATTTTATATAGATAATAATTTTATTCCCAAGAAAAAACGATTTAGGACCGGAAGAAATGTTCAGTATGTTCTTCAGCATTAGAATCTAACGTAACACTATTCCATTATTGTATACAATTAAATGAAATATTGAGTTGTGAATTTATGCTTGTATAGAATCACACCAAACACGAACCTGCTTGGCTCAAAGTTGTATCAAACAAAAACTTTTGTGAATAATTATACTGATAAACAATCAAAAAAAAAAAATATATACCCAAAAAAGGAATAGTATTCCTATGCCACCTATTCAACGCATGCCTTAGGCTTTCTCTCTTTCCATCCATCTGGAAACAAGCTCTAGTCATACCTATCCCGAAGCCTGGAAAAGATCCGCACTCTCCTGACAACTACAGGCCCATTAGCTTACTACCAGGATTAGGTAAGCTCTTTGAAAGAATAGTCCTGAAAAGATTAAATAATTTAATGGCTAACAATAATATCTTACCGGATTCCCAATTCGGCTTCAGAAACAGACATTCGACTGAGCATCAGCTCCTCCGTGTTACGAAGGACGTCAAAGCAGCGATGTACAATAAATTGTCTGTAGGTTTGGTGACACTGGACATAGAAAAAGCCTTTGATACTGTCTGGCATGATGCTCTGGTCTACAAACTTCAGAAATACAATACACCCCCATACCTGTTGAACCTTTTACAATCATTTTTAACTGATAGGAAGTTCCAGGTCAAAGTCGGGGAAAGCATTTCCTCACTAAAAAGTATATCTGCCGGTGTTCCGCAAGGCTCCTGCCTAAGCCCATCTCTATATAACATCTATACGTCTGACTTCCCTTCTTTACCAAACTGCCAAGTTGCAGCTTTTGCAGACGACATTTGCATATACAGCATAGGCGCAGATCCAACTTCCATTATTTCTAGCCTTGAAACGGCGTTAGAACTTACTTATCAATACTACCATAGATGGAAAATTAAAATAAATGTTGCAAAAACGAAGTCAACATACTTCACCAGGAAGCGTAAGCCTGCTCACTTACCCCAGCGACCAATAAATTTTTTAGGGCAAACTATTCCTTGGAGCGAGGATCTTAAATATCTTGGACTTACATTCGATACAAAACTAACTTTCAGAAAACATATTGAGCATATTAGCTCCAAAGCGTTTAAGGCCGTGCTTTCGCTTTATCCCCTTCTTAATCGTAATTCACGTCTCAACACCAGAAACAAAGTCCTCATCGTCAAAATGGCAATCCAACCGATCATCCTATACGGCTCGCCTACCTGGATCCAATGTGCTAAATATCTAGTAACAAAGCTTCAGATCACCCAAAATAGATACCTGAAAATGGTCCTTAACAAATCATTTTACTTCTCTTCTGAAAAGCTACACAGACTGGCTGGCGTTAGTCCAATTCGTAAGCTCGCTGCATTGCGCCGTGACAAATTAATCGCGAAAGCAAAAGACTCGCCCAATCCGCTAATACATGCCCTGGCGAATTGAAAATCAGCAGTTGCTACCACCTATCTTTTGGCCGTAACCTAGCCTCATAGATTTTAGCTAGTTATAAGTAGAAAGTTAAGTTATGTTAAGCTAATATAAGTTCAGTAGAGGTTTTTGCCTAAATTTTCCTCTAGCTAATTGTAATAATCTCATAGAAATACGATAATATGCATAGTTTTAAGTAATGTTCAAACGATGGTGAGATGACTTTGTCAGAACACCTACTATATTATAAGGCCTCTGTACCGCATACATTCCAATAAAGAAAAAATTATATATATACAAAGTTGTATCAAACAAAAACCTTTGTGAATAATTATACTGATAAACAATCAAAAAGGAAAAAAATATATATATACATTATCAATCCACGATTATGTAGAACCAAAAGCGATCTTAGCTCACTATATCAAAAGAAATACTAAGTATCAGACAAAACATCAATTTATAATTAACATATTATGATAGTATCAAGTAAAAACGCAACCGTACAGATTAGCGACTCAGGCAAGCAAATCATGAATCCGTAACGATATAAAATCAAAAATGAAGTAGTTTTCAATTGTAACGTTGTATTATGCCATAACATGTTAAGTAGCGTAAATTAGGATTTCAAGATACACGAAATTAAACGGTAGAATTAAGTATGTTAATCAAGAACCAGCAGCAAAACAACAATCAACAATAGGCAGTGAGAAGTACAGCGGACAATAGTAATGGCCTTAGCAGCGCAAAGTACAACTTACGCATTAAGTAATTCACATCATTGGAACGGAACAACGATTTACTTCACTCTCCAAGTACGTAAATCAGTCAAATCCGCCGGAGGAAATGTTATGCTATATACAACGTCGTCAATCGTCTAAGCTCGCCAAGTGTATACGGCCAAGCGCATACGCCCATTGTCATTAAAACATGTACTTGTCGACCAACGGCAAGCGTAAAGTCTTCATAATTCATACCATTAGCGACGACGACCATGTACATAAGAAGCTTCGGGGTGTGCTTATAGAATTATCGACAAGCTACGCCCATGTCATCAAAGCATGTACTTGTCGACCAACGGCAAGCGTAAAGACTTCATAATTCGATCTACATAAACCACAACATTAGCGACGACAACGACCATGTACATAAGAAGCTTCGGGGTGTGCTTATAGAAATATCGACAAGCTACGCCAAGTATTATACTATATAAGCCATAACATTAGCAACGACAACGACCATGTACATGAGAAGCTTCGGGGTGTTTTTCCAGCGGAGTGACGCTGTGCTAAACCCTGCCTTCAAACCATTTCTCCAATTCGCCGCAAAGCTTCACCATGCGAGCAAGTGAGAAGTGCGCGGAGGAAGAAGTTTACGTGGAACGAGAACGCACGTTTCAACTACTCAGCGAATTTAGGGCGAATTGAGGCCGCATGAATCGTTTAAAAGACAATTGATCGAGCGAAAAACGGCAAGTAGTAATAACAGCGGTTACAGAACTGTACGCGAAGTGTGTTTCGCCGCGAAGTGATCAGCGAAGCCAGAAAGTGCATCTAGTTCCGGTGCAATTGCAGGAAATCATCACATCAGTTAGATGGTGAGGTGTAGGCTTGAGCCGCGAACCTCATTCGGCTTGGATGCGTTTTTACGCTGCGTAACCACCATCGACTAATTCCCACTTTCTTCTAGGCATCCTCCGTCCGTGTAGACACCGTAGGGATAGGTGATAAATAAATAACTAAGAGGTGTAAATGCAACCAATTTAAAATAGCAACATGAATAAAACTTAAAACTTTCAACATGTAACTCTATTCCTTTTTGTTGTTCTAGTTTAAGCGGACAGAGTAGCAGGTAAGTGGTGTAGAGTGAGTACACATCAAATGTGCTCCCAGTTCATACCAGTATACATAGGGTATACTGGTTTTGTAACACGTCCACAACTCTCCGCTTTAAAGTCACTGTTCCGAACCCAGATAGCAGCAGTACCAGTTTCATCAGAATACCATAATGCAGGACTTTTAATATGGTGTTGCTCACTTAGCAGCAAGAAGTCGGCTTCCCTGTCCCTCGCAAACTGCTCAAGCAGATTTTGGGCGGTTGAACTGCGGTGTATGTTTAGCTGCAGGATGCGGGTCATCGAAGCTCTGATTTGGCCTTGGCTAGGGCTTCCTGGAACACCCGGCATTTTCCTGATCCCAAGACGTGTCCAAAATCAGGTTTTGGATCAGCATCCTTGCAAAGAATACAGTGTGCCTCCTACGAACACTCTTTTCTTTTATGTCCCATTTCACCGCATTTGTATCATAGGGAACTCCTATCGAGTCCTTTGCATACTTGTGTGGTGTGACCATAACCAAGGCATTTGAAACATTGAAGAGGCGTTGCTTTTCGCCGTATCCTACAGACAACCCACCCTATTCGTACTTTGCCCTTGTTCAGGAATTGTTCGGCGTCCTTTTCGGTCAAGTCAACTATGGCCATGCGTTGTCCCCTGTTGTTTTCTGGTGTCAGTCTCGCTTTGATCCTTCCCACGCTAGGGAACTCCCTTTTGAAGGCCTCTTCTACCTCGGCCAGATCCGTCACGCAGTCATTATCCCGTATTTCGATCGTTGCTATCGGCTCGAGCGGGGCTATAGTTGCGCTTTTGCCGAGGACTTTCTTTACTGCGTCACAGAATGCTTCTTTATTGCCGGCCTCTGCTCCGAATTCGACCAGTATGTGACCCGACCGCGTTGGTCGTACTACTTTAATTGTAGTATTGGTGTCTTCGGGCCTTACGTTTCCCCTGATGTCCCACAGCACCCCCGCGTAGGATCGGCCATCTTGGGGCTTTACAAGCAGTGTTTGCTGCCGGGGTCTTCGTCGGGGCTTCTGCCTCTCCTGTTTTGCATCAGGTCCTTTTTCTAATTGGGCGTCCGTGCGAACTTTACTTTCTGGCTTTTTTGAAGGAGTTTATTTACGGCTTTCTTCGCTCCTTTTGTAAGCACTGTCTGGAACCCCTGATCTGGTGCTCCACGCCCGTCAAGTGCCTCTTTCTTCCTTCTTTTATCCTGATCTCCTTCGATTGGGCTAGACGCCATTCTTTTATTGACTTTTAATGATGGAGCTATCTGCATGTCACCTTTAGATTTTGCCCCAAGCGCCTCTTTAGCCTTCTGTTCATCTTCGGCCCTTAACCAGCTCTTCCGATAGTGCCCTATGCGATCTAGGAGCTCCTCTAGTTCAAGGAGCCCTTCCTTTACTACTTTGCTAATTTTTGGGGAGTCGCATGCAGCTTGTATTCTTTTCAGAACATCTCCCGCTTTTCGAAGTAGTCTTTCCCCTTTCGTATCGCTGGGCCGCAATTGTACCTTGCAACCATCCTTGGGAGAGGTTTTCACGTACCGTTTCCGAGTGCAGTACTTCCGCCACATTTTCAACGTTGGCGGTACAATCACGTGGTGTCTGGTCACACTTTGCTTTTAGTACCGTAATCTCCTCGTTTGCTTCTGGATTTTTCGTTGCAATGTCGGGATTTGTGACCCTTGCATCGGTCACTTTAGTAACGATCGCAGCCGTGACAATCGAATTTTCGGTGCTCTTTATTTTATCTTCCACTGCTCGAACACCTGAAGCATCCTGCCGAGTCTCCCGCTTCTCCTTAGTAGGACGCTCGGGCGTTCGCATAATTTTTTTGCTGCGCCCAAACGCCGCAGGAATCTCAGTCTGAACCAGACTGTCTTCTGTTCTCCGTTTTTTGTCTACCGTCACTGTCGTCGTGTTAGTCTTCGTTTTTTTCGTGGTTAGTACAGCTCTCGATGTACTGTTGACATCGTGGCTGCAACCGCTGGTTGCGTCGTCGTTATTATTTTTGGTTTCATTTTTTGGATGTTTTTGATCTTTTGATTTTGTTTGCTCCATTTTATTGGCCCCCCCCTCAGAGCCGCTATCTCCGTTCGTGTGTGTAGTCGCCTTTTTGGTCCCATGGTTATCTTTGCAGAGCAGGGAGGCCATGCGAGGGTTGGCACAAGCCCTTATGGGGACAAGTGCTCAGAGCCAGACCAGCGCTAATCGGGAGTCCGTCTCAACCGATCCTACACCACCAACCCAATGGTGCGAGCTTCGAACGTACTCCGAGGCCTGCCAAAGCTTTACCGGGACGGAGACGGTATGATAGTTGAATTGGAGCCGTTCACACACGAGTTTCACCTCGGCGCTACTGTGCAAAGCAACTAGGTCCAAACCATCACATCCGCCAGCCCAAAGCGTCAATTCCAATTCGTTGTCCAAAGCGTAGTCCAGATACTATCAGAGTCGTTACCTGTCATCCCAGGAGCGAACCTCACGGCACCCCCCATATCCTCGGGTCCGTGGGGGCGGCACTCCCCAAAGAATGCTAGCCTCCAAGAATGTTCTTGTCGACCAGCTTTCTCCCTGCGGGAATTTCCTCGGGTACGTGGGGGCGGAACTCCCCAAAGAATGCTAGCCTCTAAGAGTGCTCTTGTCGACCGGCATTCCCCCTGCGGAGTTTCCTCGGGTACGTGGGGGCGGAACTCCCCAAAGAATGCTAGCCTCCAAAAGTGCTCTTGTCGACCGGCATTCCCCCTGCGCTGAAAGGTAGGGATAGAACGAATAAAGAAGTAAGCTACGCTCTCGGAGACCGATAATGTGAAATAAACAAGTACAAGAAATCCATGTGGATAAATTGTCAAAAAATTTCGGCCATGATTGATACTGGGTGTACATACATCACCATGGAGGAAAAGGTAGCTAAAACAGCCAAATCGGGGTGTCTTCCTTACAAGTCAAACCTTCGAGGATTTGGAGGAGGTATTCAAGCAATTGGCAGTCGAAACCTGACCAATGGCGAAATCAAGGCTAAATTAAATATTGTAATAATCCCAAACGAGACGTGAAAGGAATGTATGATAGTAGACAGAAGTTTTCTTGACTAAAACTTCGTGACTTTCCGCAAACAAGGAGGAGAATTTGTCATAGAACCAAAAAAAAACTACCATAGAGGAGAAGGTTAGTAAACGCAGTACATCAACTCAACTTAGAGAGGACAAAATAATCACACTAGAATTGGAGACACTGGTGGTAATGGAAATTTATGGAGAAAATCAATATGAACTTGAGCCAGAGAACAAGGACAGGCTTGACCAGCTACTAAAGATGTGCCAAGACACATTTGCAAAGTTCATAACTGATCTGGGGGTTGTTCATGGCAAAGTTTTCAAAATCGAATTGGCAACGACTGATGGAGATACCTGCTGTCCCCATCAACTGCCCTGTCAGCCAAGAATATGCTCGAAGAACTAACACAATCAGGAGTGATACGACCCTCGAAATCAAGTTATGCTAGTCCAGCTATCTTTACGCAAAAAAGAACGGTGAAACCAGAATCGGCATTGACTAACGTAAAATAAATAGTGAGACAAAACCAAACAAATATCCGATGCCCAGAATAGGCGATCAACTTAGCGTTCTTTTGGTAAAAACGTTGTTCGCAGCATTGGATCTAGCGAGCGGTTAACACGTTACCTGTGTTAGAAAAATTAAAAGAAAAAACTATAAATATATCTATAAACTATACGAATTTTGTAGATTGCGATTTGGTTTGGTAAGTGCTCCAGCAGAGTTCTAAAGTGTAATAGACACTCTTCTCTGACATGAGGGATAAACTATAAGTATGCATGGACGATTTGCTTGTTTTCAGTGAAAATTTTGTCGAGGGATTCGACATTTGAAGGAAGCAGTGTTGAAACTACGACAAATTAAATGCAAATTTTTCCAGTCCTAAGTCAAACACCTTGGCCACGCAGTGTCGCAAGGCCAGATAAAACCAGAAACTGTTAAAAATGGG
Organism: Odontomyia ornata; assembly: GCA_963969285.1. Classification (NCBI taxonomy): domain Eukaryota; kingdom Metazoa; phylum Arthropoda; class Insecta; order Diptera; family Stratiomyidae; genus Odontomyia; species Odontomyia ornata. The sequence continues at coordinate 272,441,005 of OZ017738.1, read as the reverse complement.
AGCTGTAGAGAATTTTAAAAACGTATCAACGTGAAAGGTGTGAGAAGCTTTCTCAGCTTGGCTGGCTATTTTTGCTGTTTTTGCCACAATTCTCAAGTATCTCTACACCTTTGAGACTGCTCCTGATGAAGGATACTCTATTTATCTGGGAAGAGACTCAGTAGCGAGTTTTTGCTTTATTTGAGAAAGCTTTAAAATCACAACCAGTATTACCCTTCTACAACTTCCTCCTTATACAGTCTTGGTGCAAGAAGAAGAAGACAACAAGTTACACCCTGTAGCCTATTTTAACAGAAGGACAAGCATTTCTGAGGCAAAGTTCCACAGCTATGAACACAAGACACAAGCTGTGGTGGAATCGTTGAGCCGGTTTCGAGTATATCTACTAAACAAAAGATTTGCCGTCGTGTTTGACTGCAACTCACTAAAGCTCACAATGAATAAAGAGGAGCTGCGACCGAGGATTGCTATATGGCTATTGAAGATCAAGTATTTGATTTTGATAAGGTCTATCGATCATGTAGACGCACTTAGTCAATTTCCAGTAGGTGAAGCTGACGAAGTACATGAAGATGAGCAAGATTAGCTTCTTACTGCCAAGAAACTAGGTCCACAGCTCTAAAGAATTTACCACGCGCTGAAGAATCATCCTAAGGTCAACGATGAGAAGCAAATCCGTAAGGACTACTCTGCGAAGAATGAAAGTATTTTCCGACGGATCGGAGATACTTTACGCTTTGTGGTACCAACTAACGTTAGATGGAGAGTCGTGGAGTTCAGGCACAATAAGCTCAGCCATTTTGGAGTTGAAAAAACGTTAGACGAAATCCAAAAGGAAAGGGTTTTCTAATAATAGGTGTTATTTTGAATTTCCCGCTATTTCGGTAGGTGTCACCTTTGAAGCTGTCATTTTTTAACATTTGACTGGTAGAAACTACGCCATCAATTAAAATTCAACATAACATGCTTCAATAACGCATTGAAATTATTAAAATTCACTATAAAAATGGTGAAAATTTTGTATAGACAGTTCGTAAAACTCGAATATTTCGTCGTCGTGAAGCATCTTGTCGGACCACAATACAGAAATTGATGGAAATGGTCGAGCTTTTGTGACAATTTAGTGATGCAAAGAATAAAACCCGTGCATGTCACTCAAGAACAGCCGAGAATATTGCTGCTGTAGCCGAAAGTGTTGAAGAAAACCATACCATTCCTCGTCACTGTTTGGAACTAGGCATTCCACAAACAGCATTACACTGGATTTTGCATACAGATTTGAGTCGAAAGGCTTATAAAGTTTAGTTAACACAAGAACTCAAGCCGGTCAATCATCAACAACGTCGTGTCTTTGCTGATTGGGTCCTTGAAACGCATGAAAATGATCCGCAATTCCATTGAAAAATTATCTTGAGTGATGAGACATTTCCTCCTCGGTAGCTTCGTCAAAAAGCAAAACTGTCGGATCTGGGGCTCAAAAAACCCAAGAGCCTCTGTATCCTCAACGTATAACCGGTCCGGCGGAGTCATTGGACCCTACTTTTTCGAAAATGAGGCTGGAGCAACAGTTACGGTGAATGGATTGCGCTATCGAGAGATGATCAATGATATTTTATGGCTGGAATTGAATGGTATTGATCTAGACAACGTTTACTTTCAACAAGACGGCGCTACGTGCCACACAAGCAACGAAACTATTGATTTTTTACGGGAAAAGTTTCCGGACCGTGTTATCTCTCGAAGAGATGATCAAAATTGGCCACCGAGATCTTTTGATTTAACACCTTTTGACTTCTTCCTTTGAGGCCACGTGAAATAGAAGGTCTGCGCCAACAGCCCAGCGTCGGTTTAAGACCTCAAAGATGGAGTTCGTGAGGCTATCGAAGACATAGGCTAGCCACTTTACGATTTGATTATGGAAAATTACATGAAAACTCTGTGCAGAACTATACCGCTGAAAAATGGAGAAAATGGAGGAGTTTGCCGCAAAACAGCTTAAATAGGATCTGAAATCCAGAAGATTATCGAAAATTATAAAAAAGACCCTTCCGACAGAAAGAACTCAAGGGCTTACTTTGAATCTCTGTGACATAAATTAGAAAGTGCATGGATTGAGTTCGAGGCTATAGACAGCGAAATTCGTTCTGTAAAAAACGTATCTATGGACCATGACTACTTTAAAAAAGAGTATTACGACAAGATAAAAACAGTAACAAACAAATATCTGCTAAAAGGAAAGGGTTTTCTTATAATAGGTGTTATTTTGAATTTCCCGCTATTTCGGTAGGTGTCACCTTTGAAGCTGTCATTTTTTAACATTTGACTGGTAGAAACTACGCCATCAATTAAAATTCAACAAAACATGCTTCAATAACGCATTGAAATTATTAAAATTCACTATAAAAATGGTGAAAATTTTGTATAAACAGTTCGTAAAACTCGAATATTTCGTCGTCGTGAAGCACCTTGTCGGACCACAATACAGAAATTGATGGAAATGGTCGAGCTTTTGTGACAATTTAGTGATGCAAAGAATAAAACCCGTGCATGTCACTCAAGAACAGCCGAGAATATTGCTGCTGTAGCCGAAAGTGTTGAAGAAAACCATACCATTCCTCGTCACTGTTTGGAACTAGGCATTCTACAAACAGCATTACACTGGATTTTGCATACAGATTTGAGTCGAAAGGCTTATAAAGTTCAGTTAACACAAGAGCTCAAGCCTGTCAATCATCAATAACGTCGTGTCTTTGCTGATTGGGTCCTTGAAACGCATGAAAATGATCTGCAATTCCATTGGAAAATTATCTTGAGTGATGAGACATTTCCTCCTCGGTGGCTACGTCAAAAAGCAAAACTGTCGGATCTGGGGCTCAAAAAACCCAAGAGCCTCTGTGTCCTCAACGTATAACCGGTCCGGCGGAGTCATTGGACCCTACTTTTTCGAAAATGAGGCTGGAGCAACAGTTACGGTGAATGGATTGCGCTATCGAGAGATGATCAATGATATTTTATGGCTGGAATTGAATGGTATTGATCTAGACAACGTTTACTTTCAACAAGACGGCGCTACGTGCCACACAAGCAACGAAACTATTGATTTTTTACGGGAAAAGTTTCCGGACCGTGTTATCTCTCGAAGAGATGATCAAAATTGGCCACCGAGATCTTTTGATTTAACACCTTTTGACTTCTTCCTTTGAGGCCACGTGAAATAGAAGGTCTGCGCCAACAGCCCAGCGTCGGTTTAAGACCTCAAAGATGGAGTTCGTGAGGCTAACGACGACATAGGCTAGCCACTTTACGATTTGATTATGGAAAATTACATGAAAACGATATGGTCCTATAAGCGTGGTCGTGGTGGTCATTTGCCTAATGTTATTTTGCAGTATTAATGGCAAACCTTTCTCTTTATAATGAAATAAACATTTGATCAATTATATTATTTAAAAAATTGCATTTTGTAAAAAATTGCATTTTTCTATTAATATCAAAATAACACCTCTTATTGGAAGTAGTACCGGTTTTCTTGAATGAGGAGATACGTCAAAAATTACGTAGCGTCACGTATATACTGTGCGTACCACAAAGTGAAATGGGGAAAGAAGGAAATTGTGTTCAAAACACTGCATATCGATTTTGTGGGACTGTTTCTAAAGCGTTCAAATGGAATTGCTACATTTTAGTGGGAGTGGATGCTTTCCCAAAGTATGTCACCCTCAGTGCCACCAAAGACACTACGGCCAGTAAAGCAAAGAAGTTTTTAACCGACTTTCAAAGGAAAGAAATTTATCAATTCATCTCTTAAACTATTTTGTTGCTTTTTTTATATATGTGTTGTTCATACCTGCAATAACTTTTAATTTTCGTATTGTAATTTCATATCATAAAGTTCACTTACGTACAATTTAATTATCACATTGCTATTAAATCATACGCTTACCTTGCATTTTTTTGTTCAGTTACCTTCTCGATATCGTGAAATCGACCTATATAAATGTAATTCACACTGACGATGCATTTCATGTTTACTCACCTTTAATTGTTTTGATTTCAACCGTTGACCTAGGCAATTTGCTTTTGATCGATGCACTTGTACATTTTGCATATTCTTGATTCTTGTTATGTTGAAACTGATTTAGACTAAACATTTTTATTACGTAAATATTTCATATTATGAAAAATAAAATCATTGTTTTGTAACAATCCAACTACTTAGGTGTTTCATTTCGCGGAAGATATCGCAGTTCAAGTGCTGCTGATATCCTTTTGTGTACTTATATTGTGCATCAATAGTTACACGGCTCAAGTGCCACCGTAACTTAGTTTGATCATAGGTGTTTTTTGTGGATATTTAATAATTAACGTCGATACAGACACGGTTCAAGTAACGCCGTAACTTAGTTTGATCATTGGTGTTCTTGGTGGACATTTAATAATTAACGTCGATAATTACACGGTTCAAGTGCCGTCGTGACTTAATAAACTCTACCTATATAACTTAATACACGGTTCAAGTGCCGTTGTAATTATAAGTGTTCAAATTGTGAGCATTTAACATTTGGTGACTCTGTGCAGAACTATACCGCTGAAAAATGGAGAAAATGGAGGAGTTTGCCGCAAAACAGCTTAAATAGGATCTGAAATCCAGAAGATTATCGAAAATTATAAAAAAGACCCTTCCGACAGAAAGAACTCAAGGGCTTACTTTGAATCTCTGCGACATAAATTAGAAAGTGCATGGATTGAGTTCGAGGCTATAGACAGCGAAATTCGTTCTGTAAAAAACGTATCTATGGACCATGACTACTTTAAAAAAGAGTATTACGACAAGATAAAAACAGTAACAAACAAATATCTGCTAATATTTGAAAAAGCCATAAAAACGTTCAATGCAAAAACCAGAAGGTGATGAAAAGTGCGTAACAATTTTTTCGAAAGAGGAAGTTGGTGTAACTAAATTAATTCGAAGGCAAAGTGCCATTGTGACTACCCTTCGTCGAATATTGGATGAAATATCGAAAATACGAATGATTACCCCAAAGAGTTCTATGCCATAAAAAGTGTGGAGATCAATCGTTTATGGCTCCAGATTGAGTCATGATATTATTCAATTTGGGAGGAGTGTATGAATCCCGAGGTGGCAGGCTACAATTTTTCCGGGTACGTTGAACTAGAGCAGATGGTGCTTGCCGAAAAAGGAAAGCTATCCATTGAACAAGCAGATCAAGCATCAATTCAGCATTTGCGTAGCGAAAAGCCTTCTGTAAATAACAATACTGAAATTCGATGGAGATTATTTACAATGGAGGCAATTTTTCGAAAATTTCTTCCATATGATTGATAGTCAACCACTCCCCGCTATCCAAAAGATGTGCTATTTAAAAATGAACGTTACGGGACAGGCAGAAAAATTGATCAGACATCTGCCTTTGAATAAGCTGAACTATAATACTGCCTGGAAAATTTTACAAGATCGATACAACAATAGGAGAGTTTTAACATCACCTCTTATACAAAAATTATTGGGTCAATCCAATATATTCTCCGACAATCCATCAGCGGCTGTAGTCAAAAGTTTACATGACGTGACCCGTAAAAGTATGCTAGCACTTAAGAATTTAGAAGTGTACACGTCCACATGGGATCCGCTGCTACTATTTTTATTGATAAAAAATCTGGATCGACAAACGGATATTTTATACGAGCAATTGCTCATTGAGCCGAAGCAGAACCAATCGCTCCAACATTTTCTAAAATTTTTGGAAAACAGATTCCAATCCTTAGAGGCATTGGGTCAAAAGGATAAGCCTAATAGCAGTAGAACGGTATTATCAGGAATCACCAGTGACACGAAGGATATTACGTGCAAACTTTGCAATGAAGGTAACTATCCGTTGTTCACTTGCAATAAATTGTTACTACTGTCTCCCGCCAACCGACTGCAGTTTGTACAAAAACAACTACTGTGTGTGAACTGCTTAAAGGGCGGTCACAAGGCTAATGCATGCACTTTTCGGCATTGTTTAAAATGTGGACGAAGACACAAAAAAAAATACAATAAATCATGACTTAGCACCCGAAGGTACCAAGGATCAACTCACGACTCTTGCATCAGTTGATAATGATGATCATGAGACATCAAGTTACATTTATCAGCCATTGACAACTCTGCAAGTTGCGGATTGTGAACAAAAACCTCAAAGCTATGTTTTGCTACGCACAGCTAGGATCACCGTAGTAGCAACTAATGGCCAAATGTTAGAATGCAGAGCAGTTTTAGACTCCGGATCTCAAGTCAATGTGGTGACGGAGAGATTGGTAAAAAAATTGGGAATTTCACCAAAAAAGACATCTCATTGCATCGAGGGCATAGGGAAACGAAGAAACGACGCCAGCCAGCGAGTTAACGTTGAAATAAAATCAAGAATGGGAAATTTCTCTTCGTGGCTCGAGGCATTTGTTTTACCTCATGTAGTGTCAATGCAGCCAACACAGCCACTGGATATGTCATCATGAGCAATACCTGAAAATGTTGAGCTAGCAGATCCTGATTTTAACCGCCCAGATCGAATCGATGTTCTAATTGGAGCTTAGTTTTACCACCAGTTTTTAACTCAATGGCCAAATATGAATGGATTCAAATCTACCCATCCTCCAGAACACAATTCTTGGATGGATCGTCAGTGGTAAGCTCAAACATGCATCATCAATGTCTGCAATTTCCAACGTGAATGCTATTTGTGCGATCAACACAGCAAGTGCAGACGATATAAAGCGCTTGATAGAAAGATTTTGGCAACTGAAAGAAATTGATAGCTCAGAGTCAAATTTCACAGCTGCAGATAAACGATGTGAAAACCACTTCATACAAATAATCAAAAGGAACCCTAGTGTGCGTTTCATTGTAACATTGCCATTTGCAATCCGGCTATACTCGGAGAATCCAAACAAATAGCGTTGAATCGGTTTCTTGCCCTAGAAAAACGCTTAATCAGGAATCCGAAGTTAAAACAAGAATATATTAAGTTCATGGAGGAATATAAACAGTTGGGGCATATGAAGGAAGTGGACATGAGTCAGATCTCTGCAAAACATTATTTTTTGCCACACCACTGTGTGATAAACCCAGACAGCAGCACCACGAAACTGCGAGTTGTGTTTGATGCATCATGCGTAACATCAACCGATTACTCTTTAAACAATGTTCTACATTTCGGCCCAGCTATTCAGAGTGAGCTATTTGCCATCCCGCTTCGATTCTGGATGCCTCGATATGTATTTACGACAGACATACAAAAAATGTACGCCAAATTCTTGTTGAAACGAATGACTGCATATTCTAACTTATTCTGTGGAGAAACAATCCGCAAGAAGACATTAAATGCTACCGACTTTTGACAGGAACATACGGCACTAGGCCAGCTCCATATCCAGCTACTAAATGTCTTCAAAAACTGACTCATGAAAACATCAACACCAATCTACTAGGAGTACCAATTCTCTTGCACAACTTTTACGTTGATGACGGCATGGCTGGTTCCGACAGTTTGGCAGAGGCTAAGGTTATGCAGAAGCAATTGCAACATAATTTACAACAAGCAGGTTTTAAACTACATAAATGGTGCGCTAATCATCCGCAACTTCTGCAAACCATTGCTCTAGAGAAGCAAAAATTTGAGCTCGATTTTAATAGAGAAACCAACGCAAAGGTTAAGACCTTAGGACTTACATGGCTACCGAAAATCAGTTCAGAGTCAAGGCAAAAATATATCAAGCAGAACGCATTACCAAACGAATCGTGACTTCAGATATAGCCTGTCTGTTTGACCCTCTCGGACTGATGTCACCAGTAGTCGTTACTGCAAAAATCTTGGTAGAGAAACTTTGGAAGCACAACATCAACTCCTACCAAGAGCTTCCATCTGACCTGCGTAGGGAATGGATCAATTTTTGGACCAATTTAACAGAAGTAGACAACATACAATTCTAATGATACAAATTTGCCCAAGAGAAGGCAAAAGAGCTCCAAATCCATGCGTTTTCTGACGCCTCTGAGCAAGCCTACGGAGCTGCAGTATATATCCACTCGGTTACTAACGATGGAAGAATTATTGTTCGACTTATTTGTGCGTAATCTAGAGTAGCTCCACTCCAACATCAAACACTATCTCGACTAGAGTTATGCGCCGCCATACTATCCGCTCATTTGGTGTCTCGAGTTAAAACTGATATGCGACTTGAGGAAGCTCGAACATTCTTTTGGATAGACTCTGAAATTGTTTTAGCTTGGATTACTTCAGATTTATCGCACTTGAAACACTTTGAAGCAAATAGAATTCCCAAGATCCAAGAAAAATCATTGCAACAGCAATGGCGTCATGTCACTTCTAAGGTAAATCCAGCGGATGTACTCTCACGCGGTCTCAACCCGAAAAAACTAACGTCCTGTAACCTGGCCATTCTTTCTGCATCAAAGAGAATCTGTTTGTCAAAGGAAGGCATCTTGAAAATGACCCCGAAAGTAAAATATGTATAACCGCCCAGACATCTCTAGCCACGTCAACTAGTGATGATGAAATCATTTACAAAATTAACCATAAGAACTCTATGCAGAGGTTACAATGTATTGTAGCATATATGAGACGCTTCATCAACCACACCAGAGAAAAATCCCCGTTGGCAGCACCAGCCGGAAAGGTAAATTTCTCGTATGTAGCGTAAGGTTTCAAAAAAGAAATTGGCTCCTCTACTACTGGACTTCTTATTGCCATGTTTTGTAGCACTACATGGGTATTTATTAACAGAAAGGATCTGCCACCGTTTGTATTTGGAGACCCTTCATAGAGGCGCAAATATATTGCTAATTAATTTGAGTTGCACACGTATGGATCACATATTGAAAATCGTTGGGCAATAAATTGTTATAAACATATTTATACTCGTTTCGCCCTTCTCACTTTTGCTGTTTATACATTTGACAGTGGTTATCAAACAAAGGTGAAAACTTTTTGGCTTAAATAGCTCAAATAGTTAATTTCAAAAGATTTCCATAAAAGTTTAATCAGCACTTGCATTGCCATTAATATATACATTTTCGATTCTTTTCTGAACCATCAGGGGCCGTCATTTTAATTTTTATTGAAAACGGCTGCTAAAGTTATTAAGCTGTAAATTTTCGAATTTTTTATTTGTCATCCGATTTGCATAATTAAATTAAATTAACTTACCTTAATAACTTATAATTTCAAGTTTTATCGGAATCTGTTGAGAAACTTGGCCGCTAGAGGGCTACAGAAATAAAAAAAATGTTTATGTCACCCCCCTGTATGGGGAGACCCCCTTAAACACTTTAAAATATGTTCTTACACTGCAAATTTCAAGAGTCACCACTTTTGACCTACGTAGAAAATTTCCTCATTCTAGCTCATGTGGTTTGCGAGAAAACTTGTGACACACGAACAAACGGACGGACGGACAGACAGACAAGTCGCGATTTTATAATTTTTTAGGGTATTGTTAAAAATATTTTACAATATTTAAAAAATATTCTGATTTATAAATACGTTCAAGATAAGTCATTTAAAACGTTTCCATGAGAAAAATTCATGATTTCAGTTGCTACTAAAATAGCGAATTGCGCTTGTTCCTGACCTTTGGGGGCCGCCATTTTGAATGCATGCATTTGATTTTGGACAATTTTAAATCTCTGTGGGCTAAGACCTTATCTATCAATGTGCCAAATCTCGTTCAAATCGGAGTTTCACTCTAGACAGGGCAAAATAATTCAATTTTTAGTGAAAATGGCAGCTTAAAAATATTAGGCTTTAAATTTTCGACTTGTTTATTTTTCATTCAATTTTAATAATTTTCTGCATAATACAAGAACATAGTACAGAGATCCATAATCTCAAGTTTCATCAAAATCCGCTGAAAAATGTGACCGCTAGAGGGCCACAAAAACCTGAAAAAACGCATATTTAAAACGCCGCCATTTTGAAATCTGCACATGCATGATCACAAAAATATAAAAAAACTGTAGATCTAAGTAATGCCTATATTGAAACCAAGTTTCATATATATCATATTAAAATTGCGACTTTTAGAAGCCTTTAAAGTTTTGAGTTTCAACTGGCCGCCATTTTGTTTTTTGTGACCAGACCTCCAAATTTTTCACACAATACTTTGGATACTCATAATTTCTATCTAAATGCCAAATTTCATGAAAATCTGTTGAAAGCTTTGACCACTATTACAACAACAAAATTTTGCACGTTTTCCGACCTTTGAACGGCCGCCATTTTGTTTCTGCCGTACCGACTTTGAATTTTTTATTGTGAAATTCATCACATACATCAGTGAACCTTTGTACCGAATTTCATCCAAATCGGAGCTATACTTTGGTCAGAACAGAAATCACGATTTTTCGTCTAAAATGGCCGCCATTTTGTTTTTGCCCAGCCGATATAGCTGGTTCACGAACTTGATTGAGATATTAATCCAGTGCACCTTTCCTGAAAATTTGGTGAAAATCGGAGCAAAATTGCAACCTCTATATACTTATAGAGTCGTGCCATAAGTTCTGTCACACGTATATGGGCAATTTTCGTATAAATGAAAAAGAATTTTCGACAACGGAAAATATATTTTATTTTGGCATACTAATGGAAGTAAAATAAGCAACAAATTATTCAAAGTGGCCGCCTTTAGCCTTTATACAGCTCTTTAATCTGTTGGGCCAGTCATCGATAGCAGTACGCACTGTTTCTAGCTGAAAATTAGCTACTGCTTCTGTCAAAGATCGCTTAAGGCTCTCGATATTTGGGTGTCGTCTCGTGCACACCATGGACTCTAACTCCGCCCACAGTTTGCAGTCCAGGGGATTCAAATCTGGGCTCCCAGGAGGCCATTCCGTAGCCCTTATAAACTCTGGAATATTGGTTTCCAACCACGCTTGTGTGGTTCGAGCTTTGTGGGCTGGCGCAGAATCTTGCTGGAAAAACCAATGTCGGTTGATGAATAGCGTAGAGTTCAGCGGCTTCACACATCCCTCCAGGATGTCCGTTTGATAATTTTTCGCTGCAGTTTTTACGCCTTTTTCGCAAAAATGAAGCTCGGTGACCCCTTCGTAGCTGACTGATGGTGGATGATGTCCTCGCTGTACCCTAGTGGCAACTTCTCGGGCTTCTCTGGAGCTGTGGGCATACGTCTTATCATTTTGGCGGTTAAAATGTTCCTCCACCGTAAAAATTTTTTCATCGGTAAATAAAATTTCTCGATGTTTGTTGTTGCCGTACCGCCGAAGGAGCTCTTTGGATCTGGTGCTGCTAATTTGCTTCAACTGCTGAGTCAGCAAATGTCCCGTTGATCGTCGAAAGGCACTGATCCCGAGGTCCGATTTTATGATGCGAGACATACTTCGGGTGGAGATGTTCATCTCTCGAGCCATGATTCGTTGTTTACGAAGCGGGTTTCGACGAATTCGACTCTCGACCGCTTTGATGGCAGCAGAAGAACGTACATCACGCGGACGTCCAGAACGAGGTCGATCTTCAATAGCCTGGATCTCGTTATATCTCTGGATTGCACGATACACAAATCTTTGCGTTATTTTTAACGGGCACAACAACTTGAAAATTTCACTCGCGGATTTCCCACACTTATGTACTGCAATCACTGCAATTCGGTTTTCATTTACACCCCATTCCATCTTCACACGTTAACGAACAAACTTTAAATGACCATCAACTGTCAACAACATTATGACGTTTATAAAACTGGCCGATATTGAAATGTCACTCATAAAATAAAGGTGTTGCCAATGTGAGAAATTATGTGACAGAACTTATGGCAGGACTATGTATATATATATATATATATATATATATATATATATATATATATATATATATATATATATATATATATATATATATATATATATATATATATATATATATATATATATATATATATATATATATATATATATATATATATATATATATGATGCTCTTCGCAATAGGTAAATTTCTCTCGAGAAATTTATCTAAAAGATTCCAGCCCCCTATATGATTGGACGCAACATGCAGAAATCAAGTTTTGCCGAAGAAATTAGCCAGCTGAAAAAAAGGGTGAAGTTAACAACACTAGTACCATCAGCAACCTATCGCTTTTTTTAGATGAACGTAGCATCATCCGAGTCGGTGGTCGTTTGCAAGCCTCAACTCTTTTGTACGATGCAAAACATCTGATGCTTATTCCATTCTGCGACCCAATCACAAAACTTCTCATGAATCATATTCATGCAGAAAACCTACATTGCGGCCCCCAAGCCCTGCTAGCAACTGCAAGACAGCAGTTTTGGCCATCAAAGGGAAAGTCATTGGCTCGCTCTGTGGTTCAAAATTGTGTTAGATGTGCAAGAGCAAGGCCGAAGCTACTATCCCAGATGATGGGAAATTTACCATCATCTAGAGTGCAACCAGCGAGACCATTCGTGAACAATGGTATAGACTTCTGCGGATCAGTATGGACTCATTTCAAATTAAGAGGCAAGAAACCGCAAAAAGCGTACATCGTTGTGTTTTACTGCTTTTCCACTAAAGCCGTGCACTTAGAGTTTATAGGAGATTTGACAACAGAATCTTTTCTGGGAGCCTTGAAAAGATTTATTGGACGACGAGGACACTGTCAGCATTTGCATTGCGACAATGCTACAAACTTTGTGGGTGTACGTCATCAATTGACTGATATCACATCAATTATTCGCTCTGATGAAGCACAAGCAGAAATCATTAAGACATGCAGCAGAAAAGGTATCAACTTCCACTTCATTCCTCCAAGAGCACCTCATTTTGGAGGGCTCTGAGAAGCTGCTGTCATATCAGCGAAGAAACTCTTAGTGCCGATCATTTCAAAAACATCCGTTATGCATGAAGAACTGGAAACAGTTTTAATTGAAATAGTGGCAGCGCTGAACTCAAGACCTCTTACACCACTGTCAGCAGATCCAAATGATGTGAATGCACTAACATCTGGACATTTTCTCATAGGAAAGCCTCTTATAGCTCAAATTGATTCACAAGCCCAGCAAGTACACCTAGGTCTAGCAAAAAGGTGGAAGCAAGTAATGCTAATAAAACAAAATTTTTGGAAACGATAGTCGTATGAGTACTTGCTCGAGTTGTAGTACAGACACAAGTGGAGAGAGCAATGCAAAAATATCCGCCCAGATACAATGGTCATCCTAAAACATGATGAATTGCCGGTTATGCGATGGCCGTTAGGAAGACTTCTTCGAACAAATGAAGGGGATGATGGTCTGGTTCGGGCTGCAGACGTTAAAATAGCACAAGGTACCTTCCGACGAGCGATTCACCGGCTTGCACCTTTATCCTTAGAAGAAGAATCCTCTGATGTAAAAAAAACGTGACATCGTAGCTACTCATAGCAGAGACCAGGAACAAGAAACTAAAGATTCGACTGAAGAATCTCATCAACTAAGGAAAAAGGTCAGGATATCTAATGGTGGACTACTTTCGATGATACTCTTGGCATGCTTAATATTACCAGCCGTACTAAGTGAACCAGTCAGATTTGAGGAGTTCGAGCCAAACCCCGGCGTTTACTTTGGCAGAGTTAGGTTTATCACAAATGAGTGGAAGCTCATAATTTATTATAACTTAAAACCATATTGGACAGGTATGGCTTCAAATCTAAATTCAACCAAAACACTGCGACATCTATGCCAACAGTTGCACCAAAAGAGTAAATGTAAGCAAATGGTCGAACAATTTGAGCATTCCGAAAAATACCTACAATTCGACAATAGCTTATTCCTAGCCAAGCGCCAAAAAAGAGGAGCACTAAACGTAGTTGGAAACGTAGGTAACTCACTGTTAGGCATACTTGATTCAACATATGCTGACGAAATGACCCATAAAATTGGCGTAGTGCGAGAGGAAAAGCAAACACTATTGGCGTTATTCAAAAATGAAACCTCAATTATTGATTCAACGATCAACATCATGAGGCGGGATCAGGTTACCACCGCGGAAAAATTCAATGTAATCAATGACCAATTGAGTCTTATGCTCAACCGGATTAATGAAAACAGTGATGGTACAAACCAATTGAAAATTTACCAACTTCTCACAACACTATCAATTGAGATAACAACAGTTGTGTCAAACTTACATCGCATACAATCAGCAATAGCAGATACATTGATCAATACGCATCACGGCAGAATGAGCCCCCTACTGTTATCACCACAATAACTGAGTAAGGAAATTGCAACAATTAAGCAACATCTTCCAGCATACACGCATTTGCCAGTAGACTAAGATGATGTTGTCCAAGTATACAAACTAATGATAGCAACAGGCGCCGTGCTAGGTGATTACGTAGTTTTTGAGGCAAAATTACCGTTGATGTAGCGTTACATTTATTATTCACACTACAAAAAACACTCAGTTGAAAATTCTTTGTTCACACTACAAAAAACACTCAGTTAAAAATAACTTAAATGTCATTTCAATATACTTGGTTTTGGTTCGTTTGAAATGTAGTTAGTCAGTGAATCTGATCAGAATCGAATATATAATTAATAAATAAGTGTAACATTTAATTAATATAATTGAGTTTTGATTAAATTGAGTTTTGATAAAGTATATAAATATATAAGTAGAATATATAAACCACTTATATTGGTGACCCCGACATCTCAACACCACCTTCAGGCAACTCAATCTACATCTGTTGAAACGTGAATGGTGCAGCACTCACCAGGACAACAGCTTCTCAAACTTTATAAGTGCAACAAAGAAATGACTATTATCCAAGCTTCCAGCATAGAATATGAAGAAGACGCGTCAGAGTAACAACCAACAGCCATAGCAACACGAGAAGATTTCAAATATATCGTTTTGTTGCTATCTTTATACGTTTCAAATTGTCTGCAATTCGATTTGACGCTCTGGCCCGGTCAATTTACTGCCAAGTCAAGCTGTCACACCTGGAACTTATAGTAATTGCAACAGCAAATCATCAGAAATACCATCAAGCCGCCCAATAAATGTAATCTATAAACCCAAAGTCATACAAACGGATTTGCTAAACGGAGCTGGCAACAACAGAGCGCCTCTATCCAAAAAAGCACAAGCGCTTGTACGCAAAAGGCACAAGCGCCCCAACGAAAGAATCACAAGATCAGTTTATAAGTAAGTTCTGTTAAAGTCTCCCATAATTTTATTGAATACCCGATTATATTTTAAAAACGCACACGGCATAAGGGAAATTTATAAAAAATCATCCCATTTTTGGAGGGGGTGGACTTATTCAAAAAAACTCCGCATAGTATATTTAAACTGGATAAAATCCGCATAGGATATTTAAACTGAATAAAATACAGATCTTAGACACAAATAAAATTAAAATAGCCTTAGTCATTATAATAAGTATTATGGCTAATTCAGGGAATGGAGATTCTTCCCAGAAATCAATTAACGCGGTAGCTCTAAAACTGCCTACTTTTTGTAGTAACCTTCGTGCACAATGGTTTACCATTGTAGAAGCGAATTTTGCACTTAGAGGAATTAGTGCTGAAACTACAGAATTTGAATATGTTATTGCTTCGTTACCACCTGACATGATAGAGCCAGTGTTTGATATCATTCAAAATTGTGCTGGAAATTCTACATCACCATATACCATTCTTAAGAAAGCGCTTATAGAAAGACATTCTCTTTCCGAGAATAAAAGATTAGAGAAATTACTTTCGGGAACTGAAATGGGCGATCAAGGCCATCTGAATTTTTCCGAAAAATGAATCAAACTGCTGGAGAATCAAATATTGTTTCAAATGATTTTATATTGAAATTATGGTTGAGAAAACTCCCACCGTTTATTCAGGCGATTATGAAAACTCAATCTAATTCTGATATGCAAACTTTAAATAAATTAGCTGATGATCTTTGGGAAATTAAGCCTTATCAAAATTCCCAAATTCATGCAATTACCACTACAAATTCTTCTAATTCTCTCGCAAATTCTTCTAATTCTAATGATTTTACAATGGCCAAAATTATGCTAGAAAATCAACAGTTAAACAAGATGGGTAAACAGACCTACGCTCATGTCAGAATGGTTTTGTATTCAATTTACAAAATGCAGTCACCAGATCGAATCAAATCAAGAAACATGTCAATGACGATTTTATTGGAGAAAATATGATATACGAAGATCATACTATTATTAACAAAGTTGAACAAATTTCGACTTCTGAGGTTTTTGGTATTGTTATACTCATAAATATCTCCCTTGATAATTATTTCAGATGTCCATCCGCGACGGAGGAAACACATTTTTCGTGTATTTCCCCCCTGTGCCCCCACTGAAGCAAAAACTGTTTAAGAACTGTTTTGAAAAGCTCCCACGAAAACTTTCATTTCATACTCATATCGGCTACGTTTGATGAATTTCTTTTTTCAGGGGCCACTCTCCTGTACTGTTATCATCGATTAATGGCCAATTTTTTCGAATCCTAGAATGGTTACAAAACGCTATTGCTAGGAGCTCCCTCCCACCTCCTTGACTCACTTATGAGCATTAATTGTAGGTACTCATCTTCAGTCATTCATTAAATTGAATCAAGTGTTCAAAGCATGCACCTTAAACGTTGAAGTTGGGAAAAAATAACTCAAAATTGTTCAATCTTCGCATTTAAAACAGCCACTATTTTGTTTTACGATTACTGATACCACAAGCTGAACCGATTCTCAAAGATATACATGACACGTATCATTCCTGAAATTTTCATGCAAATCCTAGCAAAACTGTAGTGTCTGAGTCGGTAAAAAGCGCATATGGTTCCATAGCCATATGTTGCCATAGTAATCAATGCAGCGCATATTGTTCCATAGTAATACAGGAAAATTCAAACCGCTATAACTTCGGCAAATATCATTCAATATTTATGAAACTTTCAGGATAGATCAATCTTATAAATAGATACGTGCTGAATTTCATTCAATTTAAGGGTACCGTTAGGATTTTATTCAAGAAAACATAAAATCGATAAATCATACTATTACTAACAAAGTTGAGTGAATTGCGATTTCTCACGTATTTGTTGGTGTTGTACTCACCAATGCCTACATCCCTGATTTTTTTCAGATTTTTCAGATCACAGGTGTCCAATCGCGAGGGGGGGGGACACAAATTTTTCGTGTATTTCCCCTCCCTGTGCACCCCTCGAAGCAAGCTTTGCCAAACTGTTTTGAAAAGTTCTCATCAAGACCTTTGATTTGATACCCATATCGGCTACCTTCAATGAAATTTTTTTTTCGGGGGTCACTCTCCTATATGGGGAGACCCCCCTTAAATACCTTATAAAATTTTTTTGTAGTTGAATTTTGAAGAGATCACCACTTCACACCTACTCACAAAATTTGATGTTTCTAGCTTAAGTAGTTTCCGAGAAAAACTGCTGTGACACACGGACGGACGGACGGACAGACGGACACACAGGACGCGATTTTAGTAGGGTTTTGTAAAATTATTTTACAAAACCCTAAAAATGAGATATAAGAAATTAAAGAAATACTCAAAAATTTGAGTTTTAACCTTCAAAACAATAATAATAACTTTCAAAGTAATTTTCATCAAAATAATAATAATCGATTTAGAAATCGCTCTCATTCGAGGAGTAATAGTCAATTTACTTCAAACAATAATAAGCAATTGCACGAAGGGAAGGTGGACTGCGCGCCTCATCCCGGATGTGAGACCATGGCCAAATTGAAGGCATGGTTATACTGACTTCTATCTGACCCAGATTTTGAGCAGGCATGGGTGTTTTCAGTCTTACCTGCACAAGATTGGTAAGTCACGGTCCCCCGATCGTCGGTTTTGCCCAAGAGTCTCTACAGCGAAACAGGAGAGCTCACCCCAAAAATATAGTCGCAATTATTCTCGAATAGGTTGGCAACTGGAACCAGGTGGCACATTATGCTCGGGCAGTCCTTAACTATAAAAGGAACTCACAGCAGCTAGGGGCGCTGGGGTTGGGGAATCGCTTTTCTGGTACTTCCTCTTCCCTTCTCCCCTCCCGCTGGGAAAGGGATCCCTCAACTTGAAGGCACCTCATGGCATAACAAAACGAGACCTGGCCCGAAGTAATGTGTCAAACGGTTCCAGGCTGGGTTCACAGGTTGACAGGGGAGGTGTTTAGTGGATAGTTCAGTTGCCTTCTTGCGAGCATGGGAGTCCCACACTCTGTGCATAAATGGCATTCACCTTCCTACCACAAAAAAAAAAGGCACCGCGAATCCGAACCGAAGATATCTAGCTGATTATTTGTGAATTTTCATGAAATCCTTCCACTTGGCGATATACTCCCCTGCTACTTCTCTTCCTCCTGAAAACTCTATACTACGGGCAAAAAAAGTAATTTCTTTTCAGCAATTCACTATGTTTTTTAGTTATTTTGTACTCTTAATTCCGAACTTCTTTATTGACTAACATAATTGTAGTTCATAGCAATTGATATGTTATTTTCAGTCTTTCTTAACACATTACATTACCCGGTTATTCTATGCAAAAGTAATAATATGTTGGCCACCTTCGTATAAATTCTTCTTATCAAAAGGCGAGTCAATTGATTATTTGCGAATCGTATAGAAAAAGATTTACATATAAATGTCAAATTTAAACGACTTGGTGAAATCAGATATTATTTTCCCGTATTTTTCGACGTCTTGGTTTTTTGTTTTTAAATAAAATATCGATTAAATATTACGATAAATCCGATAAGTACTTAGCCTACAACAGAAAAATCAAAACTCTCCCCCTCATTCGACGCAAATTCCTGCCCTGCAAGTGACTTTTTAAAGTTTGGAAACATAAAGCAATCACGCGGGGCCAAATCTGGAGGAAAGAGTGGATGAGGTAGCAGTTTGTAGCCCAATTTGACCAACTTGGCTGTGGTGATGGCGGACGGGTGGGTTCGTGGGTTGTCATGGTAGGAGCGCCTTTTTTCTGCAATTCGGCGTCAAATTGGCCCGATAATACGGTACAGTAGCGCTTTTTGACCGTTTTGTCTTTCTTCAGGTAGTTGATGCAGATCACACCTTGTGAATCCCAGAAAATGGTGGCCGTCACCTTTTTGGCGAATAGGACAGTTTTTATCTTCTTTGGAGTACGTTCGCCAGTTTAAGTCCACTGTTTCGACTGCTCCTTGGTCTCAAGTAGAGCCATGTTTTGTCAATGGCACGAAACGATGCAGAAATTCCTTTCGATTGCACTTATACAGTGTCAAACACTGCTTTGAAGTGGTCTTACGGTTGTGTTTGGTGTTTGGAGTAAGCAAACGTGGAACCCATCACGCTAACTGCTTCCACATGCACAGGAGGATATAACAGATGCAGTTTTTTGAGATGCCTACTGTCTCAGCTATCTCGTGCACCTTGAATCGGCGCTTGCCAATATGAGTTCGTGGATTTTTGTCACACTATCCTCCGTGGTAGCCGTTTTTGGGGCACCTAGGCATGGTTCATCGAAAAGCAACGTGTGACCACGTTGAAACTCATTAAACCAAATTTTTACGATCGCCATTGTAGGAACAGAGTCACCGTATCCAGTATCTAAGCGCTGTTTGATTTTGCTGCGTGATTTCCCTTCCAAAAACAAGCATCAAATCACTGACCAATATTGCTCTTTCTCCATTTTTCTAAAATCTTTGGACATGCCGGCTTCCACACGTGATCAAAACAAAATGACGAGCTTGACTTGACTGAAATTTTGACAGAAATATCTACTTTAATGTGCTACGAAATAGAGAATCTTTCCTACAATAGTGAAATACTTATCAAACTGCTCTCGTATTTAGTGTTTCTAGTTATCTGATTAGTTTTATATCTCATCATTACGTGCCCCGAATCAATTTATCTGAATATATTATTTGATCTGATTTCCGATTGAAAGATTAATTTTCTTATTGTTTATTTCTTCTGTGGCCCTATTTTCAGAAGCCTAAAAAAATGTTATTTCATATAAAAAAATATTGTATTATACAATTTACGTGCACGAAAGGTATGGTTGGTTACAAAAAATATTCCTATCGATTATGATTTATAATTGGGATAATGAAAGGATTTTATAGGAAATGAGTACGTTTTGTATGACATAGTTCAAATTTATTAAATTAAGAAGCATGCATGCGCACGGACAAACGGAACGTGTCGAAGGGAGTTGTGATACTGACTGGATGCAAAACTGGTTTCTCGTTACGACTGGGTAATGGTAATAGTAGTGGTAGATAAATCTCCAACATTCCGCCCACTTCATGTGAAGCATGAAAAAATGCTTTATGTGAAGATTTCGCCCGACGTGAGAAATGTGGATTTTTCTAGTTAATTGAAGGTACGACATCACTTAGTGAAAATTTCGTCTGTTTGGCTGAAGTATCAACTGGGCGTACCGAAACCTTGGTGACTGCGCGTTTTGTGCTACCGCCTGCGTATTTTACCTAACTGCACGGGTTAGACTATCAGCTCTAGGATGTACGTTTGTGATCCTGCCCAGGGCCCATTGAGTGGGCGATAGATCTTCGTCTTTTAATACCACTAGATCATTGATTTTGACTTCTTCCTTCCCATCTCAGCGCTCATGGCGCAGTTGCAAATGATGCATGTACTTGTGTCGCCAACGACGCCATATATTTTCTTGCATGTTCTGAACTAGCTGCCATCGTCCGAGTCGATTAATCGGGCACTCCATGGTAGAGGGCATCGGAACGGCCAACAGGCTTTCCCCGACCAAGAAATATCCTGGTTTTAAGGCATTCATATCATTGGCGTCGTTCGTGCTGGAGTAAAGCGGACGTAAGTTGAGGCATCCCTCTATCTAGCAGATTAGAGTTAGCATCTCCTCTACATTAAGTTTGTGGGTCCCGACGATCCGCTTAAAGTGGTGTTTGAAAGACTCCACACCAGCCCCCCAAAGATCACCAAAGTTTGGTGATCCAAGTGGAATGAAGTTCCATTCAGTACTTTTCCTTAACGACGTTTTAGGTGCTTTGATTAGCATTTTGATATTTTTAATGAGTTACTTGTTGGCGGCCACGAACCTTAGTGCACCGTCTTCGATGGCTGACAAAACGAAGAAAAGCTTCCATGAAGGCATCTGCGGTGAGTTCGAAAACTAGCTCCAAGTGCACTGCTTTGATGACAAAGCAGACGAAGATGCAGACGTAACTTTTGAAGACCATTCGGTAATGATCGCTGCGTAGATTTACCATGAAGAAGTGAAGAAATGGCTTGGCAGGAATCACTGGATTAATTGAAAGATCAGCCGTGAGCTAATGCTTTGCATCGACACATAGACGATAGCACACTTCACAGTGCCGTATAGTTTGATTAACTAAAATATATTCTCCAATAATCCAGTATATTGAGCAAAGATATTGCATTGTTAGCTATACGCCAGCATGTAATGTGACGTTATGTGCTTGTCAAATTAGCAATTGGGTCAAGTTGCTATCCTTTGGAAGAACTATTGGATGTTTCTCTTTGTGCAGCAGCTGTGAGTAGGTGAGTCGTCCTGAGTTTTGAGAGTTTTTTGGTATTCGGTTCTGCCTTTTGCTTGGTAACGTGGGATATTTCGGTCGCAAAGAATAAAGACTGAATCATTTTCGTCAAAGTAGTACGAGCAGCGTCGACCTCTGTCAGTGAGCTGTGATTCAAACTAGCTTCGAAAACGAGGAGTAGTTCACCAACAGCTGGATGTCCGGGTCTGTGAGGTAGCTAGAAGTCGTTTGGAACACTCGCATCTTATATTTAATCACCTTACTGGCGACAAAATGTGATGTCTTTGGTTAGAAATTAGAATGTTTCTTGAGCCAGACAGATCTAAACCATCAAAGCTCATAGGGACTGAGCTCAATTGCATAAATTCCTGTTGATTTTCCTTGGACAGAATGTGATGCCAAATAATATGAGGTAGCTTCTCGTGTATCATTGAGACTTGGGTGACAACGAAGACATTGCACTTGCTCAGGTGTTCCTTTATTAAGTACAGGGTGACATTGGAGTCAGACCAAAGGTGTACTTGTACGTTGCTGAAGTTCAGTTTGTCGCGAACTGCAAGTAAGAGGTAAGCTTGTAGAGCCGCCCCGCATAATTTGAGTCTGGGTAGTGAAACTGTTTTCAGTGGGTTCACTTTCGTTTTAGTGGCCAGCAGATCCACCGCGATCTTTTGCATGTCGGTTATAGCTAGTAGGTATACAGCAACTTCATATGCGTCCAAAGAAGTGTCGCAAAACCCATGCAATTCTATGCGCGATTGTGACTTGGTGGCGCCAACCTAGCGGTTGACCTTAACAGCGTGCAAGTCTGCAAGTTCTTTGCGCAGTTTTACACATTGTTTTTCTAATTTTTTAAGGCAAATTTTCATCCCAGTCTATTTTCTCCAGCAACAAGTAAAGATTTTTAACTTTATGGTAACCGGCGCTAACCATCCAAATGGGCCAAATATTCGACTGACTTCCAATAAGATGGTTCTCTTTGTTACAGGAATCTGATAAGGATCAAGACTCGCATGAAATTGGAGACAGTCTGCTTCTGGGTCCCAGGCTTTGCCTAGAACCTTGATGTTGCTATCGTGAACAACCTTTCGAGTCGCACGTTCTTCGACGGGTTCCGGTGCAATGTTGACTAGAAGCTTCTCGAAATTGGCCAAACACTTC
The DNA here is from genome assembly GCA_963969285.1 of Odontomyia ornata. Classification (NCBI taxonomy): domain Eukaryota; kingdom Metazoa; phylum Arthropoda; class Insecta; order Diptera; family Stratiomyidae; genus Odontomyia; species Odontomyia ornata. Next base: position 272,418,258 of record OZ017738.1, on the reverse strand, counting down.
CTAAGTCTGAATCCCCCTTCTTTCATTGGAGCAATAGCTTGATCTCGGAATATAATGCCAGTCTTAACGTCGAAGAAATCAAACCACGCATCGTCGCAGTACAAGTTTTCCCTAATCATTTGAGCTGCTTCAGGGTGTGTTGTTTCATAGTCTGTTGCTAGTTGCAGCATCACACTGGACGCTAAGAAGGAAGCACATGTTGATCCAAATAACACGGCGAGTATTCAAAAGGCAAGGATTGGATCCAAACAGAGGCATCTATATAGGATACGCTGCAGATTGCCGTCGCTTTTATCAATTCAAATTTGCCGAAACATATTTTCCACATCAGCGCAAAAATGAACGAAAAAATCTCCAACGTATAAAGATTATGAAAATATCGTTCAGAAGCTTGGCACCGGTGTGAAGAATATCGTTCGTTTTTTGCGACGCGTTGTATACAACCCTTAGTTTGGTAGTTGTGCTGGTTGGTCTTAGAACCACATGATGCGGAAGGTAGTAGGCTGGAAATGAAGCTTCTGTTTATTCTTCCATAATATCGTCATAAGTACGCTTCAACTGCTCATCCTTCTGGAAACGTTTTTCTAAGCGTAGCAAGGAGTAGGTAGTGGCCTCCTTGGATGATCCTAGTTCATCTGCGGGGCTGTTTAGCGAAAGCTGGACCACGTATCGGCTATCTTCATAAAAATTTCTTGTTCTCATAAAAATTTATTCGCAGTCGATTTTGTCACGTGTGGGTATTGTAGACTTAGGTGGCACCTCTATCTCCCAGGAGTGTCAAAGTAAATCATCCGTAACTCTTCCGGATGTCTGAAAGCAAACGATATTCCGGGCTTCACTTGAATGTTGCTGATTCTGTTCAACTTATCCTGACAATACGTAATAGAGAGTAGTTGTCTGTACAAAAAACGTTCCAGGAGGGTCTCTACGGATACCGTTTTTAATTATTGCTGCGTAAACTTTCACTCTAAGTATCAAGCCGATGCGGGATGGCTTTCCGAATTCCAGGTCTGCTAATTCCAGGCCCTTGGCATAGGGCCAGCCGTATTTCTCTAATTGGCTAAACGACGGCCACATAGAAAAACACAGTGGTTGATGGTGGATCGAAGCAATTTTGTGTGTCATGATAGAACTTGCAGTCCCTGTTTTTTCTTCTACAACACCGTACATGTTCACCTTAACTGCTTTTTTAGACGGTCATAAAGAACTCACCAGCGATTGTGACATGAAGTTTGACTCCGAACCTTTATCGAGCAGCGCACGTACTTTCAATCGTTGACCACTAGCTGCTGTCGCTCCCAATATCGCTGTCATCAGCGGTACTACACTCGTCAGCACCACAACCGACAGTAGATCAGCTGATAAAGTAGATGCTAAATGTGAAAAAGTTATTCTTCCTTGCGTATGTATCATCGTGTGATGACATCGTTGGAAATGACCAGCTCTCAAGTAATTTAAGCAAAGGCCTCTATACTTAACTAGGGCAGTACGTTAGTCGACCGTAGATGTTGTTTGAGATGTGTGCGAGATCGAACAATGTGCCCGGCTTATGACACATAGTGCCTGCATGCGGCACTCTAGAAACTTTTTGAGTCCATTACAGACAGGTACTTTAGTATTATGTGCCAACGACGTTTCCCAGTCTTTGCGTGTGTTGGCACCAAACTTGCTCATCATGAAGTATAGAAGCCAGCTGATCCAATGATCAACCGGCTGAGAGAAATTTTCGATTGAATTTACGTGTTGACTGAAGTTCTCCAATACACGTCTCATCTCATCTTCGGATTCAGTTTTCATGGTAGGCACAGGTACTAGTGCACGTAAATTGGCATTGACCAAAGCTCTTGTGTTGTCAAAATGAGACAGCATTGTGTCCCAAGCTGACGCATAGTTGTTTACCGTTACCGCTGCAGGTTTGAGTATAAGTTCCGCTTCACGACGGAGACTCGACTTCAAATAATGAGGTTTCTACACACCGCATAATGACGAGTTCGTATGTTCTTGAAAAAAGGCCAATTTAGAAACTCACCGTCGAAGGCTGAGAGTTCTATTTTGGGTCGTTTTATGCTGGCTTGGGAACCTTGTGGTGTTGGGTTATGGGATCCCTCGTTCGGTGCGGTCGGCTATTGAGTGGCGGTTTCTTGCCAGTGCCAAGATTTCGCTTCAATGTATGCCACTTTGACTGCAGAAAAACAATCGCCGCTGAGAATTTGCTCCACGCTAATTTCTTCAAGTGAAGCCTATTGCACTAACTGCTCATACGTGGCACTGAAACTGCACCAGTATTGTTCTAACAACTCGATTCGCGTGCGCAGAAAATTTACCGTTCGACTCACTTTCGTGGTTTTTTCGGTATTCGCAACAAACTTTTTGACACGTGTCGCCTACATATTCGGTTATTGCATAAGTTTTTCCAAAGCGAAATTTGGCTCAATGGACCAATAATTGAGAGGATCTTACAGGAAATGACTACGTTTTGCATTACAGAGTTCAAATTTATAAAATTAAGAAGCGTGGAAGCGCACGGATGAACCAAACATGTCATGGGTCGTGGTGAGACCGACTGATTAAAAAACTGGTTTCTCGTTACAACTGGGCCATGGTAATAGTAGTGGTGGATAAATCTCCAAAAATTTATTTACTATTACTTAAATCTATTTATTATGGCTTATTCTTTTCTTGTTAGGAACTGTATATTATTTATTATCTACTTTTTTTATTGCTATTGTATTGTGGCCTAACTTTAGATATAATCTGTGATTTGTTTACTTCTAGAGCAGATTCAATGCAGTTCAAAGCTATGCTAAAACATTTGATTTTTGTCTGATGATTTTTTTCAATAAACTGAAATTTATTCAACCCACACGCATAGCATGTAAACGTTAATAAATAATTAAATTTATCATCATATTTAGTATTTATTCAGATTTATGTCATGATGAAATATATAAAAAGTCCATACAACGAGCATTTGATTACTTAATTTAACTTGAAAACTGTGTATTTTCTTAGAAGCCGCGTTGATTGGAAATTTGATCAATTTATAATTATTTATATATTTGTCCTCTAGAAATGTTTAATATATTTCTAACTTTGCCATTTATTGCGTTTCTTGCAGATATTTGGAGGTGTTCAAGTGGATGTTACAAGTTAGTTCAGAACTGTATTGGTGGATTGCTGCCTCAGTGAGCAAAAGATTAGTGCTCAACTGGAATAGCCGTACCTAACAACCCATAAGCATGCTGGCAGCTAGCATTGTGGTGCCGTGGGGCAGTGCAAGCACCAACTACAAATAACTACACGGTTACGAATTTTTGTAAAGTAACAACTGGACACGGGAATCGGATACATTCAACAGGTGACGGAGGCCAAGATAAGCAATCGAAGGATATAACAATTATCAGATACAATGACTTTTCCAAATTACTCGCGCGGGAGGTTAAACACGAATTCGTCACTGACGCGGGTATTCGCAGCCCACAAGAAGACTGTGGCATCCGGGTTGTAGTGATGGATCCCAACCAGATCAAGGACCTAAATGATGACTTGACCATGTAGAAAAAGTGGAAGGCCGATCACCCTGGGTGAGAGCCCCTGAAACAACAAAGACAGTAGAAGCTTCCCCGATAGCTAGCTCATTTTTATGAAGAGCCAAACACCGTTGCGGATCCCAGAGCTGCTAGACGACCGTTCGATTTTTTCAACATTTCATGCAATTTTTTATTTCCTTTGTCTTCATACTTTAAATATAATTAAATAATTTTGTTCACGGTGTATTTCTTAAGCTTTACAAAACTTAATATTCTTACTAAATTAATTGGAAAGATTTCCACATTATTGCTGGTGATAGTTCAGAACGGGTTCCACATAAATCCTGTGTTTGATGCCTCGGTGTTCATCTCGCTCAGTATCTGTGCTACTCTGAACAATTCAAAACCATGCTCAGTAAAGCACAAAAATAGTCATGGCCGCTTAGCGACTCTTTCATTCCAGATACACTGATCGAAAGGTCAAAGTTATCTGTTACGAGACCCTGGTTAGACCAGTTTTGACATATGGATGTCAAATCTGGTTCAATCAAAGTGCTAGTGCGATTTTTTCTATTTTATGGTATGTGATATTAACTATATATAAGACAGCGTATGAAATACACACTTGCGTAAATATAAGATTCACCTGAAAAAATCATACGCAAAATCTATTCATTTATGATCGATTTGTGAATGCATTCCCGGAAAATGCGCTCCCATTGCCCCAATTAATAATTAAACATTGATCATGCCTTTTAACTTTCATTTCTAAATCGCGAAATCTAGAACCAACTTTGTATTAACTTTTAATGCTTGCTTACAAATAGAATGGCTTGCCGCTAAACGGATTCATAAAATCCAATAACCGTTCATAAATAATTTCATGGTGGGTAATTTGTTGGAAAGTGCACTACCCGATATGCAGAGCTCTTGCGCTGAACTTAGATCCTGCCAACACTAATTTTGCGTAATTTGAAATCATCCAGGTGATAGTCACGTGACAGGGATGAGTACACTGGAGCAAAGTTGACACGGGCTGGGTTCTATACACAAATTACTGTACGACCACCGAATGAAATTTGCTAAAATGAGGTTATTAAGTAGTTAATCATAGTAACACTTCCATTTTGCCCGTAAACTCGATAGTCACTCACTTGCTTAGTAGATTCTAAACTGAAAGTTTGCGATAAATTCTTCAATTCTGGTAATACAATTGGTTTGCCCGATAAATCGTCGTCACTGATTTACGGTCGACAGCTGTCACGTCTAAAATTTGCATGCAATGCCTCATTCCTCTTTGTTTTTCATTGGAGAACCATTATGAGAAGTTGTTGTACGAGTTTTCATGAATAATATGCTATGTTTGGCAAATATTACGGATTGAAAACTGTTTTTCTTTTGACTGCCACTTTCCCTTTTTCTATTCATGCCCTCCAAGTGGCGACAGTAACTTTTGCGATGCTGAAATTCAACAAATGTAGGAATTTAAAAATAATAGCTATGCAAATTGCTAAAACTACTGTGTGCATGCGGTCAGATGCTTCCCTGGACAGTGTCGCGTTAATTTTTCACTTTTTAACCTGCTTGATATCTGCCGTCAAACTGGCAATACCGTCTTATCTTTGAGTTAACAGCTGCAAGAGCGGCTGTCATTACCACATGAGGCAAAAGATTAGTGCTGCAATTTCCACAATCGAAATGAGGAAAAAGTCTGCCACTACAGGGCAGCTGGTTTTCTCGCGATTCTAAGGAAACAAGGATGGCATAACAGTTATTAATTGACACTGCCCTACTCGAGAAGACTCTTAAACAGCCGAATTGGAACTGCTCCGTTGTCTGAATCTAGGTTTCTGGTGAACCAAACTCATGTAACACTCAACTTTCTAAAAATTTCACGATAGGTCGAGGGATGAATTAGCGATTAGATTCCACCGGTGGAAGCTTAGACAACCGATATACAATGACGAATGCCTCAACGTGCCCCATCGATGATCTTGGGTATGGATCGATCACAAGAATACGTACTCAAGAACGTTGAGTTAGCTCATTGGGGGTCAAGGAGGCTGATTTGAGGCAAGTTTTACAGGTAGCTACATACTCCTTGACATGAGAGGACATTTTAGACCCAAAGAAGTACTTATAAGGCGTCAATGCGTCCAACTGTACCCGCCGTGAGCAGTAAGAAGGTGATCGTATGTACGGAGGATCGGATTGCGTCATCTCCTCTGGCACGAAGAGCTTCCAAGAGTTTTTTCCTGCAACGAGTCACCAGCTGCGTATTCATTTCGCCGATGTATATAGTTATCCCCACCTCCAAATCAGGAAACTGTCTTTTTTTGGGTTACGATGGTTTGCCTTAAGTTCTTGTAGTTATCCAGATTGAAATGTTGGCTATCTAAATCGTCATCTAACACGAGTTCAGCTTCCTGCAGCAAAAAGCTCCACAAGAGAGTATTGGGCACGATATTTTGGGTCGCTTCCCGATATTTGATAGAAAATTTAAAATCTTGTGGCTTAAGGGCCCATGAGGCTTAGTTCAAACATCATTGGGGTGAAGCATGATCGGTGATAATCTCAAACGGATGGCCTTCTAAGTACGTTTGAAACTTCTTGACAACCATCACCACTACCAGACATTCCCGCTCGGATACTGTGTAGTTTATCTGGGCTAAGTACAGCTTACACGACATGAAAGCAACAGGAGCTTCTTCCCTGTGCTCGGTTAGTTGCACAAGCATGGTGCCATCTCCATGTTGAGTTGCATCACAATGAATGGAGAAGGTCTTCTTGAAATGAGGGTTGTGTAGCACTTGAGCAGGTGACAAAGCTGGCTTGAACTCCTGGAATGTGTTTTGGCTGAGCTCGGACTAGATGAACTTACACTTCGGGGGCGTGTCAGACAGAGGTGCTGACACCACCACATGGTTTGGTACTTACTGCAAACTCTCAATAAACGGCGTACCTGCTTAACAGTTTCCGGTAAGGGGAACTCATCAATGGCCCGAGTTTTGTGCGGGTTGACCTTGATGATTTTATGACCAATGAGATGCCCTAGATATTGGGCCTTGGTAATGACAAACTTGTTTTCTGAATATTGATCGTGAGTCCCACCTTGCTGATATATATTTATTTTTTTTCATATCTCCATTCCCTTCCACTCTCTCCATCAAACTTTCTTCGTCGCACAACGCTCGTGCGACCTGCTTTTCACATTTCGTCGTTTCTTCAGTTGAACCACCCAGACAATGATAAGACCATCGGTCTAAGGGGGCACACAAATTATGTGAATTTATCCTATTAATCTCATCTTGTCCATTTCGTGATCAGCTCTCAGAGATAAAAAAAACGTTGTAATACGCCGTGGGAAAAAAAACTCTGAGTTATAAAGTTAGCTGTCTTTTCAAGCATCTCGGCAATATTCTCGATAATAATATCTTTCTGCTATACAATCTCGTCGATAGGGTCAAGAAAGGCCCTAAGATGCGATGTAGAAATTTATTGCACTGAGATTCAATCGTTGTTAAATAAATATTCCTTAAGCTTGTTTTAAAAACTTTAAGTGAGTTTGCATCCTTAACTGAATCTGGGAGATTTTTGTATATACGCAAGGCATCATTCGTAGCATCATTCTTTAGACGAATTGATTTGCGTTCCTAGCATTGTAGTGATTTTTCTGCGATACTTTCATACATTGAATATGTGACGACGAATTTGAATTCAAGCATTGAAAAATAAACCTGGCTTTCTCTGCTTCAACGATTTGAGTAAATGTTAATGCTTTCGCTGATTGGTACACAAATCTGGGTGGTGTACGTATTGGTAGATTTAACATATTTTTATAAGCCTTGGTAAGCAACATGGAGATGATATTAAGGTGTTGCTTTGATGACTGGCTCCAGATAACTACTCCGTAATGTAGTTTCAACAGAACGAATGCATTTAGCACCATCAGCTTGATATTGCCTGGAAATCCTTCATATCTTCTCAGTAATTCAATAACAGGAGCTAATTGTCTTCTGAAGTTGTTTATATGCGACAGCCATGTTAATCGTTGGTCGATGATGAGTCCAAGATATTTGAATTCCGCTACTCTCTCCAGTTTTTTACTATTAATTCTTATATCAATGTTAATGTCTTCCTTGTTCTTCTGTTTGAAAATAATGTATTTGGTCTTAGAAGTATTTAGCGCTAGCTTATTATTACTTAGCCCCAAATGATATGTGCTTAGATCCTCATTAATGGTATTCTCTAAGTAATCTTTTTTGCATCCCGAGTAAAGTAGAACTGTGTAATCAGCATATAGTGCATAGTGTCCCTTTAGTCCACATGTATTTAAATTGTTAGTGTATAACAAGAATAAGGTAGGGCCAAGTATGGAGCCTTGGGGAACGCCTGACTTCATAGGTGCCAAGTCACTCAATACATTATTGACTACTGTTTTCTGCGATCTTCCTTTTAAGTAATTCCTAAAAAGTTGATTTGCTTTCCCGTGAATGCCATATAATTCGAGTTTACGAAGTAAATGCTCATGATCTACCGTATCAAACGCCTTTTTGAGATCCACGAAAATGGCAGCAACATAGTCATCCTCGTCAAGTCCTGTATTTATGAAATGCGTGACTGAGCAAAGAGCATCAAAAGTTCCTTTATTTTTCTGGAAACCAAACTGTTGTAAATTTAAAATTGAATTTTCCTTAATGAATGATGATAGACGGATGTTGATTAATTTTTCGAGTATTTTACTAAATCCTGTTAAAATCGCGATCGGGCGGTAATTATTTGGATCCATACGGTCTCCTCCCTTGAAGATTGGGACTATTTTTGCTAGTTTTCCTTCCTCAGGAAACGTTCTCTTCCTAATATGTTTGTTTAGACAATTTGCCACACATTCTGCTATCTCCTCCTTTATAAGTTTTATTTCATCCATGGTGATATTGTCTATACCTGGTGCTGTATTTTGCTTCAATTCATCAATAATTTTTATTACTTCAACTTTGTAAGTTAGATGCATATGAAAGGAAGATTTGGGCGACGTAATTGTAGAAGTAAAATTGCTTGTTGGCGCAGGCTGGATTCCATTGGCAATTTTTTCACCTATAGTTGAAAAAAAGATATTGAGGTTATTTGCAGCTTCAAATTCATTTGCTGAAGATGAGTTCTCTATGGTGAAATCCTGCGTCGTAGAGTTACGCGGTGAGTTTCTTTTAACTTCATTTATTATGTCCCATATTTCATGCGCATTGTCGGCCGCTGCATCTAGTCTTTTGGAGTAATACAAAAGTTTTGCTTCTTTCGCAACACTTTTAGATGTTTTATTGGCTTCGATTTATATAAACCTGAGCAATTGATCATTCATGTTCCGTTTGTAGTTCATATAAGCCTTCCGCTTGTTCTTAGTTGCCTCAATGACTTTTTTGGTTATCCATGAATGTTGACGACATTTTATTTTTTTCTCCGTAGTCGAGGTGCCCTTAACTTCCATTATGATGTTTGTGCGCTCCACTAAGTTTGAAGGTTTTTAGTTAATTAATAAACCCTTAAGATTTGATCCAAAGAGGTCCTTATTTAAGTATTTGAAAACTTTGTAAGCAGGCTTTTGCTTTTTATTTATTTAATTCCTTGAATAACAACTTTCAAAACACGAGGATCAAATTCAGGCCAGTCCTCTAGAGTATAAGCAAATTTCCCAGCAATTTGATTATCATTTGTGACTATATGATCCAGGCAGGTATTAGATGCTAGTCGGGTAGGTTGAAGTGGGTTCACAATAGTGGCACCATTCGTTTCTAGTACGTCGTTGTACATCCTTGACTCATTAGATTCAACCATTAGATCTATATTCGTATCGGCAACTGTGATCAAATTATTTTCCATAGAATATAGTTCATCTAATTTCAAGCACAGGTCTTGCGCTTTAAGTTATTTTCTTTCCAGGGCATACTAGTTCGATGACTATCATATTGTATTTATCCGGTATTACTCGCCTCGTTACGAAATTAAGAGTTTTTTTAAATATAAATTGCTGTTCCTTTACCTCTTCCGGGCCAGCATGAAAATACAGAATCGTTTCCCTGAATGTTGTAGCACTCCGCTTTCTCCGAATATATCCAGACTTCATTAAGTATAATTAAATCTATATTCGAATGTTGCTTTACATAAATTTGAAGTTCGTTAAGTTTTTGTCTTAAACTTCTTATATTAGCATATTGGATTGAAATTTGGGTGTCTTCAAATATCTTTGTATTAATCATCGTAGTTAATGCTTCTCTTAGCAATCAAAATCCTACGTTTAAATTCTGGGCATTCCGTCGAATCTGCCCGGTGTGCCTGGCCAATTTTCTTACCATTTTCCATACAATTACAATATTTTTCAACTAAGCTTTTACAGTCTCTTGTATCATGCTGTGATCCACATTTTGCCCGCCTCAGTTCCCCTTCACATTTTGATGTCTTGTGATTGAACTTTTGGCATTTGAAGCACCTCGTGACGTTAAAATCTTCCTTTATATAGTATGATCCATAGTCGATATTAACATATCTATTCGCTATCTTCTTGAACATTGTTCCATTCACCTCTAAAATAAGTAACCATTTTCTGCTCCGTATTCTTCTAGAGTGAACCAATTCCATTTTATCTTCATCTAAAATGTTCGGGTTCAGATTTTGGATTTCAATTCTTAGCTCCTCGTTTGTGAATTGCTTCTCTAATCCATTTATAACCAATCTTGGTTGACGAGACTTAGTTTCCATTATTTCGTATTCTTTCATATTTTCTCAAAAAATATTGAGAAGCGTAGATGAATTTTCATTCGAAGAAGTCTTAATAATCGCTGCACCATTTCGAATCGGACGGACCAGCTGGAGTGGAATCTTGCATTGAGAGGGTCGGATTTTAGATTTGAAATCGGTAAGAGTTTGATCGGAGCTTGAATGGGCTTCGAGCTTGATGGTTATGCCTTTTTTTGATATTGTGTTTGTGCGTTTTTCTTTCTGCAAGCCAGTATCCAATTTGGTCACATCTGCATATTTAATTTTATTTACATGAGTGTTTTTTTCCATTAAGGCACTGACGGTAGACTTCTGTTCAATTAGCTGGTTGACTATTTGCTTCATTTGTTCCATGTGACGATCATCTTTTAATTTTTTGTTATACGATTTACAAGCGGAGCACATCCAAAGAACATCTTGAGTAATCTCCATAATCTTTAGATATCTTTCTTCAGACATTTTAATACAGCTTATGTGGAACCACTTTTTACATATTCCATCACACCCTATTCCTTGTTCCAAATTCTTAGCAGTTTTTTGCATTTACCACATTTGTTGCGTTCCACCGTCGACATTTTCCTTATTTATTATTTTAGGAACTCTTACCAATAATAGTTGAAAAGGATTCAATCACTACTATTTTAATCTTATGATGATAATTATTATTTTATAAATTGTCTGCAATATCAATTTATTACGCGTAGGGGAAATAATATTAATACACCTTATAAAATTAATTTGAAAATTATCAATAATAATTAGTTGGGAAAATTGTTATTAAGTTTATTCTAAATTTTATAAATTTATTATAAATTTTCTAAATTTATTATAAATTTTCTAAATTATCTTCATACTACACGAGAATCCCTCTCCTCGTACAGAGAATAATGGGAAAATCTAGCGGTTTAATGCAGAATTTTTAAATGTAGAATTTCCTCTTAATGTAGTACCCTACCGAAACTCTAACACCAAATTCACCATATCAAGAAACAGCTGATTTCACTTTAAAATTCCAGTTTTTGAACGTTTTTTCTATAGAGCTGACAAATTTCACGCCACCATCTGACAGTTGTCAAATGTATGTCTAGCCATTTCAGATAACAGTCAAATATGTTGGCCAAACGTTTCTATGATGAGTAGGAGATCATCCAAATACACGAAAACTTGGTGCTTCAGATGATGTGGGATGACTCTGTCCATCAGCTTGCGTCGGTGGTGCATTACACCGGCCAAAGGGCATAGTAACGAACTGGTATATGGGTCGGCACTGTTAAAAAGGTTATATCCCTCGAATCCGCATCGAGTGGAATTTGCCAGAAAGCATTCTTCAAGACGAGACTTGTAATGTAGCTTGCTTTTGGCAGTCTTTAACAGTCACCGCATGGAATTTCCATGCATCCAGATAAAGATTTACCTTACCTGACCTTATCACCAAAGTTACTGAGGAGGACCTGCAAGTGAACTTTGGAGTACCACTGGGATGGTCGAGTACTCGCTCTTCCGATTTTTGACATCGTGCAGTGAACAATCGGAGGAGTACGTATTTGGTTTGCTGCAACCGTAGCAGAAAACCGTTTGTTCGACTCGACATGCTACAAACCGGTGTCTGGTTTGTCCCCAGTTCCAGAATACCGTGAGGTTTCCTGCTGTGGCTACAGGAAACTCGGTCAACTCCTTGGAAGTCCCCTCAGCATCTGGTATTATGGCTTTCTGAAACACTTTCAATATTTCACGCCATGCAACAGGCCTTGTCACCGCACATAGTAGTGATTGAAGATTACCAATCCCATTAATGACAGCATGCCCTGAGGATCTTTGTTGAGGCTTGATATCGCAGCTTGGGCTGCAGGTTACGTTTCAGTACCCGCAGCAGCTGTATCTGTGTTAGGAGGTAAATTAGCCTGTCGTACAGATGTAATATGTCCACGCTATACTAAACGAAAGATTCTCCCAGGCATTGCATGTGTGATTGAATCTCGTCCAAAAGCCTTTCATTGACATCACTCGTCGGGAATTCCATGGGTCGACAATTGTTCTTGGATGCAGAGTTTATATACCAGCTCCTACTTTGCGAATTGATTTACCAATATCTTCGCGGAATTTGCCATATCTCTTTTTCACCTGAAAATAAGTAAAAGTAACGGAAGAGTGCTGCTGCCAGAAGGGTGTTGTAAATTAAAAAAAAAATCAAACAACGTCTTCTGAATATCAAAACTTGACTCACACATATATTCGATGATCTGAGCTCAGAAAAATAATATCTGATTATTATGTATTTTGATTTGTCGCCATTTGATTTTCATTGTGCTGACCTCAATTTTTGAGTAGTTATGATAACATATCAATTTTACAAAAGATTTTTAAATTTTTCATAAAATTTTTCACACATTTTCCCTCACCCTGCATTCCATGCAAATGCTTCTAATTTGGGACCTGTTTTGAAAAGTTATCATCAAGACCTTTCATTTAATACCCATATTGGCTACCTTTAGTAAAAATTTTTTCAAAGGTCAACCACCTTAAACACTTTAAGATATTATTTTGCACTGCAACACTTATGCGGGTTGCGAGAAAACTTGCTATGATACACAGACAATCAGATAGATCGCAATTTAGAAGAATATTGTAAAATTATTTTACACTAACCTAAACAAGAACTTAAAGCTTAAAAATTGTTAGATGCTTATCCGTAAACAACTTGCAACAAATTGTCCTGATAACACTTAATTTCTTTAATTAAATTTACAATACAAATGGGTTGTGAAAAGTGAGTTAGTATTAAACGCATTCAACCACGGAGATGCACTTGACTTAAATCTTACTTCTGTAATATGAAGATACGTCTAGCATTGAAACCATAGAGGTGGAGACGGTGAGCTTTCATATCCCATATAAAATATTGAAGTCTCTTAATACATGATCAACACGAACAAACATTCCATGTACGTATACTCCAAATTTCGAAAGCTTTTGGACTTTCACAAATGGGCTTACGTATGATTGTCCAAATGCTATCATTGCTCGAAATTAATTTCGAAATAGCTAAAAAAGTTCATTATTTTTAGTTTTCTCTCGAATGATCATACAGTATTTACAATCGTAAACAATGCCTCCAAATATTGTTCAACAAACTTCTTTCTTTTCCATAAAATGTACTAACAAACTATGAAGTGCGCCACATTTAATTCGTTTTCGATCGAAAATCAACAATTGTGGCCCCCCTGATTTCGGAAATAATGTTTCAGCTGATGGAAAACAGTCAGTTGACAATTCTTGCGAAAATTCCATCAAAGATCGTAATTTTTAAAATTTTCAATGAAAACGCTGGTTTCGGCTGAATTGTATAAGTGATTTCGAAAATAAAGTGTTCAATGTGTAAACGTGAGTAAAAATGTGAAAGTGTCATCGAGTATTTTTCAATATTTAGGTAAGTAAAGTGCAGTCTAGGAAACAATTATGTGTCCGGGTATAATTCACGTGATGTTTTCTGTGTCCGTCCAGATTGTCGGTGCGTTTCGTGAATGAAAACATAATTTCGAATGTTGTATGAATCGTGCCTGCTATAAACGGTATATGAGAGACGCGAATTTAAAGATTTTCTCGGTTTAAACAGATTTGACGCCGGTCAAAGACTTCCGATAACATGCAGCTGAAGCTCGCTTGCATTGTAAGTATTCACGCGCTTTTTTTGCTGATTTTTATTCCGACGGATTTAAATGACCCTAAGTTATCCTTAAAGCTTCATGTTGAAGTAATTAATTGTGTTTTTAAGTAAAAGTTCTTAATTATCAAAGTGCAAATTCCATGTGAAATCGATGTCCCGCTCAAATGTTGAAGTTTTGTCGGCTCCGTCCATAATGGTGTCAAGATTAAATTGTTGAAAATAATTATTTTTGTTGTTGCGAAGGTGCTTGTAAAAGTTTCATGTATCGGAGTAAACATTTTAATTGAAAAACTTTGAAGGTTTTCTAAAATACGCGATCTCGTATCAGTGCAGTGCACCTACAATATGGAAGCTGTTCTATTAATTTCGAAAACTGGTCGGTTGAATTTAAAAATATTTTTTTAGGTTTCTGGGATCGTGGTGATGGGACTGAAATTGTTCTTGAAAATCGAGCCAATTAATGCAGAAATAAATGCATGGCAGTTTATTTTGAAAATATTTGTTTAAAAAACCGACTTCAAAGAGCCCTTTAAAGGGTGAAAAGAATTTTATGGAGGTGATAATAAATCACCATGTAATAGCACTAATATAGCACCGCTTTTGAAAAATGTTATTCATCTTTCTTACTTTGGAGTCGGTTTTTTTTAAATTTTTAGGTGAATTTCTCAAGAGAAATTTACCTATTTCGTAGAGCACTTTATATATATATATATATATATATATATATATATATATATATATATATATATATATATATATATATATATATATACATATATATATATATATATATATATATATATATATATATATATATATATATATATATAAACATATATATATATATATATATATATATATATATATATATATATATATATATATATATGATACAACTAAAATCGTGACTATGCTAGTGTTCACAACTTCGCTCCAATTATCACGAAATTTTTAGAAAAGGCGTATTGGGTGAATATCTCCGTTGAGCTGTTTAACCAGCTAAATCGGTCGAGGGAAAACAAAATGGCGCCCATTTTAGACAAACATTCGTGATTTCATTTCTGACCAAACCATGGCTCCTATTTAGATGAACTTTGGTACAGAGGTTTATTGAAGTATTCGATGAATTTCACAATAAAAAATTCAAAGTCGAATCGTTTGAAACAAAATGGCGGCGATTCAAACATGCGATTTTTTCAGATTTTTGAGGCCCTCTAGTGGACAAATTTTCCAATGGATTTTGATGAAACTTGAGATTATGGATAATTGTACTGTCCTTGTACTAAGTAAAAAATTATCAAAATCGAATGAAAAATAAAGAAGTTGAAAATTTAAAACCTAATATTTTTCGCTGCCGTTTACATTAAAAATTTAATACTTTTGCCCTGTCCAGAGGGAAACTGATTTGAATGAGATTCGGCAAATTGACTGATTAGACTCTAAGATTGAAATATTTTTAAAAATCCAAAATTAAACGCATGCATTCAAAATGGCGGCCCACAAAATTCAGAAGGTAAGAGCAATTCGCTATTTTAGTAGCAACTGAAGTAATGAATGTTTATCATGGAAACATTTTTAATGGCGTAACTTGTAAGTATTTATACAACAGACCATTTTAGGGGATTGTAAACTATTTTTGCAATACCCTATTAAAATCGCAATCTGTCCTTTTGCTCGCCTGTCCATCCGTCCGTGCGTCACAGCAAGTTTTCTCGCAAACAACACAAGCTAGAATTATGAAATTTTCTACGTAGGTCAAAAGTGGTACCCTCTCAAGCGTTTGCAAGAAAATTTCACCAGAATAATAATATCAGCACATATGAAAATTTTTTGGCTTTCTTTTTGTAGTAAACAATTAATTTTCAAACGCTGCATTCTCATAAAGTTCATCGCCAAGAGTATGATACACCTTAGGATATGATGAACGAAATTTCGACCCCAATTTCGAAATTAGCTTCGAGCCTATGCGATTTATCACAATAGTAAAGGCAAAATCTCGTGGCTTCATGAATTTGATCTTTCGCCGTCTCCTATATGTACCTCTCTGATATATTCAGATTCCAAAGAGAAAATCCAGAGTTGAATTTCGGCAGGAAAAGCTTCTGATGGCTAGACCAGAATCTCCTTTGGTGCTGCGGGATAGCACACACGCTTTATATTCCCAAAAAGTCATAAGCAGACTGGCAATTACCCATCAACCTTCATTGTTCTCAGGGCCACACGTTGCGCGGCATTTGTATTGATTTCTACTTGCTCATTCAATTATTTCCCGAATGAAGTGTGAATTATCCACTGAATAATTCAAAGATACTAAGTCTAGAGCCGTGGTACCAAACCATACCCTTAAGGCTAACAGAATCGGACACTCGTAGTCCACTCTGTTGTGGCTGCTGGTCGCCCAGTTACTCGTAATTTGGTGAATAGTACGGTCGTGGGTCTTCCGTGAATAGAATCGATAACAATCCTCAGTCACCCTGAAATCACCCGTTTAAAAAAATGCATCTGAACTCTTCATTGGCACTTTAAGCTTCTTTACAAATTTATACTTTCATTTCAAAAGTTCCAAGGGTACAAAACAAAGACTGAATCCCCGCATTCACGATCTGTAGACCGTCGTGATGCCAAAACTTAAACTACTCTGATTTAAATCTAAGTAATCTACGCTAGTAAAAATGCTCAAATTCTCAAGTAAGGCCAAAGGATGTGGCCGATTATTTCCGGATTTTCACGTGTGTGTGTCGCCAATTGGTAGGGACCAATCGGCGACACACTCACCTGCTAATTCTCTTCCACCTGAAAAATCTATTCTATACGAAGGAAAGACTTGTTTCCTTTTAGCAAACCACTATTTTCAGGGCTTTGTTAAAGAATGTTTTACTAAAGCGTCCTAGCTTTGCCTGCTGCCTGGCCATATGTTCTTCTTTCAGTCCATCTACCCACCTGTCCGTCTGTCCACACATCACAGCAAGTATCTCCAGTAACTATATATAAAAGGTAAAAAGCTCCAATTTTTTAAAAATGTCTGAAGTTGTGAACTCTCAAAGCTTAGATCTTATTAAACATTTCAAAATTTTTTAAATGAGCCCCTCTTATGCTGAAGTGGACCCTAAACATTTTTTAATCAAATCTAGTTGAGTTAGTTAGAACTTTTAGAATACGAAACAAGAAGTTCGTTTTGTATATTAAAGGTCCAAGGGAAAGCAAAATTAATGAAAATTTTGTGTCTCCTCCTCACGATTAGGCACATTCGAGCCAAAAAATTGAAAAAATAAAGGTAGTAGTAGAGTAAACAAGCAAAAAATACACCAGAAATTAAAAATCTCTCAACTTTGTTAATAATAGTGGGATCTTTCAATTCTACGTTTTCCCCAATCAAATCACAACGATACTCTTCAACAACTTCAAAATACCCTTAAAAATAATGAAATAAATTTTATGCAAGCGGTGCCATATCAGTTTCGCACTGTTTCTTTTGTAATGGTGCACCTGTTGGAAGTTCATATGTCAAAGCGAGAAAATTGATTTGACACCGCTTCCATAAAATTTATTACATCTTTTTAGGGCATTTTGAAGTCGGTTAACTTTTGTAGTGGAACATTCTTACATCTCATGTATATTAAAATTCAGTTTCTTGAAGACATTGTAGCATGTATGCATATTAAAATGTAATTTCTTGATGGCAATGCAAAACTCACTACTGTTAAAATCTGCAGCGTCCATAGGAGTCGGATTCAGTTCTAATACATTTTAGTCCAAGATCTCATCAACGTCTACCTTGATTTTGGGTTTCATAAAAATCCAATATCAATTTTATTTCTAAGAGGTTGAACTTTGCCAAGCCACCGAAGTTTCTTTCTTGTTCACTAGACATTTACTGTTTCTACCACATTCGAAAGTTGCATCAACATTGGTTCAAAGGTTTGTCCAAAACTACAATAACAAAATTTTGTACGTTTTTCGACCTCTGAGCGGCAGCCATTTTGTTTCAGATGGTTCGACTTTTGATTTTTCATTAGCTTCATCACACACTTGAATGAACATTTGTTCCTATTGTGGGGCGAATCGGAGCTATACTTTGAACGGAACCAAAATCACGAGTTTTCATCTAAAGCAGCCGCTATTTTGTTTTCGCTTAGCCAACTTGTATGATTAACAAAACTAGACACCTTTCATGAAAATTTGGCGAAAATCGAAGCAAAATAGCGCCCTCTAGTCATAAATATCGTTATACCCTTTATATATATATATATATATATATATATATATATATATATATATATATATATATATATATATATATATATATATATATATATATATATCTATATACATACAAATATATAAATATATATATATATATATATATATATATATATATATATATATATATATATATATATATATATGTATATATATATATATATATATATATATATATATATATGTATATATATATATATATATATATATATATATATATATATATATATATATATATATAATATATATATATATATATATATATATATATATATATAATATATATATATATATATATATATATATATATATATATATATATATATATACATATATATATATATATATATATATATATATATATATATATATATATATATATATATATATATATATATACGTTATATATAGGGACTTAATAATAAGTAACCGGACTGAGCCTGCCCCGCGCCGTCAAAGCGTCTGCTAACCGGTAACTGGTGCTGTAGTGGTGGTGGGGGTCTAGGTTAAGGGAACCGGGCTGCAGCAGTTGCCTCCAAGCGCTTGGAGAGAAAGCAACGAGCGAGAGTGGAGTGCGTGTTCAGTTACGTCGTCGAAGTGAAAATGGAGCGTACGATCGAGCAACGTGTTAGCATCAAATTTTGTGGCAAACTCAAGAAAACGGCCACGGAAACTCTTCAAATGATTCAAGAGGCTTACGGTGAGGATGCTCTGACTAGAATATATATATATATATATATATATATATATATATATATACTCGTATATATATAAGTATCTATATACAGAATGCATACGGTAGTTGAGGACATGCATAAATGTGACTATAACTTCACGAATGTTTCTTTTAGTTTTTTTCCCTTTTCAGTTAAGAAATGGCGGACTACAACATCACTCAAGAAATGAAGAGACATGCTATCAACGTCGCTATATGTGCGAACCATACAGATTTAGAGATCTCTAATTTTCTTAATTGCACACGTTCATTCGTGCATAAGGCTCGCCGTGAATTGGAAGCGTCAGGAGGCGATACAGAATCGGTTGAAAAACGCAAAATGCACGAACAACGTTCTGACACTGTCCAATCTGCAGAATTTTTAGAGCAACTGCAAGCAATCATAGACGAGGACCCTTCAAAGTCAATGAGGGTTCTCGCGAGTGAGCTTCATGTTTCTGAGCGCCTTAGAATTGTCCACAAAAACTTTTGGTATAAGTCTAACGTGATGCGCAGGGGGCAGTTCATGTCGGAACGAACACGGAAACAGAGAGTTCTCTGATCAAAACGTCCTTTAAACAAAATCAAACACCCTGAGGGGCCCAAACTGTTATGGGTTTTTTTCGACGAAAAAAATTTTCACTAAGATCAAAAGACCAATCGCAGAAATGACAGATGGCTATGTTCAAGTCCTACGGAGGTTCCTGTTGTTATGCACACAAAATTTCTAGCTACTATTATAGTTTTAGGTGTTTTCAGCAACGAAGGACATGTTATGCTTCCACACTTTTTTACTCAAGGACTTCGAGTGAACTCTGTTGCATACATCGAGGTTTTGGAGACGGTAGTGAAACCCAGGATAGACAATGTAAGCGAAGCCAGACCATACATTTTTCAACAAGACTCTGCTCCTTCACATAAAGCGATGGCGGCACAAGATTGGATGGCCGAAAATGTTTATGAACACATAACACCGAACCTATGGCCACCTAGCTCCCTAGACCTTAATCCTTTGGATTATTTCGTATAAGGGTGTAGTTGGGCGTGAAACCAATAAGCGTCCTCATAATACCACTTCTTCGCTGAAAACTGCTATTAATGCCGTTATGGTCAATATGAACAAGGAGCATTTGATTCGGGCATGTCATCGTTTACAGACCCGGATCGAAGAGGTTATTGCTGCTCATGGCGATTTTATTGAATAACTTTATGGCTATACGAGTATATTAATTTAACGTTGCATAAGAAATTCCTGAAATTTCATTAAATTTTGTAAAAAATACAAGCTGATAAATTTTACTCTCAAGTTGGCCTCAAGTACCGTACGCACCATATATATATATATATATATATATATATATATATATATATATATATATATATATATATATATATATATAAACATATAACTATATATGTAACTATATATATATATATATATATATATATATATATATATATATGTATTTATATATATATATATATATATATATATATATATATATATATATATATATATCTATAGATATTTATAGATTTATATATATATATATATATCTATATATATATATATATATATATATATATATATATATATATATATATATATATATATATCTATATATAGAAATGAATATATATTTAAACATAAAGTGAGCTCTGCAATCAATCGTAAGAGATTCATTGAAAAAGATCCTTCTTAACCCTATCACTCTTTTAAGTTTTATTCAATACCCATCGCCTTTGTTTCCAGTAAACTATGGCACATGATTTTCATGAAAGCTTCATGAAAATGATGACCTATAGTTAAATAGGCGACTATGCATTTTCGTGTCCATTTGGAAAGCTATGATCAGTTATATAAGAAAACGCATCGTTTTTCAGGTCGCCATTCTCATCGGTCTTTAGTATGGAGATCACTAATTTAAGACTTCTAGGCATATCATGTATAATATTAAGTAGGAAGAAAGGAGTCAATTTTCAAATGGCAATTTACTCTATGATTTGCAATCACTCAACCTTTATTATTTCTGCGGGAAATTTAACAAATTCTATGTGCAATGTTTACGTCTAAGGATATAAGAAGGATATTTTATTAATTCATCATTAGGTAAAGAATGATTGGGGAAGAAAAAAGCATCCTGAAATTTTCCCCAATTAATTTGCTATGCTGAATTCTGATTATCCTGCATGTCAAAAAAAAAATTATTGGTTATTTTCGGTAGCAATGACTAACTAAAGTGTACCATTTATGCACAAAATTAAATATACTTATCTTTTATGATCCGTCACCAAGGAAACGGCATCTCCATCAAATTCTTGAAGCAAGCAAAATATTTGGCATTTTTCGTACGAAAGATCTTTAAAATATTGCCGGGTGTTATGGTTCGCGGCCGATAATTTTAATGTTCCGGGAAGTCTTTTGAATTAAGATAAAAGAGTTTATTTACTAAGAATGTCTAATCGTTAATTTCACTTTTTCATAAATCGCATTTTAATCTAACTTTCACTTGTCTATACATTTCCATTACAACTGTCTTCACTAACAATCTATATCGCTTTTTAATTTGCACTCCACACTATCACAGTTTTACTTTCAGCTCGGCTGTATATAGGGTCTCTAGTCAATCCATTTCTCGTACATTGGCAAATGCTCTGACGAGAACTACCTGCAATATTCGAGCAATTCTGAATGGCCGCAGTGACGTCATTTTCAGATATTGATCATGCTTGGTGGGTTCTTGTGCTTTCGAGTACATTCGTTTATTGATCATGATGTTCTTGATAGTTGCGAAAACAATTGCGACAGTAGCTCGCAGAATTATTTGCACATGTAACAATACAATTTCTTGACACAATGTCTCATATTGAACTGTTAATATCTCCAGAGTCCTTGAAAGGATTACAATTCTGTGCTGACACACTTTAGTGCAATATGACTTCCTTCATTTGAACCCCTTTTAATCAAAATCCTTACACGCGTCGGTTAGTTACGCTGAAAAATCGGGGTCAAAGTCGGAAATTTTTTAGTTTCAACGGTAAAAGTTCTTTAACGTTAATTGAATTTCTCGTCCTTGTAACGGGACCTAATAGCAAAAAACAGGACTCTTCTACCTATCTCCGTTCAAAAGTTATACGTGCACAAACATTAAAAAGACACCAACAAAAATGTATACGTGATGAATTGATAACCTTCTCTTCTTTGGAAATCGTTAAATAATCTTCTTTCCTTTTGAATTCGATTAAAAATGGTTATCGGATCTATGCGGTATAAAATGCTTTGCTGATCATACTCAAGTGAGTTATAGCCATTTCAATTGTTCCGAATCACAACAACAATAGCACATGGTTGATACATTTTAGTTGAATTTCTCGCGAAAAATTTACTTATTGCGGAGAGTATCATATATAAATATATATATATATATATATATATATATATATATATATATATATATATATATATATATATATATATATATATATATATATATATATATATATATATATATATATATATATATATATATATATATATACAGTTAGACAAAAAAGTCTCCGTACGACACTACTTTTTCTTGATTTTTATGAACATCTCTCATGTAATTCAATATTTTTTTACTTTAATGATTGCAATGTTTTCTACAGCTCTTTTGTAACAAATTTCAGGGATAAATGCAGGAATTCATCCATTTCTTAATATATAGTAATACAATTTAGTGAATTTTACAAAATTTTACATCAAAAAGTCTCCGTACGAAATTTTTTTAAAGAATGCTTTGCATTGTTTACATAGTTATGTAAACAATGCTTTGCACAAACAAGAGTTCAAACTTTTTTCCTGGAGTACAGCTAGTATATTTTCTACCGCGTGTAGATTTGTATCAACTTCAGAAAATCCAATATTCCGCCATGAGTAAAGAAATTTGTGTAGATACGAAGAAATTGATCATAAAGCTTTATATCGAAGGCAAGTCGATGGGTAAAATTTGGAAAGTAATTGGTAGACCTAAGTCAAGTGTCCAATATGTTTTTAAGCAATATGGAGAAACCGGTTTAAGCGATATAGCGCGGTGGTCAATAGTAAGAAAAATAAAAGATAATCCTAGAACCAGCGCATGTAAAATAGCAGACGAGGTAAAAACCATTAGAAATGTTCTACGGGAAAATAATTTCCATGGTCGAAAGCCAAGGCGAAAGCCATTAGTCTCAAAACTTAATCGCAAGAAGAGATTAGACTATGCGAAAGTCCACCAAAATAAGGACGCTAATTTCTGGAATCGAGTTGTGTATTCCGACGAAAGTAAATTCAACATATTTGGATCAGATGGTAAGGGAAAAGTTTGGCACAAAGCAAATGAGGAATTCAAATGCAAAAATCAAATTCCAACAATCTAGCATGGCGGTGGTAATGTAATGGTTTGGGGGTGTATGGCAGCTTCGGGAGTTGGAAAATTATGCTTCATTGAGAGCTCATTCTTAGAACGAGTTCGCGCAAAAGCATATCAGCTTGAGGCATGGAAAGTGATTTCATTTTCCAACAAGACAACGATCCTCAATATATATCAATGACTGTTAAGGAATGGCTACTATACAGGTATAATGTACCCAAGCAACTACACAGTCCACCACAATCACCCAAACTAAACCCAATAGAACATTTATGGGATGAATTGGAGGGTAGAGTAAGCAAAGACGCAATAAAAAACAGGCAACAGCTTAAAGCTAAACTCCAGTAAGAATGGAACTCTATTGGATCCGAAATAACATCCAAACTAGTCTCTTCAGTGCTCAGACAATTGACAGCTGTCATCAAAGCTAAGGGGAATCCTACTGAGTTCTAAAAAAGTTTTTTACAAAATTCCTTTTTCTTATAATTTTATTAAGATGTAATATCGTACGGAGACTTCTTTGATGTTAAATGTTGATAAATTTACCAGTTTGAACTACTGCATCGAAACGAATGGATAAGTTTTTATTTTTTTTTTGTTGTATCTTGTAATCATAAGTTTATAGAAAACATATTAGCTACTAAAATAAAAATATATTGATATATCTGAACGGTATTCTTACTTATACAGAAAAATAAGCACCGTACGGAGACTTTTTTGTCTAACTGTATATGTATATATATATATATATATATATATATATATATATATATATATATATATATATATATATATATATATATATATATATATATATATATATATATATATATATATATATATATATGGGATATATATATGGGATATAACGAAATTTGTGACCACGCTAGAGGTGGCAATTTTGCTCCGATTTTCACCAAATTTTCAGGAAAGGTTAATTGAGTAAATATCGCGGTTAAATTAGTGAACCAGCTATATCGGCCGGGCAAAAACGAAATGGCGGCCATTTTAGACGAAAATTCGTGATTTCTGTTCTGACCACAGTATAGCTCCGATTTGGATGAAATTTGGTACAAAGGTTCACTAATGTATGCGATGAATCTCATAGTAAAAAATCTAAAGTCGGTACGGCAGAAATAAAATAGCTGCCGTTCAAATGTCGAATAACGTGCAAAATTTTGTTGTTGTAATAGTGGTCAAAGCTTTCAACAGATGTTCATGAAATTCGGCATTTGGGTAGAAATCATGAGTATCTAAAGAACTGCGTAAAAAAACTGGCGGTCAGGTCACAAAAAACAAAATGGCGGCCAGTTTAAGCTCAAAATTTCAAAGGCTTGTAAAAGTCGCAATTTTAACTCGACATATATGAAACTTGGTTTCATGATAGGCATTACTTAGATCTACAGCTTTTGATATTTTGGTGATCATGCACGTGCAAATTTCAAAATTGTGGCGGATTAAATATGCGTTTTTTTTCTGGTCTTTGTGGCCCTCTGGCGGTCACATTTTTCAGCGGATTTTGATAAAGCTTGAGATTATGGATCTCTGTACTATGTTCTTGGATTTTGCAGAAAATGATTAAAATTGAATGAAAAATAAAACAGCCGAAAATTTAAAACCTTATATTTTTAACTGCCATTTTCACTAAAAATTTAATTATTTTGCCCTGTCTAGAGTGAAACTCCGATTTGGACGAGATTTGGCACATTAATTGATGAGGTCCTAGCACTCAAAGATTTAAAATAATCCAAAATCAAATGCATGCATTCAAAATGGCGGCCCCCAAAGGTCAAAAGGCAAGCGCAATTCGCTATTTTAGTAACTACTGAAATAATGAATAATTTTCATTGAAACATTTAAAATGACTTAGCTTGAAAGTATTTATAAATCAGACTATTTTTTAAATATTGTAAAATATTTTTAACAATATCCTTAAAAAATTATCAAATCGCGACTTGTCGGTCTGTCCGTCTGTTCGTGCGTCACAACAAGTTTTCTCGCAAACCACATGAGCTAGAATGAGGAAATTTTCTACGTAGGTCAAAAGTGGTGCCTCTTGAAATTTGCAGTATAAGAAAATATTTTAAAGTGTTTAAGGGGGTTTTCCCATACAGGGGGTAACATAAACATTTTTTTATTTCTGTAGCCCTCTAGCAGCCAAGTTTCTCAACAGATTCCAATAAAACTTGAAATAATAAGTTATTAAGGTAAGCTAATTTAATTTAACTATGCAAATTGGATGAAAAACAAAAAATTCGAAAATTTACGGCTTAACATTTTTAGCAGCCGTTTCCAATAAAAATTCAAAATGACGGCCCCTGATGGTTCAGAAAAGAATCGAAAATTTATATATTAATGGCAATGCAAGTGCTGCTTAAACTTTTATGGAAATCTTTTGAAATTAAATATTTGAGCTATTTAAGCCAAAAAAGTTATCACCTTTGTGTGGTAACCACTGTGAAATGTGTTAACCGCAAATGTGAGAAGGGCAAAACCAGTATTTATATGTTTCTAACAATTTATTACTCGCTGATTTTCAATATGTGATCCATACGTGTGCAACTCAATTTAATTAGCTATATATTTGCGCCTCTATGAAGGGTCTCCAAATTCAAACGGTGGCAGATTCTTTTCGTTAATAAATACCCATGTAGTGATAAAAAAATTGCAGTAAAAAGTCCAGTAGTAGGCAAGGCAAATTCTTTTTCGAACCCTTACGCTACGTACGTGAAATTTACCTTTCCGGCTGGGGCTGCCAACGGGGACTTTTTTCAAATATACTCTTATTTTCTTCGGATCCTCGTGAAAATTTGAGGAAAAGTCTTTAATTTGAATATGTTCAATTGGCTGAGCATTTAGAAAAATTATTTAAGCTGGAACAAAACGGCGGCTGTTATGTGCTTATGAATCTGCATGTTTTGGATAAATTTGAACGATTTCTTCTGCAAGTACTGCATGAATAAATCAAGTCATCGAATCATGTCATCAGAAAACTGGTATTGAGCCCGATGATGGTTACAAAATTCTTCAAGTAGGGGCACCCTCATGTTTGCTCGACTTGTTTTTATTATTTCTTACATTTAATTAAGAGTTTCATTATTGATTAATATTATTTTTCGGTACAAACGTACCGATTGATATGATCTTAATGTATTGTAAAATAATTTCACAACACCCCAACTAAATCGCGACCTATCTGTCTGTCCGTCTATTTGTCCTGCCGTCCGTCCATTCGTTCGTACGTTACAGCAAGTTTTCTCGCAAGCCGCATAAGGTAGAGATATGAAATCTGCAGTGCAAAAACTATTTTAAGGTATTTAAGGAGGTTTTCGCCATTTAGGCGGAAGACTGTTAAAAAAATTTCACCAAATGTAGCCGATATGGATACTAAATGAAAAGTCTTGATGAAATATTTTCAAAACAGGTCTTAAGGTAGAAGAATTTGCATGGAGCGACGCAGGGTGAGGGGAAAAGTACGAACAATTTATGTCCCCGCTCGTGATTCAACATCTTTGGACAAGTAAATTGGAAAACAATTCTGAAAGTTGGTCTTTATGAGTACAAGGGCAACAAATACCTTAGAAGTAATTATCTTTGTGAATAATGCTGCTTTTTTCGAATTTTATGTTTTCATATATACAGTAAAATGAAATGATGACCCTTCAATTTGTCAAAAATTTGAATCTAAATTTTTTATGCAAAACGCAATTTTCAGGAAATCAAATGAAAAACAACTAAGTTATGGGCGATTGAAAATTTATCAATAACAACAACAAGTGTACGTGATAATCAATACATACACGTTCGTAAAGGATCTTCATACTATAGATGTGTAAGGATATTGGTGAAAAACTTAAAAATCTTTTGTAACTTAGATACGAGTATGTAATGATGACTACTTGAATATTGAGGTTAACGGAACAGAAATAAAATAGCGGCACATTACTCGCATTATGCAAAATAACCATACGTTAGCTATCCAAATTTAATTGATGGAATATATGTATGAGTTATGTTATGATATTCAGAAGATATTGTCAGATTTATGAATTATTTTATGATACCCATGTAGCAGGAGGACTCTTTTGCTACTTTTACATGTTTTTTCAGTATTCTTTAACACAGTACATTATCACGTTATTCCATGCAAAAATAATACTTACTCTACTACCTTCGTATGATTACTTCCTATCAAAATGCAAATCAATTAATTATTTACAAGAAAATGGCAACGAAAATCCCATTTAAAGAGATCTACACACGAATATAAAATCTGAAACAATTTGGTGCAACGATCTATTATGTAGAATTCAAATTGATTTACACAAGCTCGTCAAGGACAGCACCGATGATAACTTCCTCAGTAAGCCAAGATTTTTGGGCTCGTTGAAATAACCTTGCCTGACAACAAGTACGTGTATTGGCAGCTATCTTTTTATGGTGTCATAGCATGGCTTCCTCTTGCTAACGCGAGGACGACGCTACAAAAATATTTTCACGCGACCGGATTGGAGATGTAACTCAGCCTGATGGGAACTGAATGGGATCTTTTATTATCTTGCCTAAGCTACTGATGACATGAGTCACCCTTCCATTGTCAACGGAGAAGCTAAGTAAGATCTGAAAATGGGTAACAGGATGGATTCGGTCCCCCACGTACCCTGACAACCAGATCGAGATCCAGATGGCTAGTTCCATCTTTATTGATATATCATTGCTTGGCGTAAAAGAACATAAGTCCAAAGAGAGGTGAGGCCAACGTTGTGAGGTCTACATCAGTAGCAGTGGCGGCTCCAGAGGGGGGCCATGGGGGCCATGGCCCCCCCGACAGCTCAGAAACATTCTTTTTTTTCGTATTTCAAATTGTATATAAAATTATGTTTGACCCAATATCGGAAAAGCCATTTCGTACAAGATTTGCAAAGACGAAACTTATTTCTTTATTTCTATATAATATTAACTTATATACACCTAATTCAAGTTTACGTTTTTGGGTTATTATATAGAATACCTGCATCAGCGGCAATTTTACTACGGTTTTTAACAATAACAATTATACATTTATTTGTTTCTTCCTTTTAAAATGGAAATTCATCATCAAAATTGATCAAAATAAATTATTATCTACGATAGCGAGATCCGAATTGGGCCTTGTCGACTTTGCACGACCGAAACCGATATCTGCCGAGAGTCAATGGAGCAACGATCTTGCAGTCTCTACGTCGACACCAATGATATTATACTGAGAGGTAGTGAAGGAAAACTATCGATAGCACTATCGATAGTATTTCACTATCGCACCACTATCGATAGTCCCCTGTACTATCGAATGTTTTCGTTAGTTTAAGAATATGTTTGGAAAAAGAATTTTACAGCCCAAAAAGAAAAAGAATGATTTTATTCTTTTTCTTTTTGGGCTGTAAAATTCCAATTCCAAACATATTCTGCTAAAATTTGTTCCATTTGCGTTTTCCATTTTAGTTGTTTTTACCTAACATCACATTGAAAATCCATTCGATCATGTTCAATCAGGGGTGTCGTTCTAAATTTCCCCAAAAACTAATTTGAGAATTCAATGAAAATTAACCTTTAAGGGCAGAATGGCAGCTCTTTAAACTATCGCAGTGGCCTTCAAATGCATTTGTTTATCTTACCGGTCGTTCTCGTTCCTTTTTCACTCATCGCGCGTGCAGTTTTTTGTCCATTGAAATTGTCATTTCGTTGAAATTAAAATTTTTGAAAATTATCATTTTCTCATTCTCAGTGGAAAGGGCTCGAAGCATGCTCGAAGCCTCTGCTGTGTTTTAAAGTGATTTTTACTGTTGTGCGTTTGTTTTGTCTCCGAGTCCTGATGGATTCCAAAAATGTAAGTACTGTGTTAATATATAAATATGTTTAAATATATATATATATATATATATATATATATATATATATATATATATATATATATATATATATATATATATAAATAGATATATATATATATATATATATATATATATATATATATATATATATATATATATATATATATATATATATATATATATATTATATATATATATATATATATATATATACATATATATATATATATATATTTATATATATATATATATATATATATATATATATATATATATATATATATATATGTGTGTATATATATATAATTTTTATGTATATTTTTTCAGGATATACCTGGAAAAATTACGAAAAGGCAATCCACCAACCCAATTGAATCTTACTTTGGAAAATTACCTAAACAAAATCTTGAAAGCAGCCTATTAGAACCACAGCCTTCTACGTCCTCGTGTCCTGATATAAATGTACGGCCTCATATTCCAAAAACATCTGAGCAACCTACAAACGATGACTTCTTAAATAATTCTGAAGCTCCTGAAGACACTGACATGCTTCTGGGACCATTTATTTCTTCTTCAGGCGTTTCTTCTATTCCCGATTCAAGTAACCTCTTATCGACTTTTGATATAGGAAATTATGTTGGTAAACCAGCTGATAAATTTACTAAGTTCGGCGTGCTACAAAACCATTGGCAACCTCCAAAAGATTACTCATTGCATACATCACAATTATCCTTAACTATCAGATACATTTGCACCGGCTACTTAGGGAAGATTTTTTCTGTTTTATTGATGTCCATGAAAGTTTGATTGATTTTATGGAGGACAAAAGTGCGGAGCCCAAAATTAGTGGTGAAATGTTGGGAAAGATAGTTGTTAAACTAATCAAAGAAGAACATTTGGATATCAAAGAATGTATTGGAATTAGAACCGACAGCTGCAGTGTGATGTCTTCGGATGTTAAGGGTGCCGTCTCCGAAATGTTGAAAGAAGCTGTTCATGCTGTTAGATGTCCCTGTTTAAATCATGGATTGAACAACTCATTATCTAAATCCAATAACGTTCAAAGTGTACGGAACCTAGTCGGCACCATAAAGTCTGTCGTTGAGTTTTTTTCATCATCTGCAAAGAGAAACACGGTTCTCGGAAGTGCACTGAAAAAAAGAAATGAAGACTTAGAAGAATTTACGGGCACCAAATTATCAAGTCTGTGTGAAACCCGATGGGTAGAGAGGCATGACAGTGTGATCAAGTTTCAAGAAGCTCTGCCTTATA
Source organism: Odontomyia ornata (assembly GCA_963969285.1). NCBI lineage: Eukaryota > Metazoa > Arthropoda > Insecta > Diptera > Stratiomyidae > Odontomyia > Odontomyia ornata. The sequence continues at coordinate 272,387,788 of OZ017738.1, read as the reverse complement.
TAGTTAAAGCTCTTGTATCCATTTCCGAATGGTCAGAAATTAATACTTCATCGAAAGCCAACGCTCTGAAAAAGGCTCTCTGTGATGTGCATTTCATTACAACACTACTATCTTTAATAGATGTTTTGAAACAGACTCTCCCTTTGAGTAAGATGCTTCAATCTCCTTCATTAGATTTGAAGAAAGCTTCTGATGTGATTCTCGATACCATTTCAGTTTTAGAATCAAAGCGAAAAGAATGTGGTGTTGCATTTGCAAAGATTTTTGTTGAAGTGAGAAATTTATGTTCGGATTTAGACGTCGAAGTAAAAATGCCACGATTAGCTGGTGTCCAAAGAAATCGACCGAACTATGCAACATCTGATCCGGAGGATTTTTTTTAAAAATCCATATACATTCCTCGCCTAGACAACATTGTTTTTGACCTTAAGTCCTTTCCTAAGGACACCGTAGAATGTTTCGGACTTCAACTGCTAATGCCAACAAGTATCGTAAGAGAGCCTGGGCCACCACACCAGTCAGAGCCGATGCAAGATAAACTATGTGCACTGAGGGACAAATTTTCACCGATACTCGGTCTAGAAAGCAGTCAAGTCCAAGCTGAATTCGACTTATGGAAAGCTAAATGGATTAGAGAAAAACCGTCTGGTGTAAAACTGCCGAATACAGCACTTGATGCATTAGAAGCTTGCGACGCAGATATTTTCCCATCAATTCATGGTTTGTTGAAGAAATTTTCTACTTTGCCAGTAAGTGTAGCGTCTGCTGAAAGGTCGTTCTCCACGCTGCGTAGGCTGAAGACGTGGTTAAGGTCGACAATGGGTGAAGAAAGATTTAGTGGACTTTGTTTACTTCATACACACCGAGATGTAGAGGTAGATATTAACAAAGTGATTGATAGATTTGCTAAGTCTGGTAACAGAAGGATGGATTTTGTTATTTAGTGTTAATCAATTATCTAACTAATGTAAATATTTGTAACATAAATAAAACATTTAATGTTTATTCTGAAAGTGGTACTTATTTCCAGTTTGTGTGGATTGAAATAGGTTTTTAACTACCCAGACCATAGAGTAAGTAATTGATCTGTTAAAATACTTTCTGGCATTCAAGACTTGGAATGATAACATATCAGGCTGAACTGAACGTACAATCAAAACAAAGTTGAAGTACATTTATGTGACAGTAATGTTCAACAAAAAAAAATGATAATAATAAAATAATAAACAAATTTCTTAATCATGAAATTATTACAATCTATAACAAAGTGTTAATAAAAATGTATTGGAGGGGGGAGGGAGGAGACTAAAAGTTTCAACCAAACTTTCCCGTACACGGCCCCCCGAGAAACTCTCCTGGAGCCGCCCCTGATCAGTAGATGCATCCCCTCACGTTGTGGTTCCTTATCCCTTTCAAAGGCAAAACAAGAAGACCCAGTTTTGGCTCGCTATTTCTTTATTTTCCATTTAATGTGTCATAAAATACTTCAATAGAAAATTAACACCAATCTGTAGTTATTATAAATTGAGTTTTTTTTACGGTTAATTAAGTTAGCAACTGTTCACACACAAATAGACAAAAAATATGAAATTGTACCGATAGAGAAAAAGTTAGTCCGAAATAATCAATCGTGTGTATTTGTGAGTTTTTTAGGTCTTTATAAAAAACATTTTTAACAAAGACCTACTAGTTTCGCGACCTGTCTGTCCGTGCCTCATAGCTAGTTTTCTCAGAAACTATAGAAGCTACAATGATCAAACTTTGTGAAATGGTCAGAAGTGATGGTCTCTCAACAGTTGAGGTCTTACTAAAAATTTAAAAAATTTTTTAAAGGGGGCCCCCCTTATATTGAGTTAGCCCTTAACAAATTTTTTTTAATCAAAGGTAGTATCAAATGTAAGGTCTTAATTATAACTTTAAGGATCTGAAATAAAAAAATCATTTTGTGAACTAGGGGGTCCAGGAGGAGGCCAAATGTACCAAAAATTGGTGTCCTGCCCCCCTCGTGATAAGACACCTTTGAGCCGAAAAATTTGAAAATCATCACGAATGTAGACCTTTATAAGTACAAGGGCAACAAATACCTAAGAAATCGAAATTCACTCAACTTTGTTAATAATAGTATGATTTGTAAATTTTACATTTTCGCTCATAAAATTAAAACGGTACCTTTAAATGTCTTGAAATTTTTTAATTATATAGATTGATATAAGATATTAAAGTTTAGAAAATTTAATTGAGATCGAGTTATAATCAAGTGCGTTATAGCCATTTCAATTATATGGAATTACAACAACAATGACACATGTTTATGGTTGGTACATATTTCAAATTGAGCTGGGCACTTTTATTTTCTTTCAATTTTCATGAAAATGTAAGGAATTGTGTTTAACTTGAATATGTTCAATCGGCCAAGCATTCAGAAAAATAATTTAAGCTAGATCAAAATGGCGGGTGCACTGTGCTTATGAAAGACACTGTGCATTTTTGCATAAATTTGAACGATTTCATATCCAAGTATTGGATGAATAGTTCAATTTATCGATTCACGCTATTAGAAAACTTGTTTTTAACCCTAGTATGTTTACAAAGACCTTCTGGTAGGAGCACTCTCCTGCTTACTCAACTTGCTTAAATTTGATTTCACGGCAAATCAATTGGAAAAAGGAGTAATCAAACGTGAAGGGAGGAATATAAAAATACTATTTATTTCCTTTTTTCACAGAAAACCACTTAGAAAGAATAACCGGAAAGATATTTTGAAATTTTTTTCTGTTTAAATTTGTTAAATTTTTTCGTTTCGTTTCTTCTGTGAATTTTCTTTTTGTCTTGAAAAAAGAAAAAAGTATATGGTATATAAAAAACGTGATGATTTTAGAACAAATAAATGCAAGCAAAACAGTATGGGAAGGGGGGCAAGACAGGGTAGCGGGCAAGACGGGGCAATACGTTTTAACGGCCACACAGCCGCTCTGGCTTGCAATGATGCACCGTCATGTTGCTCATCAGTCAGTACAGTGACCGATTTATATGTGCACGCGTTTTCGCTTTGGTGTTTTAGTCAAGTTAGTTGTAATTTCCGCGTTATACATTGTGTTTTGTACCTCAATATTAGTTTGCTAGATCTAATTGAAGGTTATTCTTGTTTATCAATGATTACACCAGCAGGTAAGAACATGTTTGTGTCCATATTCTGAATTGGCCACTAAAGGCATGTTATTTGATTCAAATAAGCATTGGAGGGCAAGATGGGGTATAGAGTACCCCATCTTACCCCTCGAAGAAATTCAATTATTTCCTTATGGCAGTTTGTGCTTCTTCATAGCTTCATTGTTTCTAATCTTGTTTCAGTATGGTGAGAAATTATAAAAGAAAGTCGGAGAGGGGAAACTGGAGTGAACAGAGTATGCAAAATGCGGGAGGTGTTGTAACCGAAGGGAAAATGGTGTACAAATTAGCGGCGAAAACATATTTTGTGCCACAGACGACCTTTGAACGAAATTTAAAGTAGTTTGTGCAGCCCTTAAAGATCTTACTACTACTGCAACTTCGATTAAAGTTCCTAATGGTCCAAAAAAAATCGAACAATTACTGATAATGAAGAGAAAGAGCTTTGCAACTATATAATAGATATGGAGAGTCGCCTTTACGGGCTCACAACAAAAAGTTTGAGGGCTTTGGCGTACACTCTGGCAGTAAAAAATGGGAAGCAAAGTTTCTTCACCTCTGAAAGAAAAGAAGCTGGCAAAGATTGAGTGCAGCGGTTTTTAAGCAGGCATTCAGAATTGTCGATACAAAAACCGGAAAGCACTTCAGCAACACGTGCCACTGGGTTTAATAAACAAGCTGTTAAACAGTTTTTCAACTTCCTTGGCAACGTTTATGATGAGCATAAACTTTCGGCAGAAAGAATTTATAATTGTGATGACACAGGAATTTCAGTGGTACTAAAAACCAAGTCAAAAATAATTGCACGAAAAAGTAAAAAACAAGTGGGATCTATAACTTCTGCCGAGAGAGGTACCACAATAACTGTGGAACTTTGTTTTAATGTGAGTGGTCAGTACATGCCTCCAAAGCTGGTGTTCCCATGAAAGAGAATGGACCAACAGTTAATGCTCAATGCTGCTCCTGGAGCTTGGGGTGTTTGCAGCGATTCTGGCTAGATGACAGCTGAACTATTCTTTGGCTGGTTTAAGAAGTTTGTTGAATTCAGTGGGGCAATAGTTGATCGACCTGTACTGTTGTTGTAAGATGGCCACAGCACCCACACACAAAACTTGGACCTCATTAATTAAGCTCGTACCAATGAGGTTATTATTTTATGTTTCCTCCTCATACAACTCGTCGACTTCAAGTTCTGGATGTAGCATACATGAGGCCCTTGAGCACATACTACGACCAACAAATCACAGCTTGGCTTCACAGCAACCCAGGGATGATTGTAAATATCCGGGAAGTAGCAGAAATTTTTAGTAGAGCCTTTATTCTGGCTTCTATAATGGCAACGGCAGTGAATGGCTTCAAGAAATGTAGCATTTGGCCAAACGATCCAACAGTTTTGTCCGACAGTGACTTTGCCCCGTCATTGATGACTGATGTCCCACAACCAGACAGTTTATTCATCAATGAAGGATTGTCTGAAACAACGACAACAAACAACCGTGCTACTGCGCCAAATAGACCAATCGTTTTTCCTAAGATGGTAACGGCTGCAACAGTAAATTCAATTTTGGCAGTTGGAGATTTTGATCAAGAAACTATTGATAAACCGCTGATAGATACCATGCCCGTTGCTATAGCACCATCTGATATTGAAGCAGAGCCATCTCACGTGCATGTTGTCCCTTTGACATCCTCCATCACAACAGCTAGCCCAGTGCTTGTAAATTTTATGAATCCTGGGCCTGGATGCTCGACTTGGACGAGGAATATAGAAATAGACCACAGGCCAACTACTCCAGCAGAGCAATCAGTGTTTTCTATTGTTAGCCCTCAGCAAGTGATGCCTTATCCTGCAACTCACGAAATTTCGCGAGGAAAATCGGCTGTCATAACGTCTACCCCATTTAAAAATGAATTGTAAGAAACAATGAAAAATAAGAAACTGTCAGAAGATAACAAGAAGAAGAAAGGCACGCAAAAGAGCAAAAAAAATAAGAAAAACCAATTGTCCAAGAAAAACTACAAAAAGGAAACCAACAAAAAGTTCAATTCTCCATCAAAAAGTGACAATGATGAAAAGAATATCCCTTGTTTTTACTGTCATCGAAAATACTTAGATTCGAATGAAGGATGGGCCGCTTGTTCTCTCTGCGGGAATTGGCACACTATAGCTGTGCTGTCATAGATGACGAGGCAGTATTGGTTTGCGAGTTTCGCACACAAAAATAGAATGTGTCCCCCATACCCCATGTTGCCCCAAGATGGGGTGTTGGACATGTTTGACATAATGAGCCACTTTCTAATTTTTCTATGAGTGAAAAGTTCTTTATTTCCAAGGATAAATTATGTGGGAGTAATTTAAAATTAATAAAGATTTAAATTTCATAAAAATATCCGTTTTATTATTATTCAAACGTTAAGGACCCCGTCTTGCCCCCCTTCCCCTGTTCACTTAGTCCAGCAAGCACTCGAGAGGTAGGTGTTGCTGCAAACTAATTTTTATTGAACAAGGTTATCTATTCTTTTGTTGAAATATGCATATTATTCCACAATATCTGAATCATCTCAATATTGTTCTTCTTATATGTGTTATAAAATATATTGATCTAAGCTCCAAACATCTGACTACAATACGGTGATTATTAAGGTAACTCAACCTTGTAATAATTCCTCAATTCATGTCCAAGATTTGAAATATTTTCGCGTACAACTGAAGGAATAGAATCGTTGACGCTTAGTAAATTCTTTTCAATAAATGATTCCCACTTGTACTTTCAATGTAACATCAGATTTTTACCATCAACAAATCCAATTTCTAGATTCACACTCAGTTATCGTATCAGCACTGTTTTAATAAAAAGTATCTGGATTCGATTACAAAAATAGATTCATTACACAAAAACAAATAAAAAATTCCACTGTAATAGCCCGGTTGCTGATTAATTGAACTGGAATGTCGGCAAGGCAAACTTTGTTGGTCGCAGAGAGTATATGTTTAATTATATCTCAGTATTGTTCTTCTTATATGATATATGATAATAATTCAATATCACATGCGCGTTCAAAACTCGATAAAACGTTTTTCTTTAATTTATTGCTCCTGATGCGGGTATTGTAGATCCACTTTTTCCACGAGTCTTTCAACGTGCCCATTCACGAATTTGCAACCATACTTCTCGAACAACGGACCAAAGCTCACTCAACAAGTGCAATCGCCCAGCAACTTATCTCACTTGGTCGGCTTTTGAGCAACTCGCCTAACACGCAAGTTCACCTAAAAACCGATCGGGTGAGTCTTGCTTCGTGGGTTGCTTCACTTGTTCTGTGCACGTATTATGTGCGTTCTTAGGGTTTTGTAAAATAATTTTACCAAGCCCTACTAGTTTCGCGACCTGTCGTCCGTCCGTCCGTGTGCCACAGCACTTTTTCTCGCAAACTACTTAAGCTAGAAACATCAAACTTTGTATACAGGTTTTTGAGTGGTGCTCTCTTCAATGTTCAACTAAAAAAAATTTTATAAGGTATTTAAGGGGGGTCTCTCCATATAGGGGAGTGGCCCCAGAAAAGAAAAATTTCATCAAAGGTAGCCCATATGGGTATCAAATGAAAGGTCTTGATGAGAGCTTTTCAAATCTTAATTTGATACTTTTTGCTTCGAGGGACGCGCAGGGAAGGGAAATACACGAAAAATTTGTGTCCCCCCCCTCGCGATTGGACACCTGTGATCCGAAAAATCTGAAAAAAATTATGGTGGTAGGTGTTTATGAGTACAATAACAAAAAATACCTTAGAAATCGAAATTAGCACAACTTTTTTAATAATAGTATGATATTAAAATGTCACGTTTTCCCCAATGAAATCGCGTCTGTACCATTAAATTTAACGAAATTGGACATTTACGTAGTTCTGCTACGGGTTCTGAAACTTTGTTAGTTTGAGCAAAATCGAATAATATACACGGAAGTTATAGCCGTTTGAAATTTTTCCAATTACAACAAAAATTGCACATGATTTTGGTATTTTATAGACTTTCCATCCAATCAGTCACTGCAGTTTTCACTTGATCTTGAAATTTTTCAATAAGATCAATAACATTAATATTTTTGAGAATTGATGATTTGAGTGATTTTTGTTGGTTTGCAACAAAATGGCGACAATTGAAAACAGAAAAACCTCGGATTTTCTTATAAACGTAAACATCTCTTTGACACATTTCTTGAGGTTATTCATTGCTGATGACTGCATTTCTGAGAAGTTGGGTACGAAACCCTTCTGACATGAGCATAGGTCTGTTTACGCAACTTGTTATAGATATAATGCGCCGCTTTTCGTTACAATTTTTAAAACGGTACCTTTAAATGTCTTGAAATTTTGCAATTATATAGATTGATATTAAAGTTTAGAACATTTAATTGAGATCGAATTATAATCAAGTGAGTTATAGCCATTTCAATTATATGGAATTACAACAACAATAACACATGTTTATGGTTGATACATATTTCAAATTGAGCTGAGCACTTTTATTTTCTTTCAATTTTCATGAAAATGTAAGGAATAGTGTTTAACCTGAATATGTTCAATCGGCCAAGCATTCAGAAAAATAATTTAAGCTAGATCAAAATGGCGGGTGCACTGTGCTAATGAAAGAAACTGTGCATTTTTTGCATAAATTTGAACGATTCCATATCCAAGTATTGGATGAATAGTTCAATTTATCGATTCACGCTATTAGAAAACTTGTTTTTAACCCTAGTATGTTTACAAAGACCTTCTGGTAGGAGTACTCTCCTGCTTACTCAACTTGTTTAACATTGATTTCACGGTAAATCAATTGGAAAAAGGAGTAATCAAACGTGAAGGGAGAAATATAAAAATACTATTTATTTCCTTTTTTGACAGAAAACCACTTAGAAAGAATAACCGGAGAGATATTTTGAAATTTTTTTTCATCCGAAAAATCTGAAAAAAAAGAAAAGGATGTAGTCCTTAATGAATACAACAACAACAAATACGTGAGAAGTCGAAATTCACTCAACTTTTTTAGGAATAGTATGATTTACCGATTTTACATTTTCTTGAATAAAATCTTAACTGCACCTTTAAATTCAATGAAATTCAGAATGCAAATGACTATTAATAAGATTGACCTTTACTGGAAGTTTCAAAAAATTGAATGGCGTTTGTAATAAACATAAGCAGTCGAGCAGCCCCGTGGAGATCAGGAGTGGCTGCTCCTGAAGAGACAAAGTGGTCACCCCGTCAAAACTGGTTAGTTTGTTTTTTTACTAGTGTAAAGTAAACTACATCCGTCAAGTTTCCATCCTTTAGGCAGAGATGAGAGGTTCACTTCAGCCACTTTAACATCTTTAGGTTTGACATTCCCCTTGTAATGCAACGACCTTCTTCGGAGAAAGTAACGGTTGCTTTTTATGTAATGTTTGCGTTTGTCTCAAGCCTCCGTGTCCGCTAACTTTAACGAGATAAAAAAGTTGAATCACTGCAGAGTAGCTTAATTGATACATAAAAGAACATTTCTAAAGATAATAAAAACTGATCGGTACGTCTCGTAGAGTAGAGTACGCCTGATAAATATTTTGTAGTGTAGCTTCGTGGCTCGACAAGAACCCGCCTCATATGATCCCGCAAGTGCTAGTCGTCAAGCACGCGTACGCGGTCATTAAGCGAAGTTAGTTAGCTGAGCTCGGTGTTTTTTTAAGCTCGCTAACACTTGTACCAGACAATTGGCACCCGTGTCCTACATGGATATTTGGAAAATCAATACACCTTTAACGAAATTATGGCGGTTTGAATTTTCCTGTATTACTATGGAACAAAATTCCCTGTACCACTATGGAAACATATGGCTACGGAACAATTCGCGCTTTTTACCGACTCAGACACTACATGTTTCTAGGATTTGCATGAACATTTCAAGAATGATAGGGATCATTAAAATCTTTGAGAGTTGGTTCAGCTAGTGGTATCAGTAATCGGATAACAAAATGGCAGCTGTTTTAAATGAGAAGATGGATTCATTTTGAGTTATTTTTCCCCAACTTCAACTTTTAAGGTGCATGTTTTCAACAATTGATTCAATTTAATGAATGACTGATGATGAGTACCTACAATTAATACTCATACGTGAAACAAGTCGAGGAGGCAAGAGAGAGCTCGTAACAGAAGGGCTTTGTAGCCGTTCTAGGTTACGAAAGAAATTTTCTGATACCATGAATCGATGATTACAGTACAGTGGAGTGGCTCCTTAAAAAAAATTTCATCAAAGGTAGCCGATACGAGTATCAAATGAAAGGGTTTTATGAGAGCGTTTCAAAACAGTTCTTAAACTGACAGTTTTTGCTTTGGTAGGGGCACAGAGAGGGAAATACACGAAAAATGTATTTCCCCCTCGCGATTGGACATCTGTGATCTAAAAAATCTGGAAAAAATTATAATAGGAGATATTTATGAGCATAACAACCACAAATACCTTAGAAGTCAAAATTCGTTCAACTTTGTTAATAATAATATCTTCGAATTTCACATTTTCTCCAATAAAATCGTATGGATGGCTTTAAACCCAACAAAACTCGGCACCTAAGTAGTCTTACACAAGGTCCTAACACTCTGTAAGTTTGATGAAATTCGTACCATATTCACCGAAGTTATATCCATTTGTAATGTCTCCAATTACAATAACAATAACACACTATTGGTATTTTATGGACTTTCCATCGAACCAGACACTGCAGTTTTGATTTGATCTTCTTAAAATTTTCAGTTTATATTGATGACACAAAAGCTTTTGGGATTAGATGATTGGAGTGATTTTTAAGGGTTTTGTACTGAAATACAAAACCCTATTGCAATCACGACGTGTGTCCTTCCGTCCGTCCGTCTGTATGTCACAGCACTTTTTCTCCGAAACTATAGAAGCTACAGCAATGAAACTTTGTGAACAGGTCAAAGTGGTGACTTCTTGAAAGTTCACGGGTGGAAAAATTTTTCAAAGGGGTTTAAGGAGGGTCTCCCCATATAGGGAGGTGACCCTTCAAAAAAAAATTTTCACCATTGGTAGTCGAGTAGGGTGTCATTGAAAAGGTCTTAATTAGATCTTTGCAAAACAAGTCTTAAAATAACCTTATCTGTACCGGGGGGGCAGGGGAAGGGGAAATGTTCGAACTTTTCGCGTACCCCCCTCGCGATTGGACACCTTCCATCCGAAAAATCTGAAACAAATCGTGAATGCAGGCCTTAATGAGTACAACAACAACAAATACATGAGAAGTCGAAATTCACTCAACTTTGTTAGTAATAGTATGATTTATCTATTTTACGTTTTTCTGAATAGAATCTTAACGGTAACTTTGAGTTCAATAAAATTCAGCACATTATTTTTAAGATTGATCTTTTCTTAAATTTTCATGAAGATTGAATGGTATTTAACAAAGTTATAGCGATTTGAATTTTCTGTATTACTATGGAACATTATGCGCTGTATTAATATGGAAACATATGGCTATCGGACAATATGCACTTTTTACCGACTTAGACACTACAGCTTTGCTAGGATTTGCATGAAAATTTCAGGAATGATAGGTATCATGAATATCTTTGAAAATCGGCTAGTGGTATCAGTAACCGTAAAACATAATAGTGGCTGTTTTAAATGCGAAGATTGAATAATTTTGAGTTATTTTTCCCCAACTTAAACACTTGATTCAATTTAATGAATGATTGAAGATGAGTACCTACAATTAATACTCATAGGTGAAACAAGTCAAAGAGGCAGAAAAAAGCTCCTAACAAAAGGGATTTGTAACCATTCTAGGATTCGAAAAAATTGGCCATGAATCGATGATTACAGTACAGGGGAGTGGCCTCTGAAAAAAAATTTCATCAATCGTAGAGGATATGAGTGTTAAATGAAAGTTATTTATGGAAGCATTTCAAAACAGTCCTTAAACTGATAATTTTTGCTTTAATGGGGGCACAGGGGGGAGAGTACATGACAAATGTGTTGTCCCTTGCAAATGGACACCTGTGACCTAAAAAATTATCAAGGGAGATATTTATGGGTATAAAAATAACAAACATGTAGTAATCGAGGAGTAGGGCGCTAAAAGCCAGCGCTGCCACAGGCACACAGCACAAACTCAATTTAACAATGGGTAACCATTCAGTCACCTTCCCCATCGCAACACTCGCTCTTTTTTTTTCGCATGAAAAATAAATTAAGGAAATTTCTTTTGTGCTGAACTCCCGGGAAATAAAATTCTAAACTTGTTTAAAATTTTAACGTGTAGTGATTTTATTACAATATCTTTTGAATATAATTTAACGAATTGCGGTGTAACGCGGTATACAAATGCTTTGAACGAAACGGTTAACCCCTTTAATTATATGAACGATAAAATCATTGTATCATTTAAACCCCTCAAAAACTGTCAAATTGTACCCATTCCAACCATAATCTTAATTAAAAATTTTTTGTTTGTCGGTAGTTAAAGCGTGCCTGTCTAATTCTTCCGATTTTTCTTTTTCCCTAATTACGCTTAATCATTACAAACGAAAATTGCATTCATTTGATAACTTAAGCGAATCTACAAAAGACGACGTAAATTTTAAAAACAACCGAAACGAGTGTGCATTATCACCATCGCGGATCCACCCATAGATATCACTATTGAACGAAACTTTTCGCGATTTTACACTATTGTTTCGTTGCTCGATGGTTCGCCCCTGCCATGTTTGCAACTTGGGGAAAGTGATAAATCAAGTGAAAGAAAATTTATAGTTACAAAAGAAAATAAGCAAAAATTCAAGGTGATACGAGAGGTGGATTGCATTGTGTTTTATTTAATTCGGCCGAAGGAATACGTAGCGCAAAAATTAAATTATTATGCGAATTTCATATAGTTGTTAAGTTTCGGCGAAAATTCGTAAAAGAAGAAAATTGAGGTTAAGAAGAGAAGAGCCAGGAAACTACTTGCCAGATTTGCTTCATAAGCCAAGACTTCCTACTGATGTTTATGCCTATATGTTCTTTTGTGACTTCATAATTTTCCTGGTCCTGGTGATAAGACGGTGCGAATTGGAACGCGTGAGGCTATGGTCCATTATTTCGACGCTTGTGAACGTGCAACGCTTGATTCTTATTTGCTCGAAAGCAAGAAGTATTTATTTTTGTACGAATATCAATCATTCCGTGCTTCCTTCACGCGTGTGGATGATTTAAATTATTGTTTGTATTGCATTGTTTGCGCGGTGTCGTCTATGCACCGCATCTCTACTGTTTGAGGAATTGTTTCGCAATTCAACGTCTCATTTGGAGGAATGTTAATGTATTGCTAAAGCTGGGGTGGCGGGAAAAACTAATTTGGCTGAACCAAAACAAAAACTTCTGATTACAATATCGGGTCGTAAGACAGAGTATAAAAATCCTCCGTCTCCGAAGGCTGCTGACGTTGGCACTCACGAAGGACTTGTCAGACTCAACATTACTCGCAGTGGAAAACGTACGCCACCTACAGAACGAGCTCCTGATTTTTCATATCAAGAATCCTCATCAGACTTGGCCTACACAGTGGCTTCCAAAGACTATTTGCAGTCGGAGTTTGCTGCCCAAGGGAAGGGGTTAGTGCAAAAGAGCTCTTCATCAGCACGGCTGGAGAGGCAGTCATCTCGAGAAGAGTTCCTCGAAGAAGATAAAGTGCAGTTTCGACATCATGACCTTTTCCTGGAGCGTGGAAGCCGTTTTCCTCGCCCCGCAAGCCATGCACCCCTGAAAGCGCCAACAATCGATGAGAGGCTGAGTCGGGTTCTAGATTATGTGAACGAAACCTATTCCCAGAATAACCTTAACACACCTAATGCTATTGAATATGAGGCTTCTACTGAAACACCTGCTCAAACCATAAGCAAAGTATCCGATACTCCACCACTCCGTGATATTCAAAAGGACAAAAACTCATCCATTTTCCATTCAGCAACTAGTAATGACTCAGACGATAGTCCTTTAAGTGATGCTAGACGTAAAAGAATCAAATATGTAGGACAGCCGACGCTATACACAGTTGAAGAAAAAGAGATCCTTGAGGGAAGACGCGAAGGATTCCGGAACCTTGCGGGAGTAAGTGAATATTCCTTTGAATCAGATTCCCCGAACGAAAGTCAAATGCCAGCTTTTAGTGATTCAGTGGTGAATCTTGAGGAGGCGGTAAGCATTCTATACAAGTTATACAATGCCGTATCTGTTTATTTTGCGGGACATAACAAGTTCATTAAGTTCTTGACCATTTATTAATATATTAAACTTTTAATGGCTCAAACGCAACACTACCTAAAATTAAACTAAAATTATCATTCGAAATTAAAATATTGCACGCTAGTATTTAAAACAAGGCATGTGTATTAAATCAATTTTAGTCGTATAAAAGCTAGTGAAACATGACTCCATATTCCATTTTCGTATGTCTTACAACCTAGACCAAGAAAACGTTTTGACCCGAGTCGTTTCCTCGGTAAACTGTTAAGTTTTGTTCTTTGTATGCTGCTGGAGAAATATCGAAAGTGAGCGAAGGTATACAAGAAGCACGAATGGGTGATTGTTGACAATGGAGTCGGAACTGTTGGGATCTCACAATATGCACAAGAATCTCTAGAAGACGTAGTATTCGCACAGCTGCCGGATATTGGAACTACTATCAAACAAAACGATGAATGCGGAGTCTTAGAGGGCGTCAAGGTAGCTGGGAGCGGACCACTCGTAGTGTGACGCATTTTGATATCCGAATTGGGAAATGTGCTCGTGGAACGTGGAAAACAACAAGAGAGATGGGGAAAGAGCTGCGGAAGACGGAGTTGGTGTAATTATGCGCTTGGTTGTGTCGAGCGGACGATAACCTATAATTTAGTGGTTCGGATTCAGTGCATTCCAGCCTCGTAGCTGCAAACGATATTAGTGAGCTGTGATTTCTTTTTACAAAACACCCCACCCCAAAGACCGACCTCTGAAAAGCAACGGAGACGGTGAACGCAGAGTCTCGGGCTTTGCTGACAAAAGCAAGTCGGCCACCATGTCACGATTGGATTAGCCGAGTGAACGCCAAAACAAACAAAATGTTTTCTTACATAAACCTATTCATAGTGTGAACTGATCTCATTCGTGCAAATCATTTTCATAACGTGCAAACACTTCAAATGACGATTTAACATAAAGTTAATCTAAAACTATTTGGAATTATAAAATAAAAATATCCGTGATGTGCGAAGAACAAATTATCTGTTTATCTGCGCGCGTGATAGATTTTAAAATAAGAGAGTGTGTTTACGAACTTATTGGTGAGTCGAAACAGCCAACAATTAAAATTTGCGGGGAATACTCTGTTGATGTGAACTTTTTTTTTTAATTAATTATTACCAGTCGCCGTGCACCTAGAGCTGACCAAAATTTCTCAATGCAATCACGGTGTTGATAGTGCAAGGATAAATACGGGTACCCAACGCCATTTGAATTGAGGACAAGCCGCAATTACTCCATGGCCTGCCGGGATTACAGTGATGGATAACTACTCGTACACATACAATACCCAAGCCCCATTTCGATAACGATTTCAATCCGTCCGAAGAACCAGCACTGGAGCAGTACTAATTAGCTGATGCCGCGTTTGGTTCGTTTTCAAGGTTTCGGCAACCCCCGCTCTACTGATCATTGTCTGGGACGAGCTGGTTAACGGAAACACGTTCGCCATTCCTGGCATTCAAAGCGCATCGGATCGACAGTTCCTCGTGTTGCAGCGTATTCAACTGGCCCCACAATCATCGAAATGGATTTTGTGTTCTGCATCCACCGCTAGCAAGTGAATTATATTCTCCTGTGTCAGGAACTGTGGTAGAGAAGAACACATCAGTTGAGGATACCCCAGGGTTGAGCAATACATCGTGTTATGGAAAAGGCTGGTTATTCAAAGTGAAGCTCAGTGAAACTTCAGAAATTGATAAACTTATGGATGAGAAGAGTTACGAAGAATTCTTGAAAACGGATTCACACTAGCACCCGTTTCAAGTGATTTTATTACTAAATTTTGTATGGCATTCGCCCAAAGAACCTTTATAGTGATAGGTGAATTATTCGGCCTTAGATCATTGTCGAATTACATTGTTGCTTTTAAGTTAACAAAAGTGAAAATTTACAGGACGTATCCAGCACCCATCGAGCGTTCGACGGAACATGCGGTGAGTCCTTTTTATTTAATAAAATTTAATTCTAATATTTGTATGATATAATTATTCACATTATATTAATTATTTTATTTAAATTTCATTTCATTCACATTTAAATTTCATTTACTATATTATTATATCCGATATACGAGTATCTTATCAGCAATAATTTACTTATTACCTTCTATCCTTCTATCTTTGTTAAATTTGAATAGATTTGAATTGAATTTTTAAAAGTTTTTCGTAAAATAACAGAAACAAAGAATATTTATCCATTTTTATCTTAAATTATGAATGCTACAAAAAAATATAAACCTTAAAAGTCAACGTTTGAAAGTGATAATACAACAATACAACTATGATTCAAATATTTTTGTTATAATGATTATAATAATAATGACTGAAAAAAAATTCTTCCGAATGAAAACAGAAATAATAAGCAACGCGAAAATAAAAATGATGAATTAAACGAAAAAATCGGTTTTTTTCTTCCGGTTTTTCTAACCGAGTATAGGACCCGGTACGGTGGCAGGCTTCAACCCCAAAACATGAGCCAGCCACCGGGTAATTAATAATCCTTTCTGTTTCAGGTGACGTCATGGGTTGAGTGGCCCAAACAGAGTGCCTTTTTATGGCATAGATTTATGCAATTCAATTGTATAATTCTATGACATAAATTGGTCACCGGGGTACTCCCCTTCTGATGGGAAAGTTCATATAATTCAAGTTGTATGAGTTTTCCACTCAGAAGAGGAATACTTGGCCACTTCAACAAGCTTTCAATGGATTTATTCCGGTTGGGTGGGTATGAAGGGGCTCCACCACCACCCGGTTGCCCCTCTTTCATTTGTGGGCCATGAACTTCGTCGGGTAAAGACGAGGTTACCCCAAGTCCGCCTTTCCTCTCAGGTTTCACTTGTTCTAGTAACAAATACGTCTCCTTCGGTGAGGTTATCTACAACTTTGCGACTTTGGTCGCCTTTTCTTTTTTGACCTGAAAGCAATTCGTGAATGCGAAATGTTTTGTAGTGGGTCCTCGTGCCGGGGAAACGAACCCGCCCCACGACACCGCAATGCTAGCCTGCCAGCGTATTCACGCGTCTCCGGACGAGGGCATTCTCGGCAGAAACCGACACCTTCCTCTGCCGAGGCAGCAGAACATCGCTGCAGTCCTTCAAGGACATTGAAACTCCCTTATTCACTACAAATGGCGCCCAACGTGGGGCCCAAAAACCCCGGCTGTATCATCAGTCGTGAGCACGAGACAGTCCATCGTCTCTTGGTGTCCCCACTAGGTGTTAGATATTTTGGCGGGTAGATAGCTCCCGAGGGTCTTTGCACTAATCGTGCCCCAGCAGCTTAATAACTTTCGAACGTGTGTTGTCTTTGGACATCAATATCGTTTGGTCCTGCTTTTGATTTATACTTTGGTGGTTTACCACCATTGTATAACTAGTAAGGCCAAATGATATTAGAGTCCCTTTTTGTGTTCGGAGGTTATTATCCCAACAACTTTTTGCGGAGGATTCTGATTCGCTCCCCAAACCAGCGGTGCCTAGGTGTCTTAAATTACATGGATTTTGATTTCATGTGATTGGCTGATTAGCTAATCCATGACTATCCATGACAAGACACGCGCTGCTTGTGGATTAGAATCCCACCCTGGGCTAACAAGTTGTAACTTGAGAAATTTGCTAATGAGGGATCACTTCTGAACCCTGATTTTCATGGTGCCACAAGAAAGTGTCCCTGAAACGCCATAGAAGGATTGTGCCATGGTGTCCATACTTGGGAGGATGGACGGAAGGGAAAGACCTATTATTTTTTTGAAAACTAATAAAACTTTTGTCATACCTTGCGGTTTTTTGTGAGGTTCTTTTTATAGTTCGCCACTGACGGCCACTTTAAGAATTTTATACTTTACATTGGTTTGCATATTTTTTTTATTATCTATATATATAATATATACATATATTTATTTAGATATATATTTTTTTTCTTTATATATTTATAGTTCTGTTATTTTTTGCTAATCAACATTGTAACAGGAATGCCCACCAAAAGAACCTCAGAGAGGAGGAAGTTGCGATCGGATGCCGGACCAGCGCTCTTGTGCTCCATATGTCATGAGGACATGGATGAGCTCACCAGTCAGAGGTTGCAGTGCGGACACAGGCTACACCAGCTGTGTTTGGTCCAACTGCGGCAAACCTCATCCACGTGCCCGCTCTGTCGTCAGCCTCTAGAAACCGCCCAGCCAGCAACAGAACGACCTCAGTCCTCCAGTGCAAGTGGAACTGTGCCCAAAAGCGGACCCCTTTCATCGACGACATTGAGTGCACGAGAGGAAGACCACCGAGCCGAGGCAGTTCCGCCTGCGGAAGAGGCGAGACCCACTGTGGCTGTGGAAGCGACAGTTCTACAAGACCTAATGGCGCTCATTCAGGACCTGTCCACCCGGGTAGCCTCGCTGGAAAGCCAGAAAGAGAATCCCGCACCACCTCGGCCAAGAACGCCTCCTATGTGGGATTCGGACCCAAATCCGTGGGATTCTCCAGTAGACTCGCGGCGCGATTACGAACGAATCCGGCCAGGTGCAGCAATGAATCCGTTGGCTCCAGTGTACCGGCCCCGATTGAGCCAAGCATCGCCACCAAATCAGGCTCCAGTGATTCCGCCGGACCAACGCTTCCATCCACACGATATGTATCGGCTGAAGCCGACACAGATCCCCAGCATCATCCAGGGATGGAATCTGCATTTCAGTGGGGAACCCAATACTATAATGGTGGAAGTCTTCATAAGTCGGGTGGAGTCGCTGATTGAGCAGATGCTAGCAGGAAACCACACAGCGCTCGCAGGATACTTGCCAACGCTGCTTAGGGGAGCAGCACTTGAGACATATTGGCGAATACATTCAGCCCCACCATCCATACGCTGGTCACGGTTGAAGGAGGTACTCCGCATGGAGTATCCTACGGTCGACATGGACGAATCAGTACTGGACAAGATGAATGCTAGATGGCAGCGTCCGGACGAGTCCTTCCATCAATATCGAGCCAATATCCTTCGACTGAATGACCAGTTGTCAGAGCCGTTGTCTTCTACCCAAATACTGCGCCTGCTGAAGCGCAATCTAAGGCCAGAGATTCGTCGCCATATCGTGAACTCCGATCCACAGAGTATGGAGGCCCTGCTGAGAACTGTGCGTCGTATAGAAGGGTTTGAGGAAGACCTACGGGACTGGCCATACTTACTAGCTAGGACGGGTCCTCGACGAGGAATCGCGGAATTGGCCCCAGATTATACCACCGTGGATCTGGAGGAAGATTTGAACCCAGACCAGCTTGCTGTAGCCGCAGTGGGAAGTCTTACGACATGCTGGAATTGCCATCAAACCGGACACCGGTTCATTTCATGCCGAGCAGAGCGTAAGGTTTTCTGCTACGGTTGCGGCAAGCCGGACACTTACTTCCCGGACTGTTCTGAATGTGCCGCACGAAAAAATGGCCAAAAGAGTACCCGACCACCTCAGCGGTACTCGAAGCCCCAGCAGTAGCTCCTCAGCCAGCTGCTCACCCCTACAAACCTGACGTTAACCCACCAGCCATGACCACTACGACTGCGGATGTTCACTCTCTTCCGGAGACCTCGCCAACGACAATATTGAAGCGACCATCGCAGTCACTGCCAGAAAAACCGCAGCAGCCTCAAGTACGCGCTCTAAAACCTTACCATATTCGACTGCAAGAATACCGGGTGGCTCGAGAGCGAATATTTGCTTCTGAAGTAGTCACTTCCCGCCCGCGCACGACAAAATGGTCAACCCGGCGTTGGCGGAATTTCCGCAAGAGAGTGCGCAACTGCCGTCAAACCTTAAACTCGTGTAACATCTCGGAGGTTGCTGAGAATGAGATCAGACCTTATCATCCAATTAAAGTGTTGGGCGAGACCGTGTTTGCATTGATCGACACGGGTGCCAGTATCAGTTGTCTTGCCTCGAGCTTTGGCTCGAAGGTGCTCCAAGACTATCCGAACTTGATTAAATCCAGGCGCACTGAAATCAGTACAGCTGATGGCACCAAACACCCTATACTAGGTAAACTAACCACACCCGTGACGTTCAGGGGTAAGACGAATAATATTACGTTCTACATTATCCCGTCTTTGACTCAGAATGTATACCTTGGTGTCGATTTCGTCCTTCGCTTTGGACTGGCCTCAGATTTATTCACAGATTTGTCTTTAAAAACCAGAAATGTCAACGAATTCACTTCTAGTCCCGATAGGCATGACCTGACGCCTAACCAACGGCAACGCTTGGAAGCATCCATCGCTGCTTTTCCATCTTACGCTACCCAAGGCCTCGGCCGCACCACTCTAGTCTCACACACCATCGACGTTGGCGATAGTAAACTGATTAAACAGAGACACTACGCCATCTCGCCGGCTATGGAAAAATTGGTGTATGCGGAGCTAGATAGGATGCTCGAGTTGGGGGTCATAGAAGAGTCCCAAAGTGCTTGGTCATCACCGGTAACCTTGGTTGTGAAGCCAGGTAAAGTCCGCCTCTGTCTTGATGCCCGTAAGGTAAACGCGGTTACCATCAAGGACGCGTACCCTCTTTCACTCATCGATGGAATACTAGGGAGACTGCCGAAAGCCAATTATATCACCAGTCTCGACCTAAAAGACGCCTTCTGGCAAATTCCACTTGATGAGGGCTCGAGGGACAAGACCGCCTTCACAGTGCCTGGACGACCATTATATCAGTTCGTCACAATGCCCTTTGGCCTATGTAATGCGCCGCAAACAATGACTCGGCTGATGGACAAGGTCATCCCACCTCACCTAAAACACCAAGTGTTCGTGTACCTTGATGATCTGTTACTCACCACGGAAACGTTCGATCAACACCTCCTACTTCTACAAGAAGTAGCCCTGCACATCAGTAAGGCGGGACTCACCATCAACGTACAGAAAAGTAAGTTTGTCATGAAAGAAGTCCGATACCTAGGACATGTCATAGGACATGGCACTATCAAAACGGATCCAGACAAAACTCGTGCGATTGATGAGTTCCCCTTACCAAAAACTGTGAAGCAGCTACGACGTTTCCTTGGTGTGTGCGGTTGGTACCGAAGGTTTGTTCGGAATTATGCAACCGTTTCAGCGCCCCTGTCAGACATGTTGCGGAAAGGGAAGTTCGTTTGGACCGAACTCAGCCGAAAGGCATTTGAAGAGCTTAAACAAGCCCTCACATCAGCTCCTGTCTTGCACAGCCCCGATTTCACGAAGCCCTTCTCCATTCATTGTGACACAAGTCAACATGGAGTAGGAGCCGTGCTGGTGCAATTGACCGACGAAGGAGAGGAAGCTCCCATCGCCTTCATGTCCAATAAGCTGAATTCGGCCCAAAGAAACTACACTGTTTCCGAGCAAGAGTGTTTGGCAGCGGTAATGGCTGTGAAGAAATTCCGAGCTTACATCAAGGGCCACCAATTCGAGATCATCACGGACCACGCGTCACTACAATGGTTGATGAACCAAGCAGATCTAAATGGACGCCTAGCCAGATGGGCTCTTAAACTGCAAGGGTTCAAGTTCTCCATCAAACATCGGAAAGGAACCCAGAACATCGTACCCGACACTCTCTCACGGATGTTTTCCCCAGAGGGAGCCAAAATAACAATAAATGACGAGGACCCCATCGAAATAGATTTGGACAGCCCACATTTCGAATCAGACAGCTACAAAGAGTTGAGGCAAACCATTGCGACCCAACAAACACAGCTGCCTGATTTGAAGGTAATAGACGGCTATGTGTATAGACGAAATGAATACGCCACTGGTGATCCATGGCAGGAAGAAGAGTCTTGGAAACTCTGGGTACCGGAGGAAATGACCCAACATCTGATCCTCCGCGCGCATGACCATCCTTTAAGTGCCCACGGAGGTTACGGTCGAACATTACGGCCACTCAAGAAATACTTCTTTTGGCCTAAAATGGCATCTCAGGTCAAAGACTACGTGAGCGCCTGTGAGACCTGTAAAGGCACCAAAGCGCCCAACCAGCCTCTTCGACTTCCTATGGGTCAACTCAACGTCCCAGAACGCGTATTCCAGCGCCTATACATCGATCTACTCGATCCATATCCTCGGTCTTCCATGGGACACATCGGAGCTATAGTCGTTCTAGACCAGCTTTCAAAGTCCCCACTGGTGGAACCTATCCGTAAATTCACAACTCCATCGATCGTGAAATTCTTAGAGAACCGGGTATTCCATGTGTTTGGTGTTCCAGAGAGTGTGTACTCAGATAATGGAGTACAGTTCCGGTCTCGGCAGTTTAAGAGCCTACTTGAGCAGTATGGCGTTGAACACCAACTGACGCCCATATACTCTCCTCAGTCCAACGCATCAGAACAGTTGAACCGCACCTTACTGGCCGCGATCCGTTCTTACGTCCACCCATCTCAAAAGGATTGGGATCGGCGATTGTCTGCCATCACATGCGCCCTGCGATCCTCGTATCATTCCGTCACTGGTGTCGCCCCTTACTTTGCCGCCTTTGGACAGCACATGATTTGCCACGGTAAATCATACCAGCTGTTGCGGCAATTAAAGTGTTTAGGAGACCCCGTCGTTGCGCTGGAGCCCCACAAACGTTTAGGAGACCTCCGCCAACAAATCGGACGGAAGATTAAGGCCGCAGGAAGTGCAAATGAAGCACAGTACAATCTCCGGTCACGATCTGCTAATTTCAAAGAGGGAGATGAAGTTTTCCGGCGAAATTTCCGCCAAAGTGACGCCGTGGGGCATTACAACGCCAAGCTGGACAGGCGATTCTTGAAAAGCCGCATAAAGAAGGTAATGGGACCTAACCGTTACCTGATAACGGATCCAACGGGAAAAGAAGTGAGGGTACACCACGCGAAAGACCTGCGCCGATAGATAATTGGGCACGTCTGTTTGTCCGTCCGCATATATTCTCATAAAACGCGCAAGGCTGTAGACTTCCGGCAAACAAAACATAAGTCGGTCTGTCCGTCTGTCAACTGTGTTTTTCTTTTAGTGTCCGTCATCTCTAGTCCCGACGCGAAGCCAACCCATGATACACAGAAAGATCCTTCAGCTCCTTTTCTGCAATCCTCATTGCCTTGGGATCGCGAGAAAATTATCTGCCCTGTAGTAATCGAGGAATAGGGCGCTAAAAGCCAGCGCTGCCACAGGCACACAGCACAAACTCAATTTAACAATGGGTAACCATTCAGTCACCTTCCCCATCGCAACACTCGCTCGTTTTTTTTTTCGCATGAAAAATAAATTAAGGAAATTTCTTTTGTACTGAACTCCCGGGAAACAAAATTCTAAACTTGTTTAAAATTTTAACGTGTAGTGATTTTATTACAATATCTTTTGAATATAATTTAACGAATTGCGGTGTAACGCGGTATACAAATGCTTTGAACGAAACGGTTAACCCCTTTAATTATATGAACGATAAAATCATTGTATCATTTAAACCCCTCAAAAATTGTCAAATTGTACCCATTCCAACCATAATCTTAATTAAAAATTTTTTGTTTGTCGGTAGTTAAAGCGTGCCTGTCTAATTCTTCCGATTTTTCTTTTTCCCAATTACGCCCAATCATTTCAAACGAAAATTGCATTCATTTGATAACTTAAGCGAATCTACAAAAGACGACGTAAATTTTAAAAACAACCGAAACGAGTGTGCATTATCACCATCGCGGATCCACCCATAGATGTCACTATTGAACGAAACTTTTCGCGATTTTACACTATTGTTTCGTTGCTCGATGGTTCGCCCCCGCCATGTTTGCGACTTGGGGAAAGTGATAAATCAAGTGAAAGAAAATTTATAGTTACAAAAGAAAATAAGCAAAAATTCAAGGTGATACGAGCGGTGGATTGCATTGTGTTTTATTTAATTCGGCCGAAGGAATACGTAGCGCAAAAATTAAATTATTATGCGAAATTCATATAGTTGTTAAGTTTCGGCGAAAATTCGTAAAAGAAGAAAATTGAGGTTAAGAAGAGAAGAGCCAGGAAACTACTTGCCAGATTTGCTTCATAAGCCAAGACTTCCTACTGATGTTTATGCCTATATGTTCTTTTGTGACTTCATAATTTTCCTGGTCCTGGTGATAAGACGGTGCGAATTGGAACGCGTGAGGCTATGGTCCATTATTTCGACGCTTGTGAACGTGCAACGCTTGATTCTTATTTGCTCGAAAGCAAGAAGTATTTATTTTTGTACGAATATCAATCATTCCGTGCTTCCTTCACGCGTGTGGATGATTTAAATTATTGTTTGTATTGCATTGTTTGCGCGGTGTCGTCTATGCACCGCATCTCTACTGTTTGAGGAATTGTTTCGCAATTCAACGTCTCATTTGGAGGAATGTTAATGTATTGCTAAAGCTGGGGTGGCGGGAAAAACTAATTTGGCTGAACCAAAACAAAAACTTCTGATTACAATATCGGGTCGTAAGACAGAGTATAAAAATCCTCCGTCTCCGAAGGCTGCTGACGTTGGCACTCACGAAGGACTTGTCAGACTCAACATTACTCGCAGTGGAAAACGTACGCCACCTACAGAACGAGCTCCTGATTTTTCATATCAAGAATCCTCATCAGACTTGGCCTACACAGTGGCTTCCAAAGACTATTTGCAGTCGGAGTTTGCTGCCCAAGGGAAGGGGTTAGTGCAAAAGAGCTCTTCATCAGCACGGCTGGAGAGGCAGTCATCTCGAGAAGAGTTCCTCGAAGAAGATAAAGTGCAGTTTCGACATCATGACCTTTTCCTGGAGCGTGGAAGCCGTTTTCCTCGCCCCGCAAGCCATGCACCCCTGAAAGCGCCAACAATCGATGAGAGGCTGAGTCGGGTTCTAGATTATGTGAACGAAACCTATTCCCAGAATAACCTTAACACACCTAGCGCTATTGAATATGAGGCTTCTACTGAAACACCTGCTCAAACCATAAGCAAAGTATCCGATACTCCACCACTCCGTGATATTCAAAAGGACAAAAACTCATCCATTTTCCATTCAGCAACTAGTAATGACTCAGACGATAGTCCTTTAAGTGATGCTAGACGTAAAAGAATCAAATATGTAGGACAGCCGACGCTATACACAGTTGAAGAAAAAGAGATCCTTGAGGGAAGATGCGAAGGATTCCGGAACCTTGCGGGAGTAAGTGAATATTCCTTTGAATCAGATTCCCCGAACGAAAGTCAAATGCCAGCTTTTAGTGATTCAGTGGTGAATCTTGAGGAGGCGGTAAGCATTCTATACAAGTTATACAATGCCGTATCTGTTTATTTTGCGGGACATAACAAGTTCATTAAGTTCTTGACCATTTATTAATATATTAAACTTTTAATGGCTCAAACGCAACACTACCTAAAATTAAACTAAAATTATCATTCGAAATTAAAATATTGCACGCTAGTATTTAAAACAAGGCATGTGTATTAAATCAATTTTAGTCGCATAAAAGCTAGTGAAACATGACTCCATATTCCATTTTCGTATGTCTTACAACCTAGACCAAGAAAACGTTTTGACCCGAGTCGTTTCCTCGGTAAACTGTTAAGTTTTGTTCTTTGTATGCTGCTGGAGAAATATCGAAAGTGAGCGAAGGTATACAAGAAGCACGAATGGGTGATTGTTGACAATGGAGTCGGAACTGTTGGGATCTCACAATACGCACAAGAATCTCTAGAAGACGTAGTATTCGCACAGCTGCCGGATATTGGAACTACTATCAAACAAAACGATGAATGCGGAGTCTTAGAGGGCGTCAAGGTAGCTGGGAGCGGACCACTCGTAGTGTGACGCATTTTGATATCCGAATTGGGAAATGTGCTCGTGGAACGTGGAAAACAACAAGAGAGATGGGGAAAGAGCTGCGGAAGACGGAGTTGGTGTAATTATGCGCTTGGTTGTGTCGAGCGGACGATAACCTATAATTTAGTGGTTCGGATTCAGTGCATTCCAGCCTCGTAGCTGCAAACGATATTAGTGAGCTGTGATTTCTTTTTACAAAACACCCCACCCCAAAGACCGACCTCTGAAAAGCAACGGAGACGGTGAACGCAGAGTCTCGGGCTTTGCTGACAAAAGCAAGTCGGCCACCATGTCACGATTGGATTAGCCGAGTGAACGCCAAAACAAACAAAATGTTTTCTTACATAAACCTATTCATAGTGTGAACTGATCTCATTCGTGCAAATCATTTTCATAACGTGCAAACACTTCAAATGACGATTTAACATAAAGTTAATCTAAAACTATTTGGAATTATAAAATAAAAATATCCGTGATGTGCGAAGAACAAATTATCTGTTTATCTGCGCGCGTGATAGATTTTAAAATAAGAGAGTGTGTTTACGAACTTATTGGTGAGTCGAAACAGCCAACAATTAAAATTTGCGGGGAATACTCTGTTGATGTGAACTTTTTTTTTTAATTAATTATTACCAGTCGCCGTGCACCTAGAGCTGACCAAAATTTCTCAATGCAATCACGGTGTTGATAGTGCAAGGATAAATACGGGTACCCAACGCCATTTGAATTGAGGACAAGCCGCAATTACTCCATGGCCTGCCGGGATTACAGTGATGGATAACTACTCGTACACATACAATACCCAAGCCCCATTTCGATAACGATTTCAATCCGTCCGAAGAACCAGCACTGGAGCAGTACTAATTAGCTGATGCCGCGTTTGGTTCGTTTTCAAGGTTTCGGCAACCCCCGCTCTACTGATCATTGTCTGGGACGAGCTGGTTAACGGAAACACGTTCGCCATTCCTGGCATTCAAAGCGCATCGGATCGACAGTTCCTCGTGTTGCAGCGTATTCAACTGGCCCCACAATCATCGAAATGGATTTTGTGTTCTGCATCCACCGCTAGCAAGTGAATTATATTCTCCTGTGTCAGGAACTGTGGTAGAGAAGAACACATCAGTTGAGGATACCCCAGGGTTGAGCAATACATCGTGTTATGAAAAAGGCTGGTTATTCAAAGTGAAGCTCAGTGAAACTTCAGAAATTGATAAACTTATGGATGAGAAGAGTTACGAACAATTCTTGAAAACGGATTCACACTAGCACCCGTTTCAAGTGATTTTATTACTAAATTTTGTATGGCATTCGCCCAAAGAACCTTTATAGTGATAGGTGAATTATTCGGCCTTAGATCATTGTCGAATTACATTGTTGCTTTTAAGTTAACAAAAGTGAAAATTTACAGGACGTATCCAGCACCCATCGAGCGTTCGATGGAACATGCGGTGAGTCCTTTTTATTTAATAAAATTTAATTCTAATATTTGTATGATATAATTATTCACATTATATTAATTATTTTATTTAAATTTCATTTCATTCACATTTAAATTTCATTTACTATATTATTATATCCGATATACGAGTATCTTATCAGCAATAATTTACTTATTACCTTCTATCCTTCTATCTTTGTTAAATTTGAATAGATTTGAATTGAATTTTTAAAAGTTTTTCGTAAAATAACAGAAACAAAGAATATTTATCCATTTTTATCTTAAATTATGAATGCTACAAAAAAATATAAACCTTAAAAGTCAACGTTTGAAAGTGATAATACAACAATACAACTATGATTCAAATATTTTTGTTATAATGATTATAATAATAATGACTGAAAAAAAATTCTTCCGAATGAAAACAGAAATAATAAGCAACGCGAAAATAAAAATGATGAATTAAACGAAAAAATCGGTTTTTTTCTTCCGGTTTTTCTAACCGAGTATAGGACCCGGTACGGTGGCAGGCTTCAACCCCAAAACATGAGCCAGCCACCGGGTAATTAATAATCCTTTCTGTTTCAGGTGACGTCATGGGTTGAGTGGCCCAAACAGAGTGCCTTTTTATGGCATAGATTTATGCAATTCAATTGTATAATTCTTGACATAAATTGGTCACCGGGGTACTCCCCTTCTGATGGGAAAGTTCATATAATTCAAGTTGTATGAGTTTTCCACTCAGAAGAGGAATACTTGGCCACTTCAACAAGCTTTCAATGGATTTATTCCGGTTGGGTGGGTATGAAGGGGCTCCACCACCACCCGGTTGCCCCTCTTTCATTTGTGGGCCATGAACTTCGTCGGGTAAAGACGAGGTTACCCCAAGTCCGCCTTTCCTCTCAGGTTTCACTTGTTCTAGTAACAAATACGTCTCCTTCGGTGAGGTTATCTACAACTTTGCGACTTTGGTCGCCTTTTCTTTTTTGACCTGAAAGCAATTCGTGAATGCGAAATGTTTTGTAGTGGGTCCTCGTGCCGGGGAAACGAACCCGCCCCACGACACCGCAATGCTAGCCTGCCAGCGCATTCACGCGTCTCCGGACGAGGGCATTCTCGGCAGAAACCGACACCTTCCTCTGCCGAGGCAGCAGAACATCGCTGCAGTCCTTCACGGACATTGAAACTCCCTTATTCACTACAAAAACCTCAGAAGTCAAAATTTGTTCAACTTTGTTAATAATAGAATTTCACGTTTTCTCCAATAAAATCATCTTTGACATTTTTCTTGATTGTATTCGTTGCTGGGTACTGCATTTTGTAAGTTGAGTACAAAATCCTTCTGTTATGAGCGTAGGTCTGTCTACCCAACTTGTTATTTGTTGAAAATGGAGAAACAATGGATTTTATTAAAAACTAGCAAATCTCTTTGACATATTCCTTGATTTTATTCGTTGCTAGTGATTGTATTTTGAAAGTTGAGTACAAAACCCTTCTGAAATGAGCGTAGGTCTGTCCGCCCAACTTGTTTCTATTTGGTTGCTACTCTTAAAGTGGTTATCGAATTAGCTGTGAATTCAGTCAAGTAAATTTATGCTGCGTTTGTGTTAATATCTTTAAGCTAATCTTGACAGGTTTTTTGGGGTTCCGAGTGGTGGGATTTGTTGGGCAGGATGTCTCTGTGCCAAATGTCTTTGTTATTAACTACGGATGCGTTTTGATCATAATTTTCCACCCCACTATTTTGATCACATCAGTAGGATGCGTATTAATAAAATCAATAGTTTGTGCCTTCAACTGGTCTGCGCTATGAAGATCAGCTAATATGATTGTTTCAACTGCAATTTCTACGGCCAAATTGACGCACAGTACCTCCTTGTATATCACTTTCAACTTTTCTATTTCATACTTATTCGTAGCAATGTGATCGTCTGTCATTTTTCCCAAATTAAGTGCTTTCTCAGAGTGAATATAACGCAGCTAGTTCATGTTGTTTCTGAATTCATGGTGTTCAGATCCAACACCATGATTTATTTCATTTATAGTACCTTTCATATATTCCCTTGCAGTTTCTCGAGCAGTTCATAGGTACGGACTACTCGATTACTACATAGCAGCTAATTTTTCACAATGCTTGTGAAGAAAAGATTGTGAAAAAGGTGCTGAAGGACCCACCCCCCGAACAAGCTATGGCCTCAAGGCGAGAAAGAAAGGAGAAAAAATATTAACTCTTGGCTGGACAGACAAACGAATATCTAGCAAATGGACAGAAAAAAGAATATGTATCAGACGGACAGATACCTGTAAACAGACAGACGGACTGAAATAAGACTTAATATGCATAAAATTAAATATGGAATAAAATTTAAGAAGATTTTCACCCTTGTGGACCACAAATAATCAAATTTAAAATAAAATAAAACCATTGTTCAGTTACATTAATTTAACTAATACTTCGGATATTACAAATATATTCTATTCTAAATGACACGTATGAATTTCGGTTGGTATTGCCGATCATCTTCAGTGCTAGACGCGAAACTACTAGTGGAACAATTACAACAAAAGCAAAGACATTAGCTAATAACATTTCATTTTAACATACTTGATTATTTGTGGTCCATAGGCATGAAAAACTTCAATATTTGTAATCGAATTCATTTTCGCATTCACAAAATACTCCAACTGAAAATAGAAAAAGACAGCTTCCTTTTAATTTTGTGTATTTTATTTATTTTTATTCTCGAAATCGATTTTCGACCGTAATCGTTCGGTTTTCTTCAGCGATTAATTTATTTTTACTCACATTCCTGCTTATATACTAGCTATGTTTCAGGAAATTTACTCTAGATCATTAAAAAGTAATTAGGGAAATTTGCTTAAGCTAATAAAAGGTAGGAAAGGTAATTTACAAAAGGGGTAGTTATTAAAATATTATTTTTACATGATTCAGAAAAGATATTATTATTTAATTAATTTAAATAGCCATGATCTGCAGTTTCCGTCATCCTGATTCATCAACTTTTTCCTTTCCCGGGTAATTTCCAGGCTTACCATCACATCCTATTCACGTGTATCTCTAGCTTCCTTGATGACTACAGCGTCCTCCATTGTTATCTCGTGTCCCTTCGTGATAATATGTTCCGCTACCACTGACTTGAAATTCGAAGTTCTTTCTTTCTTTCTTGCTGCTGCTGCTTCGCCTAGATGCTCCTTGATTCGCGTGCCGATGAGCCTCCTCGTTTGACCTATGTACACTTCTTCACAAGTGGGACATTCAATGCGATAGATACCAGATTTCTCGTGTGGTTCGCGCTTGTCTTTCGTTGATCCGAGAACGTTTTTGAGCTGGTTCTTGCCGCTTGATCCGATTGCTGATGCCTTCGTGATAAGTTAGAGCCTTCCAGTACGTTCTTTCGGTATTCGCATTTGATAATGTTGATCGTCCCTGACGCTGTCTATTAATCTGGATCTTCTATGCCATTCTCCTAGTCGTCGAGCCCTTGAAGCCATTTAGTTTAGCTGTCTCAACAATGTACCTCATCTCCTTTTCCTTAGCTTCCTTGCTTAGCGGCAAATCGAGCATCCTGTGGATCATGGCTCTGTAGGGAGAAACCTTGATTTGCTGCGAATGATTTGATGTATTTAGAATCGTTCTTTGTGTGTGAGTTGCTTTCCGGTATACATCGAAAGTTATATTTGTTTGAGTCCTCCTTACTACTATATCTAGGAACGATAGTTTACCGTCTTTCTCTTCCTGCATCGTGAATACTATATTTTTGTGGGCTCCATTCAGGTCAGCAAGGACCTTCTCCACGTTACTCCTTTTCACATATGCAAACACATCGTCCACATATCGGACCCAATGTTTTGGTAACTAGCCTTTCTCCTGCAGTCCGTCTTCTAGTTTCGTCATAAATATCTCGCTGAAGAATGGTGAAAGTGGATTTCCCAGAAATCCAATAAATAAAATACACAAAATTAAAAGGAAGCTGTCTTTTTCTATTTTCAGATGAAAAACTTATTAAATTTTAATCGATATCGACCACAATTGTGTTCATCTAGCAGGTTAAGTTGTCAGAGAAAAGTTTCAGAAACCATCAAACAACGAGGTAGATGGAAAATTTTGTAAGTGGTTAATGATGTAAGTCTTTGGCATGGTATATAATTTCTAATTTAGTAGACAGATCTGTTAGAAGGTAATTTCCATGTTCTCCAACTTTCAACACCCTGCTTTTCAAGAGACGTTCACGGTAGCTTTGCATTATAGTGTCCGACAACGTTGCACTGATGGAAGTTAAGCTGATACACTTTGTGTCCTTCTCGGTATGCAGAGGGTTGAGATCGCAGGTTATATAGGGTTTCGATAGCATATCCGGCCATTTTGATCTTTGGTCGAAGTTAATGATGTAGACTGGCTGACTTTTCGTGCGGATCTATCACCATGCCAGGGTTTTTTCAAACATTTGAGTTGCCGGATAGAATATGTGTTGACCGAAAGCGACAAAGTAAGTTGAGATGCCAGTGATAGGACATACGCAGTGCACACGTAAGTTTGAACGATCTCCAATCCCAATCTCTCTGGTTTGGATGTATATAAGAACGAAAAGCGGAGAACAGAGTACACTTAAGCCATACAGATGCGTTAAATTGTGGCATAAAGGCAAAGATTAGTCAGTGTACTACTACTAGTTGGACTCCGTTGTTTGTGTAGAGGAACACCAAATACGTAGTAACCCGCTATTTCAAAAATTTAACATTGCGTGTGATCTTGAATGTTTTAATAGGCTCTACCAAAGGGAATCTAGATAGTTGGTCCAGAATGACGATAGCATCAACATTACCTGAAGATGAGCGAGGTTAAACCCCAAGCAGGTCTAGATACAGTCGTTAAAATACGCCCATAGGAAATTGCACTGCTTGGTTGGCTGCCTTGTTGATCTTACAAGTTTCACAGGTGGCGAAGTATCCCTTAATTCACTGAAACATCTTTCCACTCATAGCCTAAATGTGCACTAAGGGGATGATAATGAGCACGAAAAATCCACTTATGTGTCATTCCTTCCCGAATCTATAACTACCTTGATTCTTCCTCACGAAGATTGCCACCCGTAGCATATTTGAAACGTTTGTATACATATTCATTTACTACTTTCAGGCCGAGTAGCTGTGACTGTTGAATGAGGATGATTTGTCACAGGTTTGTGTAATTTACTGAGTTGAAGTGTCGGTGGTATAGGTCTACTTTGAATAGGCTATAATCTTTTTGAACCAATTCTGAACCTTCGGCTGATAAAATCCTCAGGAGCAAGTCTGGTACTACATTCTGAGTTCCCTCACGCTGTTTCATAGTAAAGTCAGGAACATGCAATTTAAGAGCGAGCCTGCCGGGTAAATCAACCTGGCTTATTAGCCATTGTAGCAAGGCATGGGCTATAATGATTTTAAATGGATAGCGTGCAAAATACACCCTAAACTCTTGATGGCCATCACCGCTGCCAGACATTCGTGCTCGGATACGGTGTAGTTTCTCTGGGCCAAGTTTAGCTAGCTTGACATCAAGGCTACGGGAGCTTCTTCCCCGTTGGTGGTTAATTGTGTTAGAACCACGTTCAACATGACATGTATCATAATGAATGTAAAAAGCTTGCTGAAATAAGGGCTATGTAATACTCGTGCAGATATCAGCACTTGTTTGAGCTATTCGATGCTTTGAGGCTGTGCTCGATCCATAAAAATTTACCTCTCCTAGCGTGTCAGTCAGGAGGATGTACACCGCAGCATGGTTTTGAATAAAATGTTAATACCATCCGAAATGCCTCAGTTGCATTACAGTCTTAGGCAAAGGGAAATCTCCTACCTTGGCTGATAATGTGTCTTTAGTAACAAACTTCTTTCATGATAAACTACTTCGATGGAAAGTCCATAAAATACCAAAGTAGTGCGTTATTGTTTTTGTAATTGGGGAAATTTCAAATGGATATAACTTCCGTGAATATAATACGAACTTAATCAAACTTACAGGGTAATAGGACCCTGTATAAGGCTACTTAGATGCCGAGTTTTGTTGGGTTTAAAGCCATCCATATGATTTTATTGGAGAAAATGTGAAATTCGAAGATATTATTATTAACAAAGTTGAACGAATTTTGTGGTTGTTATGCTCATAAATACATCCTATTATAATCTTTTTCAGATTTTTTAGATCACATATGTCCAATCGCGAGGGGGAAACACATTTTTCGTGTATTTCCCTCTCTGCGCCCCTACCAAAGCAAAAACTGTCAGTTTAAGAACTGTTTTGAAAAGCTCTCATAAAATCGTTTCATTCAATACTCATATCGGCTACCTTTGATGAAATTTTTTTCAGGAGCCACTCCACTGTACTGTAATCATCGATTCATGGTATCAGAAAATTTCTTTCGTGCCCTAGAACGGTTGCAAAGCGGTACACACACCTTATAAATAGTCGTCTGTGTACTGAGTTTTATTGAATTTAAAGGTACCATTAAGATTTTATTCGAGAAAACGAAATTTGATAAATCATACTATTACTGACAGCCCAATCAACTTGGGCTTTGACTTTACTCGTATTAGTTGTTGTTGGACTCATAAAAGCCTAAACTGAAAATTTTTTTCAGATCTTTCAGATGAAAGTTCATAGATTTCCCCTTCCTCTGCCCTCCATGGTACTGATAAGGCAATTTTAAGACTTGTTTTGAAAAGATCTCATTAATACCTTTCCAATGAACTACTCGGCTACCAATGGTGAAAAAAGTGTTGAAGAGTCACATCCATATATATAGCGACCCTCCTAAAACCCCTTTGAAAAACTTTTCAACCCACAGCTTTCAAGAAATCGTCACTTCTGTCCTTTCCACAAAGTGTCATGGCTGTAGCTTGTATTGTTTCGGAAAAAAAGTGCTGTGGCATACAGATGGACGGACAGGCTGGCGGACAAAGTTCGTCATTGCAAAAGGGCTCCCGTACTACGTAGCCCGGGTTTCAATAAACCGTCCTAAATCCATTGTGATGCGAGTAAACATGGAGTGGGAGCAGTCTTAGTCCAGGTTACGAAAGACAGTGAGGAAAAGCCTATAGCCCTTATGTCCCACAAGCTGAATACGGCCCAGCAAACCTAGACTGTCTCTGAGCAGAAATGCTTCGTGGCTGTGTTGGCGGTGAAACGGTTTCGGGTATATGTCAAAGGACACTCCTTCGAAATCGTTACGGTTCACGAGTCCCTGAAATGTCTGATGAGCCAAACTGACCTGTTGGTTTTGCTCCGAAGGGACCTCTACAAGGAACTGGGAGAGCTCACCCTCGATAATATAGTTTCGATGGTACTCAAATCGATTGATAAATGGAACCAGGTGGTGTATTATGCCCGGGCAGTCCTAAAATATAAAAGGGTCTTACAGCAGCCGGGGGCATTGGGGCTGGGGGGTCGCTTTTTTGGCACTTCTTCTTTCCCTTTCCCCTCCCGCTAGCAAAGGGATCCCCCAGCTTGAAGGCGCCTCACGGCATAAAAAAACGAGTCCTGGCCCGAAGTAATGTGTCAAATGATTCCAGGCTATGTTCTCAGGTTGACAGTGGAGGTGTTTAGTGGGTAGTCTAGTTGCCTTCTTGCGAGCATGGAAGTCCCACACTCTGTGCATAAATGGAATTCACTTCCCAAACACAAAAAACTGACCTTCATGGCCGCTTGGCAGGATGGACTTTGAAGTTGCAGGTGTTTGATTTTACGATTCGACACCAGAAAGGAAGCCAACATGTGGTACCAGATACCTTATCGAGGACGTTCGCTCCAAAAGGAGCCGAGTTGACTCAAGAGGATGATAGCCCCCTATTGATCGACCTGGACCATCCCACCTTTAAGTCGGCAGGTTACACATAGGTATTCCAGCGCTTGTATATCGATCTCATTGGCTCTTATTCTCATTCGATGTCTAATCACATCGGAGCCGTCATGGTTCTGGACCAACTGTCAAAGTTTCCAATTATTGAGTCGATTTGTAACATGCATACCGCCCCGATAATAAGCTTCCTTGAGAAACGCATCGCCCATGTATTGTGAGTACCGGAGTATGTTGTATTCGACAACGAAGTCCTATTCACATCGATTAGAACTTGGGAACTGATAGACAAGTATGATATTACTCACCAGCGGATTGCAGCTGTCTCTCCTGAAGCCAATGCTTCCAAGCGGCTAAATTGTACACTTCTAGACGCTATTTGCATCTTTATCCATCCAAATCAGAAGGACTGTGCACTGCGCTTTTCATACCACACCGCTACAGGGATCTCGCCTTACTTTGCCGTGTTTGGCCGTTACATGATTTGTCACGCCGAATTGTACTAGTTGTTGCGGCAATTCAATTATTTGGAAAACCAAGTAGTGGGACTTGAACTGCATGAGAAACTCCGAGTACTGCAAGACTAACTCCGAGAAAAGATTGAAAATGCCAGACGTGTGGCGGAGGAGCGCGACAACCTGTGATCTCACCCTTCTGGCTTCAAAGGAGGCAATGAGATTTATCGATCGAACTTCAGGCAAAGCGAAACGGTCCAGCACTGCAATGCTAATTGGATGAAAAATTCCTAAAATGCTGGACTCTGCAGATGTCAAGTCCAACACGTTATCTCATTTCTGGTATGTCCGGAATAGATCTGGGAGTTTACCATGCAAAAGACTTACGGCGATGAAGCATGCCATCTCCAAGAAGCTTCTTTTTTGGTTGTTCTCCGATTAACATTACTCACAACCACCTGGGCCAATAAACCCACAGTGACATCTTCTCCCAGAACTTACCTTTGGAATGTTATCAATCAGCCCACCACACGCCCCAAAACGCGTGACCTCAGCGAAGAGCTTGAACTTTCTGTCCTTCAGTCTCCCCATACCTATCTACCATCGTGGACCGTGCCCTGTGATAACCTCGATCCTGCGGATCGGTATTCCGCCGAGATCTGTCACCCCTACATTTAAATGCCCCAATCAGCGCATACGGTTGTGACAGATCTCTAAACCCTACACCACTGACGTCAATGGATGTTGAGCAAATTAAAATAAGAAAATCGTGTCTTAATCAAGTGTTATGTCAAATGCTATTGCCGGTGACAACGAAAAAGAAGTGAAAAGTGACATACAAGTGAAATTCCCGTACAAGTATATTTAATTGAGGTACGGTGACTTTTGTTTGCAGAGCAAAATAACCAGATTTGTGTTTTTAAGGTTCTATGAGACTTCCATTCCATCGACACGATATCGCAATCGTGGTGTAACCTCCATTTTGATAGTAAAGACCTAAAAGGTAATATTCAAGCAGAGATGTTTATGAAACTGGAATCAGCAATGAAGATGATCGGCATATGTTAGTTTGAGCAACGGCAGTGGTAGAGTGCCAACGAGTGCGTCAAATAAAATCATGCGCATGGTTCCCGACCATAACCCCCACCTCAATCCTTCTCCACCACCACCCCAACCGATGATGGCAGCGAACCAAAACCATTGCTCCAACCATGCAGTCCAATTTCAAATAACCAATAAACTTGGATTTGCAGAAAAAATATTGACATCACCTGTTTATGGGAGGATAAAGCGTGAAAACAACAAACCATTCATTTGATATCAAGTTGAGGGAATTTCCACATTTGACGATAATCTAACCCATTTTTAGCTCTTTTAAAAATTTTTTTTACAAAGACCTACTAGTTTCGCGACCTGTCTGTCCGTCTGTCCGTTCGTCTGTCCGTCTGTCTGTTCGTCTGTCCGTGCGTCACAGCTGATTTCCACAGAAAGTAAAGAAGTTAGAATGCTGAAACTTTGTGAAAAGATCAGAAATAATGGTCTTTCAAAAGTTCAGGTCTTTGAATCAAGGTAGTTATAGCCATTTTAATTGTATGGAATTACAACAACAATAACACGTATTTATGGTTGATACAGATTTCAAATTGACCTAGGCACTTTTATTTTCTTTCAACTTTTATGAAAATTAAAGGAATAGTGTACAATCGGCCGAGCATTCAGCAAAATCATTTAAGCTGGATCAAAATGGCGGGTGCACTGTGCTTATGAAAGAAACTGTGCAGCTTTTGCGGGAGTTTGAACGATTTCATATCAAAGTATTGGATGAACAATTCAAGTTATCGCCATTTGAAAACTTGTATTTTACCCTAGGATGCTTTCAAAGACCTTCTGGTAGGAGCACTCTCCTGTTTGCTCAACTTGTTTATTATATTTTCGAATTTTTCAACGCTCTATGGCTTTGTAAACCCCTGTGCACGGCCCAATGCTTAGTAAAATTTTATCTATTTTGGGTCCCACAACGGGAGTTGTCTCTTTTGCCTTTCTGCTTTATAACATGTATTTATGTAGTGCGGTTCAAATTGCAAGTAACTTCTGGGAATGACTTTTATGTGAAGGTTTAATTCATAAGTTGTTTGTTTTATGTTAGTTCAAGGTGAAATTCAAAACTTATTGACAAACGTTACCAATTCGTTATATCATACAATTGTCCGAAACACTGTCTTCGTTTGGTTTAATTTGAGGATGTTCGTGCAAATTTAACGCTGTAATTATTTTAGTATAATGTAACAATTCACTGGGCAAGAAAATAAAAACTAGCAGCATAGCCCGCAATGAACAGTTAACCACGATGTCTCGCATCCTGCGCCTCATACGTCTCGCCATTTGAATTGTGGTGATTGCTAGCTCTTCTCGGCTTCCTTAACTTCTGGGAAGTTTCGCGAAAAGTCACAGAATTTGCTTAGTATCTAGGTTCTTGCACATCCTGAAACGTATTTGGATGTCGCCATCTCTCAGCCAACTGTGAAGAATCGGTTCAAAGGATATCATTATTTTGCTAGATCTCCATTTCAATGAAATTTTGAGGAAGAATGCTGTCAGGCAACGAGGTTAGTGTTATTTTTTAAGTGTAGGTTGGATTTTTAATGAAACGTTTTCCAAGTTTTCGCTTGGTTTCGCGGTAAATCGTACTTCAATGGGGTACAATGAATTTTGTTGCTCTTAGAAATTCTCACATATAGTAGTCGCATACATTCCTGTATCAAAAATCTTAATCTCAAAATGTTTTTACTGTGATTCGACTAAATTGTCATTTTCAGTTTTGTGATTTAAATTTTAAATCCTTTGCATTGTTGCGAGCAAATAGAAAATATCGTTAAGAACTAGGACACAATCTATTGAATTCCCTTATTCTTTTTACTTGATACGAAAGAAAATTGAAAGTATGCTTTTAAAAAACATAAAATTCTGAAGAAAATTAAAATTTGGAAAACATAGAAAGAAAATTAAAAGAACCACCAAATATTGAGTAATTATTTAACTGATGAGTATAAATTTCAGACAGTTGGGAATGCTCTTTGACTTGAAAGGAAAGCATATATATTGCATTTCAAATTTAGCAACTTAAGAAATAAGTGAAATGAAAAAAATTACGAAAAATAAATTCATCAGGAAAATAAAATAAAATTAATAGAACATCAATTTCAAGATAAACAATCCTCGTTGGCAGCACCAGCCGGAAAGCTAAATTTCTCGTATGTAGCGTAAGGTTTCGAAAAAGAATTTGGCTTGCCTACTACTAAACTTCTTACTGCAATTTTCGTAGTACCACATGGGTATTTATTAACATAAAAAGAAACTGCAACGTTCGTTTTTAAAGACCTTTAATAGAGACGCAAATATTTTGCTAATTAAATTGAGTTGCACATGTTTTGATCACATATTGAAAATCGGCGGGTAATGTATTGTTATAAACATTAAAACAAAGGTTTCACCCTTCTCAAATTTGCTGTTTACACATTTCACAGTGGTTACCACACAAAAGTGCTAACTTGTCGGCTTAAATAGCTCAAGTAGTTAATTTCAAAAGATGTCCATAAAAGTTTAATCGGCACTTGCATTGCCATTAATAAATATATTTTGAATTCTTTTCTGAGCCATCAGAGGCCACCATTTTGAATTTTACTGAAAACGTCTGTTAAAAATATTAAGCTGTAAATTTTCGACTTTTTCATTTGTCATCCGATTGCATAATTTGTTGCAGGTTAAATTAGCCTGCCTTAATAACTTATAATTTCAAATTTCATCGGAATCTGTAGAGAAACTTGGCTGTTAGAGGGCTACAGAAATAAAAAAAAATTTAAGTCACCCCCTGCATGAGGAGACCACCTTAAACACCGTAAAATATTTCCTTGTACTGCAAATTTGGAGAGGCACCACTTTTGATCTACGTAGAAAATTTTCTCATTCTAGCTCATGTGATTTGCAAGAAAACTTGTAAGGACGCACGAGCGAACGGACGGATGGACGGACAGACGTAAAAATGGTCTGCTTTATAAATACTTCCAAGTTAAGCCGTTTAAAACTTTTTCATGGAAAATATTCATTATTCAGTTGCTACTAAAATAGCACATTGCGCTTACCTTCTGACCTTTGGGGGCCGCCATTTTGAATGCATGCATTTGATTTTGGATTATTTTAAATCTTTGAGTGCTAAGACCACATCAATCAATGTGCCGAATCTCGTTCAAATCAGAGTTTCACTCTAGACAGTGCGAACACATTCAATTTTAAGTGAAAACGGCAGCTTAAATTAGTACGCTTTAAATTTTCGGTGTTTTTATCTTTCATTCGGTTTTTATTAATTTTTGCATAATACAAGAACTTAGTACAGAAACCCATAACCCCAAGTTTCATCAAAATCTGTTGGAAAATGTGACCGCAAGAGGGCCACAAAAACCTGAAAAAACGCATATTTAAACCACCACCATTTTGAAACTTGCACATGTTTCATCACCAAAATGTCACAGTCTCTAATCCTAAGTAATTTCTATCTTTAAAACAAATTTCATATACGTCGAATCAAAATTGCGACCTTTAGAAGCCTTTAAAATTTTGAGCTTCAACTGGCCCCCATTTTGTTTTTTGTAACCTGACCTCCAGTTCTTTTACATAATTCTTTAGATACTTATAGTTTTTATGAAACTAGTGAATTTCATGAACATCGGTTGAAAGCTTCGGTCCCAACTACAACAAAAAATGTTGTACGTTTTATAAACTTTGAGCGGCCACTATTTTGTTTCGGCTCTATTAATTTAATTGCAAAAAAAGATGAAAAAATAAACAGACGGTATATATACTTATGCGACCAACATGCAAATGAAGAAGAAACAAGTTGGGTAGACAGAAAGAAGGAAATATGTCAAAAAGATGTGCACGTTTAACAGGAAATCCATTGTTTTTTTTATTTTCAACGGTCGCCGTTTTGATGCCAAGTAACAAAAATCACTCAAATCATGCATTCCCAAAAATATATAAGTTATTGACCTTACTTGAAAATTTCAAGAAGATCAAATCAAAACTGCAGTGTCTGATTCGATGCAAAATTCATAAAATACCAAAATCATGTGTTATTGTTGTTGTAATTGGAGAAATTTCAAACGGCTATAACTTCCGTGCATATCATTCGATTTACATCAAACTTACAAAGTCTAAGGACCTTTTATAGGACAATGTGAATATTGAATTTCGTTAAGTTTAAGGGTACCAACTCGATTTTATTGGGGAAAATGTGAAATTCGAATATCATACTATTATTAACAAAGTTGAGTGAATTCGGGCTTCAAAGGTATTTGTTGTTATTGTACTGATAAACACCTACCCAGCGTATCCAGAATATCCACCCATCTAGCGGAGTTGAAGGCATTCCTGACGTCGAGTGTCACCAACAGGACCATCCGTCGCTTGGTGCAACTATGTGCCTCTGCCTTTTGGACCGCGTTCACCACCTCTGCAATCGCATCAATGGTAGAACGTCCTGCTATAAAGCCGTACTGCCGAGGAGATAGGTCCCCAGCAGCACGAATCGCGTCAGTGAGTCTTCCCTTGATGAGTTTCTCTAGCACTTTCCCAGCCATGTCTAGCATGCATAACGGGGGGTATGCAGACGGCGATCCGGGATTTCCCTTTCCCTTGCTGATCAGCACGAGCCTCGCCACCTTCCATCGCACCGGGAAAACCCCGTCCCGTAGGCAAGCGTTCAATGTGCTGAGCAGCAAGTCAGGACAATGGTGAAAGACGAGCCGCAACACCTCAGCTGGAGCACCATCTGGACCTGGAGCCTTCCTCGCTTTCAATGAGAGGACTGCCTCCTCCAGTTCCAGCTGTATGAAGAGTGCGCACTCTACTGCTGTTTCACCATGGGCAGCGTCAACACGGACGCG
Source organism: Odontomyia ornata (assembly GCA_963969285.1). NCBI lineage: Eukaryota > Metazoa > Arthropoda > Insecta > Diptera > Stratiomyidae > Odontomyia > Odontomyia ornata. The sequence goes on along the minus strand of OZ017738.1, from coordinate 272,346,829 downwards.
ATGGGCGGGGAAGAGTCCCCGCACTATCGCGTCCATCTTTTCCGCATCATGTATACAAGGCTTCCGTAGGCCACCAAGTTTCCCCATGACCAGCTTGTAGCCAAGGCCCCACGGATCCTTGTTCACATATTCCACTAGGTCTTGCCAGCAGCGAGCCTTGCTACTGTTGATCAGTTTGCGAAGGCATTTCCTGGCCGACTTATATGCTGCCACCTGGTTGCATGCCTCGTCACGGTTCCGCGCCCGTTGAGCCTCACGTCGAAGCTTGTGACACTCCCTTCACTTACCAGTGATTTCAGTAGACCACCAGTACACTGGGGGCTTGCCGTGCCGGGGTCTTCGACGGGGCATAGAAGCACATCAAGCAGTCGTAATTATGCTCATAGTAGAGTTCACGACGTATTGAGCTGCCAGTTCTTCCGTCCCCTCCGAAGCTCCCTGCAGCGGCTCACCTGCTGCAAGCACCTTGACGAACCTCTCGACGTCCATCCTTCCGATGTTCCATCCAGTTGTAGAAGGCCAAGAGCACAGACGTCGGGAGACAGCATCACTTATCTCAAGCAGAATGCACTGATGGTCACTGGCTGAGTAGTCCTCCAATACTCTCCAGTTGTGTTTCCTCCGTACTAAGGACCCCGAGGCAAATGTCACGTCCGGTATGGTTCCCTCACAGCCAATACGGCGGAAAGTCAGTGTATTTCTGGAGCTTGGTACGACGAGGGCCGTCCTGGCTACCATTTCCAGGATTCGTTTTCCCCGCGGATCCGTCCGAGGCATGCCCCATTCGATTGCTTTAGCGTTGAAGTCACCCCCAACGAGCACTTTGCCCTCTGCGTTCGAGACAGCACCCTTCAAAGCATTAAGCTTGGCTTGGAAAGATGATATCGATTCGTTAGGCGTTAGGTACACACTAAAGATCGTGATCCCTGAGCACCGAACCCACACAAAACCATCCCCCCGTCCACAACTCTCCGCTTGAAAGTCACTGTTCCAAACACAGATGGCGGCAGTACCAGTTTCATCAGAATACCATAATGCAGGACTTTTATTATGGTGTTGCTCACTCAGCAGCAAGAAGTCAGCTTTCATGTCCCTCGCAAACTACTCAAGCAGATTTTGGGCAGTTGAGCTGCGGTGTATGTTTAGCTGCAGGATGCGGGTCATCGATAGGGACCTCCTATCGGGTCCTTTGCATACTTGTGTGGTGTGACCATGACCAGGGCATTTGAAACATTGAAGAGGCGTTGCTCTTCGCCATATCATACAGTCAACCCACCCAATTCGTACTTTGCCCTTGTTCAGGAATTGTTCGGCATCCTTTTCGGTCAAGCCGACTATGGCCATGCGCTGTCCCCTCTTGTTTTCTGGTGTTGGTCTCGCTTTGATCCTTCCCACGCTAGGGAACTCCCTTTTGATGGCCTCTTCTACCTTGGCCAGATCCGTCTCGGTTTTCGATCGTTGCCATCGGCTCGAGCGGGGCTATAGTTGCGCTTTTGCCGAGGACTTTCTTTACTGCGTCACAGAATGCTTCTATATTGCCGGCCTCTGCTCCGAATTCGACCAATATGTGGTCCGACCGTGTTGGTCGTACTACTTTAATTGTAGTATTGGTGTCTTCGGGCAATGCGTTTCCCCTGATGTCCCGCAGTACCTCCGCGTAGGATCGGCCATCTTGGGGCTTTACAAGTGCCTGCTGCCGGGTTCTTCGTCGATGCTTCTGCCTCTCCTGTTTTGCATCAGGTCCTTTTTCTGATTGGGCGTCCGTGCGAACTTTACTTTCTTGCTTTTTTTGAAGGAGTTTCTTTACGGTTTTCTTCGCTCCTTTTGTAAGCACTGTATGGAACCCCTGATCTGGTGCTCTACGCCCATCAAGTGCCTCTTCCTTCCTTCTTTTATCTCGATCTCCTTCGATTGCACTAGATGCCATTCTTTTATTGACTTTTAATGATGGAGCTATCTGCATGTCACCTTTAGATTTCACCCCTAGCGTCTCTTTAGCCTTCTGTTCTTCTTCGGCCCTTAACCAGCTCCTCCGATAGTGCCCCATGCGATCTAGGAGCTCCTATCTTTCAAGGAGCCCTGCCTTTGCTGCTCTGCTGATTTTCGGGGAGTCGCATGCAGCTTGTATTCTTTTCAGAAAATCTCCCGCTGTTCGGAGTAGTCTATCTTCTTCGTATCGCTGGGCCGCAATTGTACCTTGCAAACATCCTTGGGAGAGGTTATCGCGCTCCGCCACATTTACAACGATGGCGGTGTCTGATCACTCTTTGCTCTTAGTGCCGTAATCTTCTCGTTTGCTTCTGGATTTTTCGTTGCAATGTCGGGATTTGCGACCCTTGCATTGGACGCTTCGGTAACGATCGCAGCCGTGACAATCGAATTTTTGATGCTCTTTTTGTTATTTCCCACCTCTGGAACACCTGAAGTGTCCTGCAGAGTTCCCCGCTTCTCGTTAATAGGACGCTCGGGTGTTCGCATCATTTTTTGCTGCGCCCGAACACCGCAGGAATCTCAGTCTGAATGAGACTGTCTGCTATTCTCCGTTTTTCGTTCGTCTTCACTGTCGTTGTGTTAGTCTTCGTTTTGTTAGTACCGCTCGCGGTGTACTGTTGACATCGTGGCTGCAACCACTGGTTGCGTCGTCGTTATTTTTTGTTCCGTTTTTTGGATGTTTTTGATCTTTTGATTTTGTTTGGTCCAGTTTTGCTGTTGCCGCTATCTCCGTTCGTATGTGTGGTTGCTTTTTGTTCCCATGCAGGGAGGCCATTCGAGGGTTGGCACAAGCCCTTATGGGGACAAGTGCTCAGAGCAAGACCCAATGGCGTGAACTTCGAACGTACTCCGAGGCCTGCCAAAGTTTCACCCGGACACAGACGGTATGATAGTTGAATTGGAGCCGTTCACACACGAGTTTCACCTCGGCGCTACTGTGCAAAGCAACTAGGTCCAAACCATCAGATCCGCCAGCCCAAAGCGTCAATTCCAGTTCGTTGTCGAAAGCTTAGTCGAGATCCAATCAGAGTCGTTACCTGTCATCCCAGGGGAGAGCCTCGCGGAGCCCCCCATATCCTCGGGTCCGTGGGGGCGGCACACCTCAAAGAATGCTAGCCTCCAAGAGTGCTCTTGTCGACCGGCATTCTCCCTGCGGGAATTTCCTCGGGTACGTGGGGGCGGAACTCCCCAAAGAATGCTAGCCTGCAAGAGTGCTCTTGTCGACCGGCACTCCCCCTGCGGGCAGAGTAATATGTTTGGTGAAAGTTTCGGTAACCAACAGGAAATTATGAAGATGTACAAAGACCTGGTATCTAAGGTACACCTTGTCTATCAACTGACATATCGTCTGCGGTGTTTTTCTTAGCCCTGAAGGCATTAAAACAAATTAATAAAGTCGCCTTCTTGCTAAGAGGATTGCCATATTGTCTCTGACTGACTTTTCCGGTGGTATATGCCAGAAAGAGTTTTTGAGGTCGAGCTGGAGATGCAATGAGCCTTACACAATTGACTCAGGATGCTGTCTTTGAGTTGCAATGGTTAACCGTCCTTGATGGTCACCGCATTCACATTGCGGGCCTCTAGGCACGGTTAGACTGTGTTTGGCTTGACGATAAGAGTAGCAGGAACTGACCAAACGCTTTGCGATTCATCGATGACACCTAGCCATAACATTCGGTCGATTTTGGCATATAGGAGCTTTCCAGGAGGTGACGCTGTTTTATTGGCTGCTTATTTTCAACTTCGATGGCATGTGAAACTAATCTTATATGTCTCAAGCCTCCTCGTGCGTAGGATGGAAAATAGGTTAAAACTGCGTCCAATTGCTTTTGATGGATGTTGTTCAACATGTGTCTGATCGTTGACGTGGTAATTTCACATACCGGTCGAGTGATAAAATGTGCATCTGTAAAAGGGCCCATGGCCAGAAGGAATTTCTGGACGGAAATGACTTCAAGATAAGCATTATGACTCAATGATGGTATAATATAGAATTCAATGGGCTTGGCTCCAACTCGAAGCGTTGCGCTTGTTGTCAGCACTTCTTGAATACTGTGTTTGGTGCCATTCATAGAGCTGATGTTGGAGTTTCAAGATTATAAATGTTGTGATAGAGTTTTGACACCACGGTTAAAAGCAATACAACTAATGCTTGCACTTGTGTAAATTTAGCCTATAACAATTTCATCCATCGGCTTGATAAGAGTGCATGGTCTTGTGTCATGTTTTGTGACTTCACTGATATTACACGTGGTAAAGTTTTTGCCTGGAGTATGAACTCTCCACCAGAACTCCCTCCAAAGACAAATTGGTCTTATGTAGGCATTCGGTGACTTCTTAGGGTCAAAAAATCGTGTTCGGGTGGCACTCATTCCCAAAGTTGGAAGTAATAAGGCTTTTAAGGCCATCGTACAACTTTATCGGCTCCATGAGGTCATGTTAACACAGCATTTTGGGAGAACTCTTAAGAAGATAACGGGTTTTCCGCTGTTTGCCTCTTCAAGTAAATTGAGTTGTCTGTTCTTTGATCCCATTTGATGGAGAGCTGAACACAGCGGAATCTTTAGCGAATGGCACTGGCCTTTGATTCATTTCAGTGCCGGTCCAAAATGAACTTTCAACAGGTAGTAGGCAGTACCTTAAACGTCGGTTTTTTTTTTTGTGGTAGGGGGGTGAATGCCGTTTATGCAGAGCGTCGGTTTGTGGACTTCGGTCTGATTGGGGTCATCCAACTATGTATGCGATGGCAAAACGGTCCCATCTGAAACGTGAATGTTAGACTGTATGAGGTAGGATGGCATAGGAAATGCTGGTAAGTGGAGGTCGATCTCCACAGCTTTGCTGGTGTGCTAGCCTCAAATGGTAATGGGTTACTTCTAACCCCCTTGCAGATGTACGGAGTGTAGAGAAGTTATGCCAGGTTACTAACGCTTAAGCCCCCTTCGCAAGTCAGTCCAAGTTTCCTCCCAAAATTTTCCAAAAATCCCTTCTCCGATATTGGGCTAACTAAACTAATTGAACAACTAAGTGCTTCATAATAATCGTCCACTACCTTATGCATCAACTGACAACTATTCCAGAGTTTAGGCTTCAACATGATTTCACTTTCGAATGGGGCAAATTCCAGCAACGCCAAATATTTCAGTGTACCCTAGTTATAGTAAGGATCGGGCTCAACGAATCGCCAGAACCAACACTGAGCACACCTCACAAACAACAGTTGCAAATGCTTGGGTACGGTTACCAGATCTCGTCCAAGGTTGACACCGGTTGCGTAGTCTATCATACGCAGAAACCCGTCAATTGTGACTAGAAAATCTCGTCCAGAAAAGACTAACTTCCAGCTCCTAATTATCACGGGCCCAAGTTCTACATTACTACGAGCTGATCGTACTCGTAGCATTTGATTTGTACATTTGACCTAGCACATCTTAGGACATTGAACGAGTCACACCACTTAGATGGCATGTAGGCTCTGGTGGTACAGTTCCCGTCTCTGTTTGTTACGATGTTCCTTACTAGTGGTCTCGTACTATGTTTTCCGCTGCTGAGCTATTCCGTAAAGATAGTGACAATGCTACCAACAAGTTGGTCCTAGGTTAGGCATCGGGTTCAAGACGGAGCTGATATGTGGTTGTTTAGGTTCAATCTGCAGTATTGGTGGTGCAGACCATGATTTTTGGTCTAAGTCCCAGTTGGGAGAAGTCCAGGGACGGTTTGGCAATCTTGTGTTTTTTTACTTCTGCCTTCTGCTGTTCCATTTGCTTTAGCCTAGTGATTATTCTTTTCACCAGGTTGATAACCTCCTCTGAATTGGACTTGTGAGTCTCTACGGATGGGGAAACATATTGGGTTTTTGCGGAAGCTCCAGCTCCCTTAGTGGCCTTGCAGCTAACAGGCGAATGTACCGCTCTCCCATGACTGCTTGTATCTTTTGGGTATTACTCTCAGCACCACAGATGTAATCTCGCTGTGTGATGGAGCTGCTGCCAGAATTGGCTCCCGACAATGCGAAAGTTATTAGATGTCTGCTAATGGTGTTGTAGGCAATTTCGGTGGGATTGATGGCCACATTGTAGGGCGTGAATTGGTAGATCTTTATTGTGGGCATAATTGATTAAGTATTTATAAATGAGTATGAATAAAAACTGTTAGGGGGATATCTAACTATAAATAATTACTATTATAGTGTTGATGTCCCATTGTGTGAATAGAATACCGAGTTTACTCCTATATAAAAACATATATTTTATTTCTGATAACAAATGCGTTTTAATAACAATTCAAAAATTAAACAAATTAACAAATTTCAATAACCAATTACAATGCATCATCATTCACGTCGAAAAACAGTAAGTATAAAAGATTTTCTTGTAGAAGTCTTTTACGGATTAAAAAATGCAGATGCCATTTGTGCGCGATAAGGTATCATAGCGCACAAAAATGCATGTTTGGTTAATCAATGAACGTGCGTAGTCAGATTGAATAGCAACATAGTTGCGCAGGACAAGATATTATCACGCGTAAGTACTTATGGGCAACATGTCGTCGATATGTTTGGTGGCCAATTATTCATATTATGGTTGATATTATCGTGCACAAGTAGCATGTTGGTTGACCAGTGCAAGATTGTTGTCGTTGAAATTTTTGGTGGCCAAGTATGCATATTCTAGTCTATATGCTTGGTGGCTACTCTACCACAGTACTCCCCCTGTAGTGGCGGAGCTACGATGGAACGAAGCTTTTGATGCAAACCAGACTAAAATGCGGACCTTTCATCCAGATCATGTCGTTTGCCCATTAGGAGCGGTGGGTTTTTGGTTTGATGCCAAAAATGCGGATTCCAGCCTGTTGATGGAAATTGATTTTGGTCGTTCATTCACACCAAACTTGTTGTACTTGACCTTTCGTGCCAATACTGCATGCGTATCATCGTAAGGTGGTGTAAATCGAGCCTTGATCTTTTCGTTTTGAATAAAGACGTGTGTGCTATCTACTAGGCTCCTGTTAACAACGGTGTCTTTGGTACTGTGATGCGCCATATTGCGTGGGTTTAACGAAACCATCCTCGTGCGCAAGTCCTTCAGGAAGTCAGAGTCATTCACGCTAGCTTGGGATGTGCTAAAAAATTTTCCAGGTAGCCGTAGAGTTATGGCGTTGACCATGTTGGCTGGTGTAGACTCAATATCTTCCTTCAGCTTTGACCGCAGTATTAGTATTGATTTTGTCCATTTCGGTAAATCATGGCAGCGGATCACGGGTTTGACCATGCGATGCCACCGTTCCACAATGCCATTGGAAGCCGGATGATACGGCGTCTTTCACAGGTGAGTTATTCCTAGCAGTCTGGTTAGTTCCCTAAATACCTGTTTTAAAACTGTCTGCCCAGTTTATTTGTGATGCGCACAGGGACTCTAGATTGGCTGATTCATATGTTAATTAGCACCCCCTTCAAGCCAACGAGTGAACCTGTCCACGATAGTGAAGCAGTACCGAAACCCTTTGCTTGGTATAAGTGGTCTGATAAGATCGATATTTATGTGCTCGAATCTTGCATCAGGGTGATTTTGTTGCACTGACATGGCCTGACACGGCAGGCAGGCTCGCACGAACTTGTTGACGTTGGAGTTCACCGAGGGCCAGAAGTAGCGTTTGGTGATCATCTTTCTGGTTGCCCGATTGTCCGGGCGAGAAAGACCATGAGTGTCCTGCATGACTGTTGCGCGGAATTTTAGAGGGGTAAATGAATAAATCCTTTCGGCGGTGGTGACAAAGTGTAGAGCAAGGGAGGAGGAGTCCATTCTCTGTTGTTTCTATTTGAAATGCTCGTTGCTGCTACCCAATAGAGCTTGAAGCTCAGGATCGTTCTTCTGAGCTAGAGCGATAGTGTTAAAATCAATGGATTCAATTCTATTGACCCTTGAAAGATAGTCAGTGACGACATTTTGTCGGCCCAGTGTATGCTTGATGTCCTTGGCAAACTAAGATATGAAGTCAAGCTGGCGTTTGTGGTCAGTAAAAATGGGTAAACACTCTGCCTTTGACTATGTGTCTGAAGTATCAGATTGCTTCGTATATAGCTTACATTTCCCGATTGTACGAACTGTACTTTTATTGGGCATCTGTTAACTTCCTAGAAAAGAATCTAAGCGGTGATGTAGTTTGGTCCCTTGCTTTCTGTAGTATGGCTCCAATGCAGTTATCTAGAATTGGGGAGGGCCCTGACTTTGGCTCATCCCGATTCGAAAGCTATATGGTCTCTCTGCGTTGACGCCTCAGATAACTGCATTTTTTTTGTGGTAGGGAGGTGAATGCCATTTATGCACAGAGTGTGGGACTCTCATGCTCTCAAAAAGGTGGCTGAACTACCTACTAAACACCTCTCTAGGTTTACAGGGGTGCATAAATGGCATTCACCTCCCTACCACAAAAAAATGAAGTTATCTGACGCATCAACGCAGAGAGCCCATATAGCTTTTGAATCGGGATGAGCCAAAGTCGGGGCCCTTCCCAACTCCAATTTAGACAGGTCAAATGCGGCCACTGCTTCATCTGCTTTGTTGAGTGGTGTTTGATCACATTTGCGCCATGATCAGGTGCAGCAACGCTCGTTGGTGTTGAGCTGCGTGCGGGAAAAATCCAAAGTTCAATTTCACTTCTCATTTACCTAATGTGTGAATTTGGGAATTATTGATGGCGACTAAGATCGAGACAGCGTCGATCCCGGATGGTTGGTGGAATAACTGAAACCTCCGCGCCTGTGTCGATCAGGATATTTCTTCTGCTGATATTTTCATGAATCTTAAATCGTTGGATCGTGCGATGGGCGCTAAGTGTGGACGATGAGTGGTTAGTTTTTTTGCTTTGAGCAAGGTTGCCGACAATTTTTTTGCTTCTGGCCCACAATGTTTATGGTATCAGTAGAGCAACGTGCATAGTGTCACGAGGTTGACTTCTGTCCAATACCTAGAGCATGAAGTGCGTCCCCCTTTCTTGGTCATTTGGTATCTAAGGTTACGTACTGCTGAAGAAAGGTTGCGCAGCTCACTAGGGATGCGCAGCGTTCGTGAAATGCTGTGCCGCTGCTCATCATCCTTCGCAATTGCTGCCACTGACTATCTGGTGAACTCGTGCATACAATCATTGATCGTTGCGAGATCTAAAAGTGAGGCATTGTTGGCTAATAGGATGCTCCTCAGCGTGACATCAAGGTGGCTGAGCCACATCTGCTGTAAGCTTGCGCATCTTGTTAAGGAGCTGTGATGGGCGCTGGTTTTCTAGCTCAATTTCGAAAAGTCGATTGCGTAGACGGTGAGCAGCGCATTTCTTAATGCGCTGTATTTAATCTCTTCTGGTGGGTTCGTCACAATGTTGCACACCTGCTGCATTGCTCTGGTATCAAGATTTGCCACCTACGAATTGAAGTTGGTTGAGTCGTCGATGATACGGCTTGTCGCAAAATATGTATCCAACTGGGCAAACCAAAGCTTCACGTCGTCCTGCTACAAGGGTCGCGATCCGTGTCATCCCGGTCGTATCGTTGGTCTCCTCCTTGGGCGAATGTCTGGCCTGTGGAGTGAGCATCGGTGTTGCTGGCGCTGGTGTTACTATCCAGGCGTTTTTTTGGTACTGCGCGACATTTAACTCCTCTGACGTGCCTCCGATGTAGCTTGTAGGATAAAGAGATGGACGAGAAGCAATTTGATCTTCGAGCTTTGCATCTGTCACTCGAGTTTGCCTACCAGCGTATTGGTCACGTTTCTTTTGATGGCTAGTGGTTGGGTATTGCCAGTTCATATCCGTGGACCTTAAAGCTCCGTTCGCTGGCAGGATCGCCACTATAGGGTTGATCTCTTGCTTTGTGAATAAAATATCGAGTCTATTTGTATATAAAAATATATATTTTATTACTGATAGCTAATATGTTTTGATAACAAGTCAACAAATCAACAAATTAACAAATCGTTCACGTCAAATAAATAGAAGGCATGAAAGATTTCCTTGTCGAAGTCTTTTATGGATCAAAAATGCTAATGCCATTTATGCGCGATAAAATATCATAGTACACAAGCATGCATGTTTGGTTGGTCAACTAACGTGCGTGGTCAGCGTTTAACAGCAATATAATTGCGCGTGACAAGATATTATCGCGCACAAGTACACATGTTGGCTTTCCAGTGCAACATTGTTGTTGTCGATATGTTTGGTGGCCAAGTATGCATTCTGTGGTTGATATGATTGCACACAAATACGTATGTTATTTGAGCAGTGCAGCATTGTTGTCGCCGATATTTTTGGTTGGCAAGTATGCATGTTGTGGTCGATATGCTTGGTGGCTGCTCCGCCACACTATGAATATATAATGAAAAACAGCTCCTCCAGCGGCCTCGTATCTAATAGGCAATTCTGCTGCTCTCTCTTTCTCCGCTACTTACATCTTTAATATCTGCTCTCTGCGCCAAAGATGGATCCTTGCTGTGAGAAGGAGTTGCTACCAAAATTGTCTGCCGGCAATGCGGACAGCTATTTAATGTTGGCTGATGGTGTTGTAGGGTCAAGACTGGTGTATCATCTTCTAAGGCCTGCTAACAGATAACATACGCACCATCTATTTGGCGTAAGCTTGATGAGCATAATTTAATAAGTTACTTCCAAGTAACAAGCATTTTGTAGTGGATGGTCATGGATCAGCTACGCGGCCAATTGGATGAAATCTCATCTTTTTATTTTAAGACGCAAGACATCACTTGAGTGTGGAGAAGGGGTAAGTTTTGGTTGACTTGCAGATGAACCGTAAGTAAATTTTTGAGCTATACAAAGAGACCCTAGTATCATTTGACCCACTAGTCTGCCAATGAACTGAAACTCTAATGGATAGCAGCCTAGCCGGCACAAGTGATACTGATGACTAAACAACAACATATTTCCAAATGATCTTATGATATACACCTAAAATGTAAAAGCGTTCCATTTTTCATCCGCCCATAATTTGACACCAGTGGGGTCACCTAAAGATCGTGGTCTATTTCATTCTCACCGATAAACAGGCAAAATATTTGGGTTCCACGTTGGGTGCCATTTGTAATGTCTAAGTTGATATAGAAAGCAGAACAGCAATGCCAGCTGCTTCAGCAAGCTAAGATTTTGAGCTTTGCTAGAATGACCTTGCCTGACGACAAGCACGCGTGTTTGCAGCTAGCTTTCTATGGTGTCATAGTGCGGCTTCTTCTCGCCAACGCAAGAACCACGCTACAAAAATATTTTCACGTGTACAGATTGGAGATATAACTTAGTCTGTTGGAAAATGAAAGGGATCTTTTATTATCTTGCTTAACATACCGATGACACGAGTTATCCTTTCGTTGTGTAGGGGGAAGCTAGCTTAGATCTGGAAGTGGGTAACAGGGTGGATTTTGTCCCCCAGCGTACGCTACCAACCAGATCGAGATCCCGATGACTAGGTCCATCTTCATTGACCTATCATCGCTTGGTATAAAAGAACATAAATCCAACGAAGCGTGAGTCCAACCCCATTTGGTTCACATCAGAAGGTGTATCTCCTCACTTTGTGGTTCCTTACTCTTTTCACAGGGAAAACAGAAGACCTAGGTTTGGCTCGTAAATACTTTATTTTTGATTCAATGTGTCAACCATCAATCGTTCAATGTGTCATTGAACACTTCAATAGAAAATTTACATTAACCTGTGATTATTATCATTAGAGTGTTTTTTTACGGTTAATTAAGTTAGAAACTGTTCGCGGTCATACACAAACAGACAAAAATATGAAATCGTAACGATAGAGAAAAAATAAGTCAAAAACCATCAATCGTGTGAGTGTGTTTTTTAAACATTGATTTCACTGCAAATGAATATAATAAGTAATCAAATGTGTAGGGAGCAATATAAATATACTTTTTAGGGTTTTTTAAAATAGTTTTACAAAACCTTACTAAAATCGCATTCTGTCTGTCCGTCTGTCCCTCCGTGTGTCACAGAAATTTTCCTCGCAAACTACTTAAGTTAGAAACATCAAAGTTTGCATGTAGATGTAAAGTAGTGCTCTCTCCAAATTTCAACTACAAAAAAAATTGTATAAGGTATTTAAGGGGGGTCTGCCCATAGAGGGGAGTGGCCTTCGAAAAAATTTCATCAAACGTAGCCAATATGGGTATCAAATGTAAGATCTTGACAAGAGCTTTTCAAAACAGGTCTTAAACTGACTTGTTTTGCTTCGAGGAGTGTACAGGGAGGGGAAATACATAAAAAATGTATGCCCCCCCCTCGCGATTGAACACCTGTAATCCGAAAAATCTAAAAAAAAATCGTGGACATAGGCGTTTATGAGCACAACAACAAATACCTTAGAAGTCAAAATTCGCTCAACTTTGCTAATAACAGTGCGATCTTCAAATTTTGTATTTTTCCTAGTAAAATTGTATACGTACCCTTAAACCCATCGAAATTCAATTTTTAAGTAGTCTTATGAAAGGTCCTTATATTCTGTAAGTTTGATGAAAATCGAATGATATAGACGGAAGTTATAGCCATTTGAAATTTTTCCAATTACAACAACAATGACACATGTTTTGGTATTTTGTGGATTTTTCGTCGAATCAGACACTGCAGTTTTGATTTAATCTTCTTCAAATTTTCAAATAAGATCAATAACATACATATAATTGGGAAATCATGATTTGATTGATTTTTGTTGGTTTGCAACAAAGTGGGAGCCATTGAAAATAGAGAAACAATCAATTTTCTGTTAAACGTGCACATCTCTTTGACATTTTTCTTGATTAGATTCGGTGCTAGTGAGTGCCTTTCGGAGAAGTTGGGTGCAAAACCCTTCTGACATGATTGTAGGCTTGTTAACCCAAATTGCTTCAATTCTCTACTTATACCCTTTTTTGACCGAGAATCACTTAGAAAGGATAACCGGAAAGTTAAGTTGAAATGCGTTTCTATTTAACTTTGTTTAATCTTTTCGTATACTTGTAAATTCATTATTTCTGTGAATTGTCTATTCACCTTGAATTAAGTTGAGTAAGCAGGAGAGTGCTCTAACCAGAAGGTCTTTGTACACATCCTAGGGTTAGAAACAAGTTTTCTAATAGCGTGAATCGATAACTTGAATTATTTATCTTCTACTTGGATATGAAATCGTTTACTACACAAATTTTTGGTACATTTTACCTTCCCCTGGACCCCCTAATTCATAAAATGATTTTTTTATTTCAGATTCTAAAAGTTCTAATCAAGACCTTATCCTTGACACCCCACTCGACTACCTTTGATAAAAAAAATTTTCAAGAGCCAATTCGTTATTAGGGGGACCCCCTTAAAAAAAATTTTAAATTTTCGGTAAGGCCTTAACTTTTGAGAGATCATTATTTCTGACCTTTTCACAAAGTTTTAGCATTCTAGCTTTTATAGCTTCTGAGGAAATCAGCTGTGACGCACGGACAGACGGACGAACAGACAGGTCGCGAAACTAGTAGGTCTTTGTAAAAAATTTTTTTTACAAAGACCTAAAAAGGGAAAAGTTTACGATATACAGTCCGCGTGGCTTAGTGGTTAGAGCATTAAGCCCGTAAGCCGAAGGTCTCTGGTTCGAGTTTCGTTGGCATCAACGAGATTTAGTTCAAGTGATTCTTCGGACGGACTATAAGCCAGTTCAGTTATGATACGCGCTGGTTTAAAATCAGGACGTATTGCAACTGGGTGGACGAACACACAGCCGAAGCGTGATAATGTTCATATCACCTTATGGGGTGCCGATACATTCGATCATGACAATGAGATACTCTAACTATCTCTAAGCAAAGGCCCGAAAGGGGCTGTAGTGCTACGGGGAATACGATATATAAAAATTGTGTTGAACTTAGAACAAATAAATGCAACCAAGATAGAACTCACTTGGTCCCGCGAGCATTCGTGAGGTAGGTGTTGCTGCAAACTAATTTTTATTGAACAGCCTTATCCATTCTTTTATATAAATACGCATATTATTCTATAATATCTGAATCATCTCAGTACTGTCCTTCTTATATTTCTTATAAAAATATATATTAATCTGCGCTGCGAATTCCCCAGTTCACGCCGAGATTTGAATTTTTTCACGTACAACTGAAGAGACGGAATCACTCATTATAGGATCGTGCTCAGTGAATTCTTTTCGATAAATGATTCCCAAGTGCGAATTCAGTGTAACATCAGATTTGTTACCATCAACAAATCCAATAAAACAATATTTCAATAAAAAGTATCTAGATTTGATTACCAAAGTAGATTCAACACACAAGAGCAAATAAAAAACTCTCCGCTATAATTGGCCGGATAGCTAAGCTGGATATCGACGAGACAAACTTTATTGGCACATGTTTAACTATATGAGCAAACATATGATAATAATTGAAGATCACATGCACGCAAAAAACTCGATATAAAGTTTTTCTGCAACTTATTGCGCAAATATAAAGTCCGAAGTTAAAATTGGGAATTTGTTTATGTACAGAGGTGGCCAAAAGTGATCGGACAATACAAGAAACAAGCAATAAAATACTTTTACGAGCATAAGCTTTGAAATGAAATAAAAATTTTTCCCTTATATAAAAGTTACTTGTATTCTCAATTAATTGCACAAAAAAATAAAACAGAAATAAAAAGATTTTCACAAGAAAATTAACAACTAATTCAAATTCACATTGCATCAAGTGGACAAAAGTAATCGGACATTTTGAAAAGTGTGAAATTAGTCATTGAAGTTTGGAGCAATTCTTTTCTTTTCATTTCCGAGTTTAAAAGGGAATTCCCCTAATTATATGTTGATATGTGTTTTTCTGATATCAGTCATTTACTTGTCATTTTTAAGTGAAGAAAGTTAAACATGGCTAAGAATCGCAAAGAAACCTGTATACATGAAAGAAAAGTTATAATAAAGTTGTATAAAGAGAATAAATCCTTTTCTGAAATATCAAAAATAATTGGAAGAAGTCGTTCGACAGTTTTCGATATCGTGAAACGGTTCAGAAAAAATAATCAGGTGGAAAACGAAATTAGGAGTGGTCGACCATGTAAACTAACAGAGACAGACGCACGAAAAATCTTAAGAATTGTTCAAAAGAATCCGACTACAACGTCCAGAAGTATTAGGGATCAATTAGCAGATGTAAATGGTATCAATGTTAGTGCCCGGACTATTCGTAGAGCTCTCAGCCGTGCTGGTTATCAAGCGAGAGTACCTCGAAAGAAACCACTAATTAGCAAAGTTAATAAGAAGAAAAGATTATGCTTTGCAAAAGAACTTAAAAGCAAGCCGCTCGACTTTTGGACTCGTATAATATTCTCTGATGAGAGTAAGTTTAATATCTACCACTCCGACGGCAGGTTGTTGGTGTGGAGAACTCAAAATAGTGAGCTTCATCCCAAAAACATTCAACATACAGTAAAACACGGAGGTGGCTGTGTAATGGTCTGGGGTTGCATGGCTGCCAACGGTGTAGGAGAACTTGTTTTCATTGACAAACCTATGGACAAACTAGGTTACTTGTCGATTTTGAAAGAAAATTTGAAAAAAAGTGCACAAAAATTGGGTCTTGATGGTCATTATTTGTTCCAGCAAGATAATGACCCAAAGCATACAGCTCATGATGTTCGTATGTGGCTCCTTTTCAACACTCCTGGTCAATTAAAAACACCACCGCAATCCCCAGACCTAAATCCCATCGAACATCTTTGGGATCATCTGGATAAAAAAATAAGGAACCATCACATTACTCATAAAAGTCAACTGAAGACGGTGTTATTAGAAGAATGGGACAACATTACTCCGGACGTTACCCGTAAGTTGGTACAGTCTATGCCCAATAGGTTAACAGAAGTTATAAAACAAAAAGGATACGCAACTAGATATTAAAAGCCTATGTTCTAATGGAATCATCAGAAAGAAAAGTATTACAATTGAACGTCCGATTACTTTTGTCCACTTGATGCAATGTGAATTTGAATTAGTTGTTAATTTTCTTGTGAAAATCTTTTTATTTCTGTTTTATTTTTTTGTGCAATTAATTGAGAATACAAGTAACTTTTATATAAGGGAAAAATTTTTATTTCATTTCAAAGCTTATGCTCGTAAAAGTATTTTATTGCTTGTTTCTTGTATTGTCCGATCACTTTTGGCCACCTCTGTACGTCATTATGGAAAAATATTTCACAATAGGTTAAATGTATCACACTTAAACTTTCAATAAAATTGCAATTCTAATTATTGTTTATAAATGTGGAAAAAATTCGTATATATCACAGGTCATTCAAATACCCATTGACTTCGAATTATTTGAGACGCTTTTATAAGCAATTTCACAGCCAGCATGTATTGCACGTTAAAAGATTGTTATAAACGTCCTAAAATAAATTTAACCAGCTACTTGTAGGTTCAAAAGTATACATAATCGAGAATCAAATTCAAATTTTTCGTCAGTTTGAAGGGCGGCCAAAAATCGCAAGCAGTAAACGTTAAAAGTTGGACTCCGCATAAAAACTTTTCTTCCACCCAAACAATATTTTTAATGCGAGGACTTGAATTGAGTAAAATGGCACTTAAAAGCAGCGGAATTTTCAAGACACAATTTTGGGCTGATGGACATAATGATTATATGTACAAATAGGTTAGAAATCACTCAAGCGCTTGCTACCTTAAATTAAGATTCAAGAACACGATTTTTTTCAGAACCGGACGAAATTTTTAAAAACGCGAGGAGCTACTTTTTCCACGCGCCTTTTGATGTGCTTAATCGTGATATTGCAACCATACTCCTCGAATATTGGCCCACAGTTCACTCAACAAGTCAAACCGCCCAGCAACTCATCTCACTTGGCCGGCTTTTGAGCAACTCGCCTAGCAGGCAAGTTCACCCAAAAACAGGTCGGGTGGGTTTTGCTTCGCTGTTTTGCTTTACTTGTCTTGCGTACTTTTTAGGTGCATTTTCACAATTATCATGCACGCATCGTATTCGGTTAAACTTAAACAAATTGTAACCAAAAGCGGCAAAAATCAATTGAATTTGTCAGTGTGTATATTTACTGTTATGATTTCTAGCATGGTCAAATCAATGATAAATGCAGAAAGCAGCTTGAATCAAAGGACATTTATTTTCCATTAAAAATACGTTTCCAGTAGTTAATTGTATTGATGTTAATGCGGTACGTGCTATGATTAAAGGTTTGGGTTTAGAGAAAGCCGCAACACGAGCTATTATTGCAAGTGCAGCACTCACTGCTGATTTAATTTTTTGATATTGTACATTCTCAGGGTATAGTTCTTCCTGCTATATATAATCATGATCAGTGACAACTATATTAATCCGTCTACTTTTAGGGGTTTTAAAATAATTTTACAAAGCCCTATTAAAATCTTGACCGCCTGTCTTTCCATCCGTACGTCAGAGTAGTTTGCCTCGCAAACGACTTGTCAATTTGTGTGTAGGTGTAAAGTGATGTTTTCTTCAAAGTTTAGCTGCAAAAATTTTTTATATAGTTTTCAAGGGGGGTCTCCCCATATAGAGGAGTGGCCACCAAAAAAATTTCATCAAAGTTAGCCGATATGGAAATCATATAAAAGGTCCTGATGAGAACTTTTCTGAACAGGTCTTAAACTGACATTTTATGCTTTTGGGGGCACCCAATCAGGGAAATACATAATAAATTGGTATCCTCCTCGCGACTGGACACTTCTGATCTGAAAAATTATGGGACTACGTGTTTTGGAGCACAACAACAACAAATACCTTAGAAGTCAAAATTTGCTAAGCTTTGTTAATAATGGTATGATCTTTGAATTTCATATTTTCTCCAATAAAATCGTATTCGTACCCTTAAAGTCAGCGAAAGTCGAAGGCATAGTGAGACTGACTTCTATCTAACCCACGTTCTGAGCGAGCATGGGTGTTTTCAGTCTTACCTGCACAAGATTGGTAGGTCATGGCCCCCGATTGTCTACTATATTCTGGAGACGAAGACAATGACTGCCACACATTTCTTGTGTCCACAAAATAGGACATCCTGCAAAGAGACCTCTACAGGAAGACAGGAGAGCTCATTCCGGATAATATAGTCGCGGTGATGCTCTAATCGGTTGACAAACGGGACCAGGTGGCACATTATGTTCGGGCAGTCCTAAACGATAAAAGGAACTCACAGCAGCTGGGGGCGCTGGGGCTGCGGGATCACTTGACTGGCACTTCCTCTTCCCCTGCCCCTCTCCCTAGAAAAGGGATCCACCAGCTCGAAGGCGACTCACGGCGTAAGAAAACGAGACCTGGCCCGAAGTAATATGTCAAACGGTCCCAGGCTATGTTCTCAGGTTGACAGGGGAGGTGTTTAGTAGGTAGCCCAGTTGCCTCCTTATGAGCATAGGAGTCCCACACTCTGTGCGTAAATTGAATTCACCTCCCACCCACAAAGAAAAACTCAACGATATTCGATATTTAAACAGTCCTCCAAAGTTCCTCATACTTTTAAAGTTTGATGAAAATCAAATTATATACACGGAAGTTATAGCCATTTGACATTTTTCCAATTACAACAACAATGACACATGATTTTGGTATGTTATATACTCTCATCGAATTGTTCACTGCAGTTTTGATTTGATCTTCTCAAAATTTTCAAATAAGATCAATAACATACATTTCTTGGTAATTCATGATTGAGTGATTGCATCAAAATGACGTCCGTTGAAAATAGAGGAACAATGAATTTTCTCTAAAAGTCCACATCTTTTTGTCATATTTCTTGACTTTATTCGTTGCTAGTGACTGCATTTTGGAGAAGTTGTGTACAAAACTCTTCTGACATGAGTGTAGGTCTATTTACCCAATTCGTTTCTATTTTGTTGCTGCTGTTGATGTGATGGTTGATTTAGCTGTGGATTTAGTAAAGTAAATTTATGCTGTATTTGTGTTAATATTTTCAACATAATCTTGACGCGTTTTTTTGATGGTCCGATTGGTGGGATCTAATGGGTAACGAGTGCGCAAAGTGCCTTCATTGTTAACTATTGACGCGTTTTGATCATATGTTTCCACCCCACTGTAGGATGAGTATCCATGTAGATAAAACGCAATTTAGTAATGATGTCTCTAAATTTACATTGTCCAGATCCAGCACCACGATTTAATTCATTTACAGTATCTTTTATATATTCTCTTGCAGTTTCATGAGCGATTCGTAGGTAGGCACTGCTCGGTTACTTCCTGGAAGTAATTTTTCATATTCCTTGTGAACTGATGATCGGGGAAAAGGAGCTGAAGGACTCACCCTCTGATGAAGGAGTTATGGCCTCACGGACGGACAGACAAACAAGTATCTAGCAAACCAACTGTCGAATAATAAGTTACGTACCTTTTTTCAATGGAATAATTAATTTGCCTTATGCACTCCTTTCCGGATTGCTTATATTACAATTTCTGCATACGAAACAATCGCATTTGCAAGTATCAAGTCAATCACCTGAATTAATGTTGATTACCTTTATGCTTGCATATTTGATCTAATTGCATTGCAGCAAAGTTCAAATCAATCAGAATTTGCTGATTGACATTGCATTTTTTCATGCCGTTCATCTGGCGCGTGTAGCTTTGTCCTAAGCAATTCGAAAATGGTAAGTCAACAAAATAAATGTACAAATATTCTAGACAAGATAATGAAATTTGTCAGTAATTTATTGACCATAGAACAAGTTTTTTTATTTAAGAAACTATTGCTGTAACACAGGCAGACAAACGAATATACAATATATCAAAGGGACAGTCAAATAAATACCTGGAGACAGATCGACGGAATGACCGAACTAAGACTTAATATGCACAATCTCAAGCAGCAAGCAAACGGAAAATTTAAATAGTAATTACTGATGCAATTCTTCGGCATTGTATATACCTACTTCTTTAGTAGGCAGATCTGTTAAAAGGTAGTGACCCTGTTCTACAACTTTGAACATCTTACTTTTCAAGAAACGTTCACTGCAGCTTTGCGTTAACGTGTCCGGCCACGATGCACTGATGGAACTTCAACTGATAAACTTTGTCTCCGTCCCTGTATACAGAGGGTTGGGAGCGCAAACTATATAGGATTTCGTTAGCACATCTGGCCATTTTGAACTTTTGTCAAAGTTGGTTATATAGACTGGTTGGCTTTTCGTGAGATCCTATCACCACGACAAGATTTTCCAAACATTTCAGTTGCCGGAGCAGTTTGTATCATTTGTCATGACAGCTCATGTGTTGACCAAAAGTGGTAAAGTAAGTTGAGACGCCATTCACCAAGTGGTAGGAGAAAAGCAGTGCACAAATAGGTTTGGACGATCTCCAATCCCAATCTCTCTGGTTTGGATGTATATAAGAACGAAAAGTGGATAACAGAGTGTTACACTTAAAAGAAAAAGGATGCTTTAGTGGGGCTTTTGGACCTGGTTATGCTCATCTGCGGACGGGTGGGGGATTCCACTCGCTTGTGAACCAAGGCCCCAATAAGCCACCAAGCGAAAATACGGCTTGTTAGTTTCACTTTCTTTCAGCGCGACAGCGAACACTTAATCCATTTTCCACGAATAAATCAACAGAGCCAACCTACACTACGAGAATTATTTGGACCCTCTCTTATTTTAACCAGTAAAGTTACTATCGCGAATATTTTTTTCACTCTGCGCGTGCCTTTTCGCACACCTCACACTTAATCCACTTTCCACATTGCAAAACAACAGAATCAAACTACATCACGCGGATTATTTTGACCCTTTTTAACTATATAATTTACTCACTGAGAAAGTTTACCATTTCTTTCGATAATTCCTTATCTGGTACTTCCCTGGAATCAGTCGTTCTCCATAAAGATCTTGGAGTACTCTTTGACATTAAGCTGCATTATGGGCAACATGTAACCCAGGTGGTTTGCAAAGCCTCTCTTTCTTGCTTTGTAACCTAATTTTTCTAGTTTTTTTGGATATGTATTGATTGATTATTTCTTTTATTACTTCTACTGTTTCTATATTATAATTGGACTTTTCTAACCTGTATATAGAATCCTGTAAATAAATAAATAAGTAAATAAACATACCGAGAAAAATTACCATCGCGAAAATTTATTACACTCTACGGGTGCCCTTTCGCACACTTCTCCTGAACACTATCACTGGAATGACACCACGAGAATTATTTCTACCCTCTCTAACTATATGAAGCCAAATTTATACCCCTATGTGTGCCCTTTCGCACACCTCCCCCGATCACTAATACTCCACTTTAACTTTATTCGCGAAACCAATCCCAAGCCGCACCCGTCACAACCTGGAATTTAATGTTTATCTATTTCCATTGTCCTAAAGAAAAAATCTACTTTTTGCCTAATTTTCATTTTTACTTCATTAATTCACTCTTCAGTTAATTTATTGGCACAATTTCACTCCTTAAATTCATTCATGCGTATAAAAAAAAAAGATAGCTATCGAACAAAATAAAAGGAAGTAATTATTTGGTAAACTTACCGATGTACGAAGAACAAAGGGGCCCCTTATTTGATGATTCCGTCGACGACTCTGATACTTCTTTTGACACAAAGCGATCTTACCTGGTCTGCGTCGATCACTTGCCACTAGTTCATCAACGCCTTTGCAACAGCTTGTGATTTTTAATTCCGTCTTCTTTTCCAATCCACCACTATCACGACACCTGCATTGCGTCTTGTTCACAATCACCACTAGTTTTCCAACTAAAGTCGAAAATCCAAAAAAAAGCACGTTGACTGTCTTGTACAAAATCGCCACTACTTCTCCAACCAAATCGAAAATCCAAAAAGGGGTCGTCAACTGGCTTGTACACAATCGCCACCACCTTTCAACCCAAATCGAAAATCAAAACAAGTTGGGTAAACAGACCTATGCTCATATCAGAAGGGTTTTGCACCCAACTTCTTTGTAATGCGGTCACCAGCACCGAATATAGACAAGAAATATGTTAGAGATATGCACGTTTAAAAGAAAATGGATTGTTTCTCTATTTTCAACGGCCGCCACTTTGTTGCGAACCAACACAAATCACTCAAATCATGAATCCCCAATTATATGTACGTTGTTGATCTTATTTGAAAATTTGAAGAAGATTAAATAACACTGCAGTGACTGATTCGATGGAAGATCCACAAAATACCAAAATATGAGTCATTGTTGTTGTAATTGGAAAAATGTTAAATGGCTATAACTTCCGTCTATATCATTCGATTTCCATCAAACTTACAGAATACAAGGACCTTTATGAGACTACTTAAACGTTGAATTTCGTTGAGTTTAAGGGTACCTATACGATTTTATTAGGAAATAATAAGACATTTGAAGATCATACTGTTATTAACAAAGTTGAGCGAATTTTGACTTCTAAGGTATTTGTTGTTGTTGTGCTCATAAGCACCTACCTCCATAATTTTTTTCAGATCACAGGTATCCAATCGCGAGGAGGGGGGACACACATTTTTTTGTGCATTTTCCTTCCCTGTACACTCCTCGAAGCAAAACAAGTCATTTTAAGACCTGTTTTAAAAAGCTCTTGTCAAGATCTTACATTTGATACCCATATCGGCCACCTTTGATGAAATTTTTGTCTCCACCTCTACAGGGAGACCCCCCTTAAATACCTTATAAAATTTTTTTGTAGTTGAAATTTGAAGAAAGCACCACTTGACACCTTCTTGGAAAATTTGATGTTTCTAACTTAAGTAGTTTGCGAGAAAAATTGCTATGACACATGGTCGGACGGACAGACAGGACGCAATTTTAGTAAGTTTTTAGAACTTATTTTACAAAACCCCAAAAAAAGGGGGCGCGGCATTGTCGTGCTCTAAAATAGTTTTGCCCCTAACGGCCACTTAATTGCTCTCCGACCGACTTCTTTGTCTCAGGTTCAGCCACCTCTTCGAAGTCGTTCTTCCCGTTCCAGCGGAGGTGCCATTCCACATTAACTAATCTGGTGATAATCACCCGAATAACGGCTGAATGCCTTCTCTGGCAGTTTGCAACGTCATATAGGTTTGTTTACTAGGAAATTTTTCGTTTTTCAATGAATTTTTATTGCTATTGGGGAAAAACTGATAGGTCCAGTACACATGAAGGCGAATATTTGGTAATCTTCAATATGCTGCAAACTTATTTTAAGTGTGTTAGATAATATCTTCTGATCAATTACTTAACTATTTAACTAGTGTTATATGAAAAATTGCGCGAGTTATCGCGCTAAACTGAACTTTTAGTGATTTTTTATTGTTATTGAGAAAATAATGACAGGTTCAGTACACTTGTAGGCGAATATTTGGTTATCGTTAATATTTTGCAAATTCATCTCAGTATGTGAGATAATATCTTCCGATCAATTACTTAACTATTTAACTAGTGTTATAAGACTGAACTTTCGCGCAAAAGCTTAGTCCACTGCTTCTAGTCATGACGACAATGATGGTGTCATTTCAGTGTATCTAAAACCGCTTTTCGCGTTTTCCTTTGACCAACTGGTGGGCTTGATTTGCTATTATTATTGTCTTTACCTACTGCTTTTTCATCCTTTTCACCTTCGTTATCTTCGTCTTCGTCGTTATCGCTGCCGGAATTTTTTGCGGCTTCGGATATTGAATCGCCTTTTTTATCCTAAGCTGCATGCAATACTTATATCAGTCATGATACACAATTTGTAGTCAATCGGTATATTTCCGCAAGTCGATTTGTTAGTGCGCGTCCTGCCTTTAAATGGTGTTCAACCATGGTGCACGTTCGTTAGACAAAATCGTACATCGCGTAGAATGATCGTTTAGTATTCAAACCCAACTTAAATTGGTCGCTTCCATGGTCTGCCGAACTTGATGGATTAGCATTTGATATGTGGCGATAAGCTCCTTGTTCTGCAAATGTATGTTGCCAGGCTAGTGTTTCAAAACATTTCTGCGGATATTTGCATTCTACCGCCACCTCCTGATCTACTAACTAAAATAATACTAGCACTTATTAAAAAACAAAAATAATACTATGAGTAATAAGGAATATAATACTTTGAATAATTAAAATATAATACCATGAATACAACTAAAACTAAACTTGAAAACCTCGACTTTTCTAATGTTTACCGATCATCCAACATTCTTATTTTAGAACCTGCAAAAAAACCAATCTGCGAAAAGAAGTCGAGAGGAAAAAAGAAACAAATGAAACAAAAAGAAAGGAGGTTAACTTTCTGTAGGTAAAAAGTTTAGCTTCTACCCCTATTCTACGTTGTGCCATCATCTGTGCAGATCGTCTACGTTTATTACTAGCTCTAAGACATTTTAGGTCTTCCGGGAAACTTTAAAACTTTTACGACTTCCGGGAAACTTTAAAATGGAGAATAACCAAAGAACTACAAAAAAACCTTATCAAGAAATTCACGAAAAACACAGGAATAGTGAAGCAGAACCGGAGGCTACCCTTCATCATCAGAGCTATCACATCACTCTACCTATGGCAATAATTTTACTTTATTATTCACAAGTTTACTTTATTATGTATCGTTTATATCCACGTCAAAGCCCGTCTCATGATCGCGCCGATTCTATCCGTTTGTCCCCTAACCTCCGACTTGCGGTCTTTCATATATTTAAAACCACGCAGACTGGTTACAAATTGAATTCTTTCACCTAGGAGTTCTGTGCCCCAAAAGGAAGAAAAAGGAATTACTGCTACGATTTGTCTTCCCATAGAATGCGTGACCCCCTCGTTATTGTGTTTCCGTGACCTACACTTTTCTCATCAATCTCCTGTTTTCTCATCGGTATGTTTGAGGTTGTAGGAGCGTGCCAATGCTTGCTTTTGCACCACAAAAGATCCTATATATTCTGGAATCAATTTGTCGGAAAAATATTTTGTAGCATCCAACGGCACAAAATTTCACCTCCATACCCTGCCATTCTCCTAAAAAGACGCTGGTCGTCTTCGGGGGGTGACTTTCCCAGCCACTTGCTTCATCCGCTGAGCGATTTCTTCCCGTATAGTTGGCAGGGCCCAAGCCTTTTCATACGTACACGGATTTGTAACCTTCACCCCACCAACCTCGTATTCTCCTGGACCCGTGATCATTTCTCATCCGAAATTAACAAAATAATACTAGCACTTATTATTGGTGTGGCTTTCATAACCTCATCAGTGTAGGTCCATAAGGTGCACCCAAACTTGGCCAAGCTAATATTCCACTTTCGGTGGTTCTCTGTACTGTACGCCGTAAGCATTTATTTGAATCGAATTTTGACTTCTAGGGTATTGGTTGTTGTTATGCTCATAAACACCTACGTCTATAATTTTTTTCAGATTTTTCAGATCACATGTGTCCAATCGGGAGAGGGGGGGAGGTGGGAGAACACACTTTTTTTGTGCATTTCCCCTCCCTGTGCATCCCTCCGAACAAAAATGTCAGTTTATGACCTGTTTTGAAAAACTCTTATCAAGATCTTACCGGCTACTTTTGATGAAATTTTTTTTCGGAGGCCACTCCACTCTGTGGGGAGACCCCCTTAAATACCTTATAAAATTTGTTTTTAGTTGAACTTTGAAGAGAGCACCACTTGACACCTACACGGAAAATTTGATGTTCCCAGCTTAAGTAGTTTGCGAGAAAAATTGCTATGAGACACGGACGAACGGACGGACAGACAGGACGCAATTTTAGCAGGTTTTGTAAAATTATTTTACAAAGCCCCAAAAAGAGGAGGCACGAGTTGGGATAATTAGGGAGTTATCCTTAAAAAAAAAAAAAATTTAGTTTAGCTATTCGTATTTATTCTGGTATAGCTTCCGCTACCTTCGGAAAATAACTGAGGAATTACAATTATCATGAATTTCTTTTTATAAAGAAACAAGTTGGGTAAACAGACCTACGCTCATGTCAGAAGGGTTTTGTATTCAATTTTCAAAATGCAGTCACCAGATTGAATAAAGTCAAGAAGCATGTCAATGACGATTTTATTGGAGAAACTTTGAAATTCGAAGCTCATACTATTATTTACAAAGTTGAACGAATTTAGACTTCTGAGGTTTTTGTTATTGTTATACTCATAAATATCTCCCTTGATAATTATTTCAGATGTCCATTCGCGAGGGAGGAAACACATTTTTCATGTATTTCCCCCCTGTGCTCCCAATGAAGCAAAAACTGACAGTTTAAGAACTGTTTTGAAAAGCTCCCATGAAAACTTACATTTCATACTCATATCGGCTACGTTTGATGAATTTTTTTTCAGAGGCCATTCTCCTGTACTGTTATCATCGATTAATAGCCAATTTTTTCGAATCCTAGAGTTGTTACAAAGCCCTTTTGTTAGAAGCTCCCTCCCGCCTCCTTGACTCGTTTCACTTATGAGTATTAATTGTAGGTACTCAGCTTCAGTCATTCATTAAATTGAATCAAGTGTTCAAAGCATGCACCTTAAACGTTGAAGTTGGGAAAAAATAACTCAAAATTATTCAATCTTCGCATTTAAAACAGCCACTATTTTGTTTTACGATTACTGATACCACTAGCTGACCTGATTCTCAAAGTTATTCATGACACCTATCATTCCTGAAATTTTCATGCAAATCCTAGCAAAACTGCAGTGTCTGAGTCGGTGAAAAGCGCATGTTGTTCCATAGCCATATGTTGCCATAGTAATACATGCAGCGCATATTGTTCTATAGTAATACAGGAAAATTCAAACCGCTATAACTTCGCTAAATATCATTCAATATTTATGAAACTTTCAGGATAGATCAAACTTATAAATAGACATCCACGTACTGAATTTCATAGAATTTAAGGGTACCGTTAAGATTTTATCCAAGAAAACATAAAATCGATAAATCATACTATTACTAACAAAATTGAGTGAATTGCGACTTCTCACATATTTGTTGTTGTTGTACTCATCAAGGCCTACATTCTTGATTTTTTCAGATTTTTCGGATGGAAGGTGTCCAATCGCGAGGGGGGGGGGACACACATTTTTCGTGTAATTCCCCTCCCTGTGCGCCCCTCGAAGCAAACTTTGCCAAACTAAGACCTGTTTTGAAAATTTCTCATCAAGACCTTTCATTTGATACCCATATCGGCTACCTTCAATGAAATTTTTTTTTCGGGGGGTCACTCCCCTACATGGGGAGACCCCCCTTAAATACCTTATAAAATTTTTTAGTAGTTGAACTTTGAAGAGATCACCACTTTACACCTACATACAAAATTTGATGCTTCTAGCTTAAGTAGTTTCCGAGAAAAACTGCTGTGACACACGGATGGACGGACGGATAGACAGACGGACAGACGGACAGACAGGACGCGATTTTAGAAAGGTTTTGTAAAATTATTTTACAAAACCCTAAAAATGCTTAGGTTTTGCTTCAGCTTTAAATTATATTTTGCATGAGAATGGATTTTAACATCACATTTAAAATGAAAATGTGAGTTTAGAAACATGCAAATGACATCTCTGGGTTTAATTACGTTAAAAGTTCAAATGAAGGGTATAGGGCACGTGTTATTTCAGATCCCAACCCACTTCAGTTAACCCAAACTGTGGAGTCAGCACACTTTTCTAAATCATCTAAATTCTAAATCATAATGATAGTCCAACACTAAATATTCTTTGAAAGAATGAAATTCGATATTGCAACCAACTTTGTAAACAGAAATAATATTCTTAAGATGGAATAATGCTGACCATAGATTTGGACGTATTGATTGCGATACATAAAGATTGTCACCGAAAGTGATATTGTTGAAATGAGAAATGCTGACAATTAAAATCAAAGACGCTGATGAAATTATAAAGACCCTTAGAGATTATTTTTACAGTTAGTTAGTATATTGGCACTCATATTGTATAGATAGAAAACCGAAATTAAAAACAATCTTCAAACTAACTCACCTGTGTTTTTAATTAATACTGTCTAATCAGAAGAGCGGTATTCCTCGTAAAAGTATTGTATATAGTATTTTATTTTTTTTCCTTTCTTTAAAAAGGAAAAATTTAAGTGGCGCAGTCGTCGTCTAAAAGGGGATCCTTTTTAGATTTTCGGAACAAAAGTGAAAAGTAAAACAAAGTTTTGTTGAACAAAAAGTGAAAAAGTGGCACCAAACAAAGATTTTCGGAATACAGTAAAAGTGATGCAAAGGCATGAACAAAGTGAATTTGTGAAATAATAAAATAACTTTATTAAATGAAGTAGACATAATTACCCAAAATTACCTTTAACAGCCGACTTGCATTGTTTTAGCAGAATTATAAGAGAATTTGCTCCCTTGCTGTACATTTGTCGTACTGACAAGGCTAAACGCAAATACTGTGTAACAAAAATTATTAATAACACTTGTTTGGGAAGAGTCGCACCTAAAAAAAATTAAAGTAGTTCCAGTAAATTTGGTAAAGCATTAAACTTTTATATATCGCATATATTATAGTATATATATTCAATTATTCACATTTAAATATATAAACATCATGGCCGTTCCATTTTTGGAGCTTCTACAGGAAGCAAGAGCAGTTCCTCCTTTTTGTGGAGATGTCGGATTTCAACTACAGAGCTATATCCTGGAAGTAGAATCGTTAGTGGCACTGGTTCCTCAAAACCAGCCAATAAACTACATATATATCAGAGATATTGTTTTCAAGGCTTCAAGGGAAGGCAGCAGTTGCAGCCAGAAGATTAACAAACAAAACATGGCCAAATGTGAAACAAGTCCTTTTCGAAACGTTTGGAGTACAGGAAACCTATCTTAAATTGAAGGAGGAAGCAGATCGATTTCAGAGCCCAAGTGTACATCAAGTTTATAGATTTTTAAGTGATATATTAGATAAATTAAATTTGAAATATGCGTCAGACAATAGGAATCAATTAGAATTTTCGCCTGAGATGAATGAGGCAAGTATTTAGGCGAAATTTTTAAGTAAAATCAATCGTACCGATAATATGTACCTACGAAAAAAAAATGTTACAACTTTACAAGAAGCTTATCAGGAATTGTTACAAACTGGCTATAAAGACAGTGAAAATACAGTTAGGAAACCTGAGAAAGATATGAAAAGGAGTAATGCCAACCATAATCCTCAAAATAGAAATTTTCAGTTTAATAACCCAGGGTATAACTGACAAAATAATAGCAATAATTATCACGGACCAAATAATAACCATAATGATCACCAACAAAATTATCAGTTTAATAATTACAGACCAAATTACAACCACAACAATTATAGTTAAAACTTTAACCATAATTCTAACAGATTTAGATATAACAACCAGTTCAATAGATATCAATCAGGAAATTATAGGGGAAACCCGGTAGAACCAATGGATATTAATCCGATTCAGGTAGAAGAAAATTTGCCCATACAAGCCTCGGAGATACAAACCTACCAATAATCACTATTCACATTGATGAAGTACCAATAAAAGCATTGGTAGATTCATCTTCTTCAACTTCCATACTAGATTACGGAAAAATAGGAAGCAACCACAAAACAAGGGCTGATAATATACAAATCAGAACAATAACGGGCATAAAAAAAAATAAATTATGAGACAGTGACCAAAACACCACCCGAACTAGGAACCGGAAATTATACTAAATGGAGGTTAGCAGACTTGAAAAATTGGCGATCCCAAGCCATACTAGGAACTAAAATTCTAGGACCAGCTAATGCAAAAATAGATTTCTCAAACAAAGCAGTTACTTTTGGATCAAATATAATCTCTTTTGACAGTAAAATAGAGGACAAGCATGAAAATAGATATGAGGAAATGCACACAATGGAACCCATAGAAAAAGTTAACATAGATATGGACTACTTGAACCCAGAAGAAATAAGTTGAAGTAGCAGGAGAGTGCTCCTGCCAGAAGGGTATTGTAAAACAATTAGTAAATCAAACATTATATTCTGCATATCAAAACTTGACTAATATACAGATTCCTTAAATTGAGTTCGAAAAATTATTACGGTTATTATGATTTTGTTTCAAGTGTTTTGATCCAGTCGCTTGGTTATTCATGATAACACATCAATATTACAAACTATTTCTAAAATTTTTATCAAAATCCGTACATATTTGTAGTGTCGAGGTCCGTTGCAAACGTGTATCCCCCTAGTATCACGTGTGAATGTTGTTCTAAATGTTAAATATTCAATCATTTGTAACATAGCTGTTTATTGTTCAATTCTTGTGAAATTTTTGGGACACATACTATGACTTTTTAAAAACTTAAATTGTAGGTTTTGGAAAATTTAAGGGTCCCATCTTGATTTTATTTGCAAAAACGTAAAATTTATAAAATGTATTATTATTAACAAAGTTGATCGAATTTCGACTTGTGAGGTATTTGTTGCCCTTGTACTTCCAAAGTCACACCTCTGTGATTTTTTCCAAATTTTTCGGGTCAAAGGAGTCCAATCGCGAGGGTGGGGGACAAAAATTGTTTGTACATTTTCCCTTCCCCTGCACCCCTGAATGCAAAACTTGTTGATTTAAGACCTGCTTTGAAAATTTCTCATTAAGACCTTCCATTTGATACCCATATTACTTACTTGCGATGAAAACTTTTTTTTCAGGGGCAGCTCCCCTATATGGGGAGACCCCCCTTAAAGACCTTATAAATTTCTTTTCGTGGTGGCTTTTTAAAGAGGGCGTCACTTCGCACCTACCTACAAAATCTTATGTTTGTAGCTTATGTAGTTTGCGAGAAAAAGTTGTGTGACACACGGACAGGACGCGATTTTAGTAGGGTATTGTAAAATGATTTTACCGTACCCTAAAAATGGAATTGCGGAGGCTGATTAAAAATAATGGAGATCTTTTTTACATGGAATGTGATTATTTGTCAGCAACGAACAAAATTGAACATGAGATCAAAACAACGACTGATGATCCAATATATTCTAAAATGTATTGAAATCTACAGGTACATGATAATGAAATCAAAAGGCAAATTCAAGAGATGTTGGAACAGGGGATAATCATAGAAAGCTCGTCTCCATATAATTCTCCGATAGTAGAAGTCGCGAAAAAACCAGACAATTCGGGAAAAATGAAATGGCGATTGACAGCTGATTATCGGAACCTAAATGCCGTTACAAAAAGCGACAAGTACCCAATACCCAACATCGAAGGGATATTAGGAAAAGTTGGAAGGGCGCAGTATTTTATCACCGTCGATTTAGCAAAGGGTTTTCACCAAATCCAGATTAAAGAAAGTGATATCGAAAAAACAGCATTTTATACTACCACCGTGCATTATGAATATACACGGAGGCGATTCGGAAGTGGCGCCAGCCACTTTTCAGCGCCTTATGAACAGCATTTTGAATGACCTTATTAACAAAATAAAATTGGATAATATAATAATATTTGGCACATCAGGTCATACTATTAATACAAATGATATAAAACCGAATAATGACAAAATTGAAAAAATGTTAAAAATAAAAGTCCCAAAAACAACAAAGGAAATGTAATCATTCCTCGGATTGACGGGATACTATAGAAAATTTATTAAAGACTATGCCAAAATAGCACAGTCGATGATAAAGTACCTCAAGAAAAATACCCCTATAAATGTTTGTGATAGCGTATACATCGGAGCTTTCGAAAAACTTAAAATTCTTATGACGTCTGCACCAGTAATCGGACATCCCGATTTTTCACAAAAATTTTAAGTAACAACTGATGCCAGTAATCATGCGCTTGGAGCAGTGCTTAGTGAGAATGGACATCCTGTTTGCTATATAAGCAGATCCTTGAACAATCATGAAAAACGTTATTCGACCATTGAGAAGGAGATGTTAGCCATTGTTTGGGCCGTTAATTACCTAGGACCGTACCTCTACGGCAGAGAGTTCGACCTTCAAACAGACCACCAACCAATCAGGCGGTTATACCAAAATATTAAAGGTAAAGATATCACCCCCTTTGAGACAACAAATATAATCAAAATAAATAATACTTTTTACATATACAATAACGAAAATAATATCATAAATTTAAAGCAAACTCAATTGTGTTTCTTTATCAATACCACTTGCTTCAAAACAAAACGAGAGGAAGGGTCAATTACAGAATTGGATATTGGAAGTTTATAAATTATTAACACAGAAGTAGATTGGTCAAGCACTTGTGATGAAAGAAAATATTATCTTAGGAGCAATTATCTTTCCACTTTTAACAATTGTACAATTACAGTAAATAATAATACCTTTCATAATAAATTACCTGAATACAAAGCTAGAGTAATCATTCCAAATTTGAATTTTTCCGAAATATATCAATGTCAGACATGGACAGAATTAAATGAAGTTGGAATTGATAATTATAAAAACATTCAAGAAATAAAATATCATACACAGAATCATATTATAGCTAATATTACAACAACTTTAATTATTGTAATCGTCCTCATAATCATTTTTACTTACTTTTATTTAAAAAGAAAAAAGTTTGCAGCCGAAATCAATAGTATCAAAAATAAATTCTAGGATGAATTTAAACTAAACAAGTTGGGTAAACAGACCTACGCTCATGTCAGAAGGGTTTTGTATTCAATTTTCAAAATGCAGTCACCAGATTGAATAAAGTCAAGAAGCATGTCAATGACGATTTTATTGGAGAAACTTTGAAAATCGAAGCTCATACTATTATTTACAAAGTTGAACGAATTTAGACTTCTGAGGTTTTTGTTATTGTTATACTCATAAATATCTCCCTTGATAATTATTTCAGATGTCCATTCGCGAGGGAGGAAACACATTTTTCATGTATTTCCCCCCTGTGCTCCCAATGAAGCAAAAACTGACAGTTTAAGAACTGTTTTGAAAAGCTCCCATGAAAACTTACATTTCATACTCATATCGGCCATTCTCCTGTACTGTTATCATCGATTAATAGCCAATTTTTTCGAATCCTAGAGTTGTTACAAAGCCCTTTTGTTAGAAGCTCCCTCCCGCCTCCTTGACTTGTTTCACTTATGAGTATTAATTGTAGGTACTCAGCTTCAGTCATTCATTAAATTGAATCAAGTGTTCAAAGCATGCACCTTAAACGTTGAAGTTGGGAAAAAATAACTCAAAATTATTCAATCTTCGCATTTAAAACAGCCACTATTTTGTTTTACGATTACTGATACCACTAGCTGACCTGATTCTCAAAGTTATTCATGACACCTATCATTCCTGAAATTTTCATGCAAATCCTAGCAAAACTGCAGTGTCTGAGTCGGTGAAAAGCGCATGTTGTTCCATAGCCATATGTTGCCATAGTAATACATGCAGCGCATATTGTTCTATAGTAATACAGGAAAATTCAAACCGCTATAACTTCGCTAAATATCATTCATAGAATTTAAGGGTACCGTTAAGATTTTATTCAAGAAAACATAAAATCGATAAATCATACTATTACTAACAAAATTGAGTGAATTGCGACTTCTCACGTATTTGTTGTTGTTGTACTCATCAAGGCCTACATTCTTGATTTTTTCAGATTTTTCGGATGGAAGGTGTCCAATCGCGAGGGGGGGGACACACATTTTTCGTGTATTTCCCCTCCCTGTGCGCCCCTCAAAGCAAACTTTGCCAAACTAAGACCTGTTTTGAAAAGTTCTCATCAAGACCTTTCATTTGATACCCATATTGGCTACCTTCAATGAAATTTTTTTTTCGGGGGGTCACTCCCCTACATGGGGAGACCCCCCTTAAATACCTTATAAAATTTTTTAGTAGTTGAACTTTGAAGAGATCACCACTTTACACCCACATACAAAATTTGATGCTTCTAGCTTAAGTAGTTTCCGAGAAAAACTGCTGTGACACACGGACGAACGGACGGAGGGACGGACGGACGGACGGACAGACGGACAGACGGACAGACAGGACGCGATTTTAGAAAGGTTTTGTAAAATTATTTTACAAAACCCTAAAAAGGTGTTATGTCAGAACCCAACCCACTTCAGTTAACCCAAACTATGGAGTCAGCACAATTTTCTAAATCATCTAAATTCTAGATCATAAACAAAGTCCAAAACTAAAGATTCTTTGAAAGAATGAAATTCGATATTGTAACCAACTTTGTAAACAGAAATAATATTCTTAAGATGAAATAATGTTGACCACTATATTTGGACGTATTGATTGCGATACATAAAGATTGTCACCGAAAGTGATATTGTTGAAATGAGAAATGCTGACAATTAAAATCAAAGACGCTGATGAAATTATAAAGATCCTTAGAAATTATTTTTACAGTTAGTTAGTATATTGGCGCTCATATTGTAAAGATCGAAAACCGAAATTAAAATCAATCTTCAAACTAACTCACATGTGTTTTTAATTAATACTGTATAATCAGAGGAGCGGCATTCCTCGTAAAAGTATAGTGTTTTTTTTTTCTTCCTTTAAAAAGAAAAAAACTTAAGTCACGTGTCGGCTAGTTGTATTGTTGTTAGGCAGATAGTGCCGTAACTCCTCCCTTCTTAGTATAAGGTGGCGGCCATAAGAATTGTGTCCTTGGAGGCTCGTTGGCTTGAACTATTACAGGTGGAGTATTTTGCTGGTGGTTGAGCTTGGTGACCATCTTCCACAATTTGTAACTGATTACGATTATGGCAAGGATGATGCTTGTTGCTGCATTGATGGTCGTGTGCAGATCCTTGGTTTCAGCTTTGGTTGGAAACTCTTTCGTAAGGTGGGTATGAGTGATCTGGTAGCTTCCCAAATGTTTCAGTTGAATTTCGTTCCAATTTGGAGATTTAAATTTTATTTGACTAGTTGGATAAATGTTGATTTCGTCCCAAAATGTTGATATTTCAGCGTTATAAGTGATGCTGTTTCTTGTTATCTTGTAGTCTTCGAAATGTATTAGGATGGTTCCTTTGACCTGGAATCCCTTAGGTCCACATGTAGTGTTGATCATTGTTTTAGGAACGTTTATAAGCAGTAGATGATTTAGCTCCGGCTTGAAAATTTCTATGTCCTTTTACCGTTTGTACAGGTGACATTCAGCAGGCTTATAGTCCAGAATGTTGACTAGGCATTTTGACTGTGAAATGTCTTCTCAATTAGAAGTTTGGGGCAGTCAAAGGTTCCTTTGATGCTTTGGCATCTTGCGTCAAGCTCCTGGATGTGTTCTTGGCCAAGGATGACGTCGGGCTTGGTTGGAATCGTTTTTGTTTTATTGATAGGTAAGGGTATGATGTGGAATAGGGAATACGATTCGTTCAAAAGGATCGGAATTTTAGTGTTAAATCTGATTTTTGAATTGTTAGAATAAGCCTGTAAGCTTAATAACTCGTATATGTGTTCAACAGATATTACATTATGCCCTGGTTTTCAAATAGGCGGTATATTTCCGTTAGTTCTTGTGGATTTAGAATCATTTTCGAAATTATGTTCAGTTCCGCCAAAATAATTGCTTCAGGATTTCCGGTTAAATGATTATTTAAAAAATCGATATTAAAATTAATTTGATTTATATACTGGAAGTACTTTATACTCCTTTTGTCGTTTCTAATTTGATTTTTGGATATTTCGTTGATATATTTTAAGTAGTCAGTTATTGGTTTTTGTTGTTGATTGCTGTGTATGGTAATATTATCAAATCGTTCAATCATTTGCCCGTTTATTAGAGTTTGTTCAGTAAATTTGGTTTCAAGTTTGCCTTCATTAGCTAAAATTTTATCTATTACCACATTTATTCTGATTGCGTCGTTTGCGTCTAAGTTTCTAGTAATTCCTTTTATAATAGTACTTAAGCCATTTATCAATCCTCTTTTGATTCGTTTGTGGGGAAGAATTGTAAGGAGTTTTTTTTTTACTTCTTCAGCCTTTCTTTTCGTTATTTCCAATGATTCTTTAAATTCTGTATTGTTGTCAAAAGTTGCCAGGGAGTCGTATATCATGTCAAGGTTTTCTCTGTATTTGTCAAGTTGTATAATATGTACGAGGTTGTTATAGGATGTTATTAGACGTGCATTTCTAAGTTTTATTGGAAGAAATCTGTTCCTATTCGACAGGTCCTGTAGGTCTATCTTCTGTCCGGTTACTATGGTCAGTATAACCAGTCGCCTGAAATTTAAGTTTATTCTTTATTTTAGATTTGTGAAGTTTTTGGTTCTTATCTGTGATAACTGTAACATAATTATTTTTTTAAATTTTGTGTTTAATAAACCTGCGATTTAATTTATTTTGTCTCTATTCTCCCATAAACACTACAGATCCCTCATTATAGTTTTCAGGCTCCTCTCTTTTTTAGGGTTTTGTACTAAAATACAAAACCCTATTGCAATCACGGCCTGTATCCGTCTGTCCGTCCGTCCGTCCGTCCGTCCGTCCGTCCGTCCGTCCGTCTGTATGTCACAGCACTTTTTCTCCGAAACTATAAAGGCTACAGCCATGAAACTTTGTAGAAAGGTCAGAAGTGGTGACCTCTTGAAAGTTCAAGGGTGGAAAAATTTTTCAAAGGGGTTTAAGGGGGGTCTCCCCATATAGGGAGGTGACCCCCCAAAAAAAAATTTTCACCATTGGTAGTCGAGTAGGGTGTCGTTGGAAAGGTCTCAATGAGATCTTTTACAAACAAGTTTAAAAATTGCCTTATAAGTACCGAGGGGGGCAGGGGAAGGGGAAATGTACGAACTTTTCGCGTACCCCCCCCTCGCGATTGGACACCTTCCATCCGAAAAATCAGAAAAAAATCATGAATGTAGGCCTTTATGAGTACAACAACAACAAATACATGAGAAGTCGAAATTCACTCAACTTTGTTAGTAATGGTATGATTTATCAATTTTATGTTTTCTTGAATAAAATCTAAACGGTACCTTTAAACTCAATAAAATTTGACAAAGAGATGACTATTTATAAGATTGATCTTTTCTGAAAGTTTCATAAAGATCGAATTGTATTTACCGAAGTTAAAGCGATTTGAATTTTCCTGTTTTACTATGGAGCAATATGCCCTGTATTACTATGGAAACATATGGCTATGGAGCCATATGCGCTTTTTACCGACTTAGACACTACAGCTTTGCTAGAATTTGCATAAAAATTTCAGGAGTGATAGATATCATGGAGATGAGTACATACAATTGAAACAAGTCGAAGAGGCAGGAGAGAGCTCCTAGCAAAAGGGCTTTGTAACCATTCTAGGATTCGGAAAAATAGGCCATGAATCGATGGTAACAGTACAGAAGAGTGGCCCCTGAAAAAAATTTCATGAAAGGTAGGCGATATGAGTATCAATTGAAAGTTCTCTATGAGAGCTTTTCAAAACAGCTCTTAAACTGACAGTTTTTGCTTCATTGGGGGCACAGAGGGGGGGAAATACATGAAAAATGTGTTTCCTCGCTCGCGAATGGACACCCGTGATCTAAAAAATCTGAAAAAATTATCAAAGGAGATATTTATGGGTATAACTAGAACAAATACCTCAGAAGTCAAAATTTGTTCAACTTTGTTAATAATAGTATGAACCTTGAATTTCACATTTTCTCCAATAAAATCGTCTTTGACATGTTTCATGATTTTATTCGTTGCTGGTTACTGCATTTTGTAAGTTAAGTACAAAACCCTTCTGACATGAGCATAGGTCTGTCTACCCAACTTGTTAGGGTTTTGTACTAAAATACAAAACCCTATTGCAATCACGACCTGTGTCCGTCTGTCCGTCCGTCCGTCCGTCCGTCCGTCCGTCCGTCCGTCCGTCCGTCCGTCCTTCCGTCCGTCTGTATGTCACAGCACTTTTTCTCCGAAACTATAAAGGCTACAGCCATGAAACTTTGTAGAAAGGTCAGAAGTGGTGACCTCTTGAAAGTTCAAGGGTGGAAAAATTTTTCAAAGGCGTTTAAGGGGGGTCTCCCCATTTAGGGAGGTGACCCCCCAAAAAAAAATTTTCACCATTGGTAGTCGAGTAGGGTGTCGTTGGAAAGGTCTCAATGAGATCTTTTACAAACAAGTTTAAAAATTGCCTTATAAGTACCGAGGGGGGCAGGGGAAGGGGAAATGTACGAACTTTTCGCGTACCCCCCCCTCGCGATTGGACACCTTCCATCCGAAAAATCAGAAAAAAATCATGAATGTAGGCCTTTATGAGTACAACAACAACAAATACATGAGAAGTCGAAATTCACTCAACTTTGTTAGTAATGGTATGATTTATCAATTTTATGTTTTCTTGAATAAAATCTAAACGGTACCTTTAAACTCAATAAAATTTGACAAAGAGATGACTATTTATAAGATTGATCTTTTCTGAAAGTTTCATAAAGATCGAATTGTATTTACCGAAGTTATAGCGATTTGAATTTTCCTGTTTTACTATGGAGCAATATGCCCTGTATTACTATGGAAACATATGGCTATGGAGCCATATGCGCTTTTTACCGACTTAGACACTACAGCTTTGCTAGAATTTGCATAAAAATTTCAGGAGTGATAGATATCATGGAGATGAGTACATACAATTGAAACAAGTCGAAGAGGCAGGAGAGAGCTCCTAGCAAAAGGGCTTTGTAACCATTCTAGGATTCGGAAAAATAGGCCATGAATCGATGATAACAGTACAGAAGAGTGGCCCCTGAAAAAAATTTCATGAAAGGTAGGCGATATGAGTATCAATTGAAAGTTCTCTATGAGAGCTTTTCAAAACAGCTCTTAAACTGACAGTTTTTGCTTCATTGGGGGCACAGAGGGGGGGGGGAAATACATGAAAAATGTGTTTCCTCGCTCGCGAATGGACACCCGTGATCTAAAAAATCTGAAAAAATTATCAAAGGAGATATTTATGGGTATAACTAGAACAAATACCTCAGAAGTCAAAATTTGTTCAACTTTGTTAATAATAGTATGAACCTTGAATTTCACATTTTCTCCAATAAAATCGTCTTTGACATGTTTCATGATTTTATTCGTTGCTGGTTACTGCATTTTGTAAGTTAAGTACAAAACCCTTCTGACATGAGCATAGGTCTGTCTACCCAACTTGTTTTTTATTAAGTTTTGGTTAAAATCTTTTATTGGTTTGTTCAAGAAGTAAGAACTCTGTCTTGGGGTAGAGCTGTGTTTGACATTCTGGTAATTTTTCTAAATATTCATGACTGCAAATATGTTTTACGTTTTTGTTAAATTTCTGCCGTAAAATAGTTTAAATGGAGTATATTTTGTAGCTGAATGGATAGCATTGTTATAGGTGATAATAACTTCATTCGAAATGCCCTCTGGGTCTTTGTCTCGGTACTAGTCTTGTTCTATTATTAATTGCTGAGTTAAATCTTTCTTCAGGTCCATTAGTGCTTGTTTGTTGATCAGAAACTATGTAGTGATTTAATTTACATTGTTTACAGAAGTCCTTAAAGAAAGAAGATGTGAATTATGTACCTTGATCGGTTACCATGATAACGATATTTTGGGGAATACCGTGAAAGCTGACAAAATGTTTAAGGGATTTTATTATATTCAAGTTATTTTGAGCTGAAAGTATGTAAGCTGCCGGGAATTTTGAAACCTTTTCAATAATTGTCAAAATATGTACCGTTTATCGATTATGTAAATATCCATATGAAGAACATCTAGAGGTTTTTTTGGGAGTGATGTTTTGATTTTTGGGGATTTCTGTCGTATTTTAGTATTTGGCATTTTTCACAATTATTAATTAATTTTGTAATCTTATTCTTCATGAAGGGAAAGTAATATTCTCTCTTGAGATGGGCAAGGGTTTCGCTTATGGCTCGATGATTACTATTTAGATGATATTCGGTTATAAGAGCATCTTGTTCGTCATCTTCAGTAATTTCTTTCAGGATTTCCATGCATCTGACGACTTTAAAGCTAGAAGACTGTAAAAAGTGGTTTGTGTAACTATCCTGTACTAATTTGAAAATTTTGTCTGTGGTATATATTGCAGTTAATCTATCGGAAGGGAGAAATTTCTTGAAGATTTCGACAAGAGTTGCTTTTTTGTAGTGCCGCATTCGAATGACACGGCGTTGTTTGTTCCGGAACGGCATTTCCAGACTGGATTTAGGAGTTCTATTGGTTTTTCCAAGTATTAATTAGAGAGAAAATTCATTCAGGGGACGTTCGGAAATTGGTAATCCAGTATTAAGATTTTCTTCTGCAGAGTGCACTGAATCTCTAGTACTCTGTGTAGATGTCCCAGTGGTATCGTTCAGTTAATTTCGATATCATTTTTTGTGTTTTTTGTGGTTTTTATGCGGCTTAAGGCGTCTGCATTACTGTTCTGACTACCTTTTTTGTAATATAATTCATAATCATATTCTGCTAATTTGAGTCTCCAACGTATAAATCTCGAATTAGGATCTTTTAAGTTCATCATCCACGTAAGTGTCTTGTGGTCTGTCATAATCTTAAGCCTCCTACCAAAAAGGTTCGGGCAAAAGTATTTTGTGGGCCAAACGATGACCAAGAGTTTCTTCTCTGTTGTAGAGTAATTGATCTCAGAATCGATCAATGTTCCACTCGCGTAGCAAATTGGCTTATCGCTGCCGATTGGGCCTTGTGATAATACAGCCCCAATAGCGAAGTTGTTAGCGTCCGTTGTAAGGACGAACGGTTTGTTATAGTCCGGATGCTGGAGGAGAGGGTCGTTCATGAGAATATCTTTGCAGGAGTTAAATGCTTTTATGTAACGATCGTTTAGATCAATGCGTCGGCCCTTTTTTAAGCATTCTGTAAGTGGCTTGGTTAATTTCGCAAAATCTCGGATGAACTTACGATAGTAACCGAGGAAAAATTTTATCTACTTTGATGTTTTCGGAAAAGGAAAATCGATAATTGCCTGAGCCTTATTAGGATTCGGCTTAATACCTTCGTTTATGACCGAGGAACGCTGTTCCCTTTTTGAGAAATTCAGATTTATCAAGCTGGACCTTGAGATTTGCTTGACGAAGTCTTTGAAATACTTTCTTGAAATTTTCAATGTGCTCTTGCAATGGAGTGGAGAAT
The DNA here is from genome assembly GCA_963969285.1 of Odontomyia ornata. Lineage (NCBI taxonomy): Eukaryota > Metazoa > Arthropoda > Insecta > Diptera > Stratiomyidae > Odontomyia > Odontomyia ornata. The sequence continues at coordinate 272,305,801 of OZ017738.1, read as the reverse complement.
ATTATTATATCGTCTAAGTAGACGAGAGAAACTGTGCCCTGAAGTTCCTTTAGCACATTATCCATCACTCTCTGAAATGTAGAGGGTGCGTTTTTTAGCCCAAATGGCACGCGCACATATTCGTAATGACCTCCTTCGACAGTGAAGGCCGTTTTCGGAACATCACGGGGATACATCTCTATTTGGTGGAATCCACTCGTTAAATCCAGCGTCGAAAAGTACATTGATTTTCCTAATTTGTCGAGGATGTCATTGATATTCGGAAGAGGGTATTGATCACCAATCGTTTTTTCATTCAATTTCCTATAGTCAATAACCAATCTCCATTTGTGTTTGCCACTCGCGTCTGGTTTTTTTGGGACAATCCAAACTGGAGAGCTACAAGGCGAGTAACTGGGGCGAATTATTTCTTGATTCAACATATCAGAGATTTAGTTACGGACTTCCTCCCTATGGATGAAATGATATCCATAAGACTTCGTATATATGGGTGATTCATTAGATGTTCTGATTCGATGCTTCACTTGATTTGTGAAGGTCAAATCCTATCCCTCCCGAAAGAAAATGTCGTCGTATTCTCGACAGATTTTGAACAGTTCTTTCTGCTCTTCATTGTTTACATGTGATACTCGAAGTAGACTATCGATATCATCACATGAAGCCGATAATGATTTTTCGTTCTCATAACATACATTTCAATTGTTAATTTGTTCCTAATGATCTGAAAGATTTTCTATCATCAGGAGATGTTCAAGTAAAAGAATTTGTTCCTTCCGTGAAAAGTTGGAAACTTCAACGGGTGCGTACGAATTAATTGCCGTATAGATTCCCTCTGAAATTACCAAGTCAGGGGACATTTTGTTTGATCTGATGTAAATATCTCCGTTCTGTACATCAACGGGAACCTTGACAATTGTTCTTATTTCTGGTAAAATAATTTTATTTATTAGACATGAAATTTGGCTTGAATTTTAAGGGCAGTGTGGCATTATTGGTGACAATTACCTGGTTCCTAAATCAACTTTAGCTCCAAGTAATCCAGCAAAATAGCCATGAAATTTAAATATTAAGAATCGTGAGTTACCAGGTTGATTTAATTCTGTGAAGTTCGGTAATGAAACTCCTTCCTTAACTTCATGTTTAGATAGAACAGTTGTAATTGAAATGGGTTTTAATGATTTTACATCGCGGGGATCAATATATTCATGATTTGTAAATGACGAAGATGCTCCCGTATCTATTAGAAACTTCAGTGGTTGTCCGAAAGGGGATAAAATGTTAACATAAGGTAGTAAATTGCCATGTTTATTGATGTCTACGTATCCGATTGGTTTGGGGAGGCAATCGTCGGAAAATTTTCTTCATTTGTTAGCTCTGCATCTGGCTCAGTACTTGGGTGATAATTTTCGTTCGGGTTAAAGTAAAAAAAAAATGAGTCCTCATCTTTGTAGTAATATTGAGAATAGTAATGATCCAGATTATAAGGGTTGTTAGCCGGGTAACCACTTTCGGTACTCATCTCCTCTATATGTAGAAGGGTTCCTTTTGGATTATTTATATAGCCTGGTTGTAATTCTTGTTCTCCAACGCTGAATATTTCTTCGGATATGAAGTTTGGTGGTCCTATTGAGCGGAAGAAGTTACTCCCTTGAGTCATTTGTTGAGGTTGGTTCTTCCTGATTGTACCCGATATCTCCAAAGGTTCCAATTTTTGAGGAGGTCCGTTGTTTGGTCTATTGAATATAAATGGTGTTTGTTGGAAGTTAAGGTGATTATTTGGGAATGGCACTTGCCGTTGCGTTACTTACGGGTTTCCTGGAAATCCGGATTGTTGCTGTCTCATGAAGGGGTTTTGGAATGGTTTATGTTGGGGTGTAAAGCTAGACCTACTTTGTTGTGTAAATGGATAATATCCAAAATTTGATGTTTGTGCTGTAGAGAACACAGGTTTGGGTTTAAATACGTCCTATGGAAACAATGATTTATGTGGCTGTGAAAATAAAGGTTTATGTGCGCTAACTTGTCTTTGGTTTAGCACGTTTTTATTTAGATCAGACTTAGAGTAGTACATGTTTTGTTCCTTAATGCAGCATGCGTATGCATTTGCTAGACTTGTAGGTTTCATCGCACAAATGGGGAACCAAAATGTTCCCCTAAACCTGATAAGAATATGTTAAAGCACATTTCCTTGAAAATATTTTTCTTTGCAGAAATCACACTAGGATCTTTCTCACATGATTGTTCATGTTACTGAGTATTTCCACTATTTCACTATAGGACTTTTGCACAGAGTCATTGTTTTGTTCTAATGCATGTAAATCACGTATACGAAAGTTTCATTTCTCTTGTCTGCGTAGTGAAGGATGAGATTTTCTTTAATAAGATCCCAGTTCAACGGCGTACCATACATGTTGAGGACCGCATTGACCTCTCCAACAATTTTATTCCGAATGGCCCTCAGCAACAAATGTACAGAAGAGGAACCGTTGGTGACTTTGATGAGGTAAAAAATTTCGTCGACATTATCGAGGAAATCGAATAGTAATCTGAAGTTTGCTTCGAACCGCGGAAGACTTTTGATTGCGTCAGGTACCCGTAATGAATTAAAAATATCTACTGTTGTAACTGTAGATTGAACACTTGTACCGGGATTGGCCATTGCACTGTTTCTAGTATTAATTTTCAATTGGCAATTAATAATTGGGTCGGTTAATTTTGTTGAGCTACGCGATCTGAACAAATTAGGTATAAGGTTGGGGAGATTGATTGAATGATTTGGAATATCTAGATTGTTTTACCTCGCAGAGAACTTTGTTTCAATTCTTGCACTAACGGAATTACATTGCTAAATTTAACCGGATTAAAATCACTAAATCTAGGAACGTTATTTCGCTTGAATAGCCTAGGGAACGTATTATAGGGCTTATTGGATGATGATTTCGTTTTTGAAGAAAAAATAGGCATTTGACCAAGAATTTACTTGAAGATTATGGTTAGCTGATCTTTCATTTCCTTTGGTATTTGTTTGCTCGAGTAGCAATAAGCCTTCACTGAGCTTGCTTGCGCAACAATAATCCTTTGTCACTTGCACTTCACAAATTATAGTTACCGTACCGTGGGCGATCATCCTTCGCGAACCGATAATCCGTCGGAAATTTTTACGGTTTAAGATAACTTTCAACAAAATCATCTTCCGCCCTTTACTTTTTCGACTGCGCCAGTTAGGATAAATAGGGAGTTACCCTTAAAAAAAGATAAATTTGAATTGAAATTTTCATATTTATTTTGGCAAAGCCTCCGCTAGCTTCTGAAATTAACTGAGGAATTATAGTTATCATAAATTTCATTTTATAAAGAAAAAGTGCTTACGCTTTACTCAAGCTTTAAATTACATTTTGTATGGGAATGGATTTTACTTTAGCGAAAAGTGCAAATAGCATGTCTAGGAATTATATTATATTTAAAATAAAAATTTGAGTTTAGAAAAATGCAAATGACATGTAAGTTGTTTCGCCTCTAAGGGCCATTTTACTGCTCGCCGACCGAGCTCTTTGGCTTGGGTTCAGCCACATCTTTGGAGTCGTTCTTCCTATTCCAGCGGAATGGTCCCACTCAAACTTGCGAGATTTCCGTTCCACCTTAACCAATCTGGTGATGATCACCCGAATCACGGCTGAATGCCTTCTCTGACAGTTTGCAATGTCAGATAGGTTTATTTACTAGCAAATAATGATGTCGCGACACAAATTTTTCAAAGTTTAGCGGTGATTTTTCATATTTTAGTGATTTTTTATTGTTATTGAGAAAATAATGACAGGTTCAGTACACTTGTAGGCGAATATTTGGTTATCGTTAATATTTTGCAAATTCATCTCAGTATGTGAGATAATATCTTCCGATCAATTACTTAACTATTTAACTAGTGTTATAAGACTGAACTTTCGCGCAAAAGCTTAGTCCACTGCTTGTTGTCATGACGACAATGATCGTGTCATTTCAATACATCTGAAACTGCTTTTCGCGTTTTCCTTTGGCCAACTGGTGGGCTTGATTTGCTATTATTATTGTTTTCATCTACTGTTTTTTCATCCTTTTCATCTTCCTTATCTTCGTCGTCGTCGTTATTGCTGTCGGAATTTCGGTCGGCTCCGGATATTGAATTGCCTTCTTAATCCTTAGCTGCATGCAATACTTATATCAGTCAACGGATGTTGGCAGGCTAGTGCTTCAAAACATTTCTTTCAGATTCTGTTGTTGCTCGTTTACTGCTGGATCTGATGTGGCATATACATTAACAGGCGCCTATCTATCTTCGTGTAGGGGTGTTTTATTTAAGTATTATTACAAGTAAGTTTTATTACAAGTAATTAAACTATCAATACAAGGACACTTAAAAATTATTAAACAAAAATCCAATCGAGTGCGGATCAGTATTATCTTGTTTAACAAATAAGACGACTGATATGGTAGTGTTTCTCTTATCCATCCCTAACAAGAGTGCAATTAAGCCATTCAGATGCGTTGGATTGTTGTAAATAGACAAGGGTTAGCTGATGCACTGCACCGCATTGCTTCAGTGGATCCTTAAATTGCCGGAAACAAAATCGGACTCCGTTGTCTGTATTGGAGTTCTCTGGTACACCAAATACGCGGAAAACCCGGCTTTTAAAAATTTAACGTTGAGTGTGGTCTTGAATGTTCTGATGGGCTCTACCAAAGGGAATCTAGACAACTGGTCGAAAGCGATAATAGCACTAACATTACCTGAAGACAAGCAAAGGTAAACCCCACGCAGGTCTGGATACAGTCATTGGAGCATGTGCTCAGTGACGTTCAACTGGTCCATAGGAGGCCGCAGCACTTGGTTGGCTGCTTTACAAGTTTCACAGGTGGTGACGCATTCCTTGATTTACTGGAACACCTTTGGCCAGAAGAAATATATTTTTTTAATCACCGGAAAGTCCACACATAGTCTCCACGAGCACGGGAAATCCGGTGTTGTGTCACTTTTTTTTAAAATCTATTACTTCCATGATTCTTCCTGGTGAAGAGCATCACCTGTTGCGTATTTGAAGCGTTTTTATACATATCCATCTATCAACTTCGGGTTCTGTGACTGTTGAGTGAATATAGTTCGTTGCAGGTCTGTGTAACTTATTGAGTTGAAGTGTGGGTGTTCGAGGTCTATTTTGAGTAGACTTTCATCGTTTTGAACCAATTTTGTACCTTTCGGTGAGAAAATCGTCGAGAGCGAGTCAAATACTACATTTTGAGTTCGCTTGCTTTGTTTAATGGTGAAGTCTGAACTCTGCAATTTAAAAGACCATCGAGCGAGACGACTAGGTAAATCCACCTGGCTTATTAACCATTGGAGCAAAGTGTAGGCTGTAATGATTTTGAATAGATGGTCTTCAAAGTACGCCCCAAACTTCATGATGGCCATCACGAATGCCAGATATTCCTGCACGAATACGGTGTTGTTTGGTACCATTCGTAAAGCTGATGTTGAAGTATCAAAGTAAAATAGGCTGTGCTGTTATGACAGAGTCTTGGCACCAAGGTTGAAAGCAAGATAGGTTGCTTTGCATGGACCCCTGTGTTGACTCAGCCAATAACGATTTCATCTATCAGTTTGAGCGCACGGTCTGCTGTCATGTTTCGTGGCCTCACTGTAATACACACTGTAGAGTTTTTGTATCTGGTACACACTCTCCACGAGAACTTCCTCCAATAACTTATGAAGGCATTCAATTATCTCTTTCGGGACAGAAGTTCGTGTTCGGGTGGCATGACATTCCCAAAGTCGGAAGTGATAAGGTTTTCGCAGTTGGTGTACAATTCTATGGGTTGCATCCGGAACTTTGGGAGAACGTATTAATACAGCCTTAGTAAGGCCTCTGGGCAAGATGTCGGGTTTGCTGCTGTTTGAATATGCAAGTAAATTTAGTTGCCTGCACCATCCTTCCATCTAATGAAGAGCTCATCAAAGCGGAATCGTCAGTAAATGGCACTAGCCTATGATCCATCACAGTGCTGGTATCAACTGCTGCTGGCTGGTTTGGGCGCTTCATTATCCTCCTGCAATAGTAGTGATTAAAAGCAACGGTCTTAAGCTTGCCACAGCGGAAAAAAAATCGCAGTTTTGGTTTGGTAGACTGCAAAACAATGTCCAGTCTGCCAACAATTCCTACAGGTAGCAACCCGTAACTTTTTTTGTTCTGGTTGGGGGATGAATGTCATATGCGCACAGAATGTGGGACCTCAATACTCGCACGTGACTGGACTACCCACTAAATAACTTCCCTCTCAACTCGACACACATTACTTTGGGTCAGGTCTCATTTTGCTACACTGTGACGCGCCTTAAACTGAGGGATCCCTCGTTTAGTGGGAGGGGAGAGGGGAAGAGGAATCACCAGACAACCAATCCCCCAGCCTCAATACTACCGGCTGCTGTGAGTCCCTTTTATCTTTTATGACTGCCCCCGAACATAATATGCCACCTGGTTCCATTTGTCAACCAATTCGAGCATCACTGCAACTATGTTATCTGGTGTGGGCTCTTGCGTCTCTCTGTAGAGGTCCCTTTGAAACCTGCTCCATTTTGTACATTGTCTTCCTCTCCTGAACAAAACCGACGATCGGGGGACCGTGACCTCCAATATTGTGTAGGTATGACTGAAAACACCCATTTCCGCTCAAAAGCTGGATCACAGTCAGTCTCACCATGCCTTCGATTTAGCCACGGCCCAAAATCCGAGATGAGATGTGCAGTCCACCTTCCCTTCGTGCAATTCACCCAAGACTTCTGCCAATCGTTGAGTAAGCGCTGTTTCAGGCAACCATATCCCTCGCGTCCTTGTTTCAACACAGGTGAATAGCGTGGCACTCTCTAGCAAGGAGAGCAACAAGTGTTACGCCTGCAATTACTCTCAACATCGAATCAGAGGCTGTCGGATACGAAGATTCAATCCTCAGTGCTCCTCTTCCCTATACCTGTGCCAAGCATTTTCTGTATATCTCCTTACTGAGAGTGTCGCTCCATATTTCTGCTCCGTACAGTAATACTGACCCTACAGCACTCATCAAGAGACGTCTTCTTGATTGGCTAGCTCCCCCTATGTTGGCCATAAGTCGATTCAGAGCTGGTGCTCCCGAAGCAGTTTTCTCAGCCGTTGTCCTAATTTGCTCAGAGAAACTCATCATTGAATCGGTCAGTAGCCCCAGTTACTTTAGAGCTGGCTATGATTCAATTATTATGCTTACTCTAGGGATTCTTTTTTTTTGTCAAGATGACCACTTTGGTTTTCTCCAGTGCTAAACTGAGTCCACGAGCAGTAATCCAGCCCCTCTCTCGGCACGTTAGCATACCTAGCCTAAGTTGTGCTTGTTCAACGGTGAGTTCAGTGACCAGAGCTGTAACAAGCGCGACCCATCTGGCATCTCCAGTCTCAGTAATCCGTCATAAGAAACTTTCTACAGATCTGGACCAAGGGTACATCCCTGAGCAACGCCTGATGAATTTTCCATTTATCGTTAGCCCTGTATCTTGGCGTAAAGCAGGCTTCGGTCCTTCAGGTAGTCCCTCAAAAGCGGCATTAGATATTCTCGAAAGTGAAAGGGTATTCCAGTGTATCAAGAATATCCCCAGCGGAGTTGAAGGCGTTCCTAACGTTGAGTGTCACCAACCAGATTATCCATTGCTTGGTGTGGCTATATGCCACTGCCTTTTGAACCGCGCTCAACACCTCTGCAATCGCATAAATGGTGGAACATCCTGCTCTAAAGCATTACTGCCAAGGAGATACGTCCTCAGCAGTACGAATCGCATCAGTGAGTTTCCTTTGATGAGTTTTTATAGCAATTTCTCAGCGATATCTAGCATGCATAATGGATGGAATGCAGACGGGTATCTGGGATTTCCCTTCCCCTTGCTGAAGAGCACGAGGCTTGCCACCTTCCATTGTTACCGGAAAGCCTCGTCCCGTAGGCAAGCGTTAATTGTGTTGAGCAGCAAGTGAGGACAATGGTGATCCAAAAGTTGCAGCACCTCACCTGGAACACCATCTGGGCCCGGAACCCTCCTGGCTTTCAGTGAAAGGGCTGCCTCTTCCAGTTTCAGCTGTTGGACACTCGACCGTTGTTTCTCTATGGACGACATGGGTGGGGAAGAGTGCCCGCATTATTTCGACCATCTTTTCCGCAGAATGTATGCTAGGTTTAAGTAGGGCACCAAGCTTCCGCATAAGTACTTGTAGCTTGTAGCCAAGGTCCCACAGATCCTTGTTCACATTGCCCACTAGGTCTTGCCAGCAGTGAGCCTTGCTGTTATTAATCAATTTGCGAAGGATTCCCAGGCCAACTTCTATGCTGGTACCCAAATGCATGCCTTGTCAAGGTTCCATGCCCATCGATCCCCACGCTAAAGCTTGTGACACTCCCTCACTTTTCGACGATTTCAGTCAACCTTCAATACACTGAGGGCTTAGCGTGCCGGGGTTTCCAACGGAGCATAGAAGCACTGCAATCTGCGTGATGATGCTCATAATTGAGTTTACCACGTCTTCAGTTGCCAGTTTTTCCGTCCTCTGTGAATCTCCCTGTAGTAAGGCACCTGCTGTAAATACCTTGATGAACCTCTCGAGCTCGACCCTTCCGATGTTTCACCCAGTTATACAAAATGGATAGCACGGACATCGCTAGATAAAATCACTGATCTAAAGCGGAATTCACTGATAACTACTGGCTGAGTAGTCCTCTAGTACTCTTCGAGGCAAATGTTACATCCAGTATGGTTTCTTCATACCCAGTATGGCGAAAAATCGGCGTATTTTCGATGTTTAGTACGATGAGTGCCTTCTTAGCCACCATTTCTGGGATTCATTTTTCCCACAGATATATTTGAGACATGCCTCATTCGATTGCTTTAGCGTACTCCTCCTCTTTACTCTCTTTTCTGTTATGTTCAATTTCACCGCACTTGTAACATAGTAACTCCCATCGGGTCCTGTGCATACTTGACCGGTGTGACAAGGTGCCACCCTTCACCGTACTCCTATTCTTACTTTGCCTTTATTCACAAATTGTCCGGCGTACTTTTCGGTCAAGTGAATGATGCCCATCCATTGTGTCCTATGATTTTCTAGTTTCAGCCGTGCTTTGATCCTGCCCACCCTTGGGAACTCCCTTTTGATGGTCTCTTCTGCCCCGGCCACATTCATCATACAGTTAACATCTCTAATTTTGATCTATGCCATCGACTCGAGCTAGGCTATAGTTGTGCTATATTTCTTTACTGCGTCGCAGAATGCTTTGCTATACTCGCCTTCCACTCCGGATGCGACCGTTATGTGGTCCGACCACGTTGATCGTACTCCACTAATGGCAGTGGGGGTATCTTCCATTTTCCTTGATATCCTGCAGCACGTCTAGGTCGAATTGGCCATCTTGCTACCGGAGCTTCGTCGAGGCTTCTTTCTCTCCTGTTTTGCGTCAGGCCTTTTTTCTTGTTGGGTGTCTGTGCGAACTCTATTTTCTGGCACTTTTTGAAGGAGTTTCCTTGCGGTTTTTTCACTCCTTCTGTTGACACTACCTGGAGCCCCTTACCTGGCATTCTACGTCCATCAAATGCCTCTTTCTTCCTTCTTCTTTTCCAATCTCCTTTGATTCTGCTAGGCGCTATTCTTTTATTGATGTTTGATGGTGGAGCTATCTGCACATGCCCTCAGCACTTCTTTAGCATTTTGCTCTTCTTCGGCTTTCTGGGCCTCTTTTGTGTCTAGCCAACTCCTCCAATAATGCCCTATGCAGTCTAGGACCTTTTCTAGTTTAAGGAGCCTAATCTCTAATGTTTTGTTGATTTTTGGTGAATCGCATGTAGATTGTATTCTTTTTAGAACATACCCTACTTTTCGGATTAGCCTTTCTCCTTCCAGTCGCTGGGCGGCAATTGTACTTTGCAACTACCTTACTTGGGAGAGGTTATCGGCTTCTGGTTTTGAGTAAATTACCTCTACGACATTTTCGAGGGTGGCGATGTTCACTCTTTTCGATGTCACTTTTTTTTCCTGCTGTTATTTCTTTGTGGACTTCAGGATGGCTCACTGTTATTTCGAGATTAACGATCCATGCTACGGTCACTTTGGTAGTGACCATCGAATTCTGCACGTTCTTTATATTTTTCTCCCCCGCTCGAACATCTGGCACGTCCTGCAGATCCTCTTGATGATCCTTTCTAGTATCAGGTTTATGCAGGTGTGCTAACCTCTAATGGTAGCGCAGATTCGCGGAGTGCAAGAAAGTTATGCTGGGTTGCTAACACTAGTTTCTCCCACAGTTCAGTCCAATTTCCTTCTCAAAGTTATCCAAAAATTCTTATTCTACCACCGGGCTAACCCAACGCTCCGCTGAACCACAAAGTGTTTCATAATAATCGTCCACTATCTTATGCACGGGCTGACACCTTCTCCAGAGGTTTTGTTTCAGGGTGGTTTCGGTGTACCTCAGTTATAGTAAGGATTGCACTCAACGAATCGCCAGAACCAACCCCACAAACAACAGCTGCACACGCTTGGCTATGGTTTGCAGATCTCCATCACGGTTGACTGCGATCATGTGTTCTACCCTATGCAGAAACCCGTCTATTGTGGTTGGATAACCCTGTCCAAAAAAGATTAACTTCCAGCTCCCAATAATCGCTGGCACTTTTGATGCATTCTAAATTGCTACTAGCTGGTCGTACTCGTGGATTTTGGTTTGTACGTATGTCCATTCTGTGCTCTCCCCTCTCGTGTTGAAAGGGAAGACCCAGGGCATCTTAGGGCATTGAACGAGTCACACTACCTAGACGGTATGTAGGCTCTGGTGGTACACTTCGTATCGTTGGTTGTTGCGACGTTCCTGTCGGGGTCTCGCACTAAGTTTTCCGCTTCTGAGTTAGTCAATAGAGATAGTGGCAATACTACCAATAAACTGGCCCTTTGTTGGAAATCAGGAGCCATCGGGTTCAAAACAGAGCTAATAAGTGATTGATTAGATTCAACCTCCCGTATTGGAGGTGCAAATTATAAATTTGCATGGAGAAGTCCAGGGACCGTTTAGTATCCTTGTTTTTGTTTGTTATTCCTTCCATCTGCTGCTCCAATCACCTTGGCCGAATAATTATCCTTTTGAGCATGTTGATAGCCTCCTCCGAATCGGACAAGTGAGTCCCTATTGATCGGGAAACTCATTGGATGTGGGAGCTTTTGAGGTCTCGTAGCTAACAGGTGATGGTGCCGCTTCTTTTAGTAGCTTGCAACTTCATGTAGTCGTCCCTGTGCCATAAATTTAACCTCACTCTGTGAGGTAAGTCCTGCCAGAATTGGCTGCCGATAATGCGGGCAGCTATTAGATGCCTGCTGATGGTGCTGTAGGAAATTTCGGTAGAACTGGTGGCCACACTGTAGGGCCTGCACTGGTGGATCATTATGTTAGGCTTGCCAAGAGATACCACATAGCATAGTCTGTCCTGCATCTGAACGCAAGCAACGTTGATCTGGCGTAAGCTTAGTGGGCATTATTTAATAAGCATTTATAAGTTACTATGAATAAAAGCTGTTAATGGGGAAATTTAATGATAAATAAATACTATGATTATATAATGAGAAACTCCTCCTCCAGTGGCCTTGTAGTTAACAAGCGATGGTGCCATTTCCTCTCAGCTGGTTGTATCTTTAGGTACTGCTCTCTGTGGATGAGTTGCTGCTAGAATTGGCTGCCGACAGCGCAGACATCTATTTGATGTCTGCCATGGTTTTGTAGGCAGTTTTGATTGAATTGATGGCCACACTGTAGGGTCTGCACTGATGGATCATCATCTAAAACTTGTTCTTAGAAATCCCAACGCATCGTCTGTCCTGCATCTGAACGCAGGCAACATTCATCTGGCGAAGCTTGGTGGGTATGATTTGATAAGTATTTATAAATTAGTATGATTAAAAGCTATTACGGGGGAAATTTAATTATAAATGAATACTTTGAACATATAATCAGGAAAAAAATACTTTTTCCTCAAATTTATTTTGACTTGCTGATAGCGGCAAGCTATAAGCAACCTAAAGAAATTATTTATATACATATAAGTATACACGAATATATATCATTAGAAAAAATCCGTCTTTTTCTTTCTCCCTTACTCCAGGTAAGATGAGCTGAGTTGAGTTAAGAGAACTTTTCAAATGTTGGAGATCAACTTGTCTAATTATTTTGTAGTAGATGGTCATGGATCAGCTACGCAGCCAATTGAATGCAATCTCATCTATTATTTTAAGACGCAAGGTATTACCTGAGTGTTGAGGAGTGGTTAGTTTGGGTCGACTTGTAGATGAAACATATCAACTTTTGAACTACACAAAGAGACTCTTGTACCACTCCACCCACTAGTCTACCAATAAAGTTAAACTCGAATGGACAGCAGCAGAGCCAGTACAAGCGATACTGTCACCGACAGAAGTCGGTCTGTTTCATTGAGTAATTAAATAATACTGGAGTGGACAACCACGTGACAATATGGTTGCAACAACCCCTGCGACCACTTTTCCTACTGCTACGCTCTTGTTTACAACCTTAGAGAGAGCCAAATTGCACAAGCAAACATGGCTGCTGCTCAATGTAAACAAATTTTCATACAATACCAAAAATTTGCTTTCTATTTGAAAAACCTTCAGCATTGTATGAAAAACATGCAAAACACTAATATAATAACTACTCACTTGTGAAAGGAAACACCTACAGATCCTTTTCCACTATGATTTTTTCACGAAGCCAATACACATTTCATTTTGAAATTCTAAGTTAATTACACAGTGTCACACGTTAAAGTCACTTGAATCACAAACTCCAATCGAATGTTTAAACACTTGGAACGAATTTAGATCGCGAACACTTTCCACAGTTTTAATATCGGATAAAATTCGCGACGAAACTTGCAAATTGGCCAATTTGGCGTCAAATTTGCATCAGTCAACTTGACAGTCAGTTCACACCTAGTCAGCTTTTGGGACAAGAAAGTGACCAGCAAGAGGCAGACGGGGAGGAAATGACAGACTGTTCACTTGGAAGAGAGCAGAAACCGGTCGCATGCTCTCTCATGCATTTTATATGAGCTTAGCCCATCCAGTTCTTATTAATCTTAGGTCTATTTCATGCTTATTGATAAACACCCGAACTACTTGAGCTCCACGTTGGGTGCCATTTGTAGTGTTTAAATTGTTATACAAAAGTACTTTAACGACAGCAGCAATGGTAACTGCTTCAGCAAGCTTAGATTTTGACCTTTGCTGACGACAAGTACGGGTGTTGGCAGCTAGCTTCCTGTGGTGTCATAGCGTGGCTTCTTCTTGCCAGTGCAAGGACCACGCTACAAAAATATCTTCACGCATACGGATTGAAGGTATAACTCAGCCTGATGGCAATTGAAAGGGATTTTTTATTATCTTGCCTAATCTACTGATGATACGAGTCATCCTTCTTTGTCAATGGGGAGACTGGCTAAGACCTGAAACAGGACAGATTTGTTGCCTCCGCATACCTTGCCAACCGGATTGAGATCCAGATGGCTAGATCCATCTTCATTGATCTATCATCGATTGGCATAAAAGAACATAAATCCAACGAAGAGTAAGGCCAATTCTGTGTGGTTGACATCCGAAAATGTATCTCTTCACGTAGCGGTTCCTTACTCCTTTCAAAGTGAAAAAAGAGGGCCCAGTTTTGGCTCGTTAATACTTGATTCTTCATTTAATGTGTCATAAAATACATCAATACAAAATTAACATTAATTCGTAGCTATTATAAATAGAGTTTTCTTTTACCGTCAATTAAGTTAGGAACTGTTCGCGACCACACAAACAGACAAAAAATATGAAATTGTAACGATAGAGAAAAAGTTAATTTCAAAACAATCAATTGTGTGCGTGTGATTTTTTTACATTGATTTCATAGCGAATTGATTGGAAAAAAGTAAACAAACGGGAAGGGAGAAATGTAAAAACGCTTTTTTCAATTCCCTACTCGTATTTATTTCCTCATTTTGACAGAAAATCACTAAGAAAGAATTACCGAAAAGGTCATTTAAAATTTGTTTCTATTTGACCTTGTTTAATCGTTTCGTTTACCTTTAAACGCACTACTTCTGTGAAATGTCTATTCATCTTGAAAAAAGGGAAAATTATATAGTAGGGGAAATCCGGGAGATTTGCCCAGGTGGGAGAGAAGCTCCATAACGTTTTAATCATTTCGAAATTCGCGCCATCATATTCTGCTACATGTCACAACATGCCGGTTCATTCTTCATCATATGGGTGGCACGACATCAGCTGCTACCATTCTGAGTTGACAGTGATAGAGACAAACACGCTTTTGGTATTCACGAGTGAAAAATAATATTTTTGTGTGTTTTTACATTAAATAGCCTTATCTACAGGGCCGCAATTACTATCTAATAAAGTAAATACGTGAAAAAGGGTAGATGTTAGAAATAAGTGTATTTTAATCTACAAAGTCAAACAGTTTCCTCAAACAGGCGACAACGTGAAGAGGTATGTTCAGGGAGATTTGATCCATGATGCATTAGGGAGACATGATCAATGGTTTAAGTGCCCCTCATGTATATGTGGAATACATACAAATATTTTCTAATTGCTTTCAGGTACCAGCGTCATGCCATTCAATTACAAACCAAAAGTTGGTTCTACTCGCAAAAAAGTAAACATCCAAGAATTAAAAAGCGCTATTCGTGAAGTGAAATCTGGGAATTCTCTTAGGAAAACAGCGGCGAAGTTTGGAGTTGACAGGACCACTTAACGTCGCTATTGCAAAAACGATGAAAAGCTACAACTGTTCGATGAAAAGGGTCGATAGAAAGCTTCCCAGGTTTTCACAATTGCAGAGGAAAAAATTTTAGTGGAATATTTACTAAAATGCAGTAAAATGAACTATGGCCTGTCTCGGATGGAGGCGATGAAATTGGCTTTTGAGTTTGCTTCATCAAATACAAAAAAAGTGCCAGATAGTTGGCTCAAAAATAAATCTGCTGGAAAAGACTGGTTTCGTGGATTTCTGCAAAGAAATTTAAAATCAGCCTAAGGAAACCTGAAGCCGCTAGCTTATCAAGAGCAACCAGTTTTAATAAGAAAAACGTTGCTGATTTTTAGGGTTTTGTAAAATAATTTTACAAAACCCTTCTAACATCGCGTCCTGTCTGTCCGTCTGTCCGTCTGTCTGTCCGTCCGTCCGTCCGTCCGTCCGTCCGTCCGTCCGTCCGTGTGTCACAGCAGTTTTTCTCGGAAACTACTTAAGCTAGAAACATCAAATTTTGTATGTAGGTGTAAAGTGGTGCTCTCTTCAAAGTTCGAATACAAAAAAAGTTTTATAAGGTATGTAAGGGGGGTCTCCCCATATAGGGGAGTGACCCCCCGAAAAAAAAATTTCATTGAAGATGGCCGATATGGGTATCAAATGAAAGGTCTTGATGAGAACTTTTCAAAACAGGTCTTTGTTTGGCAAAGTTTGCTTCGAGGGGCGCACAGGGAGGGGAAATACATGAAAAATTTGTGTCCCCCCCCCTCGCGATTGGACACCTGTGATCCGAAAAATCTGAAAAAAATCAGGAATGTAGGCCTTGGTGAGTACAACAACAACAAATACGTTAGAAGTCGCAATTCACTCAACTTTGTTAGTAATAGTATGATATATCGATTTTATGTTTTCTTGAATAAAATCTTAACGGAACCCTTAAATTCTATGAAATTTAGTACATAGATGACTATTCATAAGGTTGATCTATCCTGAAAGTTTCATAAAGATTGAATCATATTTAGCGAAGTTATAGCGGTTTGAATTTTCCTGTATTACTATGGAACAATATGCCCTGCATTTATTACTATGGCAACATATGGCTATGGAACAACATGCGCTTTTTACCGACTCAGACACTACAGTTTTGCTAGGATTTGCATGAAAATTTCAGGAATGATAGGTGTCATGAATATCTTTGCGAATCGGTTCAGCTAGTGGTATCAGTAATCGTAAAACAAAATGGTGGTTGTTTTAAATGCGAAGATTGAATAATTTTGAGTTATTTTTTTTCCCAACTTCAACGTTTAAGGTGCATGCTTTGAACACTTGATTCAATTTAATGAATGACTGAAGCTGAGTACCTACAATTAATACTCATAAGCGAAGCAAGTCAAGGAGGCGGGAGAGAGCTCCTAGCAAAAGGGCTTTGTAACCATTCTAGGATTCGAAAAAATTGGCCATTAATCGATGATAACAGTACAGGAAAGTGGCTCCTGAAAATAAAAATTCATCAAACGTAGCCGGTATGAGTATGAAATAAAAGTTTTCATGGGAGCTTTTCAAAACAGTTGTTAAACTGTCAGTTTTTGCTTCAGTGGGGGCACAGGGGGGAAATACATGAAAAATGTGTTTCCTCCCTAGCGAATGGATATCTGAAATAATTATCAAGGGAGATATTTATGAGTATAACAACAACAAAAATCTCAGAACACGAAATTCGTTCAACTTTGTTAATAATATAGTATGATCTTCGAATTTCATATTTTCTCCAATAAAATCGTTTCTTGATTTTATTCGATCTGGTGACTGCATTTTGTAAATTGAATACAAAACCCTTCTGACATGACCGTAGGTCTGTTTACCCAACTTGTTTTTTTTTGAAAATTTAAGATCTGTAACAGAAAAGTACAAATTTGAACCAGAAAATATTTATAATTGTGATTAAACTGGATGCACAACTGTGCAAGACTGCCCTAAGGTACTAGCCAGTAAAAAGTCGAAACAAGTAGGACAGGTTACTTCTGCTTAAAGGGGAACTCTTGTGACGCTCTCTTTTGCAGTTAATGCAATCGGTAATGTTATTCCTCCGTTTTTCATTGATCCTCGAGTGAAATATCGACAAGATTTTGTGTCAGAGGGGCCAGAAGGTTCAGATGGTGATGCATACTCCACCGGATGGATGACTACGAAAAGTTTCTTAAAATTTATGGAACATTTTAAAAAGTACTCCCGTGCATCAAAAGAAAAGCCAGTTCTGCTAATTCTTGATAATCCAAGAGTCATGTTAGCGTGGATGTAGTCATATTTGCAAAAGACAATGGTATAGCATTATTAACACTTCCTCCGCACTGCAGTCAAAAACTACAACCACTAGACGTAGCTATTTATCGTTCGTTCAAATCTAGATACAACAGTGTGATGAACAACTGGATGCTGTCGAATCCCGAAAAAACTGTAACAATTTACAACATTCTTGGATTTATAAAAGCGATGATGTCACAAGTTTTCAGCCAATCAAACATCCTAAGTGGATTCAGAAATTCTGGCAACCATCCATTTAACCCCGATATATTCAGCGAAGAAGACTTCATGTGCTCAGCAGTCACTGACAGAGGTTTCTCGAATGACAAAGAGATGCTCCCTGAATACCCTGCTTCACATCAAAATCATCAGATTCAGCTCACTCCCTCCACTGGTAGCCTTCCTCAAGTTTCTGTTGAGCAAGCATTTTGTGATGACACTGAAACTTCTATAAGCATACTTCAAACTGAAGCTAATAATTTGCAAAACTCAGCGATTGCTAGCTTATTAACGATCAATGAGAAAAATATAGTAAAGGACTTTATTTCACCACATCCTGCGGAGGTTTCTGTCATGAAAGAATCAGCTTTAACTGGCCACGATAAAATTGATGATGCTTCAGTCCCGTATACTCACCAACAGTTCTCAGCCTTAGCTCAGATTACAAATCCAAGCGACCAAAATATCGCTGATGGTACTCGAGAAGCAACAGCTTGTCAAAAGCCCTCACTTGTTACTCTGGAAACGATAAGACCGTACCCAAAAGCTGCACCCAGGAAAACTACAAGGCGTGGCCGTATGCCAGGGAAAACGAAAATTTTAACACAAACTCCTGAAAAAGATGATAGGTACAGACAATCCAAAATCCAGTACGAGTGGAGTTTTTAATAAAATAGAAATGAATAAAATAAGCCAAAAAAAATCAAAGACAGGCAAAGCAAAACAAAGAATTCTTCAGTGAGAGTGAAATTGAGTATAAAAAAAAATAGTTTCAAAAGTGTAGCTGAAAAGAAAGCAATGAAAGTTAAAACAAAAAAGAGAAAGTTACAAAGTAATATAGAAAGAGGAAATGAAACAACAGAAAATATATGTAAAACTAAGACCAAGACGCGTATTCAAACCAGTGAAACCGAATCTGATAATGAATTTATCATTCCATATGCTGATAGCTCTTGTGATAGTGATTGGAATGAGGATTCAGATCTAGAGAACCGGTGGTACTGTTTTGTATGCCAAAAAGAAGCAATTTTAGATATGAGGCTTTGTATTTCCTGCGAGAGATATGTCCATGACAAATGTGTTGGATTGACGAAAAAATATGATCGGAATTTCACATGCTATGAATGTGAACCTTAAAATCTGAACAAATTAAATACTGATCTCTTTAGCTTAGATGCTTACTTCGACAAACAATTAGTTTTTTATCTTACTATATTTTCTTAAAATGAATAGAATCTTTTGTTTTTACATTTATATTTTGAATAAATTTTTATGTTCATGATATTGCATTTTTTTTCGAATTGAAGCTTGTTAATAAAACTTTAGAGTTATTGTTTTTAATGATTGTGGTGGTTTTAATTAAAATACTCGAGTTTGTAAAATCATTTGTCATTACTCCTCCTATGCAAATAAAAACGGGCAAATCTCCCTATTTATGTGGTCAACTCTCCCATGCGTTAGGGAGATTTGAAACATCAATCAGTTAAAGAAAAAAGTTAGTTGCAACTCAAGTTAATAGTTTAACGGTTACTTTGGCATAAGAAAGTGATGTCTGTTTACTAAAGCCTTGCATACGTGATTCCACTGTTAAATTTCAAGCCGCCTGTACAATTATGTTCATGTCCCCGGATTTCCCCTACATAAACAAAACGTGATGAATTTAGAACAAATAAATGTAAGAAGAAAAGTACTCACTTAGTCCCTCGAGCGCTCGTGAGGCAGGTGTTGCTGCAAACTAATTTGTATTGAGCAACGCTATCCATTATTTTACAGAAATACGTACATATATTATTCCAAAATATCATAAACTAAATTTCTTTAGTTGCTTGTAGGTTCAAAAGTATCCATTATCAAGAACTAAATTCAAATTTTCCGTCAATTTGCAGGGCGGGAAAAATTGCAAGAAGTAAGCGTTAATACTTGGAGTCCACTTAAAAAAAAAAACTTTTCTTCCACTCAAACAATATTCCTAATTGGAGCACTTGAATTGATTAAAAGTACACTTTAATGCAGCAGAGTTTTTAAGACAAAATTTCGGGCTAATGAACGTAATAATTATGGGTACAATTTGGTTGGAAAGCACTCAAGCGCTTGCTAACTTGAATTAAAACACAATTTAATCTTTAATTACGCGACTCTTTCCATAACTGGACGAAGTTTTAAACCATGAGGAGCCATTTTTTCCACGCACCATTTGATGTGCTCAATCGCGATGCTGCAAACATACTCCTCGAATAACGGCACAAAGCTCACCCAAAAAGTCAAACCGCCCAGCAACTCTTCTCTATCGGCTTGCTTTTGGGCAGCTTGCCTAACAGGCAAGTTCACCGAAAAATCGGTCGGGTGGGTCTTGCTTTGTTGTTTTCTTTACTTGACTTGTGTACATTTTAGGTGCATTTTCACACTTATAACAAATTGTAACCAAAAGCAGCGGAAATCAGTTGAATTTGTCAGTATGCACATTTATTGGTATGATTTCTATCGCGGTCAAATAAATGAGAAATACAGAAAGCAGCTTGAATCGAAAGAAATTTATTTAGCTTTAAACATACGTTTTCAGTAATGGTGTTGATGTTAATGCGATTGCTGCTATGATTAAAGGTTTGGTCCACCACTCACTGCTGATTTAATTTTTTGAGGTTGTACGTTTTCGGAACATAGTTCTACATGCCGTCTGTAATCATGATCAGTGGCAACCATATCAATCTGTCTGTTTTTAGGGTTCACAGCAATTTTTCTCGCAAACTACTTAAACTAGAACCATCAAATTTTGTTTGTAGTTGTAAAGTGATGCTCTTTTTAAAGTTCAGCAACAAAAAAATTGTATAAGGTATTTAAGGGAGGTCTTTCCATAGAGGGGAGTGGCCTCTAAAACAAAAAAATTTCATCAAAGTTAGCCCATATGGGTATCAAATGTAAGATTTTGACAAGAGCTTTTCAAAACAGGGGCGCACAGGGAGGAGAAATACACGAAAAATGTGTGCCAATCCCCTCTCGCGATTGGACACCTGTAATCTGAAAAATCTGAAAAAAATTATGGAGGTAGGTGCTTATGACCACAACAACAGAAAATACCTTAGATGTTAAAATTCGCTCAAGTTTGTTAATAATATTATGATCTTCGAATTTCTTATTTTTTTCCCAATAAAATCGTATAAGTACCCTTAAACTCAACGAAATTCAACGTTTAAGTACTCTTATGAAGGTTCCTTATATTCTGTAAGTTTAATGAAAACCGAATGATATAGACGGAAGTTATAGCCATTTGAAATTTTTCTAATTGCAACAACAATAACACCTGATTATGGTATTTTATGGATTTTCCATCGCATCAGACACTGCAGTTTTGATTTAATCTTAATTGGCCATTAATCGATGATAACAGTACAGGAGAGTGGCCCCTGAAAAAAAATTCATCAAACATAACCGATATGAGTATGAAATGGAAGTTTTCATGGGAGCTTTTCAAAACAGTTGTTAGCTGTCAGTTTTTGCTTCAGTGGGAGCACAGGGGGGAAATACATGAAAAATGTGTTTCCACCGTCGCATATGGAGACTGAAATAATTATCAAGGGAGATATTTATGAGTATAACAATACCAAAAACCTCAGAAGTCGAAATTTCTTCAACTTTGTTAATAATAGTATGATCTTCGTATTTCATATTTTCTCCAATAAAATCGTCTTTGACATGTTTCTTGATTTGATTCGATCTGGTGACTGCATTTTGTAAATTGAATACAAAACCCTTCTGACATGAGCGTAGGTCTGTTTACCCAGCTTGTTTCGTATTAGAAAGCTTTCCCAGTGTAGATAAAACGAAACTTGTTAATGTTGTCTCTGCATTTAGATCCAGTACCGTCACTTATATCAATTTCAGTATCTTCCATATTTTCTCTTGCAGTTTCTTGAGCAGTTTGTAGGTACGGACTACTCGATTTCTACCTGGCAGCTAATTTGCCCCGATCTTTGTGAAGTTGGAAGCATGGAAAAGGAGCTGAAGGACTCGCCCCCCAATGAACGAGTTATGACCTCAAATCGAGATAGGAGAGAAAAATTAATTCACTGATGGACAGACAAACAAATATCTAGCCAATGGACAGACCATAGATGTCAGAGAGAATGGACATGAAATGCATCGAGAAAATTGAAGCACTTTATCATGTAGCGTGAAGTTGGCGCGTTATTAACTATTGATTCGAATTTCAAATAAATTTGACGTGACGTCTTCCACTAATTTTCGCATCTTGAACTAAATCAATTTCCCGTGCGGGTATTGTAACTTGAACGATATAAAAAATTGAACATGACTTACCCTGCGAAGAATACGCCCCTGACATGCCTCCTTGAGCTTTTTTAGGGTTTTGTAAAATAATTTTACAAAACCCTTCTAAAATCGCGTCCTGTCTGTCCGTCTGTCCGTCTGTCTGTCCGTCCGTCCGTCCGTCCGTCCGTCCGTCCGTCCGTCCGTCCGTGTGTCACAGCAGTTTTTCTCGGAAACTACTTAAGCTAGAAACATCAAATTTTGTATGTAGGTGTAAAGTGGTGCTCTCTTCAAAGTTCGAATACAAAAAAAGTTTTATAAGGTATGTAAGGGGGGTCTCCCCATATAGGGGAGTGACCCCCCGAAAAAAAAATTTCATTGAAGATGGCCGATATGGGTATCAAATGAAAGGTCTTGATGAGAACTTTTCAAAACAGGTCTTTGTTTGGCAAAGTTTGCTTCGAGGGGCGCACAGGGAGGGGAAATACATGAAAAATTTGTGTCCCCCCCCCTCGCGATTGGACACCTGTGATCCGAAAAATCTGAAAAAAATCAGGAATGTAGGCCTTGATGAGTACAACAACAACAAATACGTTAGAAGTCGCAATTCACTCAACTTTGTTAGTAATAGTATGATATATCGATTTTATGTTTTCTTGAATAAAATCTTAACGGAACCCTTAAATTCTATGAAATTTAGTACATAGATGACTATTCATAAGGTTGATCTATCCTGAAAGTTTCACAAAGATTGAATCATATTTAGCGAAGTTATAGCGGTTTGAATTTTCCTGTATTACTATGGAACAATATGCCCTGCATTTATTACTATGGCAACATATGGCTATGGAACAACATGCGCTTTTTACCGACTCAGACACTACAGTTTTGCTAGGATTTGCATGAAAATTTCAGGAATGATAGGTGTCATGAATATCTTTGCGAATCGGTTCAGCTAGTGGTATCAGTAATCGTAAAACAAAATGGTGGTTGTTTTAAATGCGAAGATTGAATAATTTTGAGTTATTTTTTTTCCCAACTTCAACGTTTAAGGTGCATGCTTTGAACACTTGATTCAATTTAATGAATGACTGAAGATGAGTACCTACAATTAATACTCATAAGCGAAGCAAGTCAAGGAGGCGGGAGAGAGCTCCTAGCAAAAGGGCTTTGTAACAACTCTAGCCATTAATCGATGATAACAGTACAGGAAAGTGGCTCCTGAAAATAAAAATTCATCAAACGTAGCCGGTATGAGTATGAAATAAAAGTTTTCATGGGAGCTTTTCAAAACAGTTGTTAAACTGTCAGTTTTTGCTTCAGTGGGGGCACAGGGGGGAAATACATGAAAAATGTGTTTCCTCCCTAGCGAATGGATATCTGAAATAATTATCAAGGGAGATATTTATGAGTATAACAACAACAAAAATCTCAGAACACGAAATTCGTTCAACTTTGTTAATAATATAGTATGATCTTCGAATTTCATATTTTCTCCAATAAAATCGTTTCTTGATTTTATTCGATCTGGTGACTGCATTTTGTAAATTGAATACAAAACCCTTCTGACATGACCGTAGGTCTGTTTACCCAACTTGTTTACAATTCCACACACGTCACTACATTTTTCATATTTCGACACGATAACACTCGCGATCCTTAACAAACTTTTCAGTTTGATTAATTATCACATTTGCAACGCTTTTGCACTACATTCAACACGGTTTATCTTAGAAAAATTGTTTTGTATACAATTTCAAATTCAACCTGATTGGACGTTTCCTATCAATGTTGAATTTTCACAATCATATGTTTTCAATCATATGGTTGATATTTTGTTGACAATTCGGGGGTTAAGGTATAAGAGGAGTTGGATTTTCGTGAGAGCGATTAGAGACCAACTTGAATGTGTGGATTCTCTAGCGGCGTGAAACGCAGGGGGATTTCAATTTGCATGCGAAAGGAAGGCATGTATGTAGTAAAAGTAATTCACTCCCGTATGGATGAAAATAAGCTCATTTCGCGTCCATTACTTTATATGTCTTTGGGGCAGACATAGGAATATGTGTTAGATGGAGAAACAAATGAATACCTGCAAACAGACTGACGATATGACTGTAATGAGGCTTAATATGCATTCACTCAAACAGAGAAGCAAACAGAAAATTTAGTTGGTGATTTATGATACACTCTTTAGAATGGTATGTGCTTACTTCTTTAGTCGACAGATCCGGTAAAAGTAAGTGCCTCTGTATAACAATTTTCAAAACCCTGCTTTTCAACTTTGCATTAAAGTGTCGACTCACTTTGCACTGATGGAAGTTCTGCTGGTACAATTTGTCTCCTTCTCTGTATACAGAGGGTAGTAATCGCAGGTTATATAGGGTTTCGTTTGCACATCTGGCTATTTTGTTCTTTTGGTGAAATCGATGATGCAGACTGGTTGGCTTTTCATGAAGTTAATATATCACCACGACAGGGTTTAGCAAACATTTCAGTTGCCGAAGCAGTTTGTATGATTTGCCATGACAGCCCATGTGTTGACCGAAAGCGACAAAGTAAGTTGAGACGCCAGTCACCGAGTGATAGGACAAATGCAGTGCGAACGTAAGTTTGGACAATCTCCAATCCCAAGCTCTCTGGTTTGTATGTATATAAGAGCGAAAAGCGGATAAAAGGGTGTGGTTAAGCCATTCAGATGCGTTGAATTGTGGTGAATAGATAGAGGTTAGTGGGTATACAACACCGCAATGCTCCGGTAGATCTTTAAATTGCCGGGAACGAAATTAGACAGCGTTGTCTGTACAGAGATTTGCTGAAAAAATAAGTACGTGGAAAACCCGGTTCTTAGAAATTTTACATTGAGTGTGGTCTTCAATGTTCTAATGGGCTCTAGCAATGAAAAACTAAATAACTGGCCAAAAATGACAATAACATCAACATTACCTGAAGATGCGCGAGGGTAGACCCCAAGTAGATCTGGATACAGTCGTTGGAAGACGTGCTCGGGGACGTTTAGCTGGCTCAAAAGAGGTTGCAGCGCTTGGTTGGCTACCCTAGTGCTTTTACAATTTTCGCATTTTTTAATTTACTGGAACACCTTTGGCCCGAAGAAATATATTTTTAATCATCAAAAAGTCGACTCATAGCCTCCATGTGTGCTAAGGGGATGATCATGAGCAGGAGAAACTTACTAAGTTGAAGTATGGGTGGTTGTTTTGAAACAATTTTGTACCTTCGGCTGAGAACATCCCTGAGAGCGAGTCTGACACTACATTTTGAGCTCCCTTACTGTGTTTAATGGTGGAATCAGAACCCTGCAATTTAAGAGCCCATCGAGTGAGCTTACCGGGTAAATCCACCTAGCTCATTAATCATTGTAGCAAAGCGTGGCCTGTAATGATTTTGAAAAGATGGCCTTCAAAGTACGTCCCAAACTTCTTGACGGCCATCACTGCTGCCAGACATTCCTGCTCGAAGACGGTGTAATTTCTCTGGGCCCAGTTCAGCTAGCTTGACATCCATGCTAGCGAACCTTCTCCCCATCGGCAATTATTCGCATTTGAACCACACCGATTACATATTGACTTGCGTTATAATGAATGTAGAAGAGCTTGTTGAAATCAAGGCTATGTAATACTGGCGCAGATTTCAGTGCTTGTTTGAGCTTTTTAAGTGCTTTGAGGCTATACCCGGTCCATTAAAATAGACCTTTTTTAGCATGTCAGTAAAATAGAATGACACTAAAGCATAGTTTCGGTTGAAACGCCGATACCATCCGTATACCCACAAAAAGTGGTTCAGTTGCTTGACATATTTAGGCAGAGAGAAATTTTCTACGGAACGAGTCTTGTCCGAAATTGTTTTGATGGTACGTTGGCTGATAACGTGTCCTTAGTAGACTTTTTTCACGACAAACTGGCGTTTGTTCATGGTCATCGTGAAACCTGCTTGTTGAACATGTAAGGCAACTTCTTGCAGTAGAGTAATGTGTTTGGCGAAAGTTTCGGTAACCTACAGGAGATTATGAAGATATACCAAGACCTGGTATCTAAGGCACACCTTCTTCATCAAGCAGCATACCGTCTGCGGTGTTTTGTATAGCCTAAAGGCATTGAAAGAACTTGGTAGAGTAGCCTTCCTGCTAAGGTGAATGCCGTTTTGTCTCTGGCTGACTCTTCCAGTGGTATGTGCCAGAAAGCGTCTTCGAGATTGAGGCTGGAGATGCAATGGGCTTTAGGCAATTGACTTAGGATACTGTCTATGCGCAGCAATGGGTAGGCGTCCTTGATGGTGCCCGCATTCTGTTTGCAGGCATCTAGGGACGGTTGAACTGTATTTGGCTTGACGACAAGAGTAACAAAAAATCACCAATCGCTTTGTGATTTCCCGATGACACCTAGTTGCAACATTCGGCCGATCTGGGGATATAGCAGCTTTTCCACTGCCGGAGACACCACGAGGTGATGCTGTTTTATTGACTTGTTATTTCCAACTTCGATGGCATGTGAAACCAATGTTGTAGGTCTCAAGCCTTTCCGTACATAGAATGGAAAAGAAGCTTTAACTGCGTCCAAAGGCTCCCGCTGTATGTTGTTCAACATATGTCTGTTCGTTAACGTGGTAATTTTATTGATCGGCCGAGTGAAAATATGCGCATCTAGGAAAAGATCCGTGGCCAAAACGAATTCCTGGAAGAAACTGACTCCAACATAAGCGTTTTCACTTAATGATGGTATAATATAAAATTCAATGGTCTTGGCTTAAACCCGAAACGTTGCTGGGGTTGTCAGCACTCCTTAGATGCGGTGTTTGTTAACATTCGAAGAGCTGATTTTGGAGAACCAAGGTCATACAGGTAGTCCTGTTGAGGCAGAGTTATTGCATCAAAGCTAAAAGCAAGAAAACTAATGCTCGCACCTATGTGATTGTGCAACAACTTCGAATAAAATATTATGTTTTCCACATATCGTTTCTTGCTCCCCATAGAGGTAATTGTGGTGGACCAAGTCCTTACAGGGGAACCGGCCACTGCGGGAATATTCGGCGATATCCCTGCTCTGAAAAATTTACCCGCCTAGAAATTTATATATTTCTTGCAGAACATATTGAAACTACCACACAATTTTAAGAAAATATGATGTGTGCAACGGTGCTTTTACGGGAGCTCCGTTGTTCCTCTCTGTGTACTGTGAATGACAACATACATATATGAAAAGCTGCGAATCGTAATCAAAGCATCTGAGGGCGCGGCGTCGTATCATGGATTAGCAGAAGTGGGTATGTATCCACACTCGTATTAAGTATCAAATATATACACACAAGACTTCGGAATCGAACGTACCGCCTCAGTGGAACGAATTGGTTACACGCATTTGCAATGAAGCAAATCGAGCGAAAGCTTGAACTTTGTGGTTGCATCAGTCACAGAGAGATGGCATTAAACAGTTGGACTTTAATCTTTTAAATTGTTAAATTGTCTTCATTATTTTAGTTGGTAAGCAATTAAGTCAGCATAATTATACTATAAAAGAAAATTATAGAAGCGAGAAAATCGAGAAGTATTTCTCCATTCGCTGGCTCAAGGCGTGCGCCCGAGCTTATTCTATCCCAAGGCACTGCGCCCGGGATAAGGGAATTAAGAAAACGTTCAACATACTCAAAGCATCCGCTCGAGTATAAGCGCCCCAAGGCAGTTATGCCCGGGGTTTGCAATTCAACTTATAATTGATTGATTTATTAATCTGACTAAATACCAAGGCGTTAGCCCGAAGTAGGTGTAGAATGTATGTTCTGGAGGACTTTTTCCAAAAAAAATTCAAATGTTGTCGAGGGTGTGTGTCTAGGGTATGTGAATATGTGTATCAGATAAGTGTAGGTGTGGGCCTTAGGTATGTGGATATGTGTATAAGATTGGGATAAGTGGGTGCCAGGGATGAGAAGGTATGGGTCTTAGGTAAATATACATCTGTGTCTTGGTTAAGTAGGTAAGTGTTCCGGGTCTTAGTAGCCTCTATCGGTCAATAGTGGGACTAGTCTTGATGGTTGTGCTCTAGAATAGACATATGTCTTTAACAGCAGGTGCACATCCTTAGCCTTTACAGCCTGTGATGGTAAATAGTAAAACTAGAAAATTGACTCCTGTCTAGGGACTATCCTAGACAGGAGTCAATTTTCTAGTTTTCCTTCAATTAATACGTGTAGATCAAATACCTAGATTTCTCAGCGTGTGTTCATATAGGGTTAATATATACGTTTAAGATTAATAGCCTTTGACGCTTTTAGTGGTAGATAATTATACTATTCATATTATTTCTCTATAGTGGAAGGATTTCTCATATATTTGTTGCTTATAGTCTTTGCTTAGTTATGTTATTCATAATTTTTATTGATCTTTGGTTGAAGTGCTTTTCGGGTCGTTTACGCTTCAAGCGGTGGATAGTTTTATACCCATGGCTACTTTAATGTGTGGGAGATGCATGTCTAGAGTTGCTAGCTTGAAGCATTAGGGCTGTTGGTCCATGAGGGAAGCTCTGTGGATACGTGGCGCTCCGAGCAGTCGGTTTGATGGTTGTAGGGCTTGAGATCCTTTAGCGTGTGTCACTTATTGAAGGCTTTTGGGTCAAGCGATGTACTAGATCACGTTAGGCGTGCTGGACGTTATTGTGGTACGATTGGCTGCGTGGTGACAGCTGGCACTGGTACAGATGGATGACTGCAATTTTGCTAGGTGATGGGCTTGCATGGCAGCGGGTGTTCTAAGGCATGGGAATTATCTTCAAAGGCGCTCATTTATGGAACGCGTTGCTCATCAATTTGTGTCTTTGGCGAAGGATGAACGGCCGCATGTGGAAATGGCCGATTCGCTTGATTATGCTAGGCGTGCTGGAAGTTTGCTATAGATGGGTGACTTTGCATTTTGGATGGGCGACGGGCTTGCCTTTTGATGGGTGTTCTAAGGCATGCGAATTTACTTAGTGGTTGCTTGCTTAAGGTACGTTTTGCTCCTTGTTTGATGCTTGTGGCTGAGAATGGACGGTATTGTAGGCGAGTAAACGTCATGCGTATCGCTTGTTGAAGAATGTAATTCGAGATGTAGGTTTCCGTGGCGGCGGATAATATGAGCAATAGAAATTTACGTTGTGAGTGCTTGGTTAAATTTCCGCGTCTCGTCAAAGAGTACCTGCTCTTAAGTGTGGATGGCCTTATTGGCTAATAGGACTAATGTGCGTCGCTTGTCGGAAGATCGTGACTAGGGTGTAGATTTGTTCGGCGGTGAATGCTGCTAGGCATGGAAATTGACGTCACAAACGTGTGGCACATGGGTGTGACTTTCCTTGTCAAGATGTTTGCTTGGCGAAGATCAGAGTGTGTGCTGCAAGCTATTTGGCAATGTGAATTGTTAGGAGTAGTAGCGTTTTTTTTTGTTGTGTTGGCCGTGGGCGTGGGTAACGTGATGGGCGGCATTGAGACGTGTTTTCATAAATGCCCATTCAAAGATGCGCCTGTTCTAGTTTGCTGATTATTATTTACATTGATCATTTTCAGTTTCTTTTTCCTTGGATATGTCATTTCGTTGTTTTGTGACTCATTGCTATTGCATATTATTGCTTTTTTCGTTTTCATGTCAATAGTACTTTAAGGATCGTCTACAATGTATTCTATTCGGTTAGACTACTATGCAGATTGCTCAAATCTATGGATTTAGTTAAATAGATCTTAATGCTTGTTGTAATGCGTTCTTGATATTTAGTATAGTATTAAATTTCAGTTTGCTTGTAGTAGCATTTTGTTTGTCTACATCATAATCACATATTTCTTAAAGCAGTTTCTATGCTTCGTTCTCTGATTTTCATACTATGTAGCAGTATGACATTATATTCATCCATGTTTTCTTTTCTATAGGATGCTCATTGGTTTTTTTCAAAAATTCTGTTAATTGCTTCCAAGACGAGTTAATTTTGTATCTTGCAGTGCATGAGGTAGTGATAATTTTGTTCGTACATCGAATCATTTGTATATGATTTTTCTAGTTTGATAAGTGCATGGTAAAGATGCTCAATTTTTTAAGATCACCATGCTGATATATATATTTGGGGTATCTGTTCACAATTTCAGATTATTTATGGATTTCATCTTGGAAAGATTTTACAATTTTTGGCATCTGGGATGCTGCTTTTTTATAGAATTTATGTATGACGGATGTAGGAATCATCGTGGTGGTCCTAATGAGAGGGAATCTTTACGAATTTTCATTGATAATTCTTGAATACTTACTGAAAGAATGAATAATATAAAAAAAACCGGTAGGTGTCAAATCATTGACATTAGGGGTTTGTTGGTGTTCTGTTATTATTCTTTGTTTATGCCCAGAATGCATGAAAAATATTTGTAGTCCTAGATGGTGGCATTAAATGCATGCACTAAATTGAATGAATTTTTATATTTACTATAAATTAGGTGTTGCCATTGTGGGTCCGTATTATTTAGTTTAGCTGGTTTCAAGAGTGTCAGTGTAAAATAGAGTAAAAGCGTTATTTTATGCTTGTCTCATATTCTTCACGTCATGGTTTCTAGTGTTAAGAAATTATTTATGTTCGGATCTTTAGCCATATTTTCATTAAAAAATTGTTGGTGCTTTGACTAAGAGAATTTTTACTTTGTTATCTCCTTAGGAAAATGATGCATGCTTGCATGATGTTATTCAGTTGATACTTTTCGGATGCATATTATCGCTTTTTGTGCCTATATGGTTGCATGAGAATTTACAAACTTCATACTTTGTATGCTTGTATTCAGTGTAAAGTCACTGTATATTCATATACATTTTCAATATTTGAGCATTAAGTAAAATACCTATTTACTATATTTTAAATATGCTAGATTAATCTTCATAGGGATTTTTGGGCTTGTTCCTTGAAATATTCAGGTAATATTTTCACAGAAATAAAATATCTTCTTGTTGAGTTATTTCTCATCAGAATTTTTCGGCTAGATGTTTGTTTGATCTTTTTATAGGTTTGAAGAAAATCTACATAATTAGTTTTCAACAGAGGGGGTATGTTTTGGGTTAGCACACTGCTACTATAGATCACTTAGGCTAATGATGATGTAAGATATTTCGGTATAGATAACGATGTGTGGTAGCGTATGAGTTTATGGTAGACTATTTTTACATCGATCCCATCGTAACATGTATATATATACAAGTAGCATATGTTATGGAGTGTTCCCGATAAGGATGGTCGCGAGTCGTTGCAGGATGTTAAGGGATGATTATTACTTTAAGGAAGTGTTTGTCTGCTGGTAATTTGATGAACATATGTACACTTGAGTTGAATGAACTCATGCGGGGTTTTTTTTGTTTCTCATTAGATATTTATGAATGGTAGAGTTAAGTGTTTGATATTTAGGAGTTTCGGATATGCTAGGAATGTTGAGATCATTATGCTTGAATGTTTGAGATATTTGCTTGCTTGAACAGTGGTAGAATAGTTGATAAAATTTAAAAAACTGTATTCCTTTCTGATAAAAATTATTTATTGAATAATGCAATTTTTCGACATATGTAAATAAATGTTGATAAAATCTTTAGCAGCACATCTGATAAATAGCTATATATTTTTATGAATTAGACAGCATATTGAACAATTTTCAAGTTAACTTAACATATGTTTATTCAGTTGCTCTATTTTTACCGTAGGCCTATACTGATGTATAATCAGTCCTCTCACGTCTCCTTAATGTATACTGTACAATTTGTACTTAATATCCTGTTCAGAAAAAATATCACGGTACTCTTCCATGAAGTATATGATGACCATTGTAATAGATCTTATCGCGTTGAGTGTATTAACCTCTGACCTATTAGTTTTCTTGATGTTTTTTGAATGGATGGATTTAGGGCCACTGTCTCGCTGAATTTTTAAAACCCTATAATAATCCGTACAATAACATGTAGCCTAGTGATAGAAAAAACGAAGTGCTGCGTTCAAGTTAACACACATTCATCTTCTAGTTTGCCCAGTGCAGCTAAGATGAGGATCTGTTTCTCTATAAACTTCAGTGTTTTATAAAATAAAGAGATTATACATGATAACCAAGCCTTTCACAATAGTTTGTAGTTTAACAACTCTAAATGCACAATTTCCTAATGAATAATTCCTTTTAGTGAAGTAAAACATTGTTTATAGCGTTTGTAGTACTTTATTTCATCACATGGAAGATTAGATCATTAAAAAAGTACTGGTATTTCATAGAAAAGTCTAGAGTAGTTTATATTTACAAATGATGTTTGAGTTGGAGTGAAGAAGTCGTTGATATCCAGTTTAAGTACGCTTTTTTCTCTGCATCTTGCACATTATTGGTCATAGTATTCCTTCACACAATCGGTAAGCAAATTGTTGTATTGCATGACAATGTTGAAAAAATCCATCAAGATGAAAAGCGTGAAGAGCTCGGGATGTTTAAGTATTAGTCTCTCTCCTCCAATAGGTATGTAGAAGAGTTCAAGAAGTCCAAGCTGATTTGCAGGGAACTCATCTACTCTATCCTTGAGATCAATGAGGTATTGGCGAAGTGAAGTCCATTGACTGTTATCTAACTCCAACTGATTTTGTCCACTGCATCGGAAGATTATTTTTGCTTGGAATGTCAGCGGGTCAAATCCAAGTATAACTTTGCTTTTGCGATAGATAGTCTGTATAATTTAGCAAGAGGTTTTTCGCATAGATTCGCTGCTTCTCTCGATTCTTTTTAGTTTCTTTTCTTTCTTGTTCACTTTTCTGGGTGAAGTAGCCTTACTAGTCTGCCTGGCCTTTTTTTGTTGCTGACTAGCTGATGAATTTACACGATCTGCTCCGATCATTTTAATTTACTGCTTCTAGTAGTAAAACTAAAGGTGTATATTTATGACACCAGCATATATATTCACTTCTCTGAATTTATGGATGGAGGAGGAGGTCAAGTTCAATATGTATTGATAATTTTCTAAGTAAACATGTTTAACCCTTTGATGCTGTAATGTTGCTTACTCTCATGATTTAAATTGAAAGAAAAGAAAGTGCTATGGAGTTCAGATTTGAATCACTAAGCTAACATGAGTAGGAGACAGTAACAGAAAATGACACTTTGCTCTGTATGTATTTTCTTTAGAGTTTTTTACGGAGTACTGCTAGGCTACAATAATTGCTTATAGGCTAATTAGCTGTCTATTTATCTGTAAAACTGTCTGTTCAGCTGCCGCTTTTGCTGATGAGCTGGCTATCTTAAGTGTGATACTTTCAAAAGTATCAGTGTCATTTTTTGTTACTGTCTCCTACTCATGTTAGCTTAGTGATTCAAATCTGAACTTCACCAATACCTCATTGATCTAAAGGATAGAGTAGATGAATTCCCTACAAACCAGCTTGGATTTCTTGAACTCTTCTATATACCTATTGGAGGCAAAAGACTAATACTTAAACATCCCGAGCCCTTCATGCTTTTCATGCCCAATATTGTGCGAGATGCAGGGAAAAGAGCGCAATTAAACTGGATATCATCAACTTCTTCACTCCAACTCAAACATCATTTGTAAATATAAACAACTCTAGACTTCTATATGAAATACCAGTACTTTTTTAATGATCTAATCTTCCATGTGATGAAATAAAGTACTACAAACGCTATAAACAATGTTTTACTTCACTAAAAGGAATTATTCATTAGGAAATTGTGCATTTAGAGTTGTTAAACTACAAACTATTGTAAAAGGCTTGGTTATCATGTATAATCTCTTTATTTTATAAAACACTGAAGTTTATAGAGAAACAGATCCTCATCTTAGCTGCACTGGGCAAACTAGAAGATGAATGTATGTTAACTTAAACGCAGCACTTCGTTTTTTCTATCACTAGGCTACATGTTATTGTACGGATTATTATAGGGTTTTAAAAATTCAGCGAGACAGTGGCCCTAAATCCATCCATTCAAAAAACATCAAGAAAACTAATAGGTCAGAGGTTAATACACTCAACGCGATAAGATCTATTACAATGGTCATCATATACTTCATGGAAGAGTACCGTGATATTTTTCCTGAACAGGATATTAAGTACAAATTGTACAGTATACATTAAGGAGACGTGAGAGGACTGATTATACATCAGTATAGGCCTACGGTAAAAATAGAGCAACTGAATAAACATATGTTAAGTTAACTTGAAAATTGTTCAATATGCTGTCTAATTCATAAAAATATATAGCTATTTATCAGATGTGCTGCTAAAGATTTTATCAACATTTATTTACATATGTCGAAAAATCGCATTATTCAATAAATAATTTTTATCAGAAAGGAATACAGTTTTTTAAATTTTATCAACTATTCTACCACTGTTCAAGCAAGCAAATATCTCAAACATTCAAGCATAATGATCTCAACATTCCTAGCATATCCGAAACTCCTAAATATCAAACACTTAACTCTACCATTCATAAATATCTAATGAGAAACAAAAAAAACCCCGCATGAGTTCATTCAACTCAAGTTTACATATGTTCATCAAATTACCAGCAGACAAACACTTCCTTAAAGTAATAATCATCCCTTAACATCCTGCAACGACTCGCGACCATCCTTATCGGGAACACTCCATAACATATGCTACTTGTATATATATACATGTTACGATGGGATCGATGTAAAAATAGTCTACCATAAACTCATACGCTACCACACATCGTTATCTATACCGAAATATCTTACATCATCATTAGCCTAAGTGATCTATAGTAGCAGTGTGCTAACCCAAAACATACCCCCTCTGTTGAAAACTAATTATGTAGATTTTCTTCAAACCTATAAAAAGATCAAACAAACATCTAGCCGAAAAATTCTGATGAGAAATAACTCAACAAGAAGATATTTTATTTCTGTGAAAATATTACCTGAATATTTCAAGGAACAAGCCCAAAAATCCCTATGAAGATTAATCTAGCATATTTAAAATATAGTAAATAGGTATTTTACTTAATGCTCAAATATTGAAAATGTATATGAATATACAGTGACTTTACACTGAATACAAGCATACAAAGTATGAAGTTTGTAAATTCTCATGCAACCATATAGGCACAAAAAGCGATAATATGCATCCGAAAAGTATCAACTGAATAACATCATGCAAGCATGCATCATTTTCCTAAGGAGATAACAAAGTAAAAATTCTCTTAGTCAAAGCACCAACAATTTTTTAATGAAAATATGGCTAAAGATCCGAACATAAATAATTTCTTAACACTAGAAACCATGACGTGAAGAATATGAGACAAGCATAAAATAACGCTTTTACTCTATTTTACACTGACACTCTTGAAACCAGCTAAACTAAATAATACGGACCCACAATGGCAACACCTAATTTATAGTAAATATAAAAATTCATTCAATCTAGTGCATGCATTTAATGCCACCATATAGGACTACAAATATTTTTCATGCATTCTGGGCATAAACAAAGAATAATAACAGAACACCAACAAACCCCTAATGTCAATGATTTGACACCTACCGGTTTTTTTATATTATTCATTCTTTCAGTAAGTATTCAAGAATTATCAATGAAAATTTGTAAAGATTCCCTCTCATTGGGACCACCACGATGATTCCTACATCCGTCATACATAAATTATATAAAAAAGCGGCATCCCAGATGCCGAAAATTGTAAAATCTTTCCAAGATGAAATCCATAAATAATCTGAAATTGTGAACAGATACCCCAAATATATATATCAGCATGGTGATCTTAAAAAATTGAGCATCTTTACCATGCACTTATCAAACTAGAAAAATCATATACAAATGATTCGATGTACGAACAAAATTATCACTACCTCATGCACTGCAAGATACAAAATTAACTCGTCTTGGAAGCAATTAACAGAATTTTTGAACAAAACCAATGAGCATCCTATAGAAAAGAAAACATGGATGAATGTAATGTCATACTGCTACATAGTATGAAAATCAGAGAACGAAGCATAGAAACTGCTTTAAGAAATATGTGATTATGATGTAGACAAACAAAATGCTACTACAAGCAAACTGAAATTTAATACTATACTAAATATCAAGAACGCATTACAACAAGCATTAAGATCTATTTAACTAAATCCATAGATTTGAGCAATCTGCATAGTAGTCTAACCGAATAGAATACATTGTAGACGATCCTTAAAGTACTATTGACATGAAAACGAAAAAAGCAATAATATGCAATAGCAATGAGTCACAAAACAACGAAATGACATATCCAAGGAAAAAGAAACTGAAAATGATCAATGTAAATAATAATCAGCAAACTAGAACAGGCGCATCTTTGAATGGGCATTTATGAAAACACGTCTCAATGCCGCCCATCACGTTACCCACCGCCCACGGCCAACACAACAAAAAAAAAACGCTACTACTCCTAACAATTCACATTGCCAAATAGCTTGCAGCACACACTCTTATCTTCGCCAAGCAAACATGACCGCATCCAAGAAGCAAATTCACCTTACAATGTAACGTAACTTCTGTTCCACAATGTAGATTCCGAAACCCTAAAATTCCCACCGGTAGGCGAGCCCATGCGCACGGAACCCTATTCTTGACAAGGAAAGTCACACCCATGTGCCACGCGTTTGTGACGTCAATTTCCATGCCTAGCAGCATTCACCGCCGAACAAATCTACACCCTAGTCATGATCTTCCGACAAGCGACGCACATTAGTCCTATTAGCCAATAAGGCCGTCCACACTTAAGAGCAGGTACTCTTTGATGAGACGCGGAAATTTAACCAAGCGCTCACAACGTAAATTTGTATGGCTCATATTATCCGCCGCCACGGAAACCTACATCTCGAATTACATTCTTCAACAAGCAATACGCATGACGTTTACTCGCCTACAATACCGTCCATTCTCAGCCACAAGCATCAAACGAGGAGCAAAACGTACCTTAAGCAAGCATCCACTAAGTAAATTCGCATGCCTTAGAACACCCATCAAAAGGCAAGCCCGTCGCCCATCCAAAATCCAAAGTCACCCATCAAAAGGCAAGCCCTCTATCACCACGCAACGACTCGCGGCATAAAAACTCCCAGCACGCCTAGCATAATCAAGCGAATCGGCCATTTCCACATGCGGCCGTTCATCCTTCGCCAAAGACACAAATTGATGAGCAACGCGTTCCATAAATGAGCGCCTTTGAAGATAATTCCCATGCCTTAGAACACCCGCTGCCATGCAAGCCCATCACCTAGCGAAATTGCAGTCATCCATCTGTACCAGTGCCAGCTGTCACCACGCAGCCAATCGTACCACAATAACGTCCAGCACGCCTAACGTGATCTAGTACATCGCTTGACCCAAAAGCCTTCAATAAGTGACA
This sequence comes from Odontomyia ornata, assembly GCA_963969285.1. Classification (NCBI taxonomy): domain Eukaryota; kingdom Metazoa; phylum Arthropoda; class Insecta; order Diptera; family Stratiomyidae; genus Odontomyia; species Odontomyia ornata. The sequence continues at coordinate 272,268,763 of OZ017738.1, read as the reverse complement.
CACGCTAAAGGATCTCAAGCCCTACAACCATCTAACCGACTGCTCGGAGCGCCACGTATCCACAAAGCTTCCCTCATGGACCAACAGCCCTAATGCTTCAAGCTAGCAACTCTAGACATGCATCTCCCACACATTAAAGTAGCCATGGGTATAAAACTATCCACCGCTTGAAGCGTAAACGACCCGAAAAGCACTTCAACCAAAGATCAATAAAAATTATGAATAACATAACTAAGCAAAGACTATAAGCAACAAATATATGAGAAATCCTTCCACTATAGAGAAATAATATGAATAGTATAATTATCTACCACTAAAAGCGTCAAAGGCTATTAATCTTAAACTTATATATTAACCCTATATGAACACACGCTGAGAAATCTAGGTATTTGATCTACACGTATTAATTGAAGTACTAAGGACTATCCTAGACAGGAGTCAATTTTTTAAGTTTTACTATTTACCATCACAAGCTGTAAAGGCTAAGGATGTGCACCTACTGTTAAAGATATATGTCTATTCTAGAGCGCAACCATCAAGACTAGTTCCGCTATTAACCGATAGAGGCTACTAAGACCCGGAACACTTACCTACTTAACCAAGACACAGATGTATATTTACCTAAGACCCATACCTTCTCATCCCTGGCACCCACATATCCCAATCTTATACACATATCCACATACCTAAGGCCCACAACTACACTTATCTGATACACATATCCGCATACCCTAGACACATACCCTCGACAACATTTGAAGCTTGTATGGAAAAAGTGCTCTAGAAAGTACATTCTACACCTACTACCCGAGTGTAAGCATCCCAAGGCTATGTGACTGGGACAAGCAGTTGGATTATTAATTAATTGATTCGTAAATATAACTGCGTGCTCAAGGCGTCAGCTCAGGCAACAGTTAAATCTCAATTAATTGATTGGTTTTTCTCAGGTAACAAAGATAATTAAAGAAAATAATGACTGTGCGAATCAACTGCTCCATTGACACTCTAAATTTATAAATATGCATATATAAGACTTCATTAACTTATTCTCTGATGTATTAATTAGCTGAAGTGAAATAATTCTTAAAATCTTATATTAGCCAGTAGCATGTAGGTATTATACAGTGAGCTCTTTCTGCCGCCGGTAGCCTTGATTAGTTCGTGTCAGTATGTATAAGGTATGCTGGTAATGCAACAAAATTGGCGCAGCCGGTAGGATATCATTTTTGAAAACACCACAATGTAGCGCATTGTGCAGCAAAATTAAATGGGCTGTAAATCTCTCCACCCAGCCGATACCCGAAACCACTCACTTCCTGTATGATACCATTGCTACTTACACTGCCATTGAAACTAGATAAGTATTGTCAAATTTAAGTATCTCAATCTCATTGATCATCGAAAGAACAAAAATATAATATTCATAGCCAATAATATATGCAGAGAAATTGAGTAATATTCTAAAATCTAATCTTATCTATTTTAAAATCAATCAAATAAACTTCCAAACGAATCAAACTTTATTTAACGTACAACTTATCAAAGATATAAAGTTTCAGTTGTTCAACATACAAAACAATAAATATTACAAGTAAACATTAAGCACAAACAAGCAAAATGAAAACATAAATAACAAACAAACAAACGCGTGTCCATTGTTATGTCAACATAACACCTTTTATCCGTCAAACAACTGAAACAATAATAATAACAATACCGCGCATCCACATGAATTCTTATCTTTTAAATTGATCTAGCATTCGAATGATTTCCTGAGAGCGTTTAATGAAATCAAGTGATCGGTACAATCTCTAGTCGCTACACGCTTATGTTTCATAAATTGAAAACTAATGAGTAGACATTTGAACGATAATGTTTAGTGCAATTTAATTAAAGTACAAATAAATAAACTAATCGCGTGAAATGAATATAAAATTTACATACAAGAGAAAATTTTCCAATACAAATACTAATCAAGAAACTAAAATAATTTCAAGTTTCACTGAAATCATCCAAGTATAGAAACTATGAAACAAACGTCTTTTAATTATTATAACCCAATACAACATAGGTCAACTCAATGCAAACAAATTTACACTTAAACCAATTATCTCTTTCAAGTCCCATTTTTTTGCCTGCGAATGACAAAATATGAATTCGGCCCTCAATTTGCAATTTTATAGTATTTGCAGTAATAAAATTGAAGTGGCAGTCAAGCCAATCAAACCCCAAAAACCCACTGTCGGCAGCCACTCTGCCTTTAATCTAAGCAAAAAGAAGATAGCCTCTGAGTTATCAACCGAAGCTGTCGGTGGAAACGCTATTTATAGTTACAAGTCGGTAAGGAAACCGACAATAGCCTTTGAGCCGTGGACCCTAGTTATCAGCGGACACGCTAGGATTAATTGTAAGTCACTATAGAAATAAATGAAAGCCTCTGAGCTGCCCGACTCCATTTGTCAGCAGACACGCTATATTTAATATTAAGTCGATATACCAACCAATTGGAGCCTCTGTGTTGTTGATATAAAATGGTTTGCAGACACGCTTCCTCTAGCCACTACATTTCCCTGCTCATTAAATGCATTCTAACTGCTAACTACTAAATGATTCACCACTGAAACCCCTGTGGATAGTGCAAAAAATTTAAAATCCATCCATTTCCCGCCCTTCAATATTATACGTATCCTCGAGATCGAGATCAACAATTTTAACGAACGGCTAATGAAGTGATCTCGCACGGTACTGTACTGTCTTCCAGAATAGTCTGGGGCAGCGTTATGCTAAACCAAACAGACACTCACTAGGGCGAAATTCAACGAAACATATAGGGTCTTTAATGAAGCCCGAAACTATATGCTCCCATGCCCAACATATAGTGATAGTTTTGTTTCGACTCTTTCTCGCAAGATATTTTTAAAGTAATATTTCTACTAAACAGTCCACCCATTTCCAACCCTTCCACTTTACACATATCCTCGAGATAGAGATCTACAATTTTAACCAACGGCTAATGAAGTGACCTTGTACCGGCACAAAGCTAAGAAAAAAAAAATAACTTTAAACAATTTACTTATTCTTTCTTGCAGAGACAAATCTATTCTCCTTATCTTCTTATCTTCAAACCTCATTTAGCTCCTTCATCTAAATTATCAATCTTTGTTTCCCACTAATAACATTAACAATCCACATTAAGAGAAAAGCGTAGGTCCCACACTCATTACCCCACATTCTATAAAACCAGTTTAGGCTTTAGCAATGAAGCAACAACAACGACTCGCAAGCCACATCGATAAAAAGCCATTCAATTGTAAAACTCCTCCCGAAGCTAATAATTCCCGAACAAAAATGATCGTATCGACCTTACGATCCCATATACAATTTAACTTAACCTATTAACATATTAATTACAAAGTACATAACCAAAAGCTTATTTAGCAAGCTTTTCGTTATAGTCTATGGAAATTTAATTATGAAGAAAAATAATACAGCTGAATGGTTTTTTCGTTCAAATTGAAAATCATAGAAAGCCTTAACGAATCCGAAAGAAAAAATTTATATGTTACGTTAGTTGAAGCAAAGTAGAAGTATAATGCAGTAAATTCATTCAAGTAAAGGACATTAACATATTGTAAGAAAATAAATAAGTGAAACAGTATATAATTGTGAAATTAATTATAATTCGTCATAAAATAAAAATTCATTGTATCATTAAAATTAAAATTCATTGTAGCATTAAAATTCTAGTATGTAAATAGGGCAAAACAAAACCAAATAAAAATTCCTAATGAGGCTAAGAAAACAATTAGATAAAAAATTCAAAGCTAGGCGACTCAAACAAAGATAATGAAAAACTAAGTCATCATGATTCAATAAGAAACAAGTTGGGTAAGCAGGAGAGTGCTCCTACCAGAAGGTCTTTGTAACCATCCTAGTGCTACAAACAAGTTTTCTAATAGCGTGAATCGAATTCATTCAATACTTGTATCGTTCAAATTTATGCTAAAGATGCACAGTTTCTTGCATAAGCACAGTGCAGCCGCCATATTGACCTATCTTAAATGATTTTTCTGAATGCTCGGCCGATTGAATATATTCAGGTTAAAGTTAAGTTAAGTTAAGTTTTCATGAAAATTGAAAGAAAATAAAAGCGTCTAGGTCAATTTTAAATATGTATCAACCATAAACACGTGTTATTGTTTTTGTAATCCCATCCAATTGAAATGGCTATAACTCAGTTGATTATGCTTCTATCTCAATTAAATTTTGTAAACATATAAACCTTATACCAATCTATACAATTGCGAAATTTCAAGAAGTTTTAAGGTACCGTTTTGATTTTATGGGCGAAAATGTAAAACCTACAAATCATACTATTATTAACAAAGTTGAGTAAATTTCGATTTCTGAGGTATTTGTTGCCCTTGTACTCATAAAGGCCCACATTCGTGGTAATTCTCAGATTTTTCAGCTCAAAGGTATCAATATCGGGGTGGGGGGGGGGGGGGTGACACAAATGTTGGTACATTTTACCTTCCCCTGGACCCCCTAACTCATGAAATGATTTGTCTATTTCAGATTCTAAAAGTTCTGATCAAGACCTTTCATTTGATACCCCACTCGACTACCTTTGATTAAAAAAATTTTTTAAGGGCTCATTCGTTATAAGGGGGGCCCCCTTAAAAAAATTTTAAATTTTTAGGAAGACCTAAATTTTTGAGAGACTTTCACTTCTGACCTTTTCACAAAGTTTGAGCAATCTAGCTTCTATAGTTTCTGGAGAAATCGGGTGTGACGCTCGGACAGACGGACGGACAGACAGATGGACGGACAGACAGACGGACAGACAGGTCGCGAAACTAGTATGTATTTGTAAAAAAAATTTTTTTACAAAGACCTAAAAACAAATATTGTGACAAGAAATGAATATTGAAAGGAGCATATTATAGCTTTTTTCTGAAACAATAAGCAAAGAAAAAGTAAATTCGATTAGGATCGTTTAAAGTAGTAATTTGTAAATTAATCAAATGAATATGCCGAATAAGGCACTAAGCCCATAAGCTAAAGGTCTAAATTTCTCTCGAGAAATTTACCTAAAACAAATATCGTAATCAGAAATGAATATTGAAAGGAGCATAATATGGCTTTTATAAGCAGAGAACAAGAAAATTCGATAAAAACCGTTTAAATTAGTAATTTTTAAACCAAAATTTCAAGTTTACCAATTAAAACAATGAAGCAAAAATAAACATCTTTCACGACAAGGCTCTTCAAGCCAGCCGTGAACTTTTCTTTTCGGCGGGGAGGCAATGTTACGGGAGCCGCAGGCCAAATATTGCTCGGTCCGTGTTCCGTTGTCCCTCTCTGTGTACTGTGAATGACAACATACATATACAAAAAGCTGCAAATTGTAATCAAAGCATCTGTGGGCGTGGTGTCATATCATGGATTAGCAGAAGTGGGTGTGTATCCATACTCGTATTAAGTATCAAACAAATACACACAAGCCTTCGCAATCGAACATACCGCCTCTGTGGAACGAATAGGTTACACGCATTTGCAATGAAGCAAATCGAGCGAAAGCTTGAGCTTTGTGGTTGAATCAGTCACAGAGAGATGGCATTAAACAGTTTGACTTTAATCTTTTAAATTGTTAAATTGTCTTCATTATTTTCATAGAGGTACATACAGGAGGCGGCGAACAAATTCATGAAGCCACGAGCTTTTGCCTTTCGAAGTTAATTTCGAAATTGGGGTCAAAATTTTGTTTATCATATGCGGTTTATCATATTCTTGGCGATAAATTTTATGAGAATGCAGCGTTTGCAAATTTATTGTTTACTACAGAAAGAAAGATAAAAAATTTTCATATGTGCTGATATTATTATTCTGGTTGAATTTTCTCGCAAATGTTTGAGAGGGCACAACTCTTGACCGACGTAGAAAATGTCGTTAGTCTAGCTAGTGTGGTTTGCGAGAAAATTTGCTGTGAAATACGGGCGTACGGACAAAAAGACGAAAAGACAGATCGCGATTTTAATAGGGTATTGTGAAAATATTTTATAACCCCCTAAAATGGTTTGTTGTATAAATACACGTTAAGCCATTAAAAACGTTTCCATGCAAAATACTCATTACTTCAGTTGCTACTAAAATAGCGAATTGCACTTACCTTCTGATTTTCGGGGGCCATCATTTTGAATGCATGTTATTTTTTTTGGATTTTTAAAAATATTTCTATCTTAGAGTCTCATCAGTCAATCTGCCAAATCTCATTCAAATCGTAGCTTTCCTCTAGACAGGGCAAAAGTTTAAAATTTTCTGGGAAAATGGCAGCTAAAAATATTAGGTTTTAAATTTTTGACTGCTTTATTTTCATCCGATTGTGATAATTTTTTGTTTAGTACAAGAACTTAGTACAGTTATCCATAATTTTAAGTTTCATCAAAATCCATTGGAAAATGTGGAGGGCCACAAAATCTGAAAAAACGCACATTTGACTCGCCACCATTTTGAAACTTGCGCATCCATACGCACCAAAATAGCAAAGAGTTTAGACCTTATTGTTCTTTATCTTGCAAATAAATTTCATTTAAATCGAATTAATATTGGGTCTTTGAGATGCCTTTGAAATTTCAAGTTTCAACTAGCCGCCATTTTGTTTTTGGAGACCTAATATCTAATCATTTTATATAGCGCTTTAGACATTTATAGTCTTTACGAAAATACCGAATTTCATTGAAATCGGTTTAAAAGTTTGATCACATTTACAACATCGAATGTTTACACGTTTTTCGACGTTCGAGTGGCTGCTATTTTGTTTCAAACGATTCGACTTTGGATTTTTTATTGTGAAATTCATTGCACACTTCAATAAACCTCTGTACCAAATTCCATACAAATAGGAGCTATGGTTTCGTCAGAACAGGAATCACAACTTTTCGCCTAAAATGGCCGCCATTTTGTTTTCCCCCGACCGACTTAGCTGGTTAAACAACTTGACTGAGATGAGATATTCACCCAATACGCCTTTTTGCGCAAATTGGAGCGAAATTGTGATCTCTAGCATAGTCACGATTTTCGTTATATCCTATATATTATACAGTATATTTAGTATATCCGAGATACTTATGTATATATATATCTATGTATGTATATATATGTATATATATGTATATATATATATATATATATATATATATATATTTACATATATATATATATATATATATATGTATATATATATATATATATATATATATATACATATATATATATATATATATATATATATATATATATATATATATATATATATATATATATATATATATATATATATTGTCGCGTGTATTGGTTCGCGGCCAATAATTTAATGTTCCGGGAAAGTGAAAATTCAATGTCTTTTAAATTTAATTTAAAGGGTTTATTTAATTCGTCAAAAATGCACAATCACTTCACTAACAATTTCACAACTTTAATTTTCACTATTAAAATTCTACCTTCCACTTGTCCATAAATTTTTATCGCAATTGTCTACTAAAATCACTTCGCACTCAAACAATCAATATCGCCTGTACTTCGCGTCTCGCAGTTTTCTATCGCGGTTGTAATGAATGATTCCCCCATTCATTCAGCTCGAATTTATATCGGGTCTCTAATCATTCAACTCAGTTCTCGTACATTGGTGAATTAGCGGGAACATTCCAGCAGCGTAATGAATGGGCAGTGACTCACTTTCAGATGTTGATAATGCTTCTTGTGTTCTCGTGGTTTCGATTAAATTCATTTGTTGATATTTTTAATGGTTGTGAAAACAATTGCGACAGTAGCTCGCAGAATTAGTTGTATATGTAACAATATATATATATATATATATATATATATATATATATATATATATATATATATATATATATATATATATATATATATATATATATATATCTACATATATACATATATACTTATAATATATATATGTATATATACAGTGAACAGTGAACCCTCGTTATAACGCTGCTCGCTATAATGCGCCCTCGGTTATAGCGCGGGTGATCTTCACCGCCCACCCAAAAACAGATTCTCCGATATAAGTTCCAACATTTTCATGCAGGTCTCTGTTGCATTAGTGAGCATAGCATTTTATTGTTACTGTCCGGCGAACCGATTGTTTACATTACGTTCAAACGTGTTTATACAAATCCGTGTGCATTTCATTGGCATCGCGTATTGAATAATTGTGTATATATTGGGTTTGTGCAATTGTGTATGTTCAAATAGTGTTTAATTATTATAGGCATGATGAATAAAAGAAAAGCCTACAGCGTCAAAGAAAAGCTTGACATCATCGCCAAAGTCAAGAGCGGAGTTTCTAGAGCAAATATTAGAAGAGAATACGGGATACCTGAAGGAACTGTAAGGGGTTGGATAGCAGAGGAGAAAAAACTAAATTTATTTGTTGATAAGCTTGACCAGGATGCTGGTCTTACTCGAAAGAAGACAAGACTTGGACCAAATCAAAATGTGGACGATTGCCTCTATGAATGGTTTGTGCAAAGAAGAAGTGAAGGTATTCCCGTTTCTGGAACTGCTTTGAAGTTGCAAGCTGAAAAATTTCATGCAAGCTTAAAACCAGAAGGAGATTTAAAGGATTCTGACGGTTGGTTGTGGCGTTGGCAAAAACGACATGGCATCTTTCAAATTTCTACTTCTGGAGAAGCAAAGTGTAGTGATATTGAAGGCGCGGCAGTATCTCCAAGCAGTTTGTAATTTCTACCAAGGAAGAAGGGTATTCTGATCTACAAATTTATAACTGTGATGAGACTGTGTTATACTACAGAATGTTGCCAAATAAAACATTAGATCTTAAAAGTAACCCACAAAAAGAAGGATTAAAATTAAGCAAGGAAAGGATAACAGTTTTATTTTGTGTAAATGAAGCTGGTAGTCATAAGTTAATGCCACTCATCACACGTAAAAGTCAACATCCACGATGTTTTAAGTCAATCAACATGAAATCTCTGGCGGTGGTTTATAAGAATAGCACAAAGGCCTGGATGACTTCGAATATATTTCATGACTGGTTTCATAACCACTTTGTTCCTTCTGTCCAAAAATTTCTGAGAGAATTGAGACAAGATCCAAAAGCTTTGCTTCTCTTAGATAATTGCCCAACTCATCCACCTGCTGGTAATCTTGTGTCTGATGATGGAAAGATAAAAGTAATGTTTCTTCCAAAAAATACAACAGCTCTTATACAACCTTTAGATCAGGGCATTATTAGTGCCTTCGAAACAAATAACTGGAAAGGAGATAAAGTCTTTATTAGCATCAGACATTGAAGTCACCACATTTTTAAAAAAATGGATCTTAAAGACGTGTCGTACAGTATTGGATTAGCCTGGCAGGCAATCATATCGGAGACAATTCGAAATTGTTGGAAAAAATTAAATGAATCTAATAATGAAGCTGATCTTAAACAGTCCATAGCACATTCAGATTCAGTTTCAGATCATATCTTCACTGAGGCTGAAATTTACCGTATCCGAGAAATATTGAATGAGCCGGAAATTACTCATGATTCTTTGAGTGATTGGTTTGATGTGGACGCTAAAGAAGAAATTTGTCAGAATATGACTGACGAAATGATCAACGATTCCATTTGTGGTGATGAAGATTGTCAAGAAGGAATAGGTGAAGAAGAAATCGTCAGTGGATAGCTGATTTACCACCAACAACCAAAGAAGCAATAAATGCCATGGAAACTGTAGTAAGATGGGCTGAATTACAAGAAAATGTTAGCAGTGTCAGACTGTTGCAATAAGCATCTTTCAAAAAAGAGATGCTGCAGAACTTATCAACAACCAAACAAACCAAAATTACTCAATTTTATAAGTGATGAATTTGAATAATGTCGGTAAAATTATCTCGAATATGTTTTTATTTTCAAGCGTACCTTATGCATATAAATAAACTGATACATGCATATGCATATGTGCTTATTAAGATGTATCATTATGTTGTATGAATTACAATAAGACAATAAATACGCAAATGGTTCTGTTATTAAAATGTGAAGCTTATGAGATGTTTCATTATGCAGCTATGCAAATCATTCCGACTAAATTTATTTTGGTGCTACCGTGCCCCACTTTATAACGCGGTTCTCCTTATAACGCGGGTGTTGTGTGCCGCCCGATATGCGCGTTATAATGAGGGTCCACTGTGTTTATATATATATATATATATATATATATATATATATATATATATATATATATATATATCTACATCTATATATCTACATTTATGTATCTATACATTTAAATATTTAAGTATACACATATATATATATATATATATATATATATATATATATATATATATATATATATATATATATATATATATATATATATATATATATATATGTATATACATCCATCCATATATATAAATATTTATGCATATATATTGTATATACGTAATACGTAAATTTTTCTTAAGAAATTCACCTAAAATTTAAAAAAAAACGACTACAAAGTAAAAACGATGAATTAAATTTTATGAAAGCGGTGCTACATTAGTGATATTTCATGGTGATTTAGGACCACTTCCATAAAATTCATTTCATTCTTTGTAGGGCACTTTGAAGTCGACTTTCTTCGTTTTCCGGTATATGAACAAATATTTTCGAATTAAACCGCCATGCTTCGAAAATAACTTTTAGAGACCCCAGATCACGTTGCACTGTGTTGAGATAAATGCACTTCCTACTGCAGTATTTTTCAATTTTTTAAATCAAATTTTCTCGTGCTCACTTATCCGATTTTTTCCATGACTTCATAACAACCCGATATTCAATATTCATGGAAGTTCTTTAACGTTTCCGTTGGAGTCGACCGGTAATATTCAAAAATTTCCGCGATGACTCTCGCTACAAACGCTTCAAATCAAAATGTTTACAAAAATAAATACACTCTGGGCAAAACGCAAACACTAAACCATAAAACGAATTGATTGAAAGTTAATTTGATTGAAACATCCACGAATTAAGTCCTTAATCAAAATATTTTCACCAATTTATTCGACATATGACAATGTTTAAGGAACGGACATGAAACGTATTTCACTAGCGTAAATCATCAAACCTATCGGCGGAACCACCTTTTTTACACGGCACAAGTCCAAAATACAGTAAAGTTACACTTTTCTGTAATAAAATATGGCATGGTTATGGACTAACGTAAAAAATCCACTTAAATTGATGGTGCTTCTCATGATTTTATCTGTGGTTACACACTCACCTGAGCCAAGAAAAATACTGCACGTCAGTTCCTTTTTCTAGCAAATAATGAAAAACTACACACTTCACTTCGTAATTCATTACCGTTTACTTTGGTATAATAAGTTTTTCATAAAAAAATTTTCAATTTTTCGATGCGAAATTCATATTGTACGAAGGATATGGCAACTGACAGCTCCACGCCAGCTGATATTTCCGCTTCGAAAACAGGGGTGTCCACGCATTATGAATCAAATGGTTTTGAAAATATGGCGCAAAGCATGATTTTGTTGACGTTTGTCGAAAAGGGTGGAGGTTTGCGAATAGATAATGAGACCTTGTGTATGAAATAAGAAGTAATAACTTACGATGACATTTGAACGTGCTAATAAATGACTTGAATTTGCATTTCGAAATTAATTTCGACAATTGAAAAGTCTTACCCACCCTTAAAGTAGCATCAGCTGAAAATTTAAAAAGCTTTCGAAAATGAATGTGTACATACACGGAAGGTTTGATTGTGTTAAGCGACTTCAACGCTTTCCATAGGAATTGAAAGCTCGCCGTCTACTGTATGTACCTCTATGATTATTTTAGTTGGTAAGCAATTAAGTCAGCATACTTATACTATAAAAGAAAATTATAGAAGCAAGAAAATCGAGAAGTATTTCTCCATTCTCTGGCTCAAGGCGTGTGCCCGAGCTTATTCTATCCCAAGGCACTTGGCTCGGTAAAAGCGAATCAAGAATATGTTCAACTGCATACTCATGGCATCCGCCTGAGTATAAGCGCCCCAAGGCAGTTATGCCCGGAGCCTGCAGTTGAACTAATAATTGATTGATTTATCAATATGACTGCATATTCGAGGCGTTAGCCCGAGTATTAGCGTCCCAAGGTTTTGCACCTAAAGCTAGCAGTTGGATTATTAATCAATTGATTCGTAAATATAACTGCATGCTCAAGGCGTCAGCCCGAGTAACAGTTAAAGTTTTAATAAATAGATTAGTTTCTTCGAATTTCCTTTTCCCTCTGAATAACTCACAAATATATTTAAAGTAAACTTTAATCGAGTAAATTAACTGTTCCATAAATATTCTAAACATATACTTATGTAGGCATAAGTCTACAATATCTTGTCCTGTTATAAATCAATTAGCTCCGAAGAATTCATTGTAATTGTATAACCAAGCAAAGAAGGAAATAAAATCTTAACTCATTGAATAAACGAACACCTTTTCACTTATCTAGTTGACACGCATAAAGTAGCAAGTAAGTATTATAGAGGAATATCTATCTCTCTCCGGGAGGATTGATATGTATATAAGATATACATCATATCAAGCTCCAAGCGCATGCCAGTATACATAGGGTATACTAGTATTGTGCAACAGTGCCTCCAATGGAAGTGTTTTGTGAGAATTTGCATGTGGTCTTGACCACCATTCACGAATAAAGCTTTATTTCCGAACTTAATAAATGAACTTTTCACTGTTTTGATATATAAACATTTGGCATATATTCTGGGAAGATTATGCAACACCTTTGAATAAAATTCTATGGTGGGTATGATGGATTTATGCCTTCTTTTCGATGTTTATGTGCAAAAGAACTGCTGGCATTTAGGTCAGAATACCACCTTGTGCAATCGTCACTTAATTCCTCAATTCAATTCTTCATCGTTGCGGATGGCCAATTGAAGATGCCGAGAGATGAGTCTGGTCTTTTTGTTATCATGAGCAGCATTTCCTGCCAATTCCAAAACTTCAGCCGCTAGGTATTTCACGCCAACAGCCAAATAAAGTGGAGCACTAGCACCAACGCGCTCAGCATAGTTGCCCTTGTTTATGAGCCGATTTTTACGGCCAACTGGAAACTGCAATCCAGCATGATTTGAATGGGACTTTGCCTTTCCCTTAATTTTTCGGCCTGTCCCACGTCTAGACGTCTTGACAATACGCTGTAAATCCTCTCCTTTTTATTCTGATTTTTCAGGAGGCAGCGGTTTTAAAATGCTGCTAAGATCTAGTTGCTCAGGTTCAACCTGCCCTATTGGCGGTGTAGACCATGATTTAGGGTCTACGCCCATTTTGTAGAACTCCAGGGATCGTTTGGTATCCTTTTCTTTAGGGTTTTGTACTAAAATACAAAACACTATTGCAATCACGACCTGTTTCCGTCTGTCCGTCCGTACGTCTGTATGTCACAGCACTTTTTCTGGGAAACTATAGGAGTTACAACCATAAAACTTTGCAGAAAGATCACAAGTGGTGACTTCTCGAAAGTTTTGGGGTGGGAAAATTTTTCAAAGGGGTTTAAAAAATCCCCGTTGGCAGCACCAGCCGGAAAGGTAAATTTCTCGTATGTAGCGTAAGGAGTTGAAAAATAATTTGGCTTGCCTACTACTGGACTTTTTACTGCAACTTTTTTAGCACTACATGGGTATTTATAGACAAAAGAATCTGCCACCGATTGTATTTGGAGACCCTTCATAGAGGCGCAAATATTTTGCAAATTACATTGAGTTGCACACGTATGGACCACAAATTGAAAATCGGCGGGTAATAAATTGTTATAAACATATTTAGAATGGGTTAACCCTTCTCACATTTGCTGTTTATACATTCCACAGTGGTTACCATACAAAGGTGATAACTTTTTGGCTTAAATAGCTCAAATAGTTAATTTCAAAAATTTCCATAAAAGTTTAATCAGCACTTGCATTGCCATTAATATATACATTTTCGATTCTTTTCTGAACCATCAGGGGCCGTCATTTTGAATTTTTATCGAAAACGGCTGCTAAAAATATTAAGCTTTAAATTTTCGAATTTTTTATTTGTCATCCGATTAGCATAATTAACTTGCCTTAATAACTTATAATTTCAAATTTCATCGGAATCTGTTGAGAAACTTGGCTGCTAGAGGGCTACAGAAATAAAAAAATATTTATATCACCCCCCTATATGGGGAGACCCCCTTAAACACTTTAAAATATTTTCTTACGCTGCAAATTTCAAGGGGCACCACTTTTGTCATTCGTAGAAAATTTCCTCATTGTAGCTTCTGTGGTTTGCGAGAAAACTTGTGACGCACGAACAAACGGACGGACAGACAGACAAGTCGCGATTTGACAATTTTTTAGGGTATTGTTAAAAATATTTCACAATATTTCTGATTTATAAATACTTTCAAGATAAATCATTTAAAACGTTTCCATGAAAAAAATTCATTATTTCAGTTGCTACTAATATAGCGAATTGCGCTTGGCTTCTGACCTTTGGGGGCCGCTATTTTGAAGGCATGCATTTGAGTTTGGACTATTTTAAATCTTTGTGGGCTAGGACCTCATCAATCAATGTGCCAAATCTCGTTCAAATCGGAGTTTCAATCTAGACAGGGCAAAATAATTCAATTTTTAGTGAAAATGGCAGCTAAAAATATTGGGTTTTAAATTTTCGACTTGTTCATTTTTCATTCAATTTTAATAATTTTCTGCGTAATACAAGAACATAGTACAGACATCCATAATCTTAAATTTCATCAAAATCCGCTGGAAAATGTGACCACTAGAGGGCAACAAAAACCTGTAAAACCGCATATTAAAACCGCCGCCATTTTGAAATTTGCACACATATAATCACACATATATCAAAGTCTGTAGACCCAAGTTATGTTTATCTTGAGACCAAGTTTCATTTATGTCGGATCAAAATTGCGACTTTTAGAACCCTTTGAAGCTTTGAGTTTCAACTGGCCACCATTTTGTTTTTTATGACCTGACCTACAGTTTTTTCACGTAATTCCTTAGATACTAATAGTTTCTATTTAACATAAAAATCTGTTGAAAGCTTTGCCCATTATTACAACAACAAAATTTTGCACGTTTTCGACCTTTGAGCTGCCGCCGTTTTGTTTCTGCTGTACCGACTTTGGATTTTTTATTGCGGGACTCATCACATACATCAGCAAACCTTTGGATCAAATTTCATCCAAATCGGAGCTATACTTTGGTCAGAACAGAAATCACGATTTTTCGTCTAAAATGGCCGCCATTTTGTTTTTGCCTGGCCGATATAGCCGGTTCACAAACTGAACTGAGATATTTACCCAATACACCTTTTTTGAAAATTTGGTGAAAATCGGAGCAATATTGCAACCTCTAGCGTGGTCACGAATTTCGTTATATCCCATATTTTTATATATAAATATATATATATATATATATATATATATATATATATATATATATATATATATCGATATATATATATATATATATATATATATATCTATATATATATATATATATATATATATATATATATATATATATATATATATATATATATATATATATTTATATATATATATATATATATATATATATATATATATATTTACATATATATATATATATATATATATATATATATACATATATATATATATATATATATATATATATATATATATATATACGAGGTGTGTTCAAAAAATATCGCGAATTTCGTTTTTTTTCAAAAATTATTTATTTATTCATGAATATCTATTTTGTCCCCTTCAAAGTAATCCCCATGAGATATTATACACTTGTGCCAACGGTTTTTCCAATCTTCGAAGCACTTCAAAAAATCATTTTTTTAAATCTTGTTCAGCTCCTCCTTCGATGCCGTCTTTATCTCGTCAAGCGTAGCGTAACGTCGTCCTTTCATGGGCCTCTTCAGTTTAGGAAACAAGAAAAAGTCACAGGGGGCCAGATCTGGAGAATACGGTGGCTGCGGCATCATTAGTGTGTTGTTTTTGGCCAAAAAGTCGCGCACAAGCAACGATGTGTGAGCAGGGGCGTTATGGTGGTGCAAAAGCCAATTTTTGTTCTCCCACAAATCCGGGCGTTTCTGGCGGATTGCTTCGCGCAAATTTTGCATAACTTGCAGGTAATATTCCTTATTGACCGTTCTTCCCTGTGGCAAGAACTCATGATGCACCACGCCCCTGCAATCGAAGAAAACTGTCAGCAAAACTTTCACATTCGACCGAACTTGGCGCGCTTTTTTCGGTCTTGGTTCATGCGGCAGCTTCCATTGAGATGATTGAGCTTTGGTTTCCACATCATAACCATAAACCCACGATTCGTCACCAGTTATGACCCTCTGGAGCAAATTTGGTTCGTCGCGGACAGAGTTTAACATCTCATTAGCAATGTTCATGCGTTGCTGTTTTTGGTCGCAATTGAGCAATTTTGGTACGAATTTCGCGGCGACCCGTCTCATGCCCAAATCGTTGATAAAAATCGAATGGCACGAGCCAATCGATATGTTTAGGTCCTCAGCAACTTCTCTAACGGTGATTCGACGATTGGCCAATACCATTTTCTCCTCTTCATTAATTTTTTCGTCTGTTGTTGAAGTGCTCGGGCGTCCGGCACGCTCTTCGTCGTTCACATCTTCTCGGCCTTCTAAAAACATTTTGTACCACCGATAAACGTTGCTTCGGTCCAAAGTAGCTTCTCCGTATGCCACAGTCAACATTCGGAATGCATCCGCGCACTTAATTTCGTTTTTCACACAAAATTTGATACACGTTCTTTGATCCATTTTTTTGAATAAGTAAAAATCGAAGACGATTGAAAACACGTGCAAGTAAAGCAGCTATCACCAATCAAATGAACATTCGAAATGGCTGAGCTTGTCGGCATAAGTGACAGACATGAGTACCAACATAACGCCACAAAAAAATCGAAATTCGAATATACGTAACCCGCGAAAATTCAAAATTCGTGATACTTTTTGAACACACCTCGTATATATATATATATGGGATATAACGAAATTTGTGACCACGCTGGAGGTTGCAATTTCGCTCCGATTTTCACCAAATTTTCAAAAAAGGTGTATTGGGTAAATATCTCAGTTCAGTTCGTGAACCGGCTATATCGGCCAGGCGAAAACAAAATGGCGGCCATTTTAGACGAAAAATCGTGATTTCTGTTCTGACCAAAGTGTAGCTCCGATTTGGATGAAATTTGGTACAAAGGTTTGCAGATGTATGTGATGAATCTCGCAATAAAAAATCCAAAGTCGGTACAGCAGAAACAAAACGGCGGCAGCTCAAAGGTCGAAAAACTTGCAAAATTTTGTTGTTGTAATAATCGGCGAAGCTTTCAACAAATTTTCTTGAAATTCGGCAGTTAAGTAGAAACTATTAGTATCTCAAGAATTACGTAAAAAAACTGGAGGTCAGGTCACAAAAAACAAAATGGCGGCCAGTTGAAACTCAAAACTTCAAAGGCTTCTAAAAGTCGCAATTTTGATTTGACATAAATGAAACTTGGTCTCAAGATAAACATAACTTGGGTCTACAGACTTTGATATATGTGTGATTATATGTGTGCAAATTTCAAAATGGCGGCGGTTTTAATATGCGGTTTTTCAGGTTTTTGTTGCCCTCTAGTGGTCACATTTTCCAGCGGATTTTGATGAAATTTAAGATTATGGATGTCTGTACTATGTTCTTGTATTACGCAGAAAATTATTAAAATTGAATGAAAAATGAACAAGTCGAAAATTTAAAACCCAATATTTTTAGCTGCCATTTTCACTAAAAATTGAATTATTTTGCCCTGTCTAGATTGAAACTCCGATTTGAACGAGATTTGGCACATTGATTGATGAGGTCCTAGCCCACAAAGATTTAAAATAGTCCAAACTCAAATGCATGCATTCAAAATGGCGGCCCCCAAAGGTCAGAAGCCATGCGCAATTCGCTATATTAGTAGCAACTGAAATAATGAATTTTTTACATGGAAACGTTTTAAATGATTTGTCTTGAAAGTATTTATAAATCAGAAATATTGTGAAATATTTTTAACAATACCCTAAAAAATTGTCAAATCGCGACTTGTCTGTCTGTCCGTCCGTTTGTTCGTGCGTCACAAGTTTTCTCGCAAACCACAGAAGCTACAATGAGGAAATTTTCTACGAATGTCAAAAGTGGTGCCCCTTGAAATTTGCAGCGTAAGAAAATATTTTAAAGTGTTTAAGGGGGTCTCCCCATATAGGGGGGTGACATAAACATTTTTTTATTTCTGTAGCCCTCTAGCAGCCAAGTTTCTCAACAGATTCCGATGAAATTTGAAATTATAAGTTATTAAGGCAAGATAATTATGCTAATCGGATGACAAATAAAAAATTCGAAAATTTACAGCTTAATAATTTTAGCAGCCGTTTTCAATAAAAATTCAAAATGACGGCCCCTGATGGTTCAGAAAAGAATCGAAAATGTATATATTAATGGCAATGCAAGTGCTGATTAAACTTTTATGGAAATTTTTGAAATTAACTATTTGAGCTATTTAAGCCAAAAAGTTATCACCTTTGTGTGGTAACCACTGTGGAATGTATAAACAGCAAATGTGAGAAGGGCGAACCCATTCCGAACCGCCGATTTTCAATTTGTGGTCCATACGTGTGCAACTCAATATAATTAGCAAAATATTTGCGCCTCTATGAAGGGTCTCCAAATACAAACGGTAGCAGATTCTTTTTGTTAAGAAATACCCATGTAGTGCTAAAAAAGTTGCAGTAAAAAGTCCAGTAGTAGGCAAGCCAAATTCTTTTCGAAACCTTACGCTACATACGAGAAATCTACCTTTCCGGCTGGTGCTGCCAACGGGGATTTTTAGTAATAGTATGTTTTATCAATCTTGAATAAAATCTTATCATTCTTGAATAAAATCTTAACGGCACCTTTAAATTCAATAAAATCAATACACAGATGACTATTTATAGGATTGACCTGCCCTGAAAGTCTCACAAAGATCGAATGGTATTTAACGAAGTTATAGCGATTTGAATTTTCCTATATTACTATGGAACAATATGCGCTGTATTATTATGGAAACATATGGCTATGGAACAACAAGCGCTTTTTACCGACTCAGACACTACAGCTTTGCTAGGATTTGCATTAAAGTTTCAGAAATGATAGGTATCATGAATATCTTTGAGAATCGGTTCAGCTAGTAATCAGTAATCGTGAAACAAAATTGTGGCTGTTTTAAATGCGAAGGTTGAATAATTTTCAATTATTTTTCCCCCACTTCAACGTTTATAAAGTGCATGCTTTGAACACTTGATTCAATTTAACGAATGACTGAAGATGAGTACCTACAATTAATACTCATATGTGAGACAAGTCGAGGAGCAGGAGAGAGCTCCTTGCAAAAGGGCTTTGTAACCATTGTAATCGATGATTACAGTACAGGGGAGTGGCCTCTGAAAAACAAATTTCGTCAAACGTAACCGATATGAGTATCAAATGAAAGTTCTTTATGATAGCTTTTCAAAACAGTTCTTAAACTGACAGTTTTTGCTTCAGTGGGGGCACAGGGGGGAAATACACGAAAAATGTGTTTCCCCCGCGAATGGACATCTGTGTTCTAAAAAATCTAAAAAATTATCAAGGTAGATATTTATGAGTATAACAATAACAAATACCTCAGAAGTCAAAATTCGTTCAACTTTGCTAATAATAGTATGATCTACGAATTTCACATTTTTTCCAATAAAATCGTATCGATGCCTTTAAACCCAACTAAAATAGCCTTACACAAGATCCTAATACTCCGTAAGTTTGATGAAGTTTCTCCAATTACAAGAACAACAATTTCTCAAATTACAACAACAATAACTCAATATTTTGGTATTTTATGGACTTTCCATCGAATCAGACACTGCAGTTTTGATTGAATCTTCTTAAAATTTTCAGATTATATCGATGACATAAATGCTTTTGGGATTTCATGATTTGAGTAAGGACTGAATTTTCTTCTAAACGAGCAAATCTCTTTGATATGTTTCTTGATTTTATTCGTTGCTGGTAACAGCATTCTGTAAGTTGAGTACAAAACCCTTGTGACATTAGCATAGGTGTGTCTACCCAACTTTTTTAATTTCTGTCATCTACTACTCCAATTGCCTTAGTCTAGTGATTATCCTTTTCATCAGTCTCTGCTGATGAGACATATTGGGTTTATGTGGGCGCTTCAGCTCCTCCAGTGGCCTCGTAGGCAACAAACGATGGTGCCGCTCTCTCCACACAGCTTGCATATTTAAGTACTGCCCTCTGCACTATAGGTGGAACCCCGCTGTGTGGAGGAGCTCTGGCCAGAATTGGCTGACGACAATGCGGGCAGCTATTTGATGTCTTCAGATGATGTTGTAGGCAATTTAAGTGTAATTTGTGGCCACACTGTAGGGTCTAAATTGGTAACTCATCATCTGAGGCTTGCTAACGGATAGCGCAAAGTATAGTCTGTCCTGCACCTGAACGCAGGCAACCTATATTTGACGTAAGTAAGAATAACAACTGTTAAGCAGGAAATTTATTTATAAATGCACACTATGAATATAGAATGAGAAAAAAATATACTTTTTCTTGTAATTAATTTTAACTGACCAACAGTGGCAACCAATAAGCAACCTTAAAAAAGTTTTTTTTTGTATATGAGGATATACGAATATATATCATTAAAAAACTGGTTTTCTTCTTTCTCCCTTACTACGGGTAAGAATCCAATTTTGCTGAGCTGGGTTGAGTTTAGGGACCTTTCCAAATATTTTCCGACTTTCACTTCTTCAGGATTTGTTTTGATGATCAGTGTTCACCAGTTAGATAGTAGAGACCAACTTGTCCAACCAAAGTTACAACTAACAAGCATTTTGTAGTAGATGGTCATGGATCAGCTACGCCGCCAATTGGATGCAGTTTCATCTATTTATTTTAAGATGCAAGGTTTTACTTGACTGTTGAGGAGGGGTAAGTTTGGGTCAACTTGCAGATGAACTATAAGTAAATTTTTGAGCTACACAAAGAGACTCGTGTATTACTTAGCCCACTAGTCTGCCAATGAAGTGAAACTCCAATGGACAGCAGCAGAGCAGGTATAAGCAATACTGATGACTGCAAACAACACATTTCCAACAGTCCTTATAATATACACTCAAAATGCAAAAGTGTTCAATTTTCCGTTCGACCATGATTTGAAACCAGCGGGGTCACGGAGAGATGTTGGTCTGTCTCATGCTCACTGATAAACAGCCGGACTATTCGGGCACCACGTTGGGTGCCATTTGTTAAACAAAAGCACTTTAAGGACTGCAGCAATTGCTTTAGCAAGCTAAGATTCTGAGCTTTATTGAAATGACCTTGGCTGACAACAAGTACGCGTGTTGGCAGCTAGTTTTCTGTGATGTCAAAGTGCGGCTTCTTCTCGCCAGCGCAAGGACCACGTTACAAAAATATTTTCACCCGTACGGATTGGAGATATAACTCCGCCTGATGGAAACTGAAAGGGATCTTTTATTATCTTGCCTTACCTACGTTCGTCATCCTTTTTTGTCAACAGGGAAGCTAACTGAGATCTGAAAATGGGTAACAGGGTGGATTTAGTGCCCCCATGTACCTTCTCAATCATATCGAGATCCAGGTGATTAGGTCCATCTTCATTGATCTATCATTGCTTGGCGTTAAAGAGAATAAGTGCCACAAAGCGTGAGTCCAACCCCATTTGGTTCACATCAGAAGATGTATCCCCTCACGTTGTGGTTCCTTACTCTTTTCACAGGGAAAATAGAAGACCCAGTTTTGGATCATTAATACTTCATTTTTCATTTAATGTGTCATTAAACGCTTGAATAGAAAATTTACATGAAGCTGTTGTTATTATAAATAGAATTTCCTTTTACGGTTAATTAAACTAGAAACCGTTTGCGGTTACATCCACAAAGTTAAGTCCAAAACAATCAATCGTGTGTTTGTGTGATTTTTTTAAATATTGATTTCACAGCTTATCAAGTCGAAAAAAATAATCAGACGGAGCGCGAGCAATATAAAAATGATTTGACAAATTCTCTATTTATTCATTTTTTTTACAGAAAATTACTTAGAAAGATTAGCCGGAAAGTTAATTTAACATTTTTTTCTATTTTACTTTGTTTATTCTTTCCATTTACTTTCAAATACACCACTTTTGAGAATTGTCTATTCGTCTTGAAATGAGGAAAAGTATATGGTATATGTATCAAAAGCGTAATGAATTTAGAACAAATAAAAGCAAGCAAAACAGTACTCACGTAGTCCCGCGATTGCTTGTGAGGTAGGCTGCAAACTAATTGTTATTGAATAACGGTATCCATTTTTATGAGAATAAAATTTGCAACATTCAAATGCAACGATTTTCATTTCTTTCCAGGACCTGGAAATTTGAACTGAACTCAAGAAATTCATCTATTTTGTATCTATTAAATATTAACGTAAACACAAAAAAATATGATAATTTCAGCGTTTTCGAACCTTTTCTTAGATCCGCGGCCGAAAAAGAAAATTGAGCCTCTGAAATAAGAATAAAGTGGCAGAAACAAAGCTAAAAACTATGAGAAATTAATGAAGCTACTACGTTTCGGCTACGAAATGCTTAACTGCAGTTTCACGTGCATTACCAATCGAGAGATCGCTTCAGATATGCTACATTGACATACTAATCATAGATACCGATTATGATAAATGAATTAATCACTTTTATCAAATGCCAGCCTTGTATATATAAACCGAGAGGATTATGCTACTCCTTCAAATAAAATCTGATGTTTCCCACATATTGTTTCTTGCTCCCCATACAGATAATCGTGGTGGACCAAGTCTTTACAGGAGAAACCGGCGCTGCAGGCATCTTTGGCGATATTTCTGCTCTGAAAAATTTACCCACCTGGAAATTTATGTATTTCTTGCAGAAGCTATTGAAACTACAATACAACAATTTTAAAGAAAATCGAGTGCCCGGAACTCATCGCAACGGCGCCGCCAACGAAGGTGTGTTATGGGAGTTTGCTATGATTAGCGGCTTCGAGGAGGGGCCCATTCGAACTCTTTACTCAACGAATAAAAATAAATTTAAAAGAAATTAACAACCACGACAATTGAAATAGTGGCAACTGTATTCACTCCATGCAATATAGTCTGACCATTCATTGACATTCGGCGGTTTTGATGCTCGAAATTTTATTTCAAAATCAAACTTAGGATTTTCGAACGTCATCAATATATTATGTCAATTTTGACACAAACTGTTTAGAATTGTGAGTTGTTGTTAAATTGTATTTGATTCGGATGAAATCGCTAAGCGCTGGTTACAGCCTACTAGGGCACAATATTCAAATTCCAGAGTATATTTCTGTGAAGTATGTAGAGGACAACAGAGAAGGAAAAAAGTTTCGATTATTTCTTCTTTATTTCTGTGGCTGAATACAAATATTTTCAATTTTGCTACATTTTATTTTATTTCAGACTGCTGTTCAAATTATTTGAGACTAGTCATACTCCCTTCCGGGGTTCCATATTGATTTTGATTAATAAGGCATCTTGGAAAGGTCTGTGATTACCTCTTTGTTCATCAAAACATCACAAACTTTGGACTTCACATTCCAGCCCACTCGGTCCAGCGGTGAAAATTTAGTTAAACAGTGCTACTACTGAAAAGAATTTTAAACAAGTTGGGTAGACAGACCTACCCTCATGTCAGAAGGGTTTTGTACTCAACGTACAAAATACAGCCAGCGGCAACGAATAAAATCAAGAAACTTGTCAAAGACGATTTTATTGGAGAAAATATGAAATTCGAAGATCATATTTCTTAACAAAGTTGAACGAATTTTAACTTCTGAGGTTTTTGTTATTGTTATACTCATAAATATCTCCCTTGATAATTTCTTCAGATTTTTTAGGTCACAGGTGTCCACTCACGAGGGAGGTAACATATTTTTCATGTATTCCCCTCCTATGTCCCATTGAAGCAAAAATTGTTAGTTTCAGAACTGTTTTCAAAAGCTCCCATAAAGAACTTTCGTTTGATACTCCCCTGTACTGTAATCATCGATTCATGGCCATTTTTTTCGAATCTTAGAATGGTTACAAAGCCCTTTTGCTAAGAGCTCTCTCCTACCTCCTCGATTTGTTTCACCTATAAGTATTAATTGTAGGTACTCATTTTCAGTCATTCATTAAATTGAATCAAGTGTTCAAGGCGCACCTTAAACGTTGAAGTTGGGGAAAAATACCTCAAAGTTATTCAATTTTCGCATTTGAATTACCCACTATTTTCTTTTAAGATTACTAATACCACTAGCTGGAACGACTCTCAAAGATATTCATGATACCTATCATTCCTGAAATTTTCATGCAAATCCTAGCAAAGCTTTAGTGTCTGAGTCGGTAAAAAGCGCATATCCATAGTAATACAGCGCATATTGTTCCATAGTAATACAGGAAAATTCAAATCGCTATAACTTCCTTAAATACGATTCGACCTTTATGAAACTTTCAGAACAGATCAATCTTATAAATGTACATCTGTGCACTGGATTTTATTGAATTTAAGGGAACCCTTAATATTTTATTCTAGAAAACATAAAATCAATAAATCATACTATTACTAACAAAGTTGAGTGAATTTCGACTTCTCATGTATTTGTTGTTGTTGTACTCATAAAGGCCTACATTCATAATTTTTTCAGATTTTTCGGATGAAAGGTGTTAAATCGCGAGGGGGGTACGCGAAGAGTTCGTACATTGCCCCTTCCCCTGCCCCCTCGGTACCGACAAGACAATTTTAAGACTTGTTTTGAAAAGATCTCACTGAAACCTTTCTAATGACACCCTACTCGACTACCAATGGTGAAAAAAAAAATATTTAAAGGGTCACCTCCCTATATGGAGAGACCCCCTTAAACCCCTTTGAAAAATTTTTCCACCCTTGAACTTTCAAGAAGTCACCACTTCTGACCTTTCCACAAAGTTTCATTGCTGTAGCCTCTATAGTTTCGGAGAAAAAGTGCTGTGACATACAGACGGACGGACGGACGGACGGAAACAAGTCGTGATTGCAATAGGGTTTTTGTATTTTAGTACAAAACACTTAAAAACCGAAAGCATTAATCAAAACGAATCGTTCGTTTGAGTGGATAAATCAAGTTGACTGAGTCGATGAAATACCAGAGACAGTTACTTAGCTTTCTTTCCTTCTTTCCCTTCTCTCCTGTTTAAAAACAGAAATCCGGATATGATAACTGTGGAAATTTGAATAGTCTGCCCTGTCGGAACTTAAACAGTGTTTAGAAATCTTGTCCACTTTTGGGATCAGTGGTGCCAGTAATTTCAGTGACCCAAGACTGGCAAGTAATATTATCCGTCAAGGGGTGTTTAGTTGAATTAATTAGGTGGGGAAGTGTTAATATATGATTTTGAGGATAACTGATACGGGGGGCCACCTCACCCTCGCTAATTAAATTCAGTTTCTTATAGCTTAAGTTTTTAATCTACCGACCATCTTAGTGATGATTTCGTGGTGTCTCAAGGTTTTTAGCATTTAATTTAATAATGAATAAGACTCGGAAATAAATCGTGTAACATTCAATTAAAAAACATATATAAAGTACGAAAATAAATCGTATATCATACAAGAGTATCCTCTTTACATTTTTGAAAGGTGTTATTTCGGATATTTTGAATTTATTATATTGTAAAGTACACTTGAACGTTAGTTTATCGATGCACCAGAACTGCCCAAGTGTGGTCCTGTAGCAACCTTTTCTTGTCTTTGGACTTCAGCCCGAATAAAGTGTTTGGACAAGTTTTCTTGTACACTCATATTGATTTCTTGCAAGTCCTGCATCACTAGTAACGAGAGGTTTCTTTGTACTTTGTGCACTTTTTTTTTAATCTCTGATGTTTTGAAGGTTCAAGGCTTGATGAGCAACTCGTAGTTTTCTTTTTGGTTGTGTATGTGTGTTTCGTTAAAACTTTCCTGACATCTCCTACCGGGTTTCTTTTATCCGGAAATTTGTCCCTCGTCAATTGAGGAAAATCAATTTGAGCTTTGTCCTCAAGATCAAGTCGTTGTATCTGTTTTCATATATAATCGACCGTGCTTTTCTGTTGGGTACATTTAATATAAAGCAGATGCATATTTAAGCCATTTGGGGAACGTTTGATCCATGGCTACATGTTTCTTACTTCCTTAGCTGAATTTAAAGCCACTGCTCTAAGTCCAGCGGACAAGAGAGACCCCTATCCATTCAGGACAACCAGCGCCCTACCCAGATTTGATGGAAAAACAGTCGAATATATTACTATATTGTATTGGTGAATGTTTCAAACCTTGACGTGAGCAATGATAAGCCGAAGATTTTTTTGCATAAAGCTATTCGGTATAAGCAGCAGAAGAGTTTCCCTATTATAACGTTGAATAAAAATTTAAGATGAATATGATGCTTCAATCTATTTTACGTTTAATTATGTTGGAGAATTTTGACTCAGCACTATTTTCATGCTTCCAATATAAGCGATATTGGCGACAATGAGGGATTCGATTTGGCGCTTCGAGGTGGGTTCATTGGCAGCAGTTTGCCAGCCAACATATTTCCACCATTTATGCTTTTATGTGACTTTATAAGCAGAACATCTTTGACCTTGGATCGGTCACGAGCCATATACTTACGCTGTAAGCGTTGAATCAACAACTTGAGATCTTAAGGCGCAGCCCCCAGTGAAACTGAAAATTTGGGTAAACTTTACAGCCGTTCACCTCTGAAACGTGACGAATATTTGCAAAATTTTTTCAGCAAGACGTCGGAATGATCCTTTGGCTATCGAATCAACTCATTAAATTTTGCTAAAAGTTTTTTGGAAAAGCTATTAAATTCAAACAAAATAGCATGTTTTCGTTAAAAAATGTAGTAGATCTCGGAAACTACTTAACTTACCGAGTTGATTTAAGCTATGGTTGTTAGATCTGAATTATTTGCAGTGAATTAACTCATCAAAAATTTAAAAAAGTTTTTTGCAAAAAATTTCCTAGAACAAAATGTGGAAATTTGATACAAATCAATGTGCTGGATGATATTTGTTCAGTGTGTGCAAATTACACATTTTGTTCTAGAAAATTTTTTGAAAAAAACTTTTTTAAATTTTTGATGAGTTAATTTACTGCAAATAATTCAGATCTAACAACCATAGCTTAAATCAACTCGGTACGGTAAGTAGTTTCCGAGATCTACTACATTTTTTAACGAAAACATGCTATTTTGTTTGAATTTAATAACTTTTCCAACAAACTTTTTGCAAAATGTAATGAGTTAATTCGATAGCCAAAGGTTTATTCCGACTTCTTGCTAAACAATTTTTGCAAATATTTGTCACGTTTCTGAGGTGAACGGCTGTAAAGTTTACCCAAATTTTCAGTTTCACTGGGGGCTGCGCCTTAATTTTGTTTTTTTAACCCTCGGATTTGTTTAAAAGCTTTTTGATATACCGCTGATTTGCTGACTTGTGTATTTTCACTAACCTCAATGTTTTTCAATTCAATGACTTTCTCATTTATTGCTGTCCGATAGTGACAGTCGATAGCATTATGTGCCGACCACTTTAGTTATTTGACCTGTTGGGAAATTGATATATTAATTTTCAAAAAAATCATACATTGTTGAATTCTATTGATGGGCATTTTGTTTTTGCATCCAAGGACAACTAGAATATGTGTAGTTGTCAAAAAAATCCCATTAATCAATGTATGAATATTTTGCAAAAGTTTCATTTAGTTTTAGCTTCAACTCCTCCTTTAAACTATTACTTGACATTTTGTTGGGTCAACTGTTGTATAGTAACTGTAGGATTCATTTTCAGCAACTTCTTATCTTATCACTTTGAGTTGTAGTACTGTTTTATCGGATTGCTACCGCAGAACCCGATTGGGCTAAAATTTTATATTCCGGTGCACTTTTTCATTACAAAACCGATAAGGTGACTTCTACACAGAAATAAATACAATAAACTGTTACTGAAACAAAAATCGACGTGATTGCAGAATCTCCAGAATCGAAGATGTGCAAGAGTACCCTGAAAACAAACAGAGCGGTCATTGTCAGTAGTAACAAAATTACTCGCCTCGAAGCAGTTTGTTTTTCAAAAGAACAAGGGTACTTTCGATGCATTACTTTCTGTTTCACGTTATATCAATGAAAGTTTTGATGAAGGAGATAATGTTATTGCAATTTTTGTGGACCTGAAGAAAGCTTTCGATATTACAAGGTTATCCATTACGTGGTTGGAAAGTATAACCCTGCCATTTGACATCTCTCAAAATAAAATTTCATTCAAAGCATGTGTTTTTTAGTTGAAGGTTTGCCATTTAGAAATATGGATCGTTTAACAGTCGAAGAACGCGTTGAAATTATTTCATTTTATTATAAAAATGGTGATTCTGCTGTATCAACATTTAGGGCTTCACGAACCAATTACGGTGGACATAATTGACCTACACAACAAACAATTTCGAGCACAGTGAAAAAATTTTAAGAGACTGGATCGGTTATTGATATTGCAAGGCCTGTGTATCATCGCAACATTCGTTCTGCTGAAAATATCGCTGCCGTTGCTCAAAGTGTGGTGGAAGACCCGAATTTATCGATTCCTTGACGTGCTCAACATTTGGGCTTGTCTTACGGCTCATTGTGGTGGATTTTGCACTTGGATTTGCATCTCCATCCGTACAAAATCCAACTCACTCAAGAACTTAAGCCTCAAGACCATACACAACGCAGAATGTATGCGAATTGGGTGATTGAACAACAAGCCATTGATAACGATTTTTCGAACAAAATGTTCTTTAGTGATGAGGCTCATTTTTCGCTCAGTGGTTACGTAAATAAACAGAATTGCCGCATATGGGGCTCTCAAAACCCTCAGGTGATTGCAGAAAGGCCTTTGCATCCGAAAAAAGTGACCGTTCGGTGTGCATTATGGTCTGGTAGTGCTATTGGCCCGTATTTTTTGAAAACGATCAAGGAAGAGCCATTACAGTCAATTCTATCCGCTATGGACGGATGATAACCGATTATTTTTGGAGGGAAATTGAAGATTATGATCTGGAGAACATGTGGTTCCAACAGGATGGAGCCGCAAGTCACACAATATAGGCTAATTGAGCACTTTTGCAAGAGAAATTTCCAGGACGCGTAATTTCGAGATTGAGTGATGTCAATTGGCCCGCAAGATCCTACGACCTAACACCTTTAGATTTCTTTTTATGGGGCTTTGCAAAAGATCGTGCTTACGCAAACAATTTTCAATATCTAGAGCAATTTAAAACCAATATTCGTGAAGTTATGGCCGAGATATTGCCGGCAATGTGCCGAAAAGTCATTGAAAATTACCTCAAAAGGATTGAGGCCTGTAAGAGGTACCGTTGAAATCTGAATGATGTCGTATTACATATATAATGGCAAGGTTGAATCTTTATATTGAAAAAAAAATGTTGTTTCCATCTGAATACCTTATGTGTTTCTTTTTAGCTTTACTTTCCCAAGCGTAAAATGGATAACCCAATATTACTTCAAAAACTTCAATCGTATGGTATTCAAGGCAAATTGAAACAACTGTTTAGAGTTATTTGAAATGAAGTTGTAATGTGACGCCTATGCCCGGGAATCGAAGTGACTCCGATCCCGAACCCTGGCAACCGGCCAGATATGTATGTCTTCGAAGTGCAAGCGGACTTCATCCTTCGTGCGGATATCATTGCGCAGAAAATATTTTTTTTTCAAATATTTATATCTGTGGATATAAATATTTGAAAAATAATGTCAATTAAACACCGATACATTTCGAGGCATATCTATCTGGCAATGCCGCCCACAGTTGCCATCAAAACATCGAATAGATAGAAAAGTGGAAACTGGTCGGAAGTGTCATTCTGGATATAACCTTCAAAGTGTCATTCGGGTTACAACCTTCAGAGTGTACAGAGAGCTTATCCAAATAGAGTCAAATAGGGTTGGTTAATCCCCCTAACCTTCAATATTAGAAATACAGTGAGTTTGTACGCCACCAGAAGCTGCGTATCCAGGATTATATTGATGGAAAATAAACGATCTGTGTCATACTGGAGGTGAGTTTCCTGACTTCCTATCCAAGATAACCAAAATGTAAGATTTCATCATGCAACATTGTAGCACTTGCCACTGGTGTGGAGCTCCACGAGGTTACAATAGTGCATGGGGCTCGCACGTCTACGTTGGTGATATAAACGCGCCTTGGCATACATTTTTTTACACACTAATGGCGGTAAAGCCGGCGCACGGGGCCGAGACTAATTGCTGCCATATGACCTTAGGTACGTCCCCAGCAAAGGAAATCCACATGTCGAAATCCAAACGGGTTACGCAGAAGCTGGTTCTTTTGAATCCGTTTAACACGGCAAAAAAATATTAACTCGAAGGGAGTACGGAAGGCTGATCAACTTATGAAGAAAAGGACACCATCGAAATTGCATCGGCCTAAAATTGAACCACCATCCGCGAAGAAAAACTGAATTGGCACCTCGAAAAGCTGGAAACATTATGCTTGCTTGTAAACCCCGGATCTACAAAGCCATATCACAGTGAGTATGTTGCATACAAGTCAAATCCACTCCAATCTCAGGGACATATAAATTAAACAACGGTAAAAGAGATTTGTACCGTATTAAAGTTCAGCATAAAATATAGAGTAATCGTAACCCAACTGACAAAGGGTTGTCGTTTTCCCTGATCTTTGTCGTCAATTGGTTACATGGACCAATCAAAGCAAAATTGTCTCAAGGCAGATTTTAACGTGTAATTGTAAATTTCTCATAGAAAGCAGCGCGAATCGCATTTAAACAAGTCAAAAAATTAGGTTATATGGCAATGTCGTATTACTTTATCATATATAATAACAAAAATTTTAGTTAAACAATTAGTAAGAGATAAGGAATGTTATGCACGAAGTTCATTGACGTGTGTGTATAATGAAATAAGACTTCGTTTCTTTTTTTTTCTATTACAAACCCATTACGGGTATGGTGAATCGGATTGAGATTAAATATGAATGTATTTGTTGGGAATATATTGAAACCATTGGTTTTGGGTCAGTTGAAGATAAGCTGCTAGGATATAAAATATGAACACACTCCGAGGATGATCGTATGAAGAGAAACAGGTTAAAATGGAATTGCTCTCTAATGTCTAACTTTAGGGAATGTTGCGTACAATTTTTACGGAATACAATGTTGCATATACTCTGAAGACGTTGGCGATGCAGTCATAAAAACGATAGGTTTTAATAGGTTGAGTCAGAATAGGGTTGAAAATCTTAGTTAGTAATTGCAACGCCATAAAAAAGAAATGGAATTGGCTAGTTTTTTTGATTGAGTTGTGTCATGTTTTGGATTTTTTCTCGTCTTTAAGGTTGAGAATGTTTTTTTTAGGAACTGGGTTAGTTCAATTGGTGGTTACGAATTTTCGTAGTTCGGAAAGTGCTTTTCAAAAATTGTTCAACACTGAAGTAAATTTAGAGTGAAAGCTTGATGGATACTTGAATCGAACTGAATTAGCTCTAAAATCTATCTTTATTCTATCGCCTTTCGATTGGGATCATTGTGTTGTTAACCTTGATCACTCTATTATGTTGTGAAGTAGTGCCGTGATACTTCTTAATGACGGATATTGTGGTCCGGTTGAAACCCTTCTTGATTTTCATCTGCAAACCTAATTGGATTCGACTGCAGAATCAAGTCTGCATTTTCGGTTGAATATCTTAGTAGTGGGGAAATCGTATCGTCACATTATATCTTCCCACATTGCAATGAATTAATAATCAAAAATTATCATCGCGATTTAGTAAACGGTTTAGGTTATTAACATTAGATAGTAAATAAAAAAGGAAACCACTTTTCGAAATTTTTGAAAATTATAAAAAAAAAAATAATTATCGAAACAGAAACAATGAAAATAAGAACTGAATCAAATGAAATTTTTCTTTCATTATACTTTAAGCAACACACTAAAGGGAAACACATTAAGTAATATAATTTATGAAAAGCTAGCATAATGAATTGATATGCGCGTAACTTAAAATTAAATAATTGAATCAATAAAATTCTAGATTATAATAAAAAGACGTAGATTCATAATTATTTAACTATTTTCTTTTCGAAATTAGTAAATATCTTATAAATAGCTTAAACGAAATTTAAAACTTGCATAATCGGTTTTATGGATTTCTAATAGATAAGTAAACATTTTCAAAATTTAGCTGTATTAATTTTCTTCAGTAAAAATTAAAGAACCATTCATCGCTTAGTCAGAATAAATATTTTTCTTGTAGTTTATATTTATTTTTCAAATTTTGTCTTTTATTTGAAAGTGAACAGAATCGTTCGCTTAAAATTAAAATTGTACGTCAATAAGAAAAAGATTTAAAATATCGTTTTTTATAAAATTTATTTGTT
Source organism: Odontomyia ornata (assembly GCA_963969285.1). Lineage (NCBI taxonomy): Eukaryota > Metazoa > Arthropoda > Insecta > Diptera > Stratiomyidae > Odontomyia > Odontomyia ornata. The sequence goes on along the minus strand of OZ017738.1, from coordinate 272,236,118 downwards.
TTCCTTTGTTATGCTTTACACGTTCAGATATATCATTATGTTGCTTTATATTTTTTTGTTTTCGCAACATACTCTATTGTGATTAAATTTAAACGAAAAAAAAAAGTTCTTGACTAGTATTATCATTGGCATTTAAAGTTATGACAATATTGTAAGAATACTGTTTGGTTTTATATTGAATGAAAAAAAAAATAATATAAATAATAATCGATCGAGATAAGTAGTTGAAATTAAATGATTTCATTTTTTTTATATAATTTGGTAATTCTTAATTATTATAAATAAACATAAATATAGGAAAAACATCACAGTCTGGTACTCTATCCTTGTAATTGTTAGAACGTAACCATCAATATCGTTTAAATGATTTCAATTTGATTGTTCCTTGAAACTAAGAGAAAATTAAAATAATCTAAAGAATGATTGGAATACCATTGAATTAGTTGAAACAATTGAAAAGCATCCTGTAAATTATTGTAAATTTTGAAATACGAGTATAGTGCATCACCTACAAGCTTTGACATTAAAATGAATTGCTAACAAACCAACGGACTTTCCTTTTCAGTGGTTCTTCTTTTTTTTCAGCGGGAAAGGAAGTGCAGGGTAAGTATGCCGTCGCGAGGGTAGGGTTTAAAAAAATCCGCTGAGGTCGGTTTCGCGTCGTGCGCGGTACGCGGTACCTTTGTTGTTTTGCCGTTTTATTAGAGTAGCTTTCGTCAGAATGAGTTAAAGTAGTATACTTCTCGGTACCGCGTCGGAAATTCGGGAACGCGAAATAAAAATTAGCTTTTGTACTTTTGACTGGTTAATGAAGAAATACGGAGTAACGTAGAATAGGGTTCCTCTCCGTATGGTTTTGTTTTGGTAACGCGTTTTGAAAACGGGCGTGTATAGGTGGCTGAATTATGTAAAGGAGCGTAACCCGTTCGGAGACCCGCGACCGAAATCCTCTCCAAACTAGCTGGCCGACAAGCAGCCACCGCGTGAATGGGTTACGGTGCACGGATTGGTTGGTACCATCCATTGGCACTACTCAGACTTAACGTCTAGAACCGATGAGAGGTCGGTTCCGCGTTGGACTTAAAAGGTGAAAATCATTACAAAGTTCCCAGAGAAAATCAGTTGAAAATGTATTGGGCAATCTAGCACCAATGATATCTGGTGTTCCCCAAGGCTCGATACTTGATCTAACCTTGTTTTTGCTACATACTAATAATTTGAATATATGTAGACTGAAAGGTCACCACACATTATATTCTGATGATACTGTACTTCTTCATTTGGGGCATGATGAAATTACCATGGAAAACATGGCCAACGAGGATGTAGAAAAATATCGATCTTGGCTTATCGAAAACAAGCTAGCAGTGAATATTACAAAGGCAAAATACGTTGTTTTAAACAAAATAATAAGGAAGACCTAGAAGTTGACCTAAAAATTAGCGGCGAAAAAAAGCAAAGAGTGACTATCTCGGTCTTACCATAGATCATCGTTTGGCATGGTTGCCACATATAAATAATTTGAGGAGATAATTCGCATCAATTATAGAAATGTTGAAAAGATGTGGAGATTTTTCAATGCACATAAAGAAACTTGTATTAAATGCAATTGTATTAAATTACATTATGCGGTTGTAGTAGCGAGACCTACGAAGTCTTCAAATTAAGAGGACAAATGGCCCTTCAAAATTAATGCCACAAGTTGCTTAGTGTAAAATTGCAGCGACGAGGTAAAATCAAGAAGGACCTACGTGCAAAACTGATGCATCAGATAAGCAATGTTTCCAGTTCGATTTCCATCGCAGATCAAATTGAACGTCTCAATGGTGTCAAAAAAAGTAAAGTGGCAAAACCCCACCTAACGATCTTCCCTTCAAATCAAATTTTCCTGCAGGAGTAAAGGGCATAAGTTCTTAAGGAAGTAAAAGTTTCCGCTTCCAGCTGAACGAACCTTTCGGAAAAGTTGGAAACTCTAAATTTTTCGCTGGGTGTGCTACTGGATATTTTTTCTTTCTTGGAGTTCAAAATACAAGGATTGTGCCCTGAGGATAGGTACTGTGGTTTGTATTTGAACGAAATGAAAGTCAAAAAGGAACTGAGTACAGCACCAACTGAGGACAATTTCTAGGCGAAACGACACTTCCTGATCGTAGCACACTCGCAGCTAACGCCTAACGCCTGGGCCCAAAAACCTATGAAAGGTATCTTTATCATCTTATCGTTGGTATATTAAAAATGTGAAGAAATAGGATTGCAGATACATTCAGTAACAACTGATATGGGCCCTTTGAATCAGCAAATGTGGAATGAATTCGGGATAAAGCACGCAAAATATAATTTTACCAATAGCATTGTCCACCCAGTTGATATAACTACCAAAAAATTCAAGTGAGAACTTCTTAGCACGTAATTAACCACGATGTGAGTGCTTTACTTGATTTTTTAAGGCCAACTTCAAGGCAACAAAAGCCTGGGAAACTACAACAAGGTTTTTACGAGTACTTCACAAGTAGTTTGACCATATAATAAAACAGAATCATAACACTTATAGTCCACAAAACCGTTGAAGTACTGTGTTCATAATTATTTCCGAATCAAACAAAAAAATTGCTTGAGACTAATAACCGTCTTGTAAGTATATATTTTCTATTTTACTTACATTTATCATTAAATGACAAGATGTTCCTCCTGCTTGTGTTGAAACATTGCCACTTAGTATTGAGAACGTAGAGCGCTATAATGCCAAAATAATGTTCCTCAAAGAATTTGTCGAACTATCAAATGTTTGAAAATAGGAGTTAAGGGAATTCGAAAACCATTTGTGTTAACGGCAAGATTTTCGCAAGACGCTTGAAAATTTATTCAGCTCAACAATAGCAAAGTAATGCAAGGCAATGGTACTTTAGTTTACAGAAAATTTAAAATTGATATGCGTTTCTCAACATTAAGATTTTTCCCGAAAAAGCTCCTCTTACGAAGAAGAAGATTAGCTGCATTTAGACGGTTTCCTTACCTATCTACGAATACAATCTAAAATCAATATTCGCGACGAAATAAATAATGATATAGATTATGATCCGCTGGACGACGAAGTAATTGAAACCATACAATTGAATTACACTGCAAGAAACATTTTGTACAATATCGCTGGTTACATAATCTCACTCATTAGAAACGGGGACATAACATGTGCATCATATTTTAATGATTTAATTTCTGATTTACCACTAGATGTATAGAGTAGTTTTGCATATTTTAAATAGTAGTAGTCTTTTAGTTTATTCAAATTCAAAGAGTTTCGAATTTGTTATAAGAATAGAGAACTTTTCCAGGTGTTGTATGAAAAACACATGGATGAAAAAACATGCTTAAATCAAGCATTGCGGTTTCATTTCACAGCAATCCCTAACAATATTTCTAGGTTGCCATAATATTTATGGAAAATTAATTCAAAGATAAAGGGTTTTGCAATAAGAGGTGTTATTTTAAAAAGCCGGCTATTTCGGTAGATGTCACATTTGAAGCTGTAATTTTTTGACATTTGATAAGTTAAAAGCTACGCCATTAATGAAAAGTTCACAATACACGCTTCAACAACGCATTGAAATTATTAAAATTCACTATAAAAATGATGAAAATTTGGCAGAGACAGTTCGTAAAACTCGAACATTTTTGAGTCGTCGTGAAGCACCTTGTCGGAGCGCAATACAGAAATTGGTGCGATTTGCGATTTGGTTATGGAAAATTTCATGAAAAGGATTTGCCTGATGTTATTTTTTACTATTAACGGTATATCCCCTTTTATTTATAATGAAATAAACATTCGATCATTTATATTAAAAAATGGCATTTTTCTCTTAATATCAAAATTACACCTCTCAATGGAAAACCCTGTACTTTTTGTTTAGATGTAGCATTGCTGGCAAAAAAAGGGATAGATCGGGCAACGAAACATTCGGAAAATCTTCCTTCCCAAAAATTAATCTTAAAATTGTTTTTCTAGTTCATACTTGTAAATAATGATAAATGATGAAACATATTATTTTGATAGTTATATAGAAATTAGTTCGATAAATAGAAAAATCATAAATTTAGCCACTGTGTGAATTTTGGTTCCTTAATGAATGCAAAATATTGAAATACTCTTTTATTATTGTTATTACGATTATTTTTCGATGTGGTGTAAATATCTTCTTGAATTGATTTTACAAATTCTGTGAGTTTTTATTAAAATGTGGTAGTAGTAGATTATTTTGCTTCTGTGACTGTGATACAATTCTTTTTTTGTTACATTGTATTTTTAATTTGATTTCAGGCTAGTGCTAATGGTCTTTTAGACTAGGCATACTTCTTTCTGTGGCCACCTTTTGATTTCAAATAATTAGGGAATTTTGGAAAGGAGTGTGATTACCTCGTTTTCATGACTACATTTCTAATTTCGGAATTCGTAATTTGAGCCCAATCAGCCTAGTGGTGAAAATTCCGTAAAAAGTTGATACAGTTTGCCTGAATATTTCACACAGAATTTAAAAAAAAACAAAAGAATTAATTCATAGGAAACTTTCATTGGATGTTGAGTCGATGAAATACCAGATTCGAAGCTGAATTTAACGCTTCGGCTCTAATGTCTGGGGAACAGAAGAGACCCTCTCCTTCTCACGACAACCAGCGCCCTATTTAGATTCGATGGAAAAACAGTAAATTGCCATTTTTGGTGGTGAAAATTTCAATCCTTGACGTGGGCAATAATAAGCCGAAGATTTTCAGACTTAAAAGGTATTCGGCATAAGCAGCAGATGAGTTTCCCTATTAAGACGTTAAATGAAAATTTAAGATGAATGTGATTCTTTGTTATCTCGGTGTTTTTACGCCATTAAAGATTTATTCTAATCAAGTTTCCAATTTTTCCCAAAAAATGCAAATAATTTTAATTTTAAACATATTTATTATTTAGTATGGTTTAGCTACAACTATTTTCAGCTTTTTATATCCCTTGCGTTTTACATATTTTTCTCTTCTGCAATGTTCATTATCTTTTTCACCCTCTTATCACTTAATCTACGTCGTTATGTTTATTATGACATTTGTATCTCAATAATATAAAGAACTTATTATCCCAATTTTAGAGTTATTATATATTTTTTTTTACAATTCTCATTATTATTAGTTAGTTTGTAATTTAAGTTCGTTAAAATTTTACATATTATTTAGACCAAATTAGTTCCAATAGCTTTGATTATCCGTTGCCATACCAAATAGCTTCTGAAATATATATGTATGTGTTGAAAACTAAATTTATTGGCGTTATTTTTGGGAAGATTTGAAAACTTGATTTTAATAAATCTATGAATCTATTGTATGTTTCAATCCATTTTACGTTAAACTACCTTGGAGAATTCCAATGCAGCACAATTTTTATGCTTCCAATATGCCCCAGCAGCTTGAATTTTTGAACTCATTACCGGATCCCCGTAGATAAATAATTTGACCATATAATAAAACAGAATCATTACACTTATAGCCCACAAAACCATTGAAGTGCTGCGTTCATCAATTTTTTCGAATCTAGCAAAAAAATTGCTTGAGACTAATATCCGTCTTGTAAGTATAGATTTTCTATTTTACTAACATTTATCATTAAATGATAAGATGTTCCTCCTGCTTGTGTTGAAACATTGCCATTTCTTCTTTGAATAAATACATGTCGATACCGGCCCGGGAATGATTCTCTCAACCGAGCTCTTTTTCAATCTTCGGAAAACTGTTTTTAGTTCATAAACGCGGTAATCAAGGCTTTGCACTAAAATACAAAACCCTATTGCAATAACGACCTGTGTCCATCTGTCCATTTGTCCGTCCGGCTGTATGTCACAGCACTCTTTCTCCGAAACTATAGAAGCTGCAGCCATGAAACTTTGTGAACGATCAGAAGTGGTGACTTCTTGAAAGTTTTGGGGTGAAAATTGTTCAAAGTGGTTCAGCGGGCCTCCATTGGTAGTCGAATAGGGTATCATAGAAAAGGCCTTAATAAGATCTTTTTAAAACAGGTCTCATATTGCCTTACCTGTACCGTGGGGCGCAGGGAAAGGGGAAATGTAGAACGTTACGCGTACCCCCCACCCCACTCGCGATTGGACATCTTTCCACCGAAAAATCTTTAAAAAATCATGAATGAGTACAAAAATAACAAAAACTTGAGGCGTCGAAATTCACCCAACTTTGTTCGTAATAGTATGATTTATCAATTTTACGTTTTCTTGAATAAAATCGTAACGGTACCTTTAATTTCAATAAAATCCAGTACATCAATGTCTATTTATAAAATAGACTTATCCGGAAAGTTTAACAAAGGGCAAATGGTATCTAACGTAGTTAAAGCGGTTTGAATTTTCCTGCATTACCATGAAACAATATTATCTGGATGCAGTCGTTGGAACACGCACTCGGGGACGTTTAGCTGGCCCAAAGGAGGTCACAATTTTACATTTTCTTGAATAAAAACTTAACGGTACCTTCCAATTCAATAAAATATGCAAATGGCTACTTATAAGATTGACCTGTGTAGCAACGACGGAAGTCACCGCAGTTGCAGATATTAAGTTCTGGCAGAGGGGTGTGTAGCCCGGGGTGGCATACTGAGGCCGGCTAGCGCTCAGTCGTGTCGTGGGTTTTCCGGGACACCCTCTGTTCGTGCTGAGCCACCTTACATATAAAACCTAACACAAAAGGAAACGGAAGGGAGAGGAGGAAGTCATTTCAAGAAATGAAAAATATGGTTCCTAATAGGACATTTTATTTACATTATTCAGTTTAAACATTTTATTCCAAGAATTCAAATTGTAAAATATAAATAAAAATTAGCACAGCAGTTTAGTCAAACAAATTTAATCAGTACAGTGACCCCCTTTCCTAATTAGAAAGGAGCTAAATATATTTTTGCAAATAATAAATCCAGCGAGCAAAAATAAATAAAATTGCATATAAGGAAACTTTAAGTAGAAATGAAATTAAATTGAAAGGAACCAAAAAGATAAGAAAAAAAGTTACTTGCCTTTTATTGCTGCCGAGCGCTCTGCAACTGAAAGGGGGGGGGGGGGGGAATTTAGAAAAATTAATTGAATTGTAATAAACTATCAGTTCTAACTAATGCAGGATCGACCTGCCGCTACTCTTCTTTGTTTTTTTATGGTTTGTTTGTTGCTTTATTATCTCTGACATTGGCTTGACTCAAGTTAATGTTATTGCACCAACTTTTACTATATACACTTTTATTCTATGACAATTTAAACTTGTCTCTGCACTTTAAACTGTCTTATATGTTATGATAATTACTTAACTTCAGTTTTTTATTGATTTTATTTCATTGATTGGTTTATTAACGTCGCACAATTTGCTTCACGACACTGTAGATTTACTGTATAACCTAATTGTGCACCTCAACTTGAAATTTAAATGGTCCACTTCGAACTATCTTTCCCCGAAATTATATTCAAACTTCTTCCCCGAGTTTGTATTAACACTTTTTCTTCCCCGCGTTTATACTAAAACTTTTTCTTCCCCGAGTTTATACTAAAACTTTTTCTTCCTGGAGTTTATATTAACACTTTTTCTTTCGACACTCCATAGTACTTTTCTTCTCTTCAAGCACATCATTAACAAAATCACTCAACCGAAAACCGAAAAAAAAACTCCTTCTTCTTTCCAACACCAAATACTCAATTTTTTTTTTCCAATTAACCATTCCGCACCGCCAAACACAATTGCTTTCTATCTTCCAGTTAACTACTAACTGCTCCAATCCTAACCACTTAATTCCACATTTCACCTTCATCGAATCTGATCCCGCAATCCTTCGCATTTTCAAATTACCGCTGCCGCATCTGGGTAACGTAATCGAAGTTCATTACACTTCGATTCCGCTACCCACACATCTTTTGTTCCGTATCGACAAACTCAATAGTATCCATTGTTTTACATATGGCAATTTGCACAATCCAAGAAGCGCTTGATTGAATGCAAAGTGTCACATATACATTACGGAAGCTATTGGTTTTGCCGAAACCCCAAAAAGAGTGCTTCCCTGCGCCCAGGGGAACTTGAACTCAGGGTTCCAGCAGATCCCCAATCGAGAACTCGTGACGTAACCAATGGAGCTATGCCTTATCGATCTCCCATTCATCAGATTAGCAACTTCAATGATGCATCTGGGCATGAGATTGAATTTTGTTAGTAGGGAAACGTGAATTAATTTTCGTTAGTAAAAAAAATAAAATTTGTTAGTGGGAACTAGTGAATAGAATAAGTTCGTATGAAGGAAAGGAATTAGGTTTTGTTAGGGAAAAGGTATTGAATGAAGTTTTGTTAGTGGGAATTAATCAATGGAATGTTGTTAGTGGGAAAATTGAAATTATTAGTATATATTATATTATTTTAGTTGAAAAAGAATTGTGATGATGGGGAAGTAAAAATTATAGGGAAATCGGAAAATTTTTAGTAAAATTAAATAAATAACAGGGAAAAAGGTATGAATACCTAAAGGAAGATGAAGATGTTACGGCGGTAATTTGAAGTTGCAAATGGGAGGAAGTTGGTAAGCCGGAATTCACAACAATTGTGGGGACGGCCCAGACCCTGAGTGTCTCATTTAGCCGGGCAAACAAAGAATGTAGGCAGGGTTAGTTATGAATCGGATCGTATGTCTTTAGCGTGAAAGGTCCCAAGCAGCTTACCGGATTCATCTTCAAGTTAATAAGTAACTTGCCTAGTACGGCGGCAAACCACTGCAGGAACAAATCGTGGAGCGAATTCAGCCGCAAAGCGATCGGCTGCATTGCTCACGGCAAAATTTCGCACGAAAACTTTCTGACCTTGGAGTAGCTCACGGGGGCGAGCCCGAAGGTTGTAACTTTGAGCTCCCTTCTGATATGCTTCTTTGAGCTTAGCTCGACACGGTCTTGTACGGCTCGCAGACGATCACTGTTCACACTTAGCTGTAGTTCTCCATCCTCAAAAGCGTTCAAGCTTCTAAGGAGGGCGTACTCAATGCCATGCTGGAAAGGGTGGTATCCGAACATTGAGGAAGTAGGGCAAAAATCCTGTAGACTCATGAATCACCTTGCGGAAGGCAAAACACGATTCCAGAAGATTCTCGTCCCACCTGCTGTGATCGGGCCCTATGTAGACTCTGATGGCGTTCAATGTCGACTGGTTTGACCTCTCCGAGGCATTCGCTTGCAGGGAATGATATGGAGTGAAGTAGTGCTGCACCCCATAGTCGCTCATAAGCTTAGCGAATACTTTGGAGACGAATTGCACACCATTGTCCGAGTGAAGCCATTTGGGAACTCCGAAGTTCAAGAATATTTCGCGCTCCAAGTATCGCATGACTGATTTCGCTGTGGCTTTAGCCATGGGCTTGAGCCATATGAACTTGCTGTAATGGTCCAGGACCACAAAGAATTGAGTATTCCCGGATTTTGAACGAGGGTATGGACCCACGAAGTCCACAAACAGGCGCTGCATAGGTCTCGTCGAGTCTCGTGATGCGCCCATAGGAGGTACCAAAGTGGTATTCGAAGGCTTGACCTGTTTGCATGTTGAACAGCTCTGGATGTGCTGAATAATATCTTGACGCCAACGAGGCCAATAGTAATATCTTTGTAAGACTTCCATTGTCTTACGAATTCCACAATGAGGGCCCCGGGGATCATCATGACCTCGTACTATAAGAGCCTGTTGGTGACCCCCAGGAACTCATAATTTTGTTCGGGGAATATCTGAAGTCGGCGTTACAGGAGAACCAGTACTGATGTACACTTGGCCATCAGCAAGGTGCAAATTCTGAAACTTATCAGGTTGCTTCAGGATTTGCTCCTTGAGGTGTTCGTATTCGGACTCCTGAAACGCAGACTGAGGTATCAAACAATCAATATGTTTGTGCTCCGGGAGGCAAACAATGAGTAAGGCCACCCGCTCGTCCTGTGAGCAAGATCTCGATAACGCATCCGGTACAATGTTAAGAGCACCTTTCCGGTGTTCAATTTGGAAGTTGAACCCTTTTAATTTCAGACTCCAGCGCACCAATCCACCAGAAAAGTCCAACTGCAGCATCAGCCATTTAAGACTGGCATTGTTCTTTATGATGGTGAAGGGCAACCCTTCGATATGTGCCCTGAATCTCTTTACACTCTGCACCGCAGCTAAGCATTCCAATTCAGTAATGCTATAGTTACGTTGCGCAGCGTTGAGCTTCATAGACATATATGCGATTGGAACAAAACACTTCCAGTACCCACTGTACTTGCGTCACACTGGATATAAAAGTGCTTAGTAAAGTCGGGGTTGGCCAGCAATGGAGCAGAAATCAACAAGTGCTTCACTTGATTGAAGGCCCTATTGACGAAAGCAGACCACTTGAAGGCACGTTTGCCCTTTAGCAAGTCCGTTAGAGAGGCCGCTACCGAAGCGAAGTTTGGAATAAAACGCCTGTACCGTCCTGCCATGCCCATGAACCGTCTCACGTCTTTGGCCGTTCGGGGTTCAGGATAGGAGACTATACCTGAAACCTTCTCCGAGTTGGTGCGCAGGATACCATCACTCACTACAAAGCCAAGATATTTGATCTCCTTCTTGACGAACTTGCTTTTTTTAACATTGGTGTTCAAGTTGGCGTCCCTGAGCAGTTTCGCAACAGTACTCAGGAGCTCCAAGTGCTCATCAAATGTTGAACTTGCAACAAGCAGGTCATCTAGGTAAACAAATACCTTGTCCTGCAGCTCATGCGGTATTACTTTTTGCATCAACCAACACATCGTTTGGGGAGCATTACATAGACCGAACGGACAGTAAAGGCCGTTTTCTCCTTACTTGCATCATCCAACGGTATTTGCCAAAAGGCATCCTTCAGGTCCAAGCTGGTAATGAACCTGGTACTCTGCAATCGTGCCAAAAGACCTTCAATCAGTGGCAACGGATAGGCGTCCTTAACGGTCACCTCAATGAGGCGTCTAGCATCAAGACATAAACACACCTTGCCGGGTTTTTTGACAAGGGTCACAGGAGAGTTCCACGAACTCTGACTTTCCTCTATTACCCCCAAAGACAACATACGATCGAGTTCGTCATACAACAGTTTCTGTATAACAGGCGTGACAGCATAATGCCGCTGCTTAATGGGTCGAGCAGAACCAGTGTCGATGTAATGAGACAGGAGACTGGTCCTACCCAAGCTTTTCTCATTATACGAAGGAAACTGTTCTTTGACGAAGTCCAATCGTTGCTGATCTTTTGGAGACAAAAGATGGAATTCAGGGCTCTGAGACTCCGAGGCTGCTTTGATAGCGTTGATTTGGATTGGTGCTATTTTGATGAGACCCCAGAAGTCAATTACAAACTATACTGTGTGCGTCAAGGAAGGAACAACCAGGAATCTCATCAATTTGGTGGTTTTATTAAATTGCATCAATGTGGTGACGTATCCCAGAACTGGATCCTTGTGCCTTGATGCAGTCTGGACATTAGCTAGCATGGAATGTATATGCAAACCCAAGTCCAACAGCAGGTCCAAGGCTCCGGCTCCGAGGATACTAACACTGGCTCCGCTATCAAGCAAGCCCATCAATTTGCGACCCTTGACAGAAATCTCTGCATAGGGCCTATTGTCGCCAGGAGTTGCAACAATCGACTCCACGCAGGCACGCTTCAAGAGATGCTTGGCAAAGAAATATCTCCAGGATCTCCGGAAGCGATCCCGAAAAGGTCGTGCTCTAAAACTTACGGGTGATTCACGATCATCGCCCGCCTTGTCATTATTTCGGATGAAGTATGGATCCACTTTAGAGGTGCTCAGACCGTCAGAGGAAGCAAGTTCACGAACATCTATAGCCGTCGTCTCAACTTGGGGTCTGTATTAGTGGCGCTGGTCTCGTAGGTTATTGGGGCGACAGGCATCGGAGGGTGTGGTTGGTTCCCCTGATTCGGCACACCCCGTCTGATGTTTCCCGACATTCGGCAATGAGGGCGGTTGGGACGAAGGACTTTTTGAGCTTCCCATCCAAAACAGAATCTGCGCTGGACTACTTGAGAGCAATACCGATAAGTATGTCCAAGGTCTAGACAATTCCAGCAGACGTTAAATTCGTATCCGGGCCGCGTAGGGGCTATTTGCTATCCATGCACTCCCTGCGGATAATTGCGAGTCCACCGCAGATAATTCGGGATATTGTCCAGGGAGTGTGAATTCTGCCAGTTCAGTATACTGACGAGTTTGTCGTATATCAGAGGAATACGGTTGCACTGGTCGTGACCTTCCCGTCATATTTTCCGAAGGCCAACTATCCTCCTCCCAAGAGACTTCATGAAGTTTATGGGTCCCCCGCATTGTGCTTCGTGGCTCTGGGATTCCATCAGGGTACCAGACAGCCTCTATGGCTCGACACTGCCGGGAAAGCTCCCTTACCGAAGAGAAATCAATTCCCGCCAAGTGATCCCGCAGACACTGGCTCATGTTCAGACTGAGTATGCGCTGAAGGTCACAGTTGGAGAGGCAATCTTTCAGACGTACCGCTTTGGCCATAATATCGTCGAAAAAGATTTAGAAAGACTCTAAGTGTTTTTGTTTTCGGGCGTCACCGTCCATTTGTTCACTGGCAAGTATCTTGAAGGCTGTCTCTGAGGCTCGGCTGTTGGCCTATGGGTACTTGATAACCTGGGGGTTTCCACACTATGCGGTGATGTTTAGGAACTGCGTTAGGAGCTGGGTGCAATTCTAATGGTGAAGGAGGTACGAGATTGTCCCCTAAATCTGTAAAATGTCCTGCAGGATGTGGTGGTGACGGAGTCAAGCGATCTAGACCTCACGTAAGACGCGCCAACCCAGAATCATCTGAGCGTCTTACTGTGTTCGGCATTATAACATGTGATTGGTCGGTGACTAGTGTATATATGTAATTATTTTTTTTTAAATGAATCGCTAACAGTAATAGAATATCAAATGCAAGATATTGTATCAAATACGGCATACAGCAAATCTCGTACAAATAAATCAGCAAAAGCAATAACCAGCGTGTAGTTAAAATTAAAAAAAAAGTCAATGCAATAATTATTAGCAAAAGATGAATACAATCGACATTTTTCGTTTTTCAAAAATGACCTCCTTGAGTGGGAATAGCGCCCAGCAAAGGAATTTAAATGGAAAGTGGGGTTAAAGTTTAGACAACACAAAGCCGACAAACCGCAACCATGCCTGGCGTTGCCATGGAATTCGAAGGCGGACTCTGCTCTAATGTCACCACAAGGCTGACTACGAGACCATTATGAAACTCCACGGTCTTCATAATGGCTCGGACAAGAGCCGCACAAATCCCAAAGCTAAAGCCAGATAGATGATGGTAGGGCCGAAAGCGTTGGCTAATTCTAAGTGTTGGATCCAAGTCCAACTATCCCGTGCAGGGAGATACAACCAACGGCTCGAAATTCGGTTGATCCCAACCAACATCTACATTGCCACAGCTTATCCACTATCATAGCCGGTGGAGACTGTTAAACACAAAATCCAGCACGGTGGGCGCCACTGCAACTGTGGCGAACCCCGTGATCAAAATCTAAAAAAATTAATATCAAACTCAAAACTAAAAAATCTAAAACTCAAAACAGTCCATGAAATCATTAATAAAATATAAATTATTTGAAACATAACCGAAACATTAAATCAAAGATATTAACTAAAATAATTGCAAAGAAAAGAGAAAGAGGAAAAAAATATTTCCCTGGAATGCACCAATCACTGTTCAAGTTAGGCACTCCAGGTACTCAGCTCAACAAATCTAAAATTGAAAAATTTAAATTATAATTAAAACCTAATAAAACCATTAGAAAACCGTAGTTCGGATGCCATTTGTTACAAATCAACGAATGGTGCTATTAAGAATGAAATGAACAACAAAAACCGCAATTTGGGCGCCATATGTAGCAACCACGGAAGTCACCGCAGTTGCAGACATTAAGTTCTTGCAGAGGGGTGTGTAGCCCGGGGTGGCATACTGAGGCCGGCTAGCGCTCAGTCGTGTCGTGGGTTTTCCGGGACACCCTCTGCTCGTGCTGAGCCACATTGCATATAAAACCTAACACAAAAGGAAACGGAAGGGAGAGGAGGAAGTCATTTCAAGAAATGAAAAACAGGACATTTCATTTGCATTATTCAGTTAAAACATTTTATTCCAAGAATTCAAATTGTAAAATATAAATAAAAATTAGCACAGCAGTTTAGTCAAACAAATTTAATCAGTACAGTGACCCCCTTTCCTAATTAAAAATGAGCTAGATATATTTTTGCAAATAACAAATCCAGCGAGCAAAAATAAATAAAATTGCATATAAGGAAACTTTAAGTGAAAGGAACCAAAAAGATAAGAAAAAAAGTTACTTGCCTTTTATTGCTGCCGAGCGCTCTACAACTGAAAAAGGGGGGGGGGGGAATTTAGAAAAATTAATTGAATTGTAATAAACTATCAGTTCTAACTAATGCAGGATCGACCTGCCACTACTCTTCTTTGTTTTTTTATGGTTTGTTTGTTGTCTTTTTTTCATTTTATTATCTCTGACATTGGTTTGACCCAAGTTAATGTTATTGCACCAACTTTTACTTTATACACTTTTATTCTCTGACAATTTAAACTTGTCTCTGCACTTTAAACTGTCCTATATGTTATGATAATTACTTTACTTCAGTTTTTTATTAATTTTATTTCATTGATTGGTTTATTAACGTCGCACAATTTGCTTCACGACACTGTAGATTTACTGTATAACCTTATTGTGCACCTCAACTTGAAATTTAAATGATCCACTTCGAACTATCTTTCCCCGAATTATAATCAAACTTTTTCCCCGAGTTTATATTAACACTTTTTCTTCCCCGCGTTTATACTAAAACTTTTTCTTCCCCGAGTTTATACTAAAACTTTTTCTTCCTGGAGTTTATATTAACACTTTTTCTTTCGACACTCCATAGTACTTTTCTTCTCTTCAAGCACATCATTAACAAAATCACTCAACCGAAAACCGAAAAAAAAACTCCTTCTTCTTTCCAACACCAAATACTCAATTTTTTTTTTCCAATTAACCATTCCGCACCGCCAAACACAATTGCTTTCTATCTTCCAGTCAACTACTAACTGCTCCAATCCTAACCACTTAATTCCACATTTCACCTTCATCGAATCTGATCCCGCAATCCTTTGCATTTTCAAATTACCGCTGCCGCATCTGGGTAACGTAATCCAAGTTCATTACACTTCGATTCCGCTACCCACACATCTTTTGTTCCGTATCGACAAGCTCAATAGTATCCATTGTTTTACATATGGCAATTTGCACAATCCAAGAAGCGCTTGATTGAATGCAAAGTGTCACATATACATTACGGAAGCTATTGGTTTTGCCGAAACCCCAAAAAGAGTGCTTCCCTGCGCCCAGGGGAACTTGAACTCAGGGTTCCAGCAGATCCCCAATCGAGAACTCGTGACGTAACCAATGGAGCTATGCCTTATCGATCTCCCATTCATCAGATTAGCAACTTCAATGATGCATCTGGGCATGAGATTGAATTTTGTTAGTAGGGAAACGTGAATTAATTTTCGTTAGTAAAAAAAATAAAATTTGTTAGTGGGAACTAGTGAATAGAATAAGTTCGTATGAAGGAAAGGAATTAGGTTTTGTTAGGGAAAAGGTATTGAATGAAGTTTTGTTAGTGGGAATTAATCAATGGAATGTTGTTAGTGGGAAAATTGAAATTATTAGTATATATTATATTATTTTAGTTGAAAAAGAATTGTGATGATGGGGAAGTAAAAATTATAGGGAAATCGGAAAATTTTTAATAAAATTAAATAAATAACAGGGAAAAAGGTATAAGTGCCCAAAGGAAGATGAAGATCTTACGGCGGCAATTTGAAGTTGCAAATGGGAGGAAGTTGATACGTTGGAATTCGCAACACCTGTTCTGAAAGTTTCACAAAGATCAAATGGTACTTAACGAATTTATAGGGGTTTGAGTTTTTTTGTATTATTATGGAACGGACTCACACACTACAGATTTACTTTTCAGAAATGATAGGTATCATGAATATCTTTGAGAATTGGTTCAGCTAGTGGTACCAGTAATTGTAAAATAAAATGGCGGACGTTTTAAATGTGAAGATTATATTATTTTAGCCCAACTTCAACGTTTAAGGTACATGCTTTTAACACTTGATTCAATTTAATGAATGACTGAAGATGAATACCTGAAATTAATACTCATAGGTGAAACAAATCGAGGAGGTAGGAAAGAGCTCCTTACAGAAGGGC
This sequence comes from Odontomyia ornata, assembly GCA_963969285.1. NCBI lineage: Eukaryota > Metazoa > Arthropoda > Insecta > Diptera > Stratiomyidae > Odontomyia > Odontomyia ornata. The sequence continues at coordinate 272,219,771 of OZ017738.1, read as the reverse complement.
TTTGTAACCATTCTAGTTTCCGAAAGAAATTTGCTGATGTGATGAATCGATGATTTGAATTATTCACCCAATACTTGTTTAGAAAATCGTTCGAATTCATCCAAAAAAATGCATACGTTTGTTCATAGGCATACAACAGCCGTGGTTTTATGTTGTATAATTTTTCTGAGTTCTTGGCTCATTGAACATATAAATCACTATTCTTTAAATATTATGGAAATCCGAAGAAAATAAGAGTGCCTTGGCTGATTTGAAACATACATTGTTGCAAAAAAGTATCCAGAAATTAAAATTTAAATTTCCCGGGCAAATGATATATCAAAAAGCTGTATAATGTTAAGCTGGTAGGATTGTCCTTAATAATTTTGCTAAATATGAGCGCAATCTGTAAGCCGGTTTGTTTAAAGTAGCTCCTGAAGTCGGTACACCTCACTAGTGCGTTGTAATTTTCATAATGGATAAAAATATTGAACAATGATTTTGTCTTTCTAACCAAATGTCGGGTGCAAAATCGTTGCGAATCCTGGAAAATAATTTAGCAAAAACACAATCCTGCGAGTGGTACAAATCCTTCAAAGACGGTCGAGAGATCGTTTAAGACATGCCTCATTCTGGACTACCTTCGACCTTTTCAACTGATGAAAACATAAAAAAGTGAAGGATATGGTGCTTGAAAGTCATCATGCGAGTATAAGAGAGATGACAAGAGAGCTCTACATCCCTCGTGAGTCCGTTCGAATGATTTTGATGGATATTTTGGGTACGAAACGCGTTCTTGCTCGACTCGTCCCGGTGAGTTAATAATGCACCATCGCATCGAGCCATGATTGTGACCGAATTTAAAGCCAAAAACGGAATAAATACCATCGATCAACCACCGTGTGCCCCAGATTTGGCTCCGGGTGACTTTTTCTTGTTCCCCAAACTGAATTGGCACTCTGTGGAACCCGTTTCTAGTCGATCAAAGAGATAAAACAAGTTTTGTTTTATCTCTCCTGAAGGAGCTGAAGGCCATCCCAAAAAGTGCTCATGGAAAGTGTTTCAAGAACTGGAAAACTCGTTGGCGTAATTGCATTGCATCTGGTGGGGATTACTGTGAAGGCGACAGAATACTCGTATATATTGATAAATAATTAAATATTTTGCATTTTATTTGCAATTTCCGGGTACTTTTTTGTCACAAAGTGTCTTAACTATCCACATATGCTGGTGTTTTCGGTATTTCATACAATTGAAATGGCGATAACTCACTAAGTTATGATTTCATTTCCATGAAATTTTGTAGGCATAATGGTCTTATATCAACGTACATAAATCTAAAACTTGAAGACACCGTTTCGATTTTTGGGAGAAAATATAAAATTAACAAATCATACCATTATTAACAGAGTTGAGTGAGTTTCGATCTCTGAGGTATTTATTGCCCTTGGACTCATACAGACCTACTTTCGTGATTTTTTTCCGGATTTTCGATTCAAAGATGTCAAATTGTATAGGGAGGGGACATATATCTTGTTCGTGCGTTGGGCCCACCCCCTGGACCCCTAATGCAAAAAAATGACTTATTTTTCAGATTCTGAAAGACCTTTAATTTGAAACCCTACTCGACTACATTTAATGAGAAAATTTGTTAAGGACCATTTCGTTATAAAGGGGGATAGTTTTGATATACGAGCATTTGATAAGACCAAAACTTTTGAGAGACCACACGTTCTGATTTTTTCACAAAGTTTGAGCTTTGTAGTTCCTATAGCTTTGGAAGAAATTTCTTATGATGCACGGATACACGGATGGACAGGCGGACGGACGAATGGACAGATGGACAGACGGGTAGACAGGTGGACAGATAGGACGGGAAACTAGTAGATTTTTGCAAAATTTCCTTCAGAAAGCCCTAAAAATTATAGAGCCAGCTAATTTAGAGCCTAAAATTCGTTGAACTTTGCTAATAGTAGTCAGTACGACTGTATCAGTATCCTTAAATTGGATGAAATCAGCCATTTAGGTAGTTCTTCAAAATATCATTTTTTTCTATAAATTTCAATAAAATTAACCGATGCTATAGCCATTTGAACTTTCTCCAATGACAACAATCATATATGACTTTACTACTTCATAGGCTTTCCACTACACTTTTGATTAGATCTACTCCAAATTTTCAGATAAGGTGCATAACAAACATATATTTAAGATTCGGATCAGTTGATGATTTCAGTAATATTGGAACAAAATGTTGGCTGGTTAAAATGGTGTTCTTTTAAAGCAAGAATATATAGGTTGTGCATGCTTTAAAAATTTTTCTTGAATTAAATCATTCTATTCATCCACATATTGTAGGTTACGTACAAAACCCTTTTGACATGAGCGTAGTTCTGTCTACCCAGCTTGTTTTATTCACTATTAGCAAAATTTATGAAAACTTTAGTTTTCATACACTTTGCTATGAACAATAAAAATGTCATTTTTAAACTGTCACATAACGCCCATCTGACATTTCTCAAGTTCGAAAGCTGTTTCCGCATTTCGAATAAGCTGTTCGAAAAATTGCCCGTTCATATTTATAGGTGTGGTACTTTCAGATTTCTTTAACTCATTTATAATATTTATAGCCAATTATTTTCAAATGTGTATTTTTCTTCTAATGTTTAAGTAAATCAAGAATGGATTTCAAATGTCTTTTAGATTTTAACTCATCTCAGATAAAAGCTCGGCGGTTTTTCAAATTTAACGGTTTTTGCCAGCAACGCGATGTCCATACTATACTTCTTCTTCATGGAGTGACTATGGTGGCGAAGTGACTATGGTGGCGATAGCCACGACGTCAACCAACCTCGAGCACGATACTTAAAACGACAAAAACGACGATAAATGCAACAACAGGAGAGACGGATGAAAAAGAAGGAACAGTTTATAGCCTTGTTCAAATAAACATCCTAACAAAAAAAAAAGCAAGTTTCACTGCGTCCTTAGCCTGTTGGTCGTTCTGCAAGATGCACAAGATTAGCGGGTGGTAGAAGATAATGTAAAAGCGAAGGACTTGAAACAGAAATAAGCCCTTCAGAGAAAATACTCTGTAATGCAATCAGCATGAAGTGCTGCAAAAAGTTATCACAACAATAAAGCGGAATTGATTTTGAAATGCATCGTTGACCCTCTTCGATACAAAACCACGTCTTTGCAAGGCGATTCAAAATGTAGTTTTGGAGCTCCTTGCTTGAATGAGCCATTACAGGCGCAGATGGCTCAAAGCGGAGGGGTAGCGGAAGATCCAGCTCTCTGAAGGCACTTTAGTCTTTTTATTGCCTAATAATAGCAAAAGGTTGGCCCGCAGCCCAATTAACTTGAGGATCGAGGAAAATAAAATAGAACAACGGGAAGCCAGCAAAATTTTTGGTTCCAATTGAGAAGGGCTTATAGGCGGCACTATCTTAGGCAGCTCAAAAACAGCGAGAAGTAGCAAAAATCGCTATTTTTAAAATAAGAAAAGTTAGCCTCAATATTTGAAAAGTATTATATTGCTCCGTAGCCATGTATTTTATTGTTGAAATTCAGGGAAATTCAAACAGCTTTGACTTTTTTAAATACTATTCAATCTTTCTGAAATTCTAAAGAATAAATTAATCTTATAAATAGCCATTTGCGCATCAATCTTCATTGAATTTAAGAATACCCTAACGATTTTGTTCAAAAAAATGAAAAATTGATAAATCATACTATTACTAACATAGTTGAGAGAAATTGGACTTCTGACGTATTTGCTGTTGTTGCTGTACTCAGCTTTTCCCAAAGTTTTTTTTCGGATTTTTCGATTGATAGGTATCCAATCGCAAGCGGAGTACTCGAGAACATTGTGCACTACCCCTTCTGCTGCCCGCCTCAACACTGAGAACGTGGCTGTTTGTCGGCCAGCTAGATCGGAGAGGATTTCGTTCGCGGGTCTCCGAATGGGTTACGCTCATTTACAATATTCAGTCACCTATACATGCCCGTTTCCTAACGCGTTACAACACAAAACCATACGGAGAGGAAACCTACTCCTCCGTATTTCTTCATCAAACAGTCAAGAACAAAAACCTTATTTTTACTTCGCGTTCCCGAATTTCCGACGCGTTACCGAAAAGTATACTACGTTAACTCAACCCGACGAAAGCTACTCTAATAAAACGGCAAAACGACAAAGGTACCGCGTACCGCGCGAAACGCGAAACCGACTTCAGCGGATTTTCTCAAACCCTACCCTCGCGACGGCATACTTACCCTGCACCTCATTTCCCGCTGAAAAGCAGAACCACTGGAAAGGAAAGTCTATTTTTCGTTAGCAATTCATGTTATTTTGTTCATTTCAATATTATTTTAAATTTATCCTACTATAGAAAGCGTCCTTAATGTAATATATATGCTGTGTTAAACATTCAATTTTTAAATTAAATTTGTAATGTTAATAAAATAAGCACATTCATTTGTAAGTGTAAATACTTTCGATGTTAATATAACATTTGCCTTATTAAACGGTTTTTTTGTTTTTTATTTGATTTTTATTTTTCCAAACGTCGCCTTTTGAATTGGAGCATTTAATGCAACAGGTACAAACTAGTTTCTAGTGAAATGTAAATCTAATTTTAGCTATGCAAAGTAAATTTAAATGAAGAATTGGATTTGCTGGGCAATATTTTCAAGAAATTATTATAAGTATTCAATTACGTTTGTTAACTTTCTAAATTCGATAAAAAATCTTTGATTTGATGTAACGTCCAGCGAGGAATTATATATTCCTTTGCTTCAATTCGAGGTCAGCTTGAAAAAAATTTTTCTTCAATAGAACTGCGTATGATTTATAGCTTAAAAATTGGTAGCGGGAAATTTTGTTGTTCGTTGGGTAATTTATTTTAGCAGATATTTAATTATTCAAGTTATATTGACGAAAATAAAATATCTTCTGGATATGTAGAATTAAACGCCGCCTGACAAATATTTTCGCGATTCCCTCAAATAAAATGCCTACTTTTTTGATCAAATTTTGTAATTTCTAAGAATCACTAAATAACTTGCAAAATTTTTATTATTCTGAATAAGTTTTGGTACGAAAATATTTCATTTTACTTTCAGATGTTTCTTTTTTATCAATTTTGTGCTTTAATGTGCGTACTGCAATATTTTTGTTATGGTATTTTTTTGCATTTGAAATCAGGCGGGGAAATGGACTTTTCGCATTTTAATGTCCAGAAATTTTCAAATTGGTACCAATTTTGAATTTAATTAATTTATACCTAAGGGCTTATGTCACCATGTTACTATGAAAGTGTTGTTAATTATTCTGACATCCCTAAAATTCCACAATATTTCAGAAATATTTTTCTCATTTGCTTTTTTCAATTGTAAATCGTATAAACAAGTTGCAAATGTTAAATAATTCTTCTCTTTCATACTAAAACAAATTTCGATGATGTTTTGTTTTCATCTTCACTTACAATTTTCGTACGTATAAAATGTACAAATGAAATTTTAGCGCTTAAAACAGAAACGTTAACCTTCACGAACTCCTTATGGCTTCTAAGTTCTTTTCTGCTATTTCACTTAAATAATTTACAAGTTGCAACAAAAAATAAAAGCAGCTTTCATAACCACTCATGTGTTGATTTTTAAAGATACACGGATTTACCCAATTATAAAAAAAAGAATTATTTCGAATAGTTTTGACTTTACAAAATTACTTACAATAAGATTGAAAATGCTATGAAATAAATTTACATGATTCGTTACTGAAATGAATACATTTCTACCTTGTGAAATGGCAATAGTATCTATTATGGTGTAAAGCAAAAAGTATTCTAGAATGCTTTAGGCTCTCTGAATTTTACATCAAAGATGATTATGATACGGCGAACATTTACAGAATAATCGGGGAAAATTTATAAACTTTATACGTCTTACAGTAGTGGTGTCTAGAATAATAAATAATTTATAGCTACATTATTTCAACTATTTACAAATTTCATTTTGATTTATATTTACACATTTAGTAAGAACGAGCATAGAAAAAAAAACATTTGCAATGAATAGCAATTAGTTGGAATGAAATGCAATTGGCTTAGGCCTGTTTTTAGAATGGCAATCATCAAATTTATGCGTTGTGGACACAATGCATTCACGAGTAGAATCTTTCGCGACCTTCCAAAAATGTAGTGTGAATCGTAAATGCGAACGTTTTGGAATATTGGCAAAATATCTTTTTGAAAGCATCTCTCGTTTTATTCCAGTGATTCACTCAGGCATCCCTAAAATTTGCATTGTGATCTTTCGGTTATGCATATTTTGTGTGTTTAATCATAGTAGTACCTTCCGATTGGATCGGATTTAACATCATGCAACATACTCACTGCAATATGGCCTTGTAGATACGGGGTTTACAAGCAAGCACTGTGTTTCCAGCTCTTTGAGGTGCGTGAGTTGTTCCAAACCGCTCAACTCCTGAATATTGCTCCCAAATTTTCTATTTGCGGTGTTTTGTATCCTCATTGCAATCGTGGCAGACATGTGTCGAGCGTATGGATTTCAAATGACGAATTGGCGAAAGCATCTCAGATTTATCGCCTTTTTATACACGACCACTTGCAAAATGGCTAAGCATTAGCGGCGCATTGATTGTATCGATCTAGCGAGAATTAAGAACTAAGTTACATCACCAGTTACCCTCGTCCAAAAGCATATTTACCTGAACTGTTTACGTTGGGTTTAGGTGGTACAACAGAATCTTCACTTTATCCACAAAACTCACAATAGAATTTACACACTAAAATCCCGCTGCGATACAAGCAATTCCTTTTGATGACTCTCGCTACCCACACACTCTGCCACCATGTGGCTGTCAAAATTCTGTTGGCATCTCACGATAAAATAGACGTGGGATGTGCACTGGTCGCAACCTACGTAAAATGACAAGCCACCTAGCAGCAAAGTGTGTTGGTAGTGGTCACCAGCGGCGTCGCATGATTCATTACAGACTTTCAGATGAAACCCCGCTCAACTACATTTTATGAAAAACAGGTTTCAGGGTCACTCCTCATATTACGGGACCCCCTTAAAACTATCTTTAAATTTTGTTCACCCAAAATGTTTCGAAATGGCATCACTTACAAGTATGACGTTCCTACAAAGTTTCATGGCTATAGCTTCTGTAATTTCGCAAAAAAACTGCTGTTACGTGACGTGATTTCAATTGGGTTTTGTATTTTTGTTCAAAACCCCTAAAAATCATCCGCTATGCTAACTTCATTCCAGTTCGTCTTCTGAAGGATTGATTCACACTTATTAAGTGCAAAACGCCTTCATTTGCTTCAACCTATCAGGAAAACAGGTATGAACAAAATATGTTGTAGGTACCCAATCAATAAAATTAGTAAGCAGTAGTATGGTTCCACTAATAGGGTTATTTTCTGACCTGCATAATGTACACCTTTTCGTAGTTATTAATGAGTCAACTCGAGGAGAGTGTATGATTAGATTAAGGGCACAAATGGCTCATATTCTATGCGAATACGAGTAGAACATTTGGGTCTTAGGGTTTTGCACTAAAATACAAAACCCCTATTAAAATCGGCCCACCTGTCTGTATGTCACACAAGTTTTTCTCCAAAACTATAGAAGCTACAGCTGTAATGTTATAAATCTCCTACCTCACAGGATCCTCCCGGCCTTTTCCAAGATGTCCTGCTCTGGTACTTTGGGCACCACTCAGCCTCGCCACCTGCAGCTTACCTTATCCGCCTCAAACTCTTTGGACTTGCCAAAAGAAAACACCCCGTTTTGAATTATTTAATATTTATTTGAATTTTGCTTCTACAACTGCTCGGTCGCGTTTAGTAGCGCGTATACGATCCTTCACCTCCTTCTTGATCTTGCGTCGCAGCTCCGTCACCTTCTGCTGCCACTGAGACCGCTCCGCTATCGTGGTCGAGATGCGTGCGAGCCGCCTTTATTCGTGGAGCTGCTGCCGTAACTGCTCCCGTCGACCGCCGCGCCTCCGCTTGTAGTTGGCTTCTCGGACGGAGGTGTCCAGCGGCGCCTTCAATCTGGCCAAGTACTCCTCGCGGGTGATGGGCCGTGGACCTGCCCTGGCGTTTTCCCGGAGTGCCTCCTCCAGACTCTTCTTGGGTGAACGATAGCGTGCACCTGGGCTGCTTGCTGCGGTCACTCCGGCTGCCACTCGATAGATCGGGATACACACGCTGGCGAGCGCTGGTCTTGCTGGGGTGCTCCTGTCCTCCTGGGCACGGCTTCTGACTATTCGCCTTGCTCGGCACGCTTCACCCGTGCGTTTGGCGGTGTTTTCACGGACGGAGGATACCTAGAAGAAAGTGGAAGTTAGTCGATGGTGGCTACGCAGCGTAAAAACGCATCTAAGCCGAATGAGGTTCGCGGCTCAAGCCTACACCTCACCATCTAACTGATGTGATGATTTCCTGCAATTGCACCGGAACTAGATGCACTTTCTGGCTTCGCTGTTGACTTCACGGCGAAATACACGTCGCGTACAGTTCTGTAACCGCTGTTATTACTACTTGCCGTTTTTCGCTCGATCAATTGTCTTTTAACGATTCATGCGGCCTCAATTGGCCCTAAATTCGCTGAGTAGTTGAAACGTAAGTTCTCGTTCCACGTAAACTTCTTCCTCCGCGTCCTTCTCACTTGCTCGCATGGTGAAGCTTTGCGGCGAATTGGAGAAATGGTTTGAAGGCAGGGTTTAGCACAGTGTCACTCCGCTGGAAACACACCCCGAAGCTTCTCATGTACATGGTCGTTGTCGCCGCTAATGTTATGGCTTATGTAGTATAACACTTGGCGTAGCTTGTCGATATTTCTATAAGAACACCCCGAAGCTTCTTATGTACATGGTCGTCGTCGCTAATGTTATGAATTATGAAGACTTTTCGCTTGCCGTTGGTCGACAAGTACATATTTTAATGACAATGGGCGTATCCGCTTGGCCGTATACACTTGGCGGAGCTTAGACGATTGACGACGTTGTATATAGCATAACACAGCCATGAAACTTGGTGGAAAAGTTGGAAGTTATGACTTCTAGAAAGTTTTGTAATAAATAAAATTTCAAGGAGTTTTAAGATGGTCGCCTCATATAGACCCTCAAAAAAAAATGCGGCATCATATGAACGGCGGCATCATATGAACGGCCTTAATGATATCTTTTCAAAACAGGATACCCCCCCCCCCCCGCTTCACGATCAGAAATCTTTCATCCGAAAAATCTGAAAAAAATCATGAGTACAGATCTTTATGAGCACTACAACAACAAACATGTCAGAAGTGAAAATTCACACAACTTTGTTAGTAATAGTATGATTTATCAACTTTTAACCATTCAATTCATCACGTATATTTTTTTTGCTTTTTTTTGTATGTTCACGCATAACTTTTAAACGCAGATAGATGGAAGAGTCCTGTTTTTGGCAAATGATACGTCTTTCTTCCAGTTAGGTCCTATTTAAAGGATAGGAAGTTCAAGTACCGGTAAAGGACTTTTACCGTTAAAATTAAAAAATTTTCTACTTTTACCCCGATTTTTCAGCATAACTGATCAACGGATGCAAGGATTTTGATTATAGAGGTTTCAAATGAAGGACAACATATTGATCTAAAGTGTATCGGAGCAGAATTGTACTTTTTTCAAGGATTCTGTAGATATTAACAGTTCAATATGATACATTGATGACGAGAAATTGAATTTAAATAATCTTACGTACGAAAAGTGCCAATTAGTTGGTACTTGTCAAGGATTTGATTTAGATACCGAGTCTTTTGATGACGGATGATAAAAATGATCATTATCCTTAATTTCCTGCATAAACGGCACATTTTAGGTCCATAATTTCTACCGGAAATAACCAATTAATTACTTCTAAATGTGGCATAAATACAATTCAACAATAGTTAGAGGGAACATTTCAGGATACTTTTCTCTTCCGAATTCATTCTTTGCTTACCGATGAGCTTAGTAAAGAATCCTTCTTACATTCTTAGACGTAAATGTTACATATAGGATTTATAAAATTTGCCGAAGAGATAATAAGGGTTGAGGATTCTAGTTAATATTATACATTATAACATATTCCCAGAAATCTAAAATAAGTGATTTCCATACTAAAGACCTAAAAAGAGATACTTTTCGTTTTATAATTGATCATAACTTTACAGATTAAATGCATAGCTAAGTTTTCATTGAACTAAAGGGTATAATTTTCTTGAAGCTTTCGTGAAAATTAGGTGCCATAGTTAACTGAAAACGTAGGCGATGGGTGTCGAATAAACATGAACGATCATACGGTTAAGAAGGATCTTTTTAAGTAAATTTCTTGAGACTGATTGCGGAGTAAACTTTATGTTTATATATATAAATACATGTGTCTATATATATATATATATATATATATATATATATATATATATATATATATATATATATATATATATATATATATGTATATATATACACACATATATATATATATATATATATATATATATATATATATATATATATATATATATATATATATATATATATCTATATATATATATGTATATATATATATATATATATATATATATGTGTATATATATATATATATATATGTATATATATATATATATATATATATATATATATATATATATATATACATATATATTTATATATGTATATATATATATATAAATATATATATATATATATATATATATATATATATATATATATATATATATATATAAATATCTATCTATATATATATATATATATATATATATATATATATATATATATATTTATATATATATATATATATATATATATATATATATATATATATATATATATATATATATATATATATATATATATATATATATATATATATATATATAGGGACTGAATAATAAGTAACCGGACTGACCTCAGGAAATTTTTTATTGGCAACAATTTTTCTTTAGAAATCTTCAAAGTAGTCCCCATTGCAGTCGATGACATGCTGATACCGGATTTTCCAATCGCCGAACACTCCCTGGAAGTCGGCAACCTCGGTGCTGTCTAGAGCCCTCGTCGTAGTTCTTTGAACGTTTTCCAGAGTCCCGAACCACGTCCCCTTAAGGTGTCTCTTGATCTTGGGGAACAGAAAGAAGTCCACTGGTGCCATATCCGGGCTGTAAGGAGGCTGTGGCAACGTTGCCCTCGACTGTTTGGCCAACTGCTCGGTGACGAGCAGGCAGGTGTGCGACGGAGCATTGTGGTAATGGAGGATCCATGAATCGGCAATCTCCGGACGGACTCGGCGAACCTGGGCGGTTAGTCGACGGAGCACCTCTCTGTAATACTGGCTGTTTACAGTTTGGCCGGGTGGCACAAACTCTTTGTGGACAATGCCTTTCACGTCAAAGAATGAGCATCGACTTCACCTTCGGTTTGCTCATGCGCGCTTTTTTTGGTCATGGTGATGCCGGTGTGTGCCACTCCGAACTCTGCCGCTTCGTCTCAGCATCGTATTCAAAAACCCACGTCTCGTCTCCTGTAAAAACGTGGTCGAAAAACTCTGGTTCGGTTGCTCGATCGTACGCTCCATTTTCACTTCGACAACGTAACTGAACACGCACTCCGCTCTCGCTCGATGCTATCTCTCCAAGCGCTTGGAGGCAACTGCTGCAGCCCGGTTCCCTTTACCAAAACCCCCACCAACACTATAGCACCAGATACCGGTTAGCAGACGCTTTTACGGCAGGCTCAGTTCGGTTACTTATTATTTCGTGGTAGGAAACTATAACCCTGCCATTTGACACCTGTCAGAATGAAATGTCATCCAAAGCGTTATTTTTTTAGTTGAAGGTTTACCATTTAGAAATATGGATCGTTTAACAGTCGAAGAACGCGTTAAAATTATTTTATTTTATTATAAAAATGGTGATTCTGCTGTATCAACATTTAGGGCTTTACGAGCCGATTATGGTCGACATGATCGACCTACACAGCAAACAGTTTCGAACACAGTGAAAAAATTTGAAGAGACAGGATCGGTTATTGATATTGCAAGGCCTGTGCATCATCGCAACATTCTTTCTGCTGAAAATATCGCTGTCGTTGCTCAAAGTGTGGAGGAAGACCCGAATTTGTCAATTCCTTGACGTTTTCAACATTTGGGCTTGTCTTACGGTCCATTGTGGTGGATTTTGCACTTGGATTTGCATCTATTTCCATACAAAATCGAACTCACTCAAGAGCTTAAGCCTCAAGACCATACACAATGCAGAATGTATGCAAATTGGGCGATTGAACAACAAGCCATTGATAACGATTTTTCGAATAAAATGTTCTTTAGTGGTGAGGCTCATTTTTCGCCCAGTGGTTACGTAAATAAACCGAATTGCCACATATGGGGCTCTCAAAATTCTCAGGTGATTGCAGAAAGGCCTTTGCATCCGGAAAAAGTGACCGTCCGCTGTGCATTATGGTCTGGTAGTGGTGGTGGCCCGTATTTTTTGCAAATGATCAACGAAGAGCCATTACAGTCAATTCTGACCGCTATAGAAAGATGTTAACCGATTATTTTTGGAGAGAAATTGAAGATTATGATCTGGAGAACATATGGTTCCAACGGGACGGAGCCATAAGCCACACAACAGAGGCTAATCGAGCACATTTGCAAGAGAAATTTCCAGGACGCGTAATTTCGAGATTGAGTGATGTCAATTGGCCCGCAAGATCCTACGACCTAACACCTTTTGATTTCTTTTTATAGGGCTATGCAAAAAATTGTGCTGACGCGAACAATTCTCAAAATTTTGAGCAATTGAAAACCAATATTCGTGAAGTTATGGCCGAGATATTGCCGGAAAGGTGCCAAGAAGTCATTGAAAATTACCTCAAAAGGATTGAGGCCTGTAAGAGGTCCCGTGGAGGACATTTGAATGATGTTGTTTCACGTATAATGGCAAGGTTGAATCTTTATATTGAAAAAAAAATGTTGTTTCCATCTGAATACCTTATGTGTTTCTTTTAAGCTTTACTTTCCCAAGCGTAAAATGGATGACCCTATACGTATGTATATATGTATAGATGTATATATATGTATATAGTATATATATATATATATATATATAATATATATATATATATATATATATATATATATATATATATATATGTATATATACATATGTGTGTGTGTGTGTGTGTGTGTTTGTGTGTTTGTGTGAGTGTGTGTGGTTGGTGGTATGTGTTAGTCCACATAGGATATAAACAAATTTGTGCAAGGAGGTCGCAGAATTGCTTCGATTTTCGCTAAATTTTCAAAAATATTTTTCTTTTGACCAAAGTATAGCTCCAGTTTGTACCAAGACTGGTATAAAGATTCATTAAATTGTGTGATAAAGCTCACAGTATAAATCCAAAGTCGAACAATTTGAAACGAAATGGCGTCCGCTCAAAGGTCAAAAAAGTTGAACGATAAAAAAGCACTTCAGGGTCAGTTCGGAATATTAAACTTGCGGCTAGGCAAAGTTCGAAATTCAAAAATTTCTTAAAGCAACGATTCACATTGGATTTTTATGAAATCTAAAATCAAGGTAAACGTTGATGAGATCATGTATGAAATGTACCAGTATTAAAAACGATTCGTATGAACGCTACAGATTTTAGTCGTACTGGTTCATGCATTGCATTAAAAAATTACATTTTAATAAACATGGTCCAATGTATTCAAGAAACTTCGTTTTGAAAAGTTTGAACTGAAAAAATTTGCCACTAAAAAGGGTGAAATAAAAAAACTTTTAGAAAAAAAAAAGAAAACCGATTTCGAAATGCCCTTTAAAGGAGGAAATCATTTTTATGGAAGCGGTGCCAAATCAATTTCCCCATTTCAACATAAATACTTCCAACACCTGCACCATCATGAAAAAATCGAGGAAAAATGATATGGCACCGCTTCCTTAAAAATTATTTCATCCCTTTTAGGGCATTTCGAAGTCAGTTTTCTTTTTTTTTCTAAAAGTCTTTTAACACTTTCTCGAATCAAATCCTCAAATCCTGATTCAATAAAATTCAGCAAATAAATATCTATTTACAAGTTTTATCACTAATGGGAATTTCAGCAAGATCGGATCATATTTAACAAAACTATGGGAGTTTAAATTTTCCTGTATCACAACAGGAATTATACATAGCTATGGGACAATATGCACTTCCAATCTACTCAGACACTACGGGTTTGATGGATTTGCATGAAAGTTTCAGGAATTATATTCATGATGAATATCTTTGTGAATTTGTTCAACGGGTGATATCCGTAATCGCAAAACAAAATGACGGCCGTTTTATATTGCGTAAAATTGTGTTATTTTTTGCAAACTTCAACATTTCAGGTACATGTGATTTACACTTGATTGAATCTATTTGTGAATAGCTGAAGATAAACAATTAAAAATAATCGGCGAGAAAATTCTGAAGGTGGATCGTACAACTTAATGGTTGAAATTCGTTCAACTTTGCTAATACTCGTAATAGTTGGATCTGTAAATTAATTATTAATTATGATTTTATTGGATGGAAGTAGAGATGTAAGTGTCTTTTAAAAGGTGCTTATACTCCATGAGTTTCAATAGAACGTTCAGAAGTTATTGCAGTATGAATTTTTACCGATTACAACAATAAAATACGGTTTCTACATGGACTTTCCATCAAACTCCAAATAAATTGTTACATGAGAGAAAATGAGAAATGAGAAAATTTGTTGAGGACAATTTCGTTATAAAGGGGGATAGTTTTGATATACGAGCATTTGATAAGACCAAAACTTTTGAGAGACCACACGTTCTGATTTTTTCACAAAGTTTGAGCTTTGTAGTTTCTATAGCTTTGGAAGAAATTTCTTATGATGCACGGATACACGGATGGACAGGCGGACGGACGAATGGACAGATGGACAGACGGGTAGACAGGTGGACAGATAGGACGGGAAACTAGTAGATTTTTGCAAAATTTCCTTCAGAAAGCCCTAAAAATTATAGAGCCAGCTAATTTAGAGCCTAAAATTCGTTGAACTTTGCTAATAGTAGTCAGTACGACTGTATCAGTATCCTTAAATTGGATGAAATCAGCCATTTAGGTAGTTCTTCAAAATATCATTTTTTTCTATAAATTTCAATAAAATTAACCGATGCTATAGCCATTTGAACTTCCTCCAATGACAACAATCATATATGACTTTACTACTTCATAGGCTTTCCACTACACTTTTGATTAGATCTACTCCAAATTTTCAGATAAGGTGCATAACAAACATATATTTAAGATTCGGATCAGTTGATGATTTCAGTAATATTGGAACAAAATGTTGGCTGGTTAAAATGGTGTTCTTTTAAAGCAAGAATATATAGGTTGTGCATGCTTTAAAAATTTTTCTTGAATTAAATCATTCTATTCATCCACATATTGTAGGTTACGTACCAAACCCTTTTGACATGAGCGTAGTTCTGTCTACCCAGCTTGTTTTATTCACTATTAGCAAAATTTATGAAAACTTTAGTTTTCATACACTTTGCTATGAACAATAAAAATGTCATTTTTAAACTGTCACATAACGCCCATCTGACATTTCTCAAGTTCGAAAGCTGTTTCCGCATTTCGAATAAGCTGTTCGAAAAATTGCCCGTTCATATTTATAGGTGTGGTACTTTCAGATTTCTTTAACTCATTTATAATATTTATAGCCAATTATTTTCAAATGTGTATTTTTCTTCTAATGTTTAAGTAAATCAAGAATGGATTTCAAATGTCTTTTAGATTTTAACTCATCTCAGATAAAAGCTCGGCGGTTTTTCAAATTTAACGGTTTTTGCCAGCAACGCGATGTCCATACTATACTTCTTCTTCATGGAGTGACTATGGTGGCGAAGTGACTATGGTGGCGATAGCCACGACGTCAACCAACCTCGAGCACGATACTTAAAACGACAAAAACGACGATAAATGCAACAACAGGAGAGACGGATGAAAAAGAAGGAACAGTTTATAGCCTTGTTCAAATAGACATCCTAACAAAAAAAAAGCAAGTTGCACTGCGTCCTTAGCCTGTTGGTCGTTCTGCAAGATATACAAGATTAGCGGGTGGTAGAAAATAATGTAAAGAATATCGAGAAATCAATAATCGCTTTTTTGATTGCTACTGAAGCGCCTAAAGCGAAGGACTTGAAACAGAATTAAGCCCTTCAGAGAAAATACTCTGTAATGCAATCAGCATGAAGCGCTGCAAAAAGTTATCACAACAATAAAGCGGAATTGATTTTGAAATGCATCGTTGACCCTCTTCGATACAAAACCACGTCTTTGCAAGGCGATTCAAAATGTAGTTTTGGAGCTCCTTGCTTGAATGAGCCATTACAGGCGCAGATGGCTCAAAGCGGAGGGGTAGCGGAAGATCAAGCTCTCTGAAGGCACTTTAGTCTTTTTATTGCCTAATAATAGCAAAAGGTTGGCCCGCAGCCCAATTAACTTGAGGATCGAGGAAAGTAAAATAGAACAACGGGAAGCCAGCAACATTTTTGGTTCCAATTGAGAAGGGCTTATAGGCGGCACTATCTTAGGCCGTTCACCCTAAATGTTTCAAAATAGAATCACTTACAAGTATGACGTTCCCGCAAAGTTTCATGGCTGTAGCTTCTATAATTTCGCAAACAACTGCTGTTACGTGATTTCAATTGGGTTTTGTATTTTAGTTCAAAACCCCTAAAAATCATTCACTATGCTAGCCTCATTCCAGTTCGTCTTCTGAAGGATTGATTCACACTTATTAAGTACAAAACGCCTTCATTTGCTTCAACCTATCAGGAAAACAGGTATGAACAAAATATGTTGTAGGTACCCAATAAATAAAATTAATAAGCAGCAGTATGGTTCCACTAATAGGGTTATTTTCTGACCTGCATGATCTACACCTTTTCGTAGTTATTAATGAGTCAACTCGAGGAGAGTGTATGATTAGATCAAGGGCACAAATGGCTCATATTCTATTGAAATACGAGTAGAACATTTGATTTTTAGGGTTTTGCACTAAAATACAAAAACCCTATTATAATCGGTCCACCCGTCTGTATGTCACACAAGTTTTTCTCCAAAACTATAGAAGCTACAGCCATGAAACTTGGTGGGAAAGTTGGAAGTTATGACTTCTAGAAAGTTTTGTAATAAATAAAATTTCAAGGAGTTTTAAGGTGGTCGCCTCATATAGACCCTCACAAAAAATGGGGCATCATATGAACGGCCTTAATGATATCTTTTCAAAACAGGTCTTAAAATTACTTTAATCAGATTGAGAGAGGCAGGACAAGGGGAAAGCACGAAATTTAGGCGTACCCCCCCCCCCCCCCGCTTCACGATTGGAAATCTTTCATCCGAAAAATCTGAAAAAAATCATGAGTACAGACCTTTATGAGCACTACAACAACAAATACTTCAGAAGTGAAAATTCACACAACTTTGTTAGTAATAGTATGATTTATCAATTTTACACTTTCTCTAATCAAATCGTAAGGGCATCCTCAAATTCTGATTCAAAAAAGTTCAATGAATAATATCTATTTACAAGTTTAATCACTAATGGGAATTTCGGTAAGATTGGATCATATTTAACAGAAATATCGGGGTTTAAATTTTCCTGTATCACAACAGGAATTATACATAGCTATGGGACAATATGCACTTCCAATCTACTCAGACACTACGGATGTGATGGATTTGCATGAATGTTTCAGGAATCATATTCATGATGAATATCTTTGTGAATTTGTTCAACGGGTGACACCCGTAATCGCAAAACAAAATGACGGCCGTTTTAAATGAGAATATTGCGTAAAATTGTGTTATATTTTGCAAATTTCAACATTACAGGTACATGTGATTTACACTTGATTGAATCTATTTGTGAATAGCTGGAGATAAACAATTAAAAATAATCGGTGGAAAAATTCCGAAGGTAGATCCTATAACTTAATAATGGTTTAAATTCGTTCAACTTTGCTAATACTCGTAATGGTTGGATCTGTAAATTAAATTTTTTCGCCATAAAACTGTACTCGTATTAGTATGATTTTATTGGATGGAAGTAGAGATTTAACTCTTACAAGCATGCTGGTACAAATACAGTACCACATTAATTGTACCGTATTTTGCACACTGGTACTTATAATGTACCACCTAAAAAATATATCACCCTTTGCTGCACGTACGCTTAAAAAACGTACCACTTGTATTAGAATGCGAGTAGCAGTGTGTTTTGTCTTTAAACATGACAAAATCTATTCTTTGAACAACCATTACAATTTTGACACTTCATAACTTATGGAAACACTTATTTGTTTTTTGTGGTGCATTGAAGCAAGTGCTCTAAGTGAAAGTGAAGTGAAATAAATTTGATTCGCTATATTATATTAAGAATATTAACAATAACTTTGGTAAGAACTTTATACTCGTATTTACAATAAATCATACTGCAAAATGTATTGTCTTGCTTTTATTATTTGAATTATTGCGTGGGCAGTTATTTGCACCACTATTAAAAATTGTTGAATTTTATCCCGCCAAATTTCAACGTTACAGAAAATTTCTGAATTATGGATAAGGAAGAATTAGGACCTAACATAAACGATTGGGTAATGGATGATGACCTTGATGAGCATGATACTCTTCGTCTTCCATCTGACGGAGAATCAGTAATTGACGAATTCGAGCAGTATGACGACGAATTTATGTTAGAAAATAATGGGGAAACAATTGAGCTTTATATTGAAGATGAGTATGACTCCGAAGATAATATTCCACTGAGTTCTTTTAGTTCAAGGAATAGATTTCAAGGAGCTCAACTTAACCCACAACGGTTTGATACATCTTTCAATTTCGATGTTGAACCCTTTACAGAAGTAGTTGGAGTGACAGATGTGGTAAAAGACGTTGCAAATCCCACACCATTTCAAATCTTTGATTTACTTGTAACAACCAAGATGATTGAAGATATTGTTCATCAAACAAACCTCTATGCTACGCAGGAGCAACAACGGACTGGAAAAAGATTCAAGCCTACAGATACTTTAGAAATAAAAACATTTTGCGGTTTAAATGTTCTCATGGGAATCAAACCATTACCTAGCTACAGAGATTATTGGAGTTCAAGTCCTGATCTCCATGATGGTTATATTAGTCAATTTATGGCAGTAAATCGCTTTAGTTGGCTCCTGAGTCACATACATCTCAATGATAACGCTCTTCTTCCCAACCGAACAGAATTAAATTTTGACAAATTATATAAAGTTCGGCCGTTTCTAGATGAGTTGCTACACAATTTTCAAAAATGCTTACATCCGGATGAATTTTTAGCTGTTGATGAATCAATGATTAGATTCAAAGGCAGAAGTGCAATGAAACAGTATATGCCAAAAAACCAATCAAAAGGGGCTACAAAGTTTGGTGTTTAGCAGATAAAAATGGTTATCTTTTTAATTTCGAAGTTTATACCGGCAAAAAAGGAGACGTTGTAGAGAAAGATCTAGGAGGAAGAGTAGTGAAAAACTTAATGAAAGGACTGGAAGGAAAAAATCATCGTCTATTTTTTGATAACTATTTTACATCCTGTCCTCTGCTTCTAGAATTGAAAAATAAGAGAGTGTACGGATGTGGTACAATAAACCCTACAAGGAAGCATATACCACAGATGAAGCCCGATAAAACCATGAAACAAGACGAAGTTTATTGGAAGATGACTGCTGATGAAATATCATTGTACATTTGGAAGGATAAAAGGAGTGTTCACCTCTTATCCAATTTTCATAACCCTGCCATAACAAAAAGCGTGAGCAGGAGGCAAAAATGTGGAGAGGTTATTGACGTTACTTGCCCCCAAGCCCTTATTGATTACAACGCAAATATGTTGTTTGTAGACAAATTCGATCAATTAAAATCAAACTATGAAATTGATCGAAAAAGCCACAAATGATGGCATCGTATATTTTTTTATTTTTTAGATGCTAGCGTTGTAAATTCCTTCATTTTGTTTAAACTTCTGGGGAATTCTATTAGCCACAAAGATTTTCGAAGGCAAGTGATTGATGGTTTATTGGCAGAAAAACTAGTTTTACTTAAACGCCCAGCTATAAGTACGCAAGGACTTGAGATTAAAAAACATAAGCCTAATGTAGCGAAAGAAGTAAGACTTGCTGATTCCGCTCACCAACCTTTACGGAGTACTCGAAGAAGATGTGCAAAATACAGCTCGAAGGACAAGCAAATTCGAACAGAATGGATGTGTACAATCTGTCAAGTACCATTATGTTTATCCAAGACAAAAACATGCTTTCAGGATTATCATAATGAGGTGAAATATAAAAATATTCTATATAAATTAAACATTTTTTCATTCATAAAATTTTGCGTTACAGGACTAGTGGTACATATGGTGTACCACCCATTCGGGAAGGTCCTAGACGAACAAGGACATAATTTTATGAATTTTAATTATAATTTTTTTATTTTTTCTCAAAGACAATAAAAGATTATGAAAAATTTCCAAGTTTAATTTTTCGTACAGGTTGGATCAAAACCCAACTGATTTTTCTGTGCCGCTAAGAGTTAAGTGTCTTATAAAAGGTCCTTATACCCTATGAGTTTCAATAAAATGTTCAAAAGTTATCGCCGTTTGAATTTTCACTGATTACAACAATCAAATACGGTTTCTACATGGGCTCCATCAAACTAGAAACTACAGTCTTGATTATTTTGTCTACAAATAAATTATTACATGTCCCCACAATTCTGCAAATCAATGTCACAATTGTTGTTGCAACTGTAAATAACATCATGATCAACATCGATTGAAAAGAAGCAACCAAGAAAAGTAACGAAATGACGTCAAAGGCGTGTATTCAAAAGCACAAGAATGGGCCAAGGAGATCCATGATCAATATTTGAATGTAAACAAGTGACATCACTGCGTGTATTCAGAATTTCTTGAATATCCCAGGTAGTTCTCGTTAAAACATTCGCCGATTCACGAGAAATGGATTGAATGACTAGAAACCCTATATAAAGCTGAGTTGAATGAATGGGGGTTAAATAAAACTGCGATAAGGCAAGAGCCAGGATTGAAGGCAATATTGATTGTTTTTCGTGATATATTTGAAGACAGTTGAAACATAAATTGATAGTGAATTAAAGTGCCATTCGTAAGATAGTGAAATTCATTATTTTCCATTCTTAGTAAATAATCTTTTTTTTAACCTAATTTAAAAGACAGTGCGTTTTCACTTTCCCGGGACATTAAACTTATCGGCTGCGAGCAGTAACATGCGACAGTGGTGCTGAAAAGTGAGAGAAAAAAATGTTGAAAGTGATAAATTTTAAACAATTTTAAAGTACACAATTGTGAAAAAAATCCAAAATAATAAAACTGTAACGAAGGTTGCATTTAAAAATTGATTAGTTGACCATGTCGCAGCCCAAGAAAGAGCTGGAACAGCGAAATCTGACTACACAACGTACAAAGACTACACTGATTGCAGCTTGCGTGACGCGATTGAATCGTAAGACGTGTATTTGGATCCCGGTGAGCCCCAGATGCGGAAAAAGGGGGAGAAGCAGAAACACCAAAATCAAAGGAACCACAAAATGTGCTGATGCAAATGTTGATGCTGATGCAGCAAGAGCAGTGGCAACAGTCGTCCAGTTTAATTGTGTAGGTGAATGAACATTCAGTGAAGTTAAACGAAGCTAGACAAACAGATAAGCGACATCAAGGCTTACAAAAACAGTCAACTGATTTGAAGGCAGATTTGCAAAAACAGTCAACCGAAATAAAAATGGAGCTCAGTAGTCTGAACAAGAGATCATGGGATGGAAAAAATGAAAAAGGAATTGGAAACAGCAAAGGCCGTAATAACTAAATCACCAGCCTCGCTTAAAACCGCAGCGCAAAGCACACCCACGAGTGTGAAATCACCAATGTTCGGCGGGCAAATGGTCTGGAGTGTCTAGAAAATCCAGTTTGAAGGTGCCACTAGGACAAACCACTGGAATGAGCAGGAACGAGCAACCGCATTAAATCAGTTCTTGAGTCAAATGAATCTTGTAAGCGTGCAAATTCAAATCTTTATTCCAAATTCGCATAAGTGATGTTCGTGAGATGTTTAATTGTTGCACAAGACAACGAGTTGAGGTTGATGGCTCTCCTTCCACACTATCGCGAACAACAGCAATGTTTTCCGCAAAACAAACTGGGCGAGCATGCACAGGTAATTTCACATTTCCTACAGACCCGGTTTGCTGATTGCGTACAATTCTCCCGATTGTTGACACATTTGATAGATTATGCTGCCCAAAATAATCACGAAGTGCATAAAATACATTTTGATTAGAACGCCCATTTTCATAATAGGCTTCAACAATCTTAACGCGTTGCTCAATTGTGTACCTCTCCATGGTAGAATCTTTCAAATACTGAAACAAAGAAATGTCAAATTAAATTGGGCGAAAAACTTGACGTTAGGTGTGACTCACAATTAACATCGTGCATTACAGTTGGACCACCCTTTATAAGTTTCGATAAAATTAACTGTCGTTATAGCCATTTGAATTTCCTCCGATCGCAACAATTTTATACGATTTTTTTTGACACTACAGTTTTGATTGAAGCTTCTCCAAATTTTCAGATAAGATGAATAACAAAGTTAAATTTAAGATTCAGGTCAGTCAATAATTTCAGTAATATTGGAACAAAATGTCGGCTGGTTAAGATGGAATTCTTTGAAAAGAAAAATATATTTATTGTGCATATGATAAAAGTTTTTGTTGGATTAAATCGTTCTTTTTATCCACATATTGTAGGTTAAGTACAAAACACCTTCCACATGAGCGTAGCTCTCTCTACCCAACTTGTTCCTGTTTCTAATTGGATGCTACACATAATGGAAGTTTTTATATTGAAAAGTATAAATCGACATTAGCATATGGTTTCTACGATGCTCAAACTTTCAGAACTCCATGAAAAAAGATCCTTCCACAATACCACTCCTGTAAATAAATGCTACCTAACTGCACTTTGCAATCATGCAGCTGTTTGCTCTTATCAGGTTTTAAATATCTCGAATAGTAAAAACTATGTTTAAGATGTTAGTCACGCTGGAAAAAATAATAAAATAAAGGAAATCCTCAGTATACATCGATAGCGTCTACAAACAGTTCAGTCTTATTTAAGTAAAATATTCTGATACCTATTATCGTTTTTTGTACTATCATTATTAATTCAAAAAAATAAAAAAAATTAAAGCGAAATAGTGAAGATTTTGCAAAGATGGCTCGTGGAGTTCATTATACGATTTCTGAGCGCGAGTTGATTAGAAAAGATGGAAAAAAATGAACGAGATATCCAAAATTATTAAGTGTTAGAAGAAAAAAATGTACACAGCCATCCATTTTGGCCCCATGCCAGAAACTAAGAGAAGAAAACGAAAAATAACACCCCTTCGACACATTTCTGGTGAGAAACTGTATAAGAAATCCATTTGCTTCTTCACATGAGCTTTAAAAGGAACTTATCACAAATCACGAGGTGTACCACAAGATTCCGGTTTACCGATCAAAATTTTTTGGAATATTTCCCAGAAAGATTCCATATTTCGACGGACAGACGGACACAGGTCGTGATTGCAATACGGTTTTGTATTTTAGTACAAAACCCTAAAAAGATTGAAATTTACGTACAAACCCCTCTACAGTTGGAGTAACATGCTACAGGGACTGTATATGCCCCACGCCGTCAAAGTGTCTGTTAACCGGTATCTGGTGCTATAGTGGTGGTAGAGGTCTACGTTAAAGGAACCGGGCTGCAGTAGTTGCCTCCAAGCGCTTGGAGAAATAGCATCGAGCGATTGCGGAGTGCGTGTTCAGTTACGTCGTCGGAGTGAAAATGGAGTGTACGATTGAGCAACCGAACCAGAGTTTTTTAACCACGTTATTACAGGAGACGAGACGTGGGTTTTCGAATACGATCCTGAGACAAAGCGGCAGAGTTTGGAGTGGCACACACCGGCGTCACCACGACCGAAAAAAGCGCGCGTGAGCAAATCGAAGGTGAAGTCGATGCTCATTCTTTGACGTGAAAGGCATTGTTCACAAAGAGTTTGTGCCACCCGGCCAAACTGTAAACGGCCAGTATTACAGAGAAGTGCTCCGTCGACTAACCGTCTGGGTTCACCGAGTCCGTCTGGAGATTGCCGATTCGTGGATCTTCCATCACCTCAATGCTCCGTCGCACACCTGCCTGCTCGTCACCAAGCAGTTGGCCAAACAGTCGAGGGCAACGTTGCCACAGCCTCCTTACAGCCCGGATATGGCACCAGCGAACTTCTTTCTGTTCCCCAAGATCAAGCGACACCTTAAGGGGACGCAGTTCGGGACTCTGGAAAACGTTCAACGTGCTACGACGAGGGCTCTAGACAGCACGGAGGTTGCCGACTTCCAGGGAGTGTTCGGGGATTGGAAAATCCGGTATCAGCGTGTTATCGACTGCAATGGGGACTACTCTGAAGATTTCTAAAGAAAAATTGTACATATTTTGCCAATAAAAAATTTCCTGAGGTCAGTCCGGTTACTTATTATTCAAACCCTGTATGGTCAGATGAAACCAAAATTAATTTTAGTTCTGATGGAAATGGAAGAACGCCAAAGTCGATTCCAAATATTCTATGAAAACAATTAAATATGGTGGAGGTAACATAATGGTCTGGGAGTGGTTCTCGGTTTCTGCGTCTAATTTTTTTCATGAAGGGCAAAATGTGTGCCGTCGATTAAAAAGTAATGCTTCGATTTGCTGAAGAGGATGTGCCACTGAACTGGGAGTTTATGCAACATAATGATCCTTAGCGAGTGCTTCCCAAACTAGTGGCAACGTGGCTTAGACGTAATAAAGTAACATATATTGAGTTGTCACAGCAATTTTCCGGTCTTAATCTCATAGAACACCTATGGGCAATTCCAAAGTGCAAAATATGGAACTGTAAGGCCACAAACAAAGAACAATTGTGGTCAAAAATTCAAGTTGCGTAGTGTTCCATTCCTGCTGCAGTGTGTGCCAAGTTTGGTTCATTCTTTGGGACAAAGGCGTGCAGCAGCAATTAAAATTAAAGGATCAACGAGAAAATATTAAAAGAATATAATAATTCTAACGGTAATGATGTT